>CM067367.1:52952883-53570383 GCA_034401795.1 Chaetoderma sp. LZ-2023a
ATCAACCAGATTACACAAACTGATTCAGGATTAATGACACCAAGTAGGCATACCCTTTTAATGGTTTCCATCAGGGATCATAGAAAATGTGCTTATCAGAACAGGCATATATGCTTACAAACCATGACCTAGTTATTACACCCATAACTAATCTAAGTTGATGATTCACACCGCTAGCCTGTTCTGATAAAGCCCATTTTCTATCTTCACTTATGCTGTGTAGAAACATATTGTGCATTTAACCCTCATATCAGCCAAAAATGACTTCTACAGTGGTCTTGAGAAATGTCCATTTACAGACCAAGAGAAGACTATTTTTTTAATTTACCACTGGAATGACTGGCTCGATAACCGAGCCAGTCATTCCAGTGGTAAATTTTCAAAAACAGACCTGGTCTGCAATAGAAAGTTTCTATGAGAAAACTGAAATTTTCTTGAACAAATTTGAGTGTTAAAGGGTTAGAAATAAATCTAATTTCAATTATATTTTCCAGTAATATCATCAGTTGTTGGTGAGCTTAAACAGTTGTGTGTTCCCCATATCTTCATCGCGTGTTACACGCTGAGACAGATCATTGAGAGGAGTGTATTTGATGATTACGGTGTGGCTATCCGCCTGCTAGATGTGCTGTACTTTGAGGGTGGTCAGGAACTGGTGCAGTTCCAGCAATATTGGAATCTATCAATGTGCATTAGAATGAAGGTGAGGTGTGATCCAGGTATTGTTCAGTTAAAGAAAGCTAATTTACTGGTACATGACATCATTTATTTTTTTTACAGTACAGCTCATATATAAGTTAATATGTTTCCAAAACAGAAACAGAAATGTCTTCGTACAATTTTGAACTCTGTGTAAGAAATGTTCTGTTGAATATTTTGAAGATAGTCAGATTGGGAGACATTGCTTCCAATTATGTTCAACATATTGTAATTTTTTACAATTTACCACTGAAATGACTGTCTCGATAATCGAGCCAGTCATTCCAGTGGTAAATTTTCAAAAATGATCTCTTGGCTGGCAAAATAATCATTTTCTAAGAGAAAAATTATATTTTCTTGACAAAATTTAACCATGAAACTGTTAAGAATCCTTTAACCTGTTAATAGTCAAGACTTGTCACGAAAATGACAAAAGACCGACTGATTTTACTACTGGAATGGCTGGCTCATTTACATGTATAAAGCCAATAATTTCAGTTGTAAACTCTTTAAAATAGTAGCATTAAATATATCGTCCAGACATTATAAGATTCTCACTTTAGCATTCTCTTAACCTTTGAACACTCAAGCCAGGCACAAATGGCTTGCAGACCAATAGAGGACTGTTTTTGAAAATTTACCACTTGAATTACTGGCTCTGTAGCAGAACCAGTCATACTAGTAATACATTTTCAAAAATAATTTTCTCTTGGTCTGCAAAGGGACATTTCTGATGAGAAAATTAAAATTTTCTTGAACAGATTTAAGTGCTAAAGGGATAATTCAGTTTTGACTATATGCATATATCGGCATATATTAAAGCATGCAAATCTTTATATGTTAATATATATTAACATATAAAGATTTGCATGCTTTAATATATCTTATTCTCTAAGCCAACAAACGACATGACTATACCATGTCTGTTCACATCAGAAACGTACTCCTGTGTAATGCTGATGTATCTATTACTTTAGTAAGTCTGAAGACGCTAATTCCGTAAATCCATCAGATTATTTAATTAACAAACAAATTGGCAGATTAACCGGCGGATACAATCATTGCATCCAGTCTCCATCATAATGAATTTCAAATCATTTTCCATTTATTTAAATGGTTAGAAGTTAGTTTGTTTTACACCCAGAATTAGAAGAATGTTTAAAGTCTTACAATGGATATAGGATATCAAGGGCTTACATCAAATCTCAATAAAACCTTACAGATCTCTTCTATTACCATCATTGCATCCAGTCTCCATCATAATGAAAATTATTTTCAATGTTTTGCATCCTTTTACATTGTATGGAATTAGTTTATTTCTGTGTTCACCAAGTATTTGAAGAATGTTAGTCTTTCAATGGACATTTAAATCATCAAGGGCTTATCCGATCACGGTAAAACTCCTGGTCATATAATGATACCATGCCATAACCTGCACAATAGGTTGCAATAGCATATCCTTATTTCGTGGCACCACCACATCTGGTGTCTGATACTGTATGCATAAAAACCAAAGAGCTTGACATGCTGGATACATTTCTTCTAGTACTATATATAAATGTTTGTGTATATTTCAGTTGATGTTTTACCTAATGGCGATTGATAATGATGATGATCTCATCTTGGCGAAGCTTAATGAACATTTTCCTGTAGACGGTGTATCATCGCGGAACCATTGTGTCCTCAATGTAAGCTGCACAGGTACACTTAGCTGTAGTTCGTAGTAAAACTAGATGTCGCCATTTATACCGTTTACAGATTCACTGTCTTGTGTCAACTTAACCCTTTAATGGCCTGTTTAGCCAAAATGGCCTCTGCAGTGCTTTTGAGGAATATCAGAGAAGACTAGGAAAATTTACCACTGCTAAATTTTCAAAGAAATATTCTCTTGAACTGCAACTTGATCCTGCCTAAAGAAGAATCTTCTTGATCACTGATCTCTTCATAGTTAAGCTGTCCAGAACGGTATCTGTAGTTGTCGTGAGGAATGACTATTTGCATGGGACACCAGAAAACTATTTTTGTAAATGTAAGTGCAAAAATACTAATTTTCTTGAAAAATCCTGACTATTAAAGGGTTAATTAATATGAGTAGCATTTTGGGTGCTTTGTGACAATCTTGGCACAAGCCGAGTTGGCCTTTCAAGCCTATCAACCAAAAATGGCTTCTGTAGTGGTCTTGAGAAATGTCTATTTAATGCAGACCAAGAAAAGAGTATTTTTGAAAATTTACCACTTCTATGAGAAAAAAAAAAAAAAACAAATTCGAGGGTTAAAGGGTTAAAGACAATATAGACTATGTTGTCATTATCCCCTAGACTGCTGGGGCCAGTTTCACAAAGGTGCGTAAGTATGATATTGGACGTAAATATGGCGTAAGTACTGTAGGGGGGCGTAAATCAGGTTTCATGAAAAACGCATAACTTGTGCGGGGCCATAAATATGGTCGTAACGTACGCGTGCTGAGACCCACGCGTAAGTTAGAAGAAAACGTCTAACTCAGAGCATCACTTTCAGAATCTCGTTTTGCAGCCGCGTACACGGCGAGTATTCACGAGAGGCTAATTAGGTCATCATTTAGGTCGGGAACACGTTTTAAAATTAGATCTGTTTATTCATATCTATCTCGTTTGTGCACTTCGCATATTTTCCAGAATGCAGTACTATCATCGACACACACAGATCATCACTGAAAGGTGTGTCTTTACTATATAATTTAAGCTGTCAAAATGAGTCACCAGTTTTCGAATATCGCTATTGCTGGTCTGACAGCTACAGCTTCGATCTAAAGCTACAGGCAATATTTTGTTGGTTGAAATAATCACGCCATCGTCCTCTAAAAATGATGCTTCAGATCCACGATTTAATTTAATCTATAAAGCCTGTCTATTACGACCACACTAGGCGCACAGAGTGAGAGTAACTGTCAGAATAGTGAATCCAGCCAAGTGTATGCCCTATGTGATTATTTTGAAAATTGATTGCGTGCGCTGTTGCTTCCTTTATTGCCAAATTGTTTTCAAAATAATCAGCCAGTTGTTTACAGCCATGTTTAATTTTTTTTTGCCATAAAAAGTTGATTTTTCTTTTTTTTGTAAATGAATTTTCGAATACCTGTATACTACAGCGCTGCAGTAATTGGAGAAGACTATGATTTGTAAATTTACCACTGGGCTGACTGGCTCAGTTATGGAGCCAATTCTTCAAGTGGTAAAATTAAAAAAAATAGGTACTACCTCCTTGCACACTTCCACAATTATGGTTTAATGAAAAATACTGTTAACCCTTTAACCCACGAATTTAAAAAATCCATCTTTTCATTGAAAATGTTCATTTGCAGACCAAGCAATTATTTTTTTTAATTTAACACTAAGAGCTTATTTTTTTTAATGTAACATTGGAACGACTGGTTAGGTTATTGAGCCAGCCATTCCAGTGGTAATTAAAAATAATAATCCTCTTAGCCTGCAAATGGACATTTGACTGGCTTGAGTGCTAAAGATTTAAAACAAGAAAACAAAAATCATTTACCGCGACTTTATTTCCAGTGTTAAAGCTAACCCTATGGAGTTGTGGTCGAATAAGGTGGTGGCACAATAAACACTTTCTGAATCTGAATTGTTTAAATCTGGTAGCCATATTGGATTTTGAATGCAGGGCA
This sequence comes from Chaetoderma sp. LZ-2023a, assembly GCA_034401795.1. Taxonomy (NCBI): domain Eukaryota; kingdom Metazoa; phylum Mollusca; class Caudofoveata; order Chaetodermatida; family Chaetodermatidae; genus Chaetoderma; species Chaetoderma sp. LZ-2023a. The sequence goes on from CM067367.1 coordinate 52,957,244, forward strand.
GATGTCATAGCCAAAATAGATATTGTCAAAGGGAACAAATGATGAAAGTTGTTAAGTTCCATCTTGAAGCATGCCACAATTTTTGACAGACAGACAAACAAACTGCCAGACCTGTGTTCACACTAGTAAAGTCTTGGAAATGTGATTTTAAGCCAAGCTATTTAATCATACAGATCTAAAAAAAAATATCTAATTTGAAATTGTTAGCATGGAAGATGTTGTTGCACGCTTTCCAATCAACTCATTTTAAGGCAATGCTACATTTTTTTCCAGTATGGCTGCCTTGAAATTAAAATATTCCTCAAGGGAATGGTTAACCCTTTAATGGCATGGTTCATACACAAGTACACAGAAAGTCTGGAAAAGTGTGGAATTATAAGAAACCAATATATGCAGGCCTTGAAAAGTATGGAAAATTTAATATTTTCTCCTACATGTTTGGAAAATGTATGGGAAATTTAAATATTGTTAGATGTGATTCTCATTTGCAAAATAATATAGATATAATCAAAATATTGATGATCTTGGCTACTAATTCCGTAATTGTTCTGAAAAATTGTGCAGCTTTCATATGGACACGGATTTGAGACATAAAATGGGATTAGAAGTTGATTAATTTGGTCTGGAAATGGTATAGAAAAAGTATGGAATTTCATTCTGCAGCAGATGTACATTATGAACCCTGTAATGAGAAAATGGTCCATTTGCAGACCATAAGAAGTTTATTTTTGGCAACTTATCACTGGAATGACTGCTTGGTGATTGAGCCAATCATTGCAGTGATAACGTTTCAAAAATAGCATTCCCTTAATCTGCAAATGGATTGCCCAATAGAAAATTTCCATTTGCAGACCATGAGAAGACTATTTTTGACAAATTACCACTGGAATGACTGGCTTTGTGATTGCGCCAATCATTGCAGTGATAAGATTTCAAGAATAGCATTCTCTTGGTCTGTAGATGGATTATACATTGCCCCATAGAAAATTTCCATTTGCAGACCATGAGAAGACTATTTTGACAACTTACCACTGGAATGGCTGGCTTGGTAATTGAGCATATCATTCCAGTGATAAGATTTCAAGAATAGCATTCTGTTAGTCTGCAAATCCAGGGGGCCCAACTGGTGAATAATATATTATCATATGATTCAAAAGTACTTTCCTTTGTTTTGCAGCCTGTGCCAGTGATTGTGCACAAAATCAATGTCTAACGTAACAGACAGAAGGCTTTGCAATGAGATGCAGTCTATGATTTCTTCTTCATCACTTTTTAATCATTGGATGCAGTAAATGGAATAACATCTGTAATACCGGTACCAGATTCCCAAAAGACATTCACAGCCAATCTCAGAATAACAAACACACACCTGCGATGGATGTGTGACCACTGTGTTTAGACAGTTTTCAAAGCCTCATACATACTTGTTGTTTACAATATACTCTGATAATCATAATTCACTGCATCAATAATCATATTTAAAGCATAATGCTGTATTTAATGAATGAGTTAAAAAAGAAAAAAAGTTAAATTTTACGTGATTTAAGTTTTTATTTAACCCTTATGACAATGATGTCAAAATAGTTAATTGTTGCAGAACCAGTAGTTAATAAGACTGGCATATATGGTTAAAAGAGTTGCTGATCCCTGTTTCTGCCTTAGACGGCAACACTGTTTAAAAATAAAGAACAGTTAAACAAATAATCCTGGCTTAGTGTCTAAATACACATATTGTGTACAGTCACTAATGTACCTGGCCTTACTCAGTCGTTTTTGTCAGTAGACACAATGAGTACTGAAAATTGGAATTAAGAATCTAAAATTACACCAGTCTTCAGTCTACCAGTTTATATAGAATATGAATTCTGTACTTGATGAATGAGAAATTGTGATTTGCCAACTCAGTCATGAGTATCATTCATCAAATACAGAATTCACATGCTGTATGAACTGGTACTTGGAGACTTGTAATTTCCAAAAGATAATACCTCTGTCCCTTACAAAATTCTACTATCCTATGCACATTTCCAGCACAGAATTTGTACTTATGACCATAAGCTTCCTACTTCTGATCAAAAGTGTTACATTTTTACCTGAGATTTTCATATTTGCTGCTAAAATATATACATCTCTCCAAATGTTTTGGTTTTAATCTCAAATTACCTCATTTCAAGATAAAAATGTTAACATTTCTGACCAAAATGTGTATGTTATCCAGCCAAAATGTGTTTTAAAACTTATTTTCAAGTGTTCTGATTCAAATACTGAGGTTCCAGGTAAGTGATCTCCAGGGCGTTTATTTGTTGGTAATTTATGAAAATTTCATAGCCACTAGTTTGCATGGTGATGATACTTTATAATTTTTTTAAATCACCACTACATGACAAATGCTATATAAAGTGAGAAAGTTCATTTGATAGAATAGGAGAAATTTATCTAATTTAATGATTTAACACTTAAGCCAGCCAAAACAGCTTCTGCAGTCGTCCTGAGAAATGTCAATTTCCAAGAGGACTATTTTTGGAATGACTGGTATTGTTATGAAACACTGGAGAAATTGACTAAATGGTTTAGTATTGAAAAATCATGATGCCCTTGAAATGTCATATCCAGGCTAGATTAACAAATTCAACCAATAGTGGGGTGGATATGTAACAAATTTGAGGTAAGATGTTCCATTCTGGCAGAACGCATGAAATTTGGCATATAGGTGGTTTACGGTATGCTAACATAATTAGATGCGGTGCCACGTGATTCTACCAAGGGAACCCATTCAAAATGGCGGATTCAAAATGGCCGCCTTCCCAGCGGAAAATCTGCATTACTCATGTTCTAGATGGAGTAGAGGGCTGGAATTGATGTCAAATTAAGGGTTTCTTGGGTCACTGGTTATGATTTTACCCATTACATACTCTAAATAGATAAACATGCTGAAAAATATATTATTATTATTGTTGTTGTTGTGGTCGTCGTCGTCGTCGTCGTTGTTCTAACATTTGTAAATGAGTAGTATTATTGCTAAACGTTTGTATACACATGTTCCGGGCGGAACATTTTAGAAACAAGTTTTCGCTACTCAAAACAATTGGTCTACACGTTTTCTCCAGTAAAAGTAATTGTATGCCAGCCCCTCGCTTCGCCAAGCATTATTTCGCTGCGGATTTCCATATAATTATTGTAGTTTCCTAAACTCACACTGACTATTTAAATATATCAGGAGAATACATAGCTGCATAGCAATCACGCACACGTGTATTGTGCTCTGCTTATAGACAGAGAAAATAGCCTATTATATTCTCGCATTCAAGTCAATATGTCAAAGAAAGTGAAATCGACATCTGATCCCACAGTGGATTTAGCACACACGAACTGGTCCCTGTGTGTTATTTGCCAGCAGTCCACAATGGATAGATCTCATAGATCCATGTAGTAACACAAATCGTGACAATGTGATTATGAGTTATAGGTTATTAGCTGATAACCTTGATAGGCTACAGCAACTCCATGCCCTTCCACCATACCTGGATCTATGTAGGTTGAATGATGGATCTGGAATTGCGGAGACGCTCATAGAAAACTGTGCTAGGTGGCACAAATCTTGTTGGCATCTCTGTAGCCGGACTTGGGTTGATCGCGCCATGAAAGGAAATGCGAAATTAGAATCCAGCGAGGATCTCAGGTCACCAGTCAAATCTAGATTGAGGTCTAATTTCACTATGCCAAGTATAAATGACCCCACTCAACCACTGTGCTTTTTCTGTGACCAACCGATAGAGCATGACATTCATAGAGCCGCAACAGCAAAATCTGATCAAAGCATACGCAAAATGGTGACAGAGTCTTGAACAACTTGGTGGTGCTATGCCAAGTAGGATTAACTCTACCAGGTTGAAGGAAAAGATCTTGTCGAAAATGCCAAATGTGGAGTCAAACAAGAGTAACTATGAAGTGATTCTCACATTCAAGAAAGACATAGGCGATGCTCTATTACTAGCCACCAAAAATGATTCTGATAGTGACGCAACTGCGTTGATGAGGGCAACTCAAATAGTCCGCAAAGAGATTTTTCAGATTAAGTATGATTGCAAGGGTTCACTTGATGCTGACCAGTATGACAACTTACTTCAATCACATTACTTTAGTTCAGATGATACTTGGCGGTACCAACAATCATAATCAAAATGAGAATTCCCAAACTATCAAGGGGGAAGTGTTGTCATTGAGTCAGCTACTCATCTCCGCGCCTTCAATGCATATAACCAAGGTTATCGAACAATAATGATTCATGCTACAGATACAGACATCGTAGTCCTAGCCATACGGACAGCAAACTTTCTTCATGGGTGTGATCTCTGGGTCGCATTTGTCCATGAGAAGACCTTCCGCTATGTATCAGCTCATGGCATTGCAACAGTTTTGGGTGCAGAAGCGTCACAAGGACTGCTATTTATGCATGCTTTCTTTGGGTGTGACACTGTGTCTGCATTTTGTGGGATTGGCAAGAAGACAGCATGGGAAGTTTGGAGGACTTCAGATCTATTCAAGTCACTATTTAGGAGACTGTCTGATGCCCCGGCGTCTCTGTGTGACAATGACATGGAAACTCTGGAGAGGTTTGTCGTACTACTGTACAAACGCACATCACCATTGTCAAAGGTTAATGAGACACGAAAACGCTTTTGGCAACAGGCAGCTAGAAAACATTCCTCCGACCAGTGCAGCTCTGCTGCAACACACCAAATGTGCTGCGTTCCAGGCAGGTCATCTTTGGGGCCAATCACTCCACGCAAATGCAAAAACGCCATCGCCAGCTGACTGGGTTTGGGTCAGAGATGGAGACACTTGGTCACCGCAACGGAGTTTGATTGCAGACGCATCTAAGGCATGTCGGGAACTCATGAAATGTGCTTGCAAAAGTAATTGCACTGGCCGATGCAAATGCTATAAATCCAACTTACCTTGTACACAGTTGTGCTCATGCGGTGCACAGTGCGTGTGACGTCCATGAACACAGGTGGTCGCTATGGAAGGATTGATATTTACATATTTATAGTATTGTAGTGAGTAGAATTATAACGATTGACCCATGAAACCCCTAATTTGACATTAATCCCATCTCTCTACTCTGTCTAGAGCTTGAGTAATGCAAATTTTCCGCTGGGAAGGCGGCCATTTTGAATCCGCCATTTTGAATGGGTTCCCTTGGTAGAATCACGTGGCACCGCATCTAATTATGATCAGGATACCTTAAACCACCTATATGCCAAATTTCATGCTTTCTGCCAGAATGGAACATCTTTTTCACATATCTGCCCTACTACAATGTACAATACTGCTACTGTATTTGAGCAGAGGGTGAAATATATCATCTGACACAGTAGATGCTGGTAAAGTAGCATCATGAATTTGTAGTATGAGTGTCTTTCCCATGACTGGCACATAAGTATCATCTGAAACATAAACAAAACATGTTTTAAATAATTACGAATATTCTAAACAACTCGCATGCTTTGACATAAAGACATGTATATACGATGTCTCATTTTGTCAGGTATTTGCCACGGTTAAAGAGAAATGGTACATTTTATCTTGTTTTATACAATAACAAGATCAGAGATTGCAAACCCTCGCCCTCCCATTTTCATCACATTGTACATCTTTCCTATTCTCAAGATTTTGTCATGTTATGCCCAAAAATGTGAAACTGTAGTATATGGTCACACCCTTTCTAAATTCTTATGTAAAAAATTTGATCTAGCTTTTTTTCTAGATCATGGATAATGTTGGATATCATCATTCACAGTAAAATCCTTTGTGTTAAAATTTGAGTCAACTCTTAATAGATCTTATGGAAATCGTGACACACAAACACACACACACAGCCCCGAATAAAAGTAATGATGATAATTCTGAAATGATGCTCAACCCCAATAATGTTTCTTTATTGGAATTAGAATTAACACAAAAGACAGTGTTAACAATAACTTACTGGTTCATTTTAGCTCAAATTTTAACACAATAATGTGTGTGATCGTATACGAAGATTCCACAACTATGGATGTAATCTCAAAACTGGAAGTGTTTACAATGTCACAACAGGACAGTGAGGGTCTACAATCAGATGCTATTGTTTACTTCAGGAAATCACTTAACATTCTCTACAGTTAGTTTTGACAACTTTGGTTTTATGTGGAGTAGGGTGGGGTGTGGGGGACACAACCCCCCCCCCCCCTAATGGTTACCAATCAGTTGATCTCAAGCTCAATCCTGCTGTATGGACCATCAAAATATGGTCACTGAGGTAGATGGTCACTTAATGCAGCTCATCTGCTGTGTTTTAGACATGTGCATGACATATGATTATGATTTCCTAAGACTGTTAATTCGTATGGATCAATTGGTCCCAAAAGCGATTGTGCTTCCAAGACGTGTTTGTCTGCTATAGCCCGCTGCCACCGTAGCCTTAAAACATCCACCTAATCAGCTTGACTTCGCACTTGTATGCTGCTTACTAACGTATATAGAAAGGAGAGGGGACGACTTCACGCTAAAAGTGCATCATTTCGTGTTTTCTTTCTTATTTTACACATACATATGAAAAATCAATAGACGAATATTTCCTTTCATTCCTAAATAGAGCTACATGTGTTAAGAAAATTACTATTTATAGGATTTATCAAAACGTGTCGACCACATTTATGAAAATAAAACACGAAATTAGGTAATGGTTAACAAGTTTATTGTAGCGGAGGCGAACGTTCAATTGTCGTCTCGCTGCCGTAAGAATGTTGCTTTCTACATGGCCGCTCTACACAGAGTTTTCTATGCTCTAAGGTACCCCTAGAAATTATTTGCCCTGATTGACCCTGCACTAGAATTAAAAACTGACAGCTGTCACATTGCAATCAGCTGTGTTTTCACATTATGTCATAAGCGACGACGATTCTCGCCTTAGCATACTAGAGACCTCCGCGTCTAAGTTACGCGTTTTATTATTTGCGTGTTTATTTACGACGTCTTTCGTGAAACTGACGTAGGCACGGGACTTAAGTATAGCATCTAAGTTAGACAGGGATGTAACCTAGGCACCTATGTGAAACCGGCCCCTGAATTGATAGATTCAGTTCTGTCTAGGATTTTAACTATATATTTATATGAGTAATCTATGAAGAACCCAAATCATCATTTAATTACGTATTAGAATAAATAATCTGGTTACTTCTAATTAAACACAAAAATGGCATCTGTTGTGGTCTTGAGAAATGTCAAGTTGCAACCTAAGAAAAGACTATTTCTGAAAACTTATCACAGGAATAACTGGCTCTGAGCCAGTCATTCCAGTGGTAAATTTTTTAAATCGTCTTCTTGGTCTGCAAATGGGCATTTTCTGTCAGAAGATTGAAATTTTCTTCAACAAATCTGATCTTTAAAGGGTTGTTTTATACCACTTTATACAAAGCAGATCTGAATAACATACAATGACATACCGGTATATAGGACCAACATTCTGTAGTATTTAACATGTTTAAGGGCTAAAAGTATTCACCATATTTGCCAAGTTAGGACTAGTAAATAATCAGAAGTACTGGTAGAATCTACTGACCACTGGTAGAATCTAGTGACCACTGGTAGAATCTAGTGATCACTGGTAGAATCTAGTGATCACTGGTAGGATCTAGTGATCACTGGTAGAATCTACTGACTACTGGTAGAATCTACTGACCACTGGTAAAATCTACTGACTACTGGTAGAATCTACTGACCACTGGTAGAACCTAATGACCACTGGTAGAATCTAGTGATCTAGTCATGCTGGCTAGTGGCTGGCTCATCCTGGCTAATTTGAACCCCTGTATATATAAACATAAATTGGATCATTATGTCATAGGGGCTCCCCCATCTTGTCCACCCTGGTGGCAGCTAGTTTCAAACACATTTGACTGAAATATATCACACTGTCTAATTCTTGTCACACAACTAATGATTGTGTTTATATATTCCCAGGACAAGGAGATAATAGCAAAACAAAATGCAAGTCTGATGAGATTTAGGAAATTTTTCCTATCATTATTAACTGATGAAGAAAGAAGGATTGCCTACCTCCAGGAGGAATACTTTGTGGAATTTGGTGCCAATTTCATGGCTGATTTAAAGGACATGTTGAACACATTTCTGCAGCAGATTGAAAATGATATGGTTCAGACCGATATTGAAAGAGTAAGTTGTTTAACCCTTACCATTCTGATGTCAATATTCTATCTTTTAGCAAGTCAATAGCTAAGAAACTGGTGTACATTTTTCAACAATTTTGGTGGACGATGATCTTCCACCAAATTTGTTGAAAAATATACACCAGTTCATCTTTTAATTTAGTTTAAAAAAATTTTCAATCGGACATCAGTGTGCTATGGGTTAAGTAAATAGTCAGCCATTAATAGCATGTTATTCTAAACTTCCAGAAGCTATAGCATTAAGGTGTGAGCGTGTGCATACATGCATGCGTGGTTGTGTGTGTGTGCGTGCGTGTTAAATATGACTGCTGTAACAGGTCTTGCGTTGTTGGTGTTTTTGTAATCAAAGCCAAATTGCTTTCAACGGCCTGACCAGAAGATTAGTTATAACATGTATTGTAATAACAAGTACTATCCACTCTCCTTTTTCAAAAACTATACAATATCCTCAGTAGTTTCCAAGATATATATTAGATCTGGAACTTAATCTGGCATGGATCTGCAATTTTAAATCTGAATCACGACCAGTCTGAAGATCGAGATCCAAGCTTACAACAACAACCTTTCTTGTATTATGACTTGCCCATCAGTGGTTTCTGGAATACAGATGTGAACAAACACACATACAGACACATGCATGCACACAGGACTGCAATGCTCTCTTCTTACAGGATGAGGATAGCTAACATCTGTGCCAATCACAGTAATCGTGTTGGGGTGGGCTGTTTGAAAGCTTTAGGTTTATACGGGTCACAACAATTAAAATTTCTTTCATATTTAGTCGGATATATCTTTCTTGTGTTGCCTATATGCGCCTGTATCTATGTGTACTATGATAGTCGAAACTATCAGATTGTCTGTGATGCTTTTCACCAATGTGAACATTATGGGCTCAAGTCTTGAGACAAAATTCCTCTCCAGAATGTAATACACAATGCAACAATGTAATGCACTCTAAAAATTGTGTCCCATCAGAAAGATAAAATATGCCAGTTCATGTGAACATTCGTATCCCAGCAATGTGAAGAAATTAATGTGTAAAGTCTATATGACAAAGGTCATGGTCACTGTGAAGGTCACAATCGGTGCACATTCAGTGGCTGCTCCAAATTGTATGGCATCATTACTCATGGCGCGTAATGCTGGTATGAGTATTGTGGTGTTGGTGCCATCTGTTTGTCTGTTTATCCGTGCGATATGTCCAGAGTCCATGAGGTTCGAATCACTAAATTTGGCATATCGATTCGTATGGTAGATGGCTAGGCAAGAAATAAGGGAGGTCAAACGGTCAAATTTCTAGGTCACCGGATCCCGAAATACACATTTTTAGCCAAAACTCGGGAACGCAAGTGGGTATGGTCACCAAATATGACACATCCATTCATATTATCGGGGGCTAGAAGTTTTATGAGTTTTAGGACAAAGCATTAAATATCTAGGTGACTGGGTCACAAAGTGCTTACCAAAATACAAGTTTTTGTCCATAACTCTGGAATGCTAAAAAGTAGTGTAACCAGATTTACACATGCTTTCATACAATGACAGTTTATGAATACATTGAGTTTGAGGTCAACGGATCTACTATCTAGGTCCAGGGGGTCACTAAGTGCATAGTCAAGACAGAGTACAAAGGTGTGATTCTAATCTTAGAATCTAAGTTTCAAGGTAACTATACAGGTAAGCTATTGAATATTTTGAAACTAATTTTTTAGGGGTGTGTGGTGGTGGGGGGGGGGGGGGGGGTGGACTGATGCTGCCTATGATAGCAACAACTTCATGTCAAACTAACTTCAAAATATTCAACAGAATATTTATTAAATTAGACATACAATTTGTACACTTTCTTGACAGACTGACTTTTGTGACAGAATTACATCATTTTGATGGTGATGTCAGCGAACATACATGACATAGGATGCAATTCACCTTTCCAGAGTATCCATCTATTATCTGACTTCATATGGAGTCATAATCAGCTACGGGGTGTGTTGGATGATGTCATAATCATTACGTCATAAAAGATTGTCCGACACATTGTACGAATTGTATGTCTGTACTATTTAATAAACATGCTGTTGAATATTTTGCAACAGCACCCAGTCAAATTAGTTCCAAAATATTCAATAGAGTACCAATATAGTTTTCTGGAAATTGATGGTCAGGGAGTTCAGAGATTGATCGATCCCAACACGAGTGAGGTGTGGGTGGAGCTTAGCTAGAGATGGGCGGGGCATAGCTAAAAATGGAAAGATCCATTGATTGTGACATCAGACACTTGAGTGACCAATCGTATCCATCTATTCCTGTACGTGTAGATATATTATTGTTTGTTGTCAGATTCTAGATGGAAGCTTTGATGTTAGTCGCCATCAGCAATGTAGCATAACATCAGCCGCTTTTCAAGTGCTATTGATGTGCATACAGAACAAACAGAACCTTACCTGTGAGGATATCAAACATATAGTATCAATCCTTGCTTCAAGTGACATGTTAAATATGACCACAAGTACATATACGAGGTGAGGTGAGCAAAGTATCGTACACAGTCATGTTAAATGTAAAGCGTCTTTCCAGATAATTGTGGCAGCAACATCTCAGTCAAATTAGTTTCAAAATATTCAACTGAATGTTTATTAATTCAACAGAATGTTTATTAAATTAAAGTCTTAGAATTTTGTGACAGACTTCGATTTTTGTCCCAGAGCTTTGCTTTCATACATATCTCCTCATTAATCGTTTGGTGGATTTTAACCAGACTTCAGAACATCTATACAGAAATTTGATTGGTCAATTTTTTACGGCCAGCTTATATTTCCGAAAATGTCTAGGAAGTAAAGGCTATTCCTCCTTGACCATTGGGGTAATTTTAACCATACTTGAATTGAAGGATGCTATGGTGGTAGGCATCAAATCTTCAGAAGACTGTTATTGGTAAATGTTTTAGCAGCGATCTGGGATTTCTGAAAATGTCCAGATTGAATTGTTTAGAAGATTGAAGTTCTTAGTAACTGGAAGAACGCTGGAGTCCTTGACATCAGAAATTTCAGGGGTTCTATGCACATTGTGTATCTAACTTTGGGATTTTACCCACGCAGCGTCTACATGCACATACATTGCCATCATAGCATATCAGCCAGAAATACACAATCACCCTGTCCACTCAGAATTACAAATTTACCTGCACCATCATTTTTACCAATATTATGCATGTAAAATTTCCTTATTTTGACCCCTTAATTTGATTGTTCAGTCTTTTTGGTGGCCATTTTGGATGGGCAAAAAATTTTCCGGACATCATAAAAAAGGCAACGTAGTACTACTTAACCACTAAGATGACTAAAGAAATTCGGCCAGAGTGATCTTAGTCTTGTAGACTTCATAACTTATAATATGCAGGAATTGTATTAGTAAATTGTTTTAGTGGCCATTTTGCATTTTCAAAAACCATTTAAGTGACCACCAAAAAAACCTGGCCACAATTTATTATTTGAAAGCTTAAATTTCTGTTTTTCTGGCCAATATTATAATATTCTGTTAAGCAACTAGAATTATGTAATGTTTTAATTTCAGTGAACGTACAGTAACCACAGTGCCCGCTGGGATACATCGGGGGAATCTCGCAGATGGTAATCAAAATCGATGCTCCCCTGTGACACATCAATCTGTACAGATAAGTGATGTCGGGGGAGAGAACTCATCATCTGCTGGAAGAAAGTCACATTTATTTAATGACAATTCATCGGTTATGATTATTGATCCTGAACCAGAGTGTGAGGAAGACGTCTTCATAGCCACGAAAAGTGATATAGCAAGATCTGGCATACAGGGAAGTAACTCTGTGCGAACAAACACGGATACAGAAAGTCATTTATTCTTCGCTCTTTCGGATTCATTCCATTCAGACATTGATAGCTCAGGTGTCAGGATCGTAGATGTAATCATGTCTGATGAACATAAAGACAGCTCTAGACAGATCATCAATCATTCAGAATGTAATGAGGGAGGTAACTCTGTCATGGTTATTACTGACTCTGACTCAAGTGCAGACGTTGGTGGCTCTGCACCGGTGTTCTGTGCTGCGGGTCTGGTTCAAAGAAGGTATTTGAACATAATATATATAAAAAACAATTGGTGTTAAATGTAGTTAAACACATAGCCATCATAAAAACTAGATCGCTCACAATATGCAATAACGTAGAACTTAAATACTTTTTAATCAGAGCGCATATCACACGACATAGAGACTTTGTATTTTATTGGCCGATCTTGTTTATAAAGAATATTTAAATGCTACCAAAATTTATGTCTTATTAATGATTGTGTTAATCATTCGAATAAAATACCTGATTAAAATAGTGACTAATTTTACTAACGTTAACAAGTATCATTTTCATGGTGATGTATGCGCAGGCTGGTAGCCCAATGATTTTTCTCCCTGCCATTGGACCTTTCCAGTTTTAGCTATGCCCCGCCCATTCCTAGTTAAGCTCCACCCACACCTCACTCGTGTTGGGATGGATCGAACTCCCTATCTTTCAATTTCCAGAAAACTATACAGGTAAGCTGTTGAATATTTTGAAACTAATTTGACTGGGTGTTGTTACTGCCTATGGAAGCAACAGTGCCCAGTCAAATTAGTTTCAAAATATTCAGCAGCATGTTTATTAAATAGCAGACATAAAATACGTATAACGTGTTGGACTATTAAGCATTTAAAACAGACTAAATCGAATCATTAATAATGTCTCATAGTTGATTATGATGTCATATGATGGATGGATAACTTGGCAATGTCCATTTCATTATATATTGTTTTTATTGCACAGACATGAAAGAGGCATTTGGAACAGTCATCGTTTTGCTAAAATCACAAAAACTCTTACTTCAAGATAATATTCTAGTATGATTACTTTTAAAGGGTAAAACTTCACATTTCAGTGTTAATTATCTGATAGTTTGTTGCTATGTCAGCGAGGTCAAGAAAGGACGCCAGTTCGATGCGTTGAAATACATAGTCATGCACAGTATACAACGCAGGCAGTTGCTAGAACTTATCCTATAGTGGGAATGAGTAATCTAGTGTTTATGATATCTATGGTTAGATCTGTCAAAAGTACCATCAATCATGCCAAGTGGGCTTTTAATACAATATGGTTTGAAATTAGCCTGAGACTAGTAGTAATTAACCAGGGCTACTACTATTTGTGTTTGACTAGCCTAGTGGGCTAACTCCAATTTGATGTCTTCTAAACCCTATAATAGCTAAGCCTGTCAAAAATGGTCTCTGCAGTGGTTTTCAGAAATGCCCATTTGCAGACCAAGAGAAGACTATTTTAAAAGTTTTCTTGGTCTGCAAATTGACATTTTTTGTGTGCTAAAATTGGAATTTTCGTGATCAAAATGTAGCCATTGAAGTGTGAAATTATACGAGTTCATACAAAAAAAGTGCTGAATAACACACAGTGACTTAAGATCTTGCCATGCATGAGGATTTCCAGACTGAGTGACATCATGATAAAAGTAACCAGATCCTGATCAGAGCCACTTCAGGATCTGTAGATATCTCAGAAACTACTGGTCCTATTTGGCTCAAATGACATTACACTAAGATTCCACAACTCTCGGTGTGAGAAAGAAATCTTGAAAATCCATAAAATCAAATAAAAATTTGAAAATCTGAAAACTACATTGTGTCAAAAATGTCAGGTTGAGGGTCTGCAATTTCTGATTTCTGATTGTTTTTGTTGTCAATTGTTTTACAGACTTCCAACAGTAGCAGATAGAATAATTATAGAAGAGTCTCCTGTCATAGAGTCCCGAAATAAATCGGTGGTTAATAAAAAGTAAGTGCCGATAGTATTATAGCATTTGTCTTGATGATTATAAGATGACTCAGCATAGCAGTCCAATGGAGGAATCCAGTTTTAGCTAAGTTTCACCCACATTTTGCCTGTGTTGTGATTGTTCAATCCATGGTCTCCCTGACTATCAATTTCCAGAAAACTACAGGTAGGCTGTTGATTATTTCGAAACTAATTTAACTGGCTGATGTTGGTGCCTAACAGCGCCCAGTCAAATTATTTTCAAAGTATTCAACAGCATCTTTATTAAATAGTAAAGACACAATTTGTACAACAGGGCTCAGTCCATCATCAATTAAGCGGTTGTAATGACCTTATCGTGATTGTGACATCATCCTACACATCACAAAGTTGATTATAACGTTATATGATTGATGGATAAACTGGAAAGGGACATTGGAATGTGACATGCAGCATTTGGAATGACAGGCCTCAATATTCAGGCCACAGCTTTTCTAATTTCTGTAATTTTTAGGATGGTTAACTCATATACTTGCTACAATATAAATGCCACATTATGCTGTCAAAAATCATTAAATTAAAGGCAGTGCAATTCACCTTTCCAGAGTAAGTACCCATCATATGACATCATAATCATCTACGCGGTGTGTAGAATGACATCATAATGGATGATGTCATGAATGATGTTGATAAGTACGTCACAAACGCATATTTGAAGACGGTCTATGCTTTGTTGTACAAATTGTTTGCTTTTACTATTTAATAAATATTCTGTTGAATATTTTGAAACTAATTTGACTAGGCGCTGTTGCTGCGCTAGGCAGCAACAGCACCCAGTCAAATTAGTTACAAAATATTCAACAGCTTCCCTGTATAGTTTTCAGGAAATTGATAGCTAGGGCATTCGGGGATCGATCAATCCAAACACGGCGAGGTGTGGGTGGAGCTTAACTAGTGATGGGCGGGGCATAGCTAAAAATGGAAAGGTCCATTTCTGCCTCATGTATTCAATTGAAAATTGCAAACAAGTAAATTTCAAACAAACCGCTGATTATGTGTTATTTGAAACAGTCTCTACAGTTTCGAAAATAAATGGGTTAATGCTTGTTGTAAGCTTTTGTTTTTCAAATGTGAATGCATGTAATTTACCAGTCCCTTGGACCTTTTGTTATTTTTTAGTGAATGTTTAGCAGAATTAATACCGTTGTCGCAGACGCAGACCCAAGACAGCACCATATCAAGTAGCACTGACAGTCAGGGTACTTTAGGGAGTTACTCTAGTCAACAAGGATATGTCACAGCTGAGACATCGCAAGGTCCTAATGAAGAGGGTACAGCACTTGATGTAAGCCTACACATGGATCCGATATGTCACTTTAAAATTTTAACGGTGAAGTCTGCCAAAAGAGCCTTCGCTTTCTGTACTGGTCTTGAGGAATGTCCATTTGAAGGCCAAGAGAAAACTATTTTTTGGAAATTTATAACTGGAATTGGAATACCTGGCTAAATACTCAAGCCAGTCATCACGGTGGAAAATTTGTAAATATAGTCTTTTCATGGGTTCTTTTTTGGAATTGACATCCTGAGTTTTCAAAATTGAAGTTATTAAAGATTAGTTCATCCTTTAATAGTCTTCCAAGATAAAAAAGCTATGTTGGAAAATTTACCTGACCCGAGCCACCCATTCTAGTCGTAAATTGAACAAGTGTGAATGCGCTATAGTTTGACCATAGGCGACTTTGCCAAAGGCGTAATAGTTTGGGCTGGCGGGTGGGTGGAGGAGCAGACACATATTAGTTGTAAGTCACAGCTAAAAGTTTAATCTCTTGGCCTGCAAATTACCATTCACTAAGCATACATTTGGATTTTTTATCGTGACCATTGAAGAAGGAAAGTATGGGAATTCACCTTTCCAGAGTATCCACCCATCATATGACGTCATAATCAACTACGTGATGTGTAGAATGACATCATAATCTACTACGTGATGTGTAAAATGACATCATAATTAATGACATCGATAAGTACGTCACAAATGCATATTTGAAGATGGGCTATGCGTTGTTGTACAAATTGTATGTCTACTATTTAATAAATATTCTGTTGAATATGTTGAAACTAATTTGACTTGGCGCTGTTGCTGCCATAGGCAGCAACATCACCCAGTCAAATTAGTTTCAAAATATTCAACAGCTTCCCTGTATAGTTTTCAGGAAATTGATATCTAGGGCATTCGGGGATCGATCAATCCCAACACGGCGATGTGTGGGTGGAGCTTAGCTAGTAATGGCCGGGGCATAGCTAAAGATGGAAAGGTCCATTCATCTGTATGACTTGCTCTCTTCATCGCCTCTAATGCAACCAGTATTTAGAGATATTTGATCAATCAAAATGATATTTCACTTCAAGAGATACTTATCCCCCCTAACACTATGATATTTCCTAAATATCGCCCTTCACTCAATAGCCCCAGATTAAAAAAGATAGGTGCCCTTATTGGGCAGGTAGACAGGTGACAGTCAGCCAGATGCCAGCCCCTACCTCGCGCATGCGCAGACTCAACTGCCTCTCTTGACTATTGGCCTGAATCACATGCTTGTGTTTTTTATCCACTTGCTAAGTTTTGCTCAGTTTTCCTATCTAAAGTTGTTTTAGAGTGCTAGAGATTATGTCTGATCAGTTTGGTTCATCTGAGGCCATGCCAGAACCGATTTACCAGGTGAACTCTAGTACAATTATGTCTTAATTACGTCTTAATTACATGGTGCCATCTATTTCTGTGACGTGGTATAGATGTTATAGGCGCCCAGAAAACTGGTAACTTTATTATCTGGCGCTATAAAATGCTAATATTTCTTTATGATTGTGTCCACAGGTTTCTGTAAGGAGGTTTGTACACATCTAAAGAGGTTTGTTGCCACTATTTCCCTATAAATGTTAGGAAAAAAAGACTGTGCCCAGAGTGATATAGGCTCCCATAAGAGAGAGCTTGTCGTTCTGCCCTCTGGTCCTACCCTTCCCGTTATAAGTAAGTTAGTGGTGATGAAGAGTGGTTGTCTGGTGGAGCTTCCAAGAGCTGGACATGGTGCTATGCCTTTGCTAAAGACACAGGTACTCTAGTTATGCTTTATGGCACTGTAAAACATTTGAAAATATTTGATTATTTGCTGCCAATATTTTTCAGTCATGCTGTTTATCTGTATCATCATCATGAGCTATTACTGTGTTCACATTACTCTGTGTAGAAGTCGGCAAGCCAGCGGGACCAGCGCCTGTGGTTGGCTGGAAAGCCAGCTGTTACCACTATGCCATCTCTGCCGTTAACAGAACATATAGTGTGAAGCCCCCCCCCCCCCCCCCCTGCGCGAGGTAGCGAGCCGGTGGTGTCGTATCGTTGCTGGCCAATACCAGTTTCACTTCAAGAGTATACTTACCTCCCTAATACTTTTGATATTGCTAAATATTGGCTTTCACTCAATAAACACTCAGATTTAAAACAGTTAGGTGCCCCTACTGGGCAGGGAGTCAGAGCGTAGTCTGGCGGATGCCAGCCCCACCACCGCGCATGCGCAGACTAGCACTACCTCTTTGCTAGATTATTGGCAAAGAGAACACACATGTCTTTTTTAGTCATAAGCTTTTTTTGCTCTTAAACTGTTTTTTGGTGTATCTTTTGGAGTGATAGTGTCTGATTTGTATGGCAGGAGGGAACACTTCGCCACAGGAGGACTTAGGACCTTTAAATCAGGTGACTTCTAGTAAAATTAGCGAGTTTTCTTCCCGGTGTATTGTGTTTCCGGGACTCGCGTTTACCGTGATAAGCGCCTTAGTTAGTTGGTTTATGTCAACTCGGTGCTACCTAGGACTAATTTCTCTTTCTGTTTATGTCCACAGGTCTGTATGACGCTAGGTGGTGACATCACAGTAGCAGAGAGTTAGTTTTCTCTCCACCATGGTTCCATTTCCTACTAACACTTAGGTTATCTAACCAAATGAAAAATATGTCCAGTGAGTTGGAGGCCTAGTATAAAGGTCTTCTCACTTTGCCCTCTTGATCCAATTCCTTCCCCATGAGGTGGAGAGAGTTAAGAGGCGTGCAGATGGTGGAGTTCTCCGGTTCGTCACGTTGGATGGTTTGTCTATACAAAGTGTCAGGTATCTAGTTATTGATAATGTGGTGATGTTAATTATTGTAAACAAACAAAGGGAGATAATTAACATTTTTGCCAGAAAAGAGTTATCTATATGTATCTGATGGTTGTGTAGTCGACTTATCCATTCAGCATACAATTCGTCCTTGCACTTGGATGTTTTGTTGGGATCGAATTTTTCCTGTCACGGGATTAATGACGTCATAATCAGCCTGGCTATGTGTTTATCAGCAATTCAAGCGCTATGCTGGTTTCTGATGTATATTGATCTTTATGATCGTTTTCCTTCTCTTTGAGTTGGATTGAGTTTCTAAGCTTAACTAGTTGCTCATACTCCTTGTCCTTTGCCCTGTTTCAGGGACCGGGTTGCGCGTCCTGTGGTCGTTTTCTTCAGGAAAAGTTCTGGCCGCATCTGTGCTATCAATGTAGCCCTTGTGGTCCATTGGTTAATTGTGACATATGTAAGCACTGGGGGGGCGAGTTAATGTCCGAATTCTTGTGCTGCTTACAGGCGACGGACAAGGTGGTAGAGGAGGAGAAGAAGAAGAAGCGGAAACGAGAGGTTTTTCACTTCAAGAGTATACTTACCTCCCTAATACTTTTGATATTGCTAAATATTGGCTTTCACTCAATAAACACTCAGATTTAAAACAGTTAGGTGCCCCTACTGGGCAGGGAGTCAGAGCGTAGTCTGGCGGATGCCAGCCCCACCTCCGCGCATGCGCAGACTAGCACTTCCTCTTTGCTAGATTATTGGCAGAGAGTTCACACATGTCTTTTTGTGCTGAAGCTTTTCTTTATCTTAAACTAGTTTAAGTGGTGTTGTTTGGTGTGATAGTCACTTTTTTGGATGGCGGGAACGATCAATTCGCCAAAGGAGGACTTAGGACCTTTAAATCAGGTGACTTCTAGTAAAATTAGCGAGTTTTCTTCCCGGTGTATTGTGTTTCCGGGACTCGCGTTTACCGTGATAAGCGCCTTAGTTAGTTGGTTTAGGTCAACTCGGTGCTACCTAGGACTAATTTCTCTTTCTGTTTATGTCCACAGGTCTGTATGACGCTAGGTGGTGACATCACAGTTGCAGAGAGTTAGTTTTCTCTCCACCATGGTTCCATTTCCTACTAACACTGTTAGGTTATCTAACCAAATGAAAAATATGTCCAGTGAGTTGGAGGCCTAGTATAAAGGTCTTCTCACTTTGCCCTCTTGATCCAATTCCTTCCCCATGAGGTGGAGAGAGTTAAGAGGCGTGCAGATGGTGGAGTTCTCCGGTTCGTCACGTTGGATGGTTTGTCTATACAAAGTGTCAGGTATCTAGTTATTGATAATGTGGTGATGTTAATTATTGTAAACAAACAAAGGGAGATAATTAACATTTTTGCCAGAAAAGAGTTATCTATATGTATCTGATGGTTGTGTAGTCAACTTATCCATTCAGCATACAATTCGTCCTTGCACTTGGATGTTTTGTTGGGATCGAATTTTTCCTGTCACGGGATTAATGACGTCATAATCAGCCTGGCTATGTGTTTATCAAGCAATTCAAGCGCTATGCTGCTTTCTGATGTATATTGATCTTTATGATCGTTTTTCCTTCTCTTTGAGTTGGATTGAGTTTCTAAGCTTAACTAGTTGCTCATACTCCTTGTCCTTTGCCCTGTTTCAGGGACCGGGTTGCGCGTCCTGTGGTCGTTTTCTTATGGATAAGTTCTGGCCGCATCTGTGCTGTCAATGTAGCCCTTGTGGTCCATTTGTTAATTGTGACATATGTAAGCACTGGGGGGGCGAGTTAATGTCCGAATTCTTGTGCTGCTTACAGGCGACGGACAAGGTGGTAGAGGAGGAGAAGAAGAAGAAGCGGAAACGAGAGGTTGTAAGTAGGAAGGGTAAGGGGAAGGTCTCGTCCGCGGTGGATATGGAGGCCTTCCGGACCGAGATGTTGGGAGAGATGAAGAGGACGATAAAGGATTTGGTTCCAGGGTTGCTTCGTGGCATGCTTCCTGGACCAAATCCTTTACTGTCCTCGTCATCGGCTTCGGAGCAGGTAATCCCCGCCTCTGGATCGATTTTCCTTAGTCCGCTTCCGTTGTTCGACGATCCAGAGGTGGCCCCATTAGAGGGGGCGTTCCACGGCCCTGGCAGCAGGCTTATTGCCGCGCCGATAGGGGACCGTGGACGGTTGTCGCTGGAACCCGCGGGCTGCTTATCAGTCCAGGGGTATCCGCACGCCGCGGTGGCCAGTACCTCCTATGGCACCGTTCCTGGTCAGCCCGGGTTAGCTCTCTTTGCTGACCCGGGGTCTAATCTTTCTGACCAGGGTAATGAGGATTACCTGCTAGGGTCGCCGTCTGACGACGTGGACATGGATGAAGACGTTTGTGCACCCCTCGCGGGGAATACAGGCGCCTTATTCCACGGTTTTACTCACCCTGGAGTAAAGTCCGCGGCTCAGGTGGTGGCCCAGGGCGCTGCTGATGGCCAGCGGTACCGCATACCTCGGCTTGCCGAGGGTGTTGCTGGTGCTGGCCGGGCCCGTGGTGAGACTATATATACCCCGCGCTCTGCCACGGTGCCTGCTCCTGGTCAAACCAGTGATATTCTCATGCCGGTGCTGTCAGGCCCGCGTGTTTTCCCTGGCTTGCCAGGTGTATCAGCATACCCGCCGTCAAGCTCTACTGCTTGCGCTCAGGAGGAAGACGAAGGACCCCGTCTTGTAGAGCGCTCGCAGTTAGCCACGGAGGAGGATTGGTATGACGCTTGCCAGTGGTTGGTGAGCGTTAGGCCTGATCTGCCCGTGGAGCAGTCGGCTAGCCAGCGTGTTCACACGCCGTGGTTAGCTGGGAAACCGACTGCTAACGCTATGCCTTCTCTGCCGCTGGCGGAGCATGTCGTTGACATGTTCAAGGCGGCGGAGTCGTCCATTAAGTCGAGTGGACGTCTCGCGAAGGCCCCACGCGAGGTGGCCAGGCGTTGTCGCATCGTGCCCCTGGATTACCAGCGGTACGGTGTGGTACCCAAGCCCGGCGTGGATGACCGCGCGGCTTTGGGTGAGGATGCGCGGCCAGGCACCCGTTCTGACACGGGTGTCTTGTGCGCGAACGCGTTGCGTTCGGCGAATACCGCGTTGCGTGATGCGGAGGAGAGTGGGAGGGCTTCGATTGCCGCTCTGTCCCACGTCTCCCAGCTGTTACAGGGGGTAGTAACGGCATCCGCATCGCGCCAGCCAAGTCCGGTCACTGTCCAGCGAACCATCCAGGATGGTATTAACCTGGCGCTGGACTGTGTGACTCGGGCGGTGACCAGGAGTGTCAGGGCAAGACGCACGTTTGCCCTGGACAATCTGTGCCCGTCTCAGGACCTGTACAATAGGCTACTGCGTACGCCTATGACGGGCCCTGGTCTTTTTGGAGGTGAGGGATGTCGCCACCTCCAGGAGACGGTCACCCTGGTGAATAACCAGAGGGCGCTGCGCGAGCAGTTTGATGTGCTGCGTCGTGCTAACGCTCGCGCCGCGGCCCCGGCGTATCGTCCCCTGCAGGCTCGAGGTGGTGCTGGCCAGGTCAGTGGCCAGCCACCGTCGCAGCGTCGGCCTCGGCCACGTGCGATTCGGCCAGCAGCGAGGGAGGCGCAGGTTCCTCAGCCGCCGTCAGCCAGGCAGCCGCCCGCGCACCGAGGTGCGCGCGGGGCGGGGCGGGGCGCGCGAGGATCTGGGCGTGGTTATCGGTCCTGACAGGACGCTTACCGCGGTAAGAACCACTCCGGTGTGTATGGCGGCGGAGACAGTGCCGCTCTTGCATGCCTCGTGTCCACCGCGGTCCCTAGGTGGGCCGGTGGGAGGCCGGCTAGCCGGCCACATGCAAGAGTGGGAACGGTTAACTCAGGACCGTTTAGTCTTGCGATGGCTTTCCGTCGGGTATCATCCAGAGTGGGTGACAGGCCCGCCGTCGCGACTGTCTCTGGTGCCAATCTGGACTCCCATTCCGAGAGATCCAGAGCAAAGGTTGTGTATCGAGGAAGAAATAAATTCCCTCATACAAAAGGGAGCTATTCAGCCGGCACAAAGGTGTCCGGGCTTCTATTCAACCCTGTTCTTAGTAACAAAACGCACCGGTGGGTGGAGACCGATTCTCAACCTCAAGCCATTGAACAAGTTCATCGAGACGCCCAGTTTCAAGATGGAAACGGTGCGCTCGGTGTTGGCGGGGTTGGAGAGGGGGATGTGGACGGCGTCGATAGATTTGAAGGACGCTTATTTCCACATCCCCATCCACGGGAGTTTCTGTCGCTTCCTGAGATTTGCATTCCAGGGCAGACAGTGGGAATTCAGGGTGTTGCCCTTCGGAATTTCCACGGCTCCTCGGGTTTTCACCCGTGTGGTTCTTGCGATCACAGCATACCTCCGCAGGAGAAGCATAGCAGTCCACACGTACATAGACGACTGGCTGTTGAAAGCGCACACCCGGGAAAGTTTGTCCGCCAATCTGGAGATTGTTTTGAAAATTCTCACAGACTTGGGCTGGATGATCAATTTCCCAAAATCAGAGCTGACTCCATCCCAGAAGTTTGTTTACCTGGGGATGTTCTTCGATCTAGAGACAGGATATGTTTATCCTACTCAGGAGAGAGTTCAAATACTCATCTCGTTGATTCAGTCAGTGTGCGACAGTCGTCATGTCCTGGCACGGGTTTACTTGAGAATGCTGGGGTTGATGGTTTCGTTGGAACCAGTCATTCCTCAGGCCGCCTTACGCAGGCGGCCGATCCAGTTGTTTCTCATGACACAATGGACCCAGAGTACAGGTTCGCTGGACTCGAATGTGTCAGTGTTGGCGCCTCTGATTCACCACCTGCAATGGTGGTTGAATACAGAGAATCTCTTGCCGGGGGTTTTGCTAACCCCTCCCCACCCTCAGGTGACTGTGTATACAGATGCATCGATGGAGGGCTGGGGAGCTTGCCTGGAAGAATCCACGATATCAGGGCTTTGGAATCTGGAACAGTCACAGGAACATATAAATCTACTGGAGCTAAGAGCAGTAGTCCTGGGCCTGGAACATTTCTTACAGAAAGTTCAGGGCAAGATTGTTCTTATTCGTTCAGACAACTCAACAGTTGTGACTTACATAAACCGCCAGGGCGGAACGAAGTCGCCCAGTCTCTGTATGATGACATGGAAACTGCTTTGTTGGTGTCTGGATCACCAGATTACCTTGAAAGCAGTTCATATTCCGGGAAGGTTAAACCTGCTAGCAGACTCATTGAGCCGAAGGATGAGTGTTTTACCCACGGAATGGCAACTAAATCAATGTGTGGCGGATCGTCTGTTCGACCATTGGGGGAAACCCAACATCGATTTGTTCGCAACGAAGAAGAATGCGAAGATGACGACGTACGTCTCTCCGATTCCGGATCCAAGCGCTTTCGCAACAGATGCGTTAGCTATCAGCTGGGGGAGAATGTATGCATACGCATTCCCTCCAGCAATCCTGATTCCAAAAATTCTTCAGAAAATCAGACAAGAGAAATGCCAAGTGCTTCTGATCGCCCCGGATTGGCCAAGCCGATCATGGTATACGGATCTGCTGGACCTTCTGGTCTGCAATCCGGTTCCTCTGCCTCTGATGGACGATATTATCTTCCAGGGCAAGGCCCTTCACAACAATCCGTCAATGTTCAGATTGACTGCGTGGATGTTGTCAAGGAATCTAGAATTAAGGAGGGCTTTTCTGAGCAAGCAGCCATGTTTATGGCCAAAGCCAGGAGGGGGTCAACCTCCAGAGCATATAATTATAAAATCAACAGATTTGCAGAATGGTGCTCAAAAAGATGTATTGATCCAATGGATTCATCTATTCAAGTAGTAGCTGATTTCCTCTGTCACCTCTATGATGCCTATAGCCTCAAGCCTAACTCTATTGCTGGTTATAAGTCAGCATTAATGTCTGTTATTCCTTGCTTGGCTAAGAGGGGAAGTGATGAAGTAAATACATTGAATGTATTAATTAAAGGCATGGGCAATCTAAGACCAAGGAATCCTCCTGTGATTCCGTCTTGGAGTTTATCGCTAGTGCTTCAAGTACTAGGTGATAAGCCTTTTGAACCACTTAGTTCCATTTCTATGAAACTATTAACACTGAAGACTGTGTTTTTAATTGCTGCGGCCTCGGCTAGGCGTAGGAGTGAGATTCATGCCTTATCAGCCGAGGATGACCGTTTTGTGGTTTCAGGGGAAGGCCTTAAGCTGCTACCTAGGATTAATTTCTTGGCTAAAAATCAGTCGTTGAAATATCCAGGTCAACCTATTATTTTGCCTGCTTTAACTAGATATGATCCTAATTCTAAAGCATGGTGTCCCGTCCGGGCGCTGCGCCGGTACAAACAACGTACGGCGGCATGGCGCACCGACCAGTCAGCGTTATGGTTGTCATATATTGAACCCCATGGGAGGGCTTCTAAGGACACCATTTCCAGGTGGATTGTGGAATGCATTCAGTTTTGCCATAAATCCGCCACCGGGAAGCAGGTTGACGTGGCCAAGGCTCACAGTGTCCGCGGCGTAGTGACATCCACGGCCCTATTTAATGGGGTCCCTGTGGATGATATTATGTCGGTGGCTCAGTGGCACTGTGAGTCAAGTTTTACAGACCATTATCTCCGTGACACCTCTAATCCTCTCGCCTTGTCGGTTTTGAAAAAATAAATCGGTTTATATTTTTTGAGGTGATTTCCTCATTACTTATATATATCACAATTAATTTATGGAAACACCCACTTTTTTGGGCCTGCATCAGTCTTTACCGATGGGAAGATGATGTCAGCAGCCATTTTCAACAAGGTCAGTCTTGTTCATGTGTTGTCCGTTGTTGATTGTATTGTCACGATTACCCGTTATTAATATGGTGATGGTTTGTGTATTTGTGTGGTTCATTGTTGAGAGTTACGAAAATGGAGCTTTTTCGTCTCTGTCCTGTAGTACATGGCACTTGTACGTAGAGAGCGTATAGGACATTGAGGTCAGTCGACTCTTCCTCCCAGGAAGGAGGGGGGGGAGCGCATATGACATTCGGTCATCTCTCATACATCGGTCGTGTTATCCGATGGTTAGTCAAATCCTGACTGTTTTTTCTTACAGTTTCAGAAGTTTAAGTGCCTTAAACGCAGAAAAGCATATAGGGATGAGCTGGTCTTTTGACCTCGCCTCCCTCCCGCCAGATTCACTTTCGAATTCTGGCAATATCAAAAGTATTAGGGAGGTAAGTATACTCTTGAAGTGAAATAAACGAAATCTAGGATTTCTTTTTTCACGAGAGAGTTGATACTTACCTCCCTAGATACGGACCCGGCCTCTCCACCCCACAGAGGCTCGGTCTTCAGGCTCTTAATAGTTGCATGTGTGTCAGCCAATAATCTAGTCAGAGGAAGTGCTAGTCTGCGCATGCGCGGTGGTGGGGCTGGCATCCGCCAGACTACGCTCTGACTCCCTGCCCAGTAGGGGCACCTAACTGTTTTAAATCTGAGTGTTTATTGAGTGAAAGCCAATATTTAGCAATATCAAAAGTATTAGGGAGGTAAGTATCAACTCTCTCGTGAAAAAAGAAATCCTAGATTTCGTTTATTTTGGAGGTGAGGGATGTCGCCACCTCCAAGAGACGGTCACCCTGGTGAATAACCAGAGGGCGCTGCGCGAGCAGTTTGATGTGCTGCGTCGTGCTAACGCTCGCGCCGCGGCCCCGGCGTATCGTCCCCTGCAGGCTCGAGGTGGTGCTGGCCAGGTCAGTGGCCAGCCACCGTCGCAGCGTCGGCCTCGGCCGCGTGCGATTCGGCCAGCAGCGAGGGGGGCGCAGGTTCCTCAGGCGCCGTCAGCCAGGCAGCCGCCCGCGCACCGAGGTGCGCGCGGGGCGGGGCGCGCGAGGATCTGGGCGTGGTTATCGGTCCTGACAGGACGCTTACCGCGGTAAGAACCACTCCGGTGTGTATGGCGACGGAGACAGTGCCGCTCTTGCATGCCTCGTGTCCACCGCGGTCCCCAGGTGGGCCGGTGGGAGGCCGGCTAGCCGGCCACATGCAAGAGTGGGAACGGTTAACTCAGGACCGTTTAGTCTTGCGATGGCTTTCCGTCGGGTATCATCCAGAGTGGGTGACAGGCCCGCCGTCGCGACTGTCTCTGGTGCCAGTCTGGACTCCCATTCCGAGAGATCCAGAGCAAAGGTTGTGTATCGAGGAGGAGATAAATTCCCTCATACAAAAGGGAGCTATTCAGCCGGCACAAAGGTGTCCGGGCTTCTATTCAACCCTGTTCTTAGTAACAAAACGCACCGGAGGGTGGAGACCGATTCTCAACCTCAAGCCATTGAACAAGTTCATCGAGACGCCCAGTTTCAAGATGGAAACGGTGCGCTCGGTGTTGGCGGGGTTGGAGAGGGGGATGTGGACGGCGTCGATAGATTTGAAGGACGCTTATTTCCACATCCCCATCCACGGGAGTTTCTGTCGCTTCCTGAGATTTGCATTCCAGGGCAGACAGTGGGAATTCAGGGTGTTGCCCTTCGGAATTTCCACGGCTCCTCAGGTTTTCACCCGTGTGGTTCTTGCGATCACAGCATACCTCCGCAGGAGAAGCATAGCAGTCCACACGTACATAGACGACTGGCTGTTGAAAGCGCACACCCGGGAAAGTTTGTCCGCCAATCTGGAGATTGTTTTGAAAATTCTCACAGACTTGGGCTGGATGATCAATTTCCCAAAATCAGAGCTGACTCCATCCCAGAAGTTTGTTTACCTGGGGATGTTCTTCGATCTAGAGACAGGATATGTTTATCCTACTCAGGAGAGAGTTCAAAAACTCATCTCGTTGATTCAGTCAGTGTGCGACAGTCGTCATGTCCTGGCACGGGTTTACTTGAGAATGCTGGGGTTGATGGTTTCGTTGGAACCAGTCATTCCTCAGGCCGCCTTACGCAGGCGGCCGATCCAGTTGTTTCTCATGACACAATGGACCCAGAGTACAGGTTCGCTGGACTCGAATGTGTCAGTGTTGGCGCCTCTGATTCACCACCTGCAATGGTGGTTGAATACAGAGAATCTCTTGCCGGGGGTTTTGCTAACCCCTCCCCACCCTCAGGTGACTGTGTATACAGATGCATCGATGGAGGGCTGGGGAGCTTGCCTGGAAGAATCCACGATATCAGGGCTTTGGAATCTGGAACAGTCAAAGGAACATATAAATCTACTGGAGCTAAGAGCAGTAGTCCTGGGCCTGGAACATTTCTTACAGAAAGTTCAGGGCAAGATTGTTCTTATTCGTTCAGACAACTCAACAGTTGTGACTTACATAAACCGCCAGGGCGGAACGAAGTCGCCCAGTCTCTGTATGATGACATGGAAACTGCTTTGTTGGTGTCTGGATCACCAGATTACCTTGAAAGCAGTTCATATTCCGGGAAGGTTAAACCTGCTAGCAGACTCATTGAGCCGAAGGATGAGTGTTTTACCCACGGAATGGCAACTAAATCAATGTGTGGCGGATCGTCTGTTCGACCATTGGGGGAAACCCAACATCGATTTGTTCGCAACGAAGAAGAATGCGAAGATGACGACGTACGTCTCTCCGATTCCGGATCCAAGCGCTTTCGCAACAGATGCGTTAGCTATCAGCTGGGGGAGAATGTATGCATACGCATTCCCTCCAGCAATCCTGATTCCAAAAATTCTTCAGAAAATCAGACAAGAGGAATGCCAAGTGCTTCTGATCGCCCCGGATTGGCCAAGCCGATCATGGTATACGGATCTGCTGGACCTTCTGGTCTGCAATCCGGTTCCTCTGCCTCTGATGGACGATATTATCTTCCAGGGCAAGGCCCTTCACAACAATCCGTCAATGTTCAGATTGACTGCGTGGATGTTGTCAAGGAATCTAGAATTAAGGAGGGCTTTTCTGAGCAAGCAGCCATGTTTATGGCCAAAGCCAGGAGGGGGTCAACCTCCAGAGCATATAATTATAAAATCAACAGATTTGCAGAATGGTGCTCAAAAAGATGTATTGATCCAATGGATTCATCTATTCAAGTAGTAGCTGATTTCCTCTGTCACCTCTATGATGCCTATAGCCTCAAGCCTAACTCTATTGCTGGTTATAAGTCAGCATTAATGTCTGTTATTCCTTGCTTGGCTAAGAGGGGAAGTGATGAAGTAAATACATTGAATGTATTAATTAAAGGCATGGGCAATCTAAGACCAAGGAATCCACCTGTGATTCCGTCTTGGAGTTTATCGCTAGTGCTTCAAGTACTAGGTGATAAGCCTTTTGAACCACTTAGTTCCATTTCTATGAAACTATTAACACTGAAGACTGTGTTTTTAATTGCTGCGGCCTCGGCTAGGCGTAGGAGTGAAATTCATGCCTTATCAGCCGAGGATGACCGTTTTGTGGTTTCAGGGGAAGGCCTTAAGCTGCTACCTAGGATTAATTTCTTGGCTAAAAATCAGTCGTTGAAATATCCAGGTCAACCTATTATTTTGCCTGCTTTAACTAGATATGATCCTAATTCTAAAGCATGGTGTCCCGTCCGGGCGCTGCGCCGGTACAAACAACGTACGGCGGCATGGCGCACCGACCAGTCAGCGTTATGGTTGTCATATATTGAACCCCATGGGAGGGCTTCTAAGGACACCATTTCCAGGTGGATTGTGGAATGCATTCAGTTTTGCCATAAATCCGCCACCGGGAAGCAGGTTGACGTGGCCAAGGCTCACAGTGTCCGCGGCGTAGTGACATCCACGGCCCTATTTAATGGGGTCCCTGTGGATGATATTATGTCGGTGGCTCAGTGGCACTGTGAGTCAAGTTTTACAGACCATTATCTCCGTGACACCTCTAATCCTCTCGCCTTGTCGGTTTTGAAAAAATAAATCGGTTTATATTTTTTGAGGAGGTTTTTCCTCATTACTTATATATTTCACAATTAATTTATGGAAACACCCACTTTTTTGGGCCTGCATCAGTCTTTACCAATGGGAAGATGATGTCAGCAGCCATTTTCAACAAGGTCAGTCTTGTTCATGTGTTGTCCGTTGTTGATTGTATTGTCACGATTACCCGTTATTAATATGGTGATGGTTTGTGTATTTGTGTGGTTCATTGTTGAGAGTTACGAAAATGGAGCTTTTTCGTCTCTGTCCTGTAGTACATGGCACTTGTACGTAGAGAGCGTATAGGACATTGAGGTCAGTCGACTCTTCCTCCCAGGAAGGAGGGGGGGGAGCGCATATGACATTCGGTCATCTCTCATACATCGGTGGTGTTATCCGATGGTTAGTCAAATCCTGACTGTTTTTTCTTACAGTTTCAGAAGTTTAAGTGCCTTAAACGCAGAAAAGCGTATAGGGATGAGCTGGTCTTTTGACCTCGCCTCCCTCCCGCCAGATTCACTTTCGAATTCTGGCAATATCAAAAGTATTAGGGAGGTAAGTATACTCTTGAAGTGAAATAAACGAAATCTAGGATTTCTTTTTTCACGAGAGAGTTGATACTTACCTCCCTAGATACGGACCCGGCCTCTCCACCCCACAGAGGCTCGGTCTTCAGGCTCTTAATAGTTGCATGTGTGTGAGCCAATAATCTAGTCAGAGGAAGTGCTAGTCTGCGCATGCGCGGTGGTGGGGCTGGCATCCGCCAGACTACGCTCTGACTCCCTGCCCAGTAGGGGCACCTAACTGTTTTAAATCTGAGTGTTTATTGAGTGAAAGCCAATATTTAGCAATATCAAAAGTATTAGGGAGGTAAGTATCAACTCTCTCGTGAAAAAAGAAATCCTAGATTTCGTTTATCATACGGTAGAGTGCCAAAGCCGAGCGCTGATGATCGTGCAGCGCTTGGTGAGGACACGTGGCCAGGCTCCCGTTCTGACACGGGAGCGCTGTGCTTGAGTGCCCTGCACTCGGCAAACACCGCATTGCGCAATGCAGAGGAGCTCAAGAGCGTCCATAGCGGCACCCTCGCATATCTCACAGCTGTTACAGGGTGTAGTAACAGCGTCTGCATCACGCCAAGGAAGCCCTGTCTCTCAGTTCAGAGAGCCATCCAGGATGGTATTAACCTGGCTCTGGACTGTATGACTAGGGCAGTGACTAGAAGTGTCAGGGCGAGAGGCACATTTGCACTAGATAATTTGTGTCCATCTCAGGATTTGTACAACAGGCTGCTGCGGACAACTATGTCAGGTCGTGGTCTCTGGGGTTGAGGGATGTAGGCACCTCCAGGAGATAGTCACTGTAGTCAACAATCAGAGGGCGCTACGTGAACGCCCCCTGCGTACCGTCCACAGCAGGCCCGAGGTGGCGCTGGTCGAGTCAGAGGCCAGTCACCGGCATAGTGTAGGCCATGCCAGCACCGGCCTGCAGTGGGGGGTGGGGGGGGTAGGCAGCCACCCGCGCACTGAAGTATGCGAGGAGCGGGCATCGCAAGCCATGGCGCAGGCATCGCAAGCCGTGGTGCGGGCGTTGCAAGCCGTGGCGCACGAGTATCTGGTCGTGGTAATCGTGCCTGATGGGCCGATTTCCACAAGAACCAAACCAAGGCTAGAACCAGAGAGAGTCCCACTCTTGCACTGCTTATGTCCACCTATCTCCCTAGGTGGACCCGTGGGAAGTCGATTGACCATCCACAAGCAGGAGTGGGAGCAGTTAACCCAGGACCGCTTAGTCTTATGATGGCACCTGTCTCTGGTTCCGATCGGGACTCAAATTCCTAGAGATCCAGATCAATGGTTGTGTATAGAGGAACAGATAAATTCCCTTATACAAAAAGGAGCAATTCAACTGGCGCAAAATTGCCCGGGCTTCTATTCAACCATGTTTCTAGTGACAAAGAGCACTGGCGGGTGGCGACTAATTCTCAACCTCAAGCCATTGAACAGGTTCATAGACACACCGAGTTTCAAAATTGAAACAGTCAAAACGTTGTTGGCAGGGTTGGAGATGGGAATGTAGATGGCGTCAATAGATCTGAAGGATGCTTATTTCCACATTCCAATTGCAAAGAGTTCGTCGGTACCTTAGATTCGCATTCCAGGGCCAACAGTGGGAATTCAAAGTTTTACCTTTTGGAATTTCAACGACTCCTCAGGTTTTCACCAGGGTGGTTCTTGCAATAAAAGCTTACCTCCCCAGGAGAAGCATAGCAGTCCACACTTACATAGATGATTGGCTGTTAAAAGCACACAATCAGGAAAGTCTGTCAGCAAATCTGGAGATAATTTTGAAAACTCTCACAGGCTTAGGCTGCATAATCAACTTTAAAAAATCAGAGCTGACTCCATCCCAGAAGTTTGTTTACCTAGGTATGTTCTTCGATCTAGAGATAGGATATGTTTATCCCACTCAGGAGAGAGTAGAAATACTCATCTCAGTAATACAGTGAGTGTGCAACAGTCGTCATGTACTGGCATGGGTTTACCTGAGAATGTTGGGGTTGATGGTTTCTCTGGAACCAGTCATTCCACAGGCAGCCTATCCAGTTATTTCTTATGACACAGTGGACCCAGAGGACAGGATCACTGGACTCGGAGGTGTCAGTGTTGGAACCTCTTATTCACCACCTTCAATGGTGGATGAAGAGAGAAAATCTCCTGGCAGGGGTGATGCTCACCCCTTCCCACCCTCAAGTAATGATGTATACGGATGCATTAATGGAGGGATGGGGAGCTTGCCTGGAAGAAGCCACAGTATCAGGCCTTTGTAATCTGGATCAGTCACAGGAACATATAAATCTACTGGAATTACAAGCAGTAGTTTTGGGTCTGGAACATTTCTTAAAGAAAGTTCAGGGCAAGATTGTTCTAGTTCGATCAGAAAACTCAACAGTAGTGACTTACATAAACCGCCAGGGCGTAACGAAGTCGCCCAGTCTCTGTATGATAACTTGGAAACTGCTTTGCTGGTGTCTAGATCACCTTGAAGGCAGTTCACATTCGAGTGAGGTCTAAATCTGTTAGCAGACTCATTGAGCCGATGGATGAGTGTTTTGCCTATGGAATGGCAACTAAATCAATGTGTGGCAGATAGTCTGTTCGACCAGGAGGGGGAACCCAACATAGATTTGTTCGCAATGGACAAGAATGCGAAGATAATGATGTATGTCTCTCCGATTCAAGATCCAAGCGCTTACGCAACAGATGCGTTCGCTATCAGTAGGGAGGGAATGTATGCATATGCATTCCTATCAGCAATCCTGATTCTAAAATCTGGCAGGAGGAGTGCCAAGTGCTTGTGATCGCCCCAAATTGGCCAAGCCGATCATGGTATACGGATGTGCTGGACCTTCTGGTCTGCAATCCGGTTCCTCTGCCTCTGATGGACAATATTATTTTCCACGGCAAGTCATTTCACAACAACCCGTCAATGTTCCAATTGCCTGCGTGGATGTTGTCAAGGAATCTAAAGTTAAGGAGGGCTTTTCTGAGCAAGCAGCCATGTTTATGGCAAAAGCCAGAACGGGGTCAACCTCCAGAACATATAACTATAAAATCAATAGATTTGCAGAATGGTGCTCAAATAGAGATGTTAGTCCAATGGATGCATCTATTCAGGTAGTAGCCGATTTGCTCTGTCACCTGTATGATGCCTATAGCCTCAAGCCTAACTCTATTGCTGGCTACAAGTCAGTTTTGATGTCAGTTATCCCTTGCTTGGCTGATAGGGGAGGTGACCAAGCCTGTTCATACAACATTTTAATAAAAGGCATAGGTAATCTAAGACCGAGAAATCCACCAGTGATTCCGTCTTGGAGTTTATCTCTAGTACTGCAAGTGCTAGAAGATAAACCCTTTGAACAACTAAGTGCCATTTCCATGAAAATGTTGACACTTAAAACTGTATTTGTAATTGCTGTGGCCTCTGCAAGACGGAGAAGCAAGATTCATGCTTTGTCTGCTGAGGCAGACTGTTATGTGGTTACAGGGGAAGGCTTTAGGCTTCCACTTAGGGTAAATTTCATGGCTAAAAACTAGTCTTTTAAATATCCAGGTCAACCAATTATTTTACCAGCTTTGACTAGGTTTGATCCTAATTCAAAAGCATGGTGTCCAGTCCGTGCATTAAACAGGTACAAACAACGTACACAGGAATGGCGGACGGACCCATCATCGTTACGGTTGTCTTATATTGAACCCCATGGCAGGGTGTCAAAAGACACTATATCTAGGTGGATTGTGGAATATTGTATACAATTTTGCCAGTGTCCGTTGGTGTAGTGGCGTCCACCGCCCTGTTTATCGGGGTGCCAATGGATGACATTATGTCGGTACTGTGAGTCAAGTTTTATCCACCATTATCTCTGTGACACCACTAGTCCTCTTGCCTTATCGATATTCAAAAGATGGTCTGGTGTATATATTGTCTTTTGACCTTGCCTCCCTCCCGCCAAATTCTCTTACGAATTCTTGCAATATCATAGAGTGTTAGGGAGTTAACTATATCTCTTGAAGTAAAATAAGCGAAATCACGGATTTCTTTTTTCACGAGAGAGTAGTTATACTTACCTCCCTAACACGGAACCCGGCCTCTCCGTCCCACAGAGGAGCGATCTTCAGGCTTTTAAGTTGCATGTGTCAGCCAATAGACAAGCTGAGGCAGTGACAGTCTGCGCATGTGCGAGGTTGGGGCCGGAATCTGGCTGACTGTCACCTGTCTACCTGACCAATAATGGCACCTATCTTTTTTAATCTGGGGGTTATTGAGTGAAGGTCGATATTTAGGAAATATCATAGTGTTAGGGAGGTAAGTATAACTACTCTCTCGTGAAAAAAGAAATCTGTGATTTCATTTATTCTATTATAACACCCCAGAATGCTGCTTACATACTAGATTCACAATTCCAGAGTATCCATCCATCATCTGACCTCATATGACGTCATAATCAGCTCAGCGCGTGTATGATGATTTCGCAATCATTACGTCACAAAGGGTTCCATATAGACTGTCATCATATCTCAAAAAGTCTGACACGTATGAATTGTATGGCCTTGTAATTCTTTGCTTTAATAAACATGCTGTTGAATATTTTGAAACTAATTTGGCTGGGCGCTGTTACTGTCTTAGGCAGCAACAGCACCCAGGAAAATTAGTTTCAAAATATTCAACAGCTTACCTGTGTAGGTTTTTTTGTAAATTGATAGTCAGGGTGTTCAGAGATCGATCGATCCCAACATGAGCGAGGTGTGGGTGGAGCTTAGCTACCGATGGGCGGGGCATAGCTAAAACCGGAAAGGTCCATTAAATTCAAAAGACTAAATCTCTGTGGAATGATATAACCGCTACAATCTCACAGGACAGGCATGTCTTTGAATCTTTTAAAATACGTGTCTCACCTTCCTATTGAATTAATTAAAAAATATATTACACTTTCCTAAAAGGTTAGATTCAACATGTCCTACTTGAAATTCAAATATCTGGTATATCTTAACATCAAAATTATGAAACTTATTTAGTTTGTCTCATCTGAGCCATGTTACAGCTTTCTATAAATAAATTACATTTACAAAATTTGTATCGTAATCGTTATATTATATTTGTGTTTCCTTTAAGAACCTGCAACCCGCAGATGATAGTCGTTTTGGTATGACTTCTGTAGTGGACCCATCACAAGTAACCATGTCATATGAAGTGGAAGGAGGATATGAACCCAATCTACAAACTGGTATTACATGTACATGCACCTCTTTAATACTTTCACTACTAGACAAATAACAATAAATTGAAATAAAGGTTCACCATGCTAAGCAAGGCCTAGATAATCATGGAATATTCTTCTAGGGAAATTCATTCATATTTGCCAAATTTATCTCTCCCAAAAAACGTAGACTATATTTATAGATTCTGGTTCTGGAGCATAACAATTGAAGGCCTGCATGGGTGTAGTCTCAAATTTAATTCATGGACACCTTGTACAAAGAATGTGCTTGAGATTACGTGTCAGCATAATTTGCTCATATTAGTTGTCTCCCCTAGTAGTAAAAGAAAGTCTATTTTAGAATGTCTTCTTGGATTTGCATCAAATTTAACACATTAATACCTTATGAAAAGACATATGGGTTTGAATTGTGTTACAGCGAAATATTCCTATATTGAGCAGAGGTTTGTCCATTAAAAATTGTATTTTCAGTTTAGTCACTAATCAGTCAGCTTACATGACCATTATTTCTAGAATAGACACCAGTTATTAGTCCGCTACCGGTAAAACGGGGGGGGGGGGGGGGGGGGGGAACTATAGGTTTGCACTCCATCTGTCCATCTGTCGCAGTTGGGTTTCCACACTTTTTTGCAGTTCTTCAAGGTATTCAACTGAGGATTGTTACATTGCCTTGTTATGAGAAGTTACAGACTAAGTTCAAGTTTCAGGTGTATGTGTCAATCTTTGATGGAGTTATACCCCCTTTCAACTTAAGAAATGTGAAAAATATCAGCTTTCGACACTTTTTTTCGCACTACTTCAAGATATTTAAGCAAAAATCTGTATATCGCTTTAGTACAAGGACTTACAGAGCAAGTTCGAGATTCAGACATTTTCGTCAATTTCTCATGGAGCTATTGCCCCCTTTCAACTTATAAAATACGAAAAATATTAGTTTTGTGCACTTTTTTCGCAGTCTCAAGATATTCTACTGAGAATTGGTACATTGCTTTGTTATGAAAAGCATTACTTACAGAATGTTTGTCAATTTAGTTTAGACTACCACATCAGACTAAAAAAGCCTCCATGTTTTTACGATAACAGCACCGCTCTGCAATCTTTTAGGGTGTTGTGACATCAAAATTCCCCTTCCCGGACTAGGCAATGGTTCTAATTCTTAGTCGAGCCACACATCAAATTGATCGTTTGCAACCTTTGAGACCAAGGAGGCCTCTTCATATCAGTAGGTCTGCTCTCCTTAATAATTTGAAAATTTTAAGGAAGTGTTATAGAATGCCTCTATCTAATAGATAATGTAGTTTATTTTTGCAAAGAAATGTACAACTTTAGAAAATATATTTCTAACATGTCGATAATGAAATATAGGCCGATCAACCTGTCTCAATCATGGACTTAGCTCAATACAATAGTATTGTATTCAGTTGGTGAGTGAGCATTGAGAATCACATGCAAATAGTTGACACACAGTGGTGGCTAGCCTTTTAACGTGGACAAATGCACTTCATTGTCAGGGGTATTTCACATCATGAGAACATACTTACCTCCCTAACACTCTTGATATACTAGTATATCAGCTCTAAATTCAATAAGATTCAGAATTATAAAAAGTTAGGTGCCCCTACTGGGCAGGTGGAATGTACACAGTCATGCACATGTCAGACCCCACCTCTGCACATGTGCATACTGGTACTTCCGTTTTCTAATATATTGGCTTCAAAGCCACTTGGAAAACATTTTTCAAGCTCTTGTTTTGTGAATTTTCAATTCTATTTCCATCCATCTATCATTATGGCTGATGTTAATGTGCCCGAGGAGTCTGCCTCGTCATCTAATAAGGTGAAATTGTTCTATATATTATTTAAGACCTGTTCTTCTTCTTTTCGTTCGCTGATCATACCGCCAGTCCTGTAAGTGACTATCGACATGATCATATGCGTATTTAAGACCTGTAATAATGATACGTTACCGGTTTTCGTAACGTGGCCGCCCGGCGCTAGCACGATCTTAGGCATTGGAAATCCTTGTTAAATTATCCCAGCGCCTAAATTCTACTATTTCCTTGTGTCTTTGTGCCCACAGGCTCATCTTATGATGGTAGAGCTTCTGTTATTCACACAGAGTTCGATCACGTCTCCCTTTTTTCGACATATCTAAAACAAAAAAGATCTCCCTCCTTTTGTCCCATCCCCTCATCATACTCTACAGATTCGGCGGATGGTGTGGACGTGATTTTCTGCACAAGAGGATGGTTTACCTTTGTTCAGGATAT
Organism: Chaetoderma sp. LZ-2023a; assembly: GCA_034401795.1. Lineage (NCBI taxonomy): Eukaryota > Metazoa > Mollusca > Caudofoveata > Chaetodermatida > Chaetodermatidae > Chaetoderma > Chaetoderma sp. LZ-2023a. Next base: position 52,994,404 of record CM067367.1, read on the forward strand.
GGGTGTTTATTAGTTATGGCACCTAATTAGTTGAAATTTGTATCAATTCTTGTTGCCATCTTTATTGCACTGTATTCTCTCTTGTGTTTGTGCATGGGTTCTCAGATATATAATTATAGTATTATTTTATTCTTGAGTCATGAATGTATGTAGTCCTAAGTATTTCTTGCATTCATAATCTGATATCTCATTCCCTTGAAGGGGCTTTTGCATTGAGGTTTGATGACTTAATCAGGCAGTATTCCCTTTATCTTGACGTATGATCTCTTGTTTATTAGAGGGTTCTTGATGTCATTATCATCTTATGCTATAAATGTGTAGAGTTAACTTGGTGTCATAATCAGCCGCTCACAAATTTTCTAACATTCTCATTTTATCCCTGGCTGTGTTTATTACTTATTATTTTGAAGACAATTGTCCCTTCGGGGATTTCAGTAAAAGTGGTTGTCTTCTATCTCTCTAGTTTGGTTTTTAATTTTTTAACAAAATTAACAAACTAGAATACTCATTTCACTTCAAGAGTATACTTACCTCCCTAATACTTTTGATATTGCTAAATATCGGCTTTCACTCAATAAACACTCAGATTAAAACAGTTAGGTGCCCCTACTGGGCAGGTAGACAGAGGGTAGTCCGGCGGATGCCAGCCCCACCACCGTGCATGCGCCGACTACTACTTCCTCTTTGCTAATTTATTGGCAGAGAGAACACATGATTTTGGGGTTTTTTTCACTTTCACGTGAAAAATAATTCTAAAAGCGCTTTTTAAGCTATATATTGGAAGGATTATCGCCTGGATCATGTCGGAAACAGTGGCTTCGCCGGAGGACGGCGCAGGATCCTTATATCAGGTGATTTCTAATATATTCTAGCGAGTTTTCCCCGGTGTAATGTGTTTCCGGGACTCGCGTTTACCATGATAAGCGCCTGTTTTAGTTGTTTTATATCAACATGGTGCTATATAAGACTAATCTCTCTGTGTTTATGTCCACAGGTATCTGTTAGGATATGTAATGGACATCACAGCATCTGAGGGTTTGTTTCTCTCCACCAAGGTTCCATTTCCTACTAATACTGTTATGTTATCTAACCAAGATTTTTATGTCCAGTGAGTCGGAGGCCTAGTATAAAGGGCCTAGTATAAAGGTCTTCTCACTTTGCCCTCTTGATCCAATTCCTTCCCCTGAGGTGGAGAGAGTTGAGAGGCATACAGTTGGTGGAGTGCTCCAGTTCATCACGTTGGATGGTTTGTCTATACAAGGTGTCAGGTATCTAAGTAATGATATGAGGTAAGGTTAATTATTTAAGAAAATTAACTGTAATTGCCATTGTTATCGTTGTGTATCTGATGGTTGTGTAGTCTGAATAACCGTTCGTAAGATGTTCTAGTTATGTATACAATTCGTCCGCACGCCTGGTTGTTGGTTCGGATTGATTAAATTACTGTCATGGTATCATGACGTCATAATCAGCCTTGCTCTTTATTAACAATTAAAGTTTTGTCCAACGCTGGTTTTCAGATGATTATTGATCTTTATGATCATTTCCCTATCTTTTAGTTTGGTTTTGAGTTTCTAACCTTAACAAAATTACTCATTGTCCTCGTCCTTTGTCCTGTTTCAGAGACCGGGTTGTTCGTCCTGTGGACGCTTCCTTAAGGATAGGTTCGTGCCTCACCTGTGCTTTAGTTGTAGTCCCTGTGGGCCATTGCTCAAGTGTGAGGTATGCAAGCAATGGGGGGGGGGGGGGGGGGCGAGTTAATGTCTGAGTTTCTGTGTTTGCAGGCGAAGGACAAGGTAGTGGAGGAGGAGAGGAAGTCGAAGAGAGAGGGTGTAGGTAAAAAAGGTAAGAGGAAGGCCTCGTCCGCGGTGGACATGGAGGCCTTCCGGAGTGGGGATGTTGGGAGAGATGAAGAGGACGATAAAGGATTTGGTTCCAGAGTTGCTTCATGGCATGCTTCCTGGACCAAATCCTTTGTCGTCCTCGGCGTCTGCTTCAGAGCAGGTAATCCCCACCTCTGAATCACCTTTCCGTAGGCCGGTTCCGTTGTTCGAAGATTCAGAGGTGGCCCCATTAGTGGGGGCATTCCACGACCCTGGCAGCAGGCTTGGTGCCGCGCCGAGGGGTCATGGACGGCTGTCGCTGGAACCCATGGGTTGCTTATCAGTCCAGGGGTATCCGCACGCCGCGGGTGCCAGTACCTCCTATGGCACCTTTCCTGGCCAGTCCGGGTTAGCTCTCTTTGCTGACCCGGAGTCTAATCTTTCTGGCCAGGAGGAAGAGGATTACCTGTTAGGGTCGCCGTCTGGGGACGTGACCATGGATTATAACGTCTGTGCACCCCTCGCGGGGAATACAGGCGACATATTCCATGGCTCTACTCACGCAGGAGTAGAGTTCACGGCTCAGAAGGTGGCCCTGGCCGATGCTGATGGCCAGCTATACCGCATACCTCGGCTTGCCGAGGGTATCGTTGGTGCTGGCCGGGGCCGTGGTGGGGCGGTATCTGCCCCGCGCTCTACCACGGCGCCTGCTCCTGGTCAAGCCAGTCAGGTTAGCATGCCTGTTCTTTCGGGCCCGCATGTTTTCCCTGGCTTGCCAGGGGTATCAGCTTATCCGCCGTCAAGCTCCGCTGCTTGCGCTCAGGAGGAAGACGAAGGCCCCCGTCTTGTAGAGCGCTCGCAGCTAGCCACGGAAGAGGATTGGTCGGACGCTTGCCAGTGACTGGTTAGTATTAGGCCAGATCTGCCCGTGGAGCAGTCGGCTAGCCAGCGTGATCACAGGCCGTGGTTAGCTGGTAAAGCTACTGCTAGCACAATGCCATCTCTGCCGCTGGCTGAGCATGTCGTTGACATGTTCGAGGTGGCGGAGACATCCATCAAGGTGAATGGGCGTCTCACGAAGGCCCCTCGCGAGGGCCAGGCGTTGCTGCATCGTGCCCCTGGATTACCAGAGGTACGGTGTGGTACCCAAGCCGAGCCTGGATGACCGCGCGGCTTTGGGTGAAGATGCGTGGCCAGGCTCCCGTTCTGACATGGGAGTTTTGTGTTCGAACGCAACGCGTTCGGCCAATGCCGCGTTGCGTGATGCGGAGGAGAGTGGGAGAGCTTCGATTGCCGCTCTGTCCCACGTCTCCCAGCTGTTACAAGGGGTAGTAACAGCATCCGCATCGCGCCAGCCGAGCCCGGTCACAGTCCAGAGAGCCATCCAGGATGGTATCAACCTGGCTCTGGACTGTATGACTCGGGCGGTGACCAGGAGTGTCCGGGCGAGGCGCACATTTGCCTTGGACAATCTGTGCCTGTCCCAGGACCTGTACCTGCGTACGCCTATGACAGGTCCTGGTCTCTTTGGAGGTGAGGGATGTAGGCACCTCCAGGAGACGGTTACTCTGGTCAATAACCAGAGGGCGCTGCGCGAGCAGTTTGAAGTGCTCTGTCGGGAGCGCGTTCGCGCCGCACCCCCTGCGTATCGTCCCCTACAGGCTCGAGGTGGAGGTGGCCAGGTCAGAGGCCACCCACCATCGCAGCGTCGGCCTAGGCCAAGTGCGATTCGGCCAGCAGTGAGGGGGGCACAGGCTCCTCAGGCGCAGTCAGCCAAGCAGCCACCCGCGCACCGAGGTGCGCGCGGTGCTGGGCGTGGCGCGCGAGGATCTGGTCGTGGTAATCGTGCCTGATGGGCCGGTTACCTCGGTGAGAACCACTCCGGTGTTTCTGGCGAAGGAGACAGTGCCACTCTTGCACTCCTTATGTCCACCTCTCCCTAGGTGGACCGGTGGGAGGCCGGCTGGCCGACCACATGCAAGAGTGAGAACGGTTGACTCAGGATCCAAGAGATCCAGATCAAAGGTTGTGTATCGAGGAGGAGATAAATTCCCTCATACAAAAAGGAGCTATTCAGCCGGCACAAAAGTGTTCGGGCTTCTATTCAACCGTGTTCTTAGTAACAAAACACACTGGAGGGTGGAGACCAATTCTCAACCTCAAGCCGTTGAACAAGTTCATAGAGATGCCCAGTTTCAAGATGGAAACTGTGCGCTCGGTGTTGGCAGGGTTAGAGAAGGGAATGTGGACAGCTTCAATAGATTTGAAGGATGCTTATTTCCACATTCCCATAGCGAGGAGTTTCCGTCGCTTCCTGAGATTTGCATTCCAGGGTAGACAGTGGGAATTCAGGGTGTTACCCTTCGGAATTTCCACCGCTCCTCGGGTTTTCACCCGTGTGGTTCTTGCGATCACAGCATACCTCCGCAGGAGAATCATAGCAGTCCACACGTACATAGACGACTGGCTGTTAAAGGCACACACCCAGTTTTGAAAACTCTCACAGACTTAGACTGGATGATAAATTTTCAAAAATCAGAGCTGACTCCATCCCAGAAGTTTGTTTACCTGGGGATGTTCTTCGATCTAGAGACAGGATATGTTTATCCTACTCAGGAGAGAGTTCAGAGACTCATCTCAATAATTCAGTCAGTGTCCGACAGTCGTCATGTCCTGGCACGGGTTTACTTGAGAATGCTGGGGTTGATGGTTTCGTTGGAAGCAGTCATTCCTCAGGCCGCCTTACGCAGGCGGCCGATCCAGTTATTTCTCATGACTCAATGGTTCACTGGACTCGAAGGTGTCAGTGTTGGCGCCTCTAATTCACCACCTGCAATGGTGGTTGGAGATAGAGAATCTCCTGGTGGGGGTGATGCTAACCCCTCCTCACCCTCAGGTAACTGTGTACACAGATGCCTCGATGGATGGGTGGGGAGCTTGCCTGGAAGAATCCACGATATCAGGGCTGTGGGATCTGGAACAGTCGAAGGAACATATAAATCTACTGGAATTAAGAGCAGTAGTCCTGGGCCTGGAACATTTCTTACAGAAAGTTCAGGGCAAGATTGTTCTTATTCGTTCAGACAACTCAACAGTAGTGACTTACATAAACCGCCAGGGCGGAACGAAGTCGCCCAGTCTCTGTATGATGACATGGAAACTGCTTTGCTGGTGCCTGGATCACAGGATTACCTTGAAAGCAGTTCATATTCCGGGAAGGTTAAATCTGCTAGCAGACTCATTGAGCCGAAGGATGAGTGTTTTACCGACAGAATGGCAACTAAATCAATGTGTGGCGGATCGTCTGTTCGACCATTGGGGGAAGCCCAACATCGATTTGTTCGCAACGAAGAGGAATGCGAAGATGACGACGTACGTCTCTCCGATTCCAAATCCAAGCGCTTTCGCAACAGATGCGCTAGCTATCAGCTGGGCGGGAATGTATGCATACGCATTCACTCCGGCAATCCTAATTCCAAAAATTCTTCAGAAAATCAGACAAGAGGAGTAGCAAGTGCTTCTGATCGCCCCAGATTGGCCAAGCCGATCATGGTATACGGATCTGCTGGACCTTCTGGTCTGCAATCCGGTTCCTCTGCCTCTGATGGACGACATTATCTTCCAGGGCAAGGCCCTTCACAAAAATCCGTCAATGTTCCGATTTACTGCGTGGATGTTGTCAAGGAATCTAGAATTAAGGAGGGCTTTTCTGAGCAAGCAGCCATGTTTATGGCCAAAGCCAGGAGGGGGTCAACCTCCAGAGCATATAATTATAAAATCAACAGATTTGCAGAGTGGTGCTCAAAAAGATGTATTGATCCAATGGATTCATCTATTCAGGTAGTAGCTGATTTCCTCTGTCACCTGTATGATGCCTATAGCCTCAAGTCTAACTCTATTGCTGGTTATAAGTCAGCTTTAATGACTGTTATCCTTGGCTTGGCTAAGAGGGGAAGTGATGAAGTAAGTACATTAAATGTATTAATTAAAGGCATGGGCAATTCAAGACCAAGGAATCCCCCGGTGATTCCGTCTTGGAGTTTATCACTAGTGCTTCAGGTACTAGGTGATAAGCCTTTTGAACCACTTAGTTCCATTTCTATGAAACTGTTAACTCTTAAAACTGTATTTTTAATTGCTGCGGCCTCGGCTAGGCGTAGGAGTGAAATTCATGCCTTATCAGCCGAGGAGGACCGTTTTGTGGTTACAGGGGAAGGCCTTAAGTTGCTACCTAGGGTTAATTTCTTAGCTAAGAATCAGTCTTTGAAATATCCAGGTCAACCTATTTTTTTGCCTGCTTTAACTAGATATGATCCTAATTCTAAAGCATGGTGTCCCGTTCGAGCGCTGCTTCGGTACAAACAACGTACTTCGGAGTGGCGGACCGACCAGTCAGCGTTATGGTTGTCATATATTGAACCCCATGGCAGGGCGTCTAAGGACACCATTTCCAGGTGGATTGTAGAGTGTATCCAATTTTGTCATAAATCCGCCACTGGTAAGCAGGTTGACATAGCCAAGGCTCACAGTGTCCGCGGCGTGGTGCTGTGGATGACATTATGTCCGTTGCTCAGTGGCACTGTGAGTCAAGTTTTACAGACCATTATCTCCGTGACACCTCAAGTTCAACAAGGTCAGTCTTGTTCCTGTGTTGTTCATTGTTGATTGTATTGTCACGTTACATTTTGTTATTAATATGGTGATGGTTTGTGTATTGATGTGGTTCATCATTGAGAGTATACGGAAATGGAGCCTTTTCGTACATGGCACTGGTACGTAGAGAGCGTATGTGACATTGAGGTCATTCAAGTCTTCCTCCCAGAAAGGGGTGGGGGGGGGGGGAGAGCGCATATGACATTCGGTCATCGCTCATCCATCGGTTGGTGTTAGCCGATGTTCATCAAATCCTGACTGTTTCACACAGTTTCAGAAGTTTAAGTGCCTTAAATGCGGAAAAGCATATAGGGAAGAGCTGGTCTTTTGACCTCGCCTCCCTCCCGCCGAATTCACTGTCGAATTCTGGCAATATCAAAAGTATTAGGGAGGTAAGTATACTCTTGAAGTGAAATTAACGAAATCAAGGATTTCTTTTTTCACGAGAGAGTTGATACTTACCTCCCTAGATACGGACCCGGCCTCTTCACCCCACAGAGGCTCGGTCTTCAGGCTCTTAATAGTTGCATGTGTGTCAGCCAATAAATTAGTCAGAGGAAGTAGTAGTCGGCGCATGCGCGGTGGTGGGGCTGGCATCCGCCGGACTACCCTCTGTCTACCTGCCCAGTAGGGGCACCTAACTGTTTTAATCTGAGTGTTTATTAAGTGAAAGCCGATATTTAGCAATATCAAAAGTATTAGGGAGGTAAGTATCAACTCTCTCGTGAAAAAAGAAATCCTTGATTTCGTTTATTGTCTTTGTATGTCTGCCTTTCAGAAGTCATCATGTTTGTCATGCGACAGACATCTTACGGCTAGATTCTTCCCCCACCTCTGCCCATCTTTTACCGGCTGTAGACCTAATAACAAATGTGATATTTGTAAAGGGGGGGGGGGGGTGTTGGGGTGATCTAACCTCTGAATTGTTCTCATTGCAGGCGAAGATGATGATGGATGACGGCAAGAGAGTGAGGAAAGAGAAGGGTAAGAGGAAGACCTCAGAGAAGGGTGAGCTGGAGGCCTTCAAGGTAGAGTTAGTGAGTGAGATGCGCAGGATATTGAAGGACCTGATGCCTGACATGCTTCGCGACATGTTGCCGGGCACAGGTGTTTCAACTTCCTGCGCATCAACCTCAGAGCAGGTAGCCCCCGTCCCTGGATCATGCCCTCCTAGTTCAGACAAAGTTTTCAATGATCCAGGGGTGGCCGACTCGGACCCAGGCTTGATGTTCGCATCGCCAGGTGATCCAACGGCGTGAGTAGCATCAGGCGGGACCCGAACAGCAGGCCCGACCACAATCTCTCACGGAGTACCCTCGTCATCTGCATACAGGCCTTTTCCTGGTCAGTCTGGGTTAGCTTTCTTTGCTAACCCGGAGTCTGACTTTCCTGACCAGGAAGATGACGAAGACTACCTGCTCGGCCCACGGGACATGAAACCATGAATGCAAGCATTTACACTCCCCTCATGGGGAGCGCGGCCGCTCGCACCTATGGATTCAACCTGTGGGCCGCTTGGGAGCGGACGGCCACCCGTAAAAGATACCACGCTTAGCCGGGGAATCTTATATGGACGACCCGGAGTGCGCTAGTGTCTTATGCCTCTCACACGAGCGAGGCTCTGGTGCGCGGCCTGCCCACGGAGAATGCCATGCCAGCCCACGCGGGCTCGTATGCATTCCCCAAGCAGTCAGGTACGTCTGTAGCCTCCTCCTTGGCCCGACCTGCAAATAATATTGACGATGAGGGCCCGCCGCTCTTCGGCAATTCGGAGGTGGCCACGGATGAAGACTGGTCTGACACATGCGTGTGGCGCCTCACTGTCAGACCAGAGCTCTCTGTGGATGAAACGGCCACCAGTAACCCGCGGGCGTGGTAAAGACTAAGCCGTTGGCCACCTCGGCTCAGTCTCTGCCGTATGCAGAGCATATCGTAGATATGTTCGCTGCGGCAGAGGAGTCGATAAGACTGAAAGGTCGCCTCGCGATCCCCCACCCCCCACGAGGTGTTAGACGTTGCCGGGTTACTTCTAGTCAGTACACTCGGTACAGTCTAGCTCCTAGACTGAGCGCGGACGACCACGCCGCTCTGTGAGAAGACACGCGGCCAGGCTCTCGTGCTGACACAGGAGCGCTGTGCTCGGGTGTTATGCGCTCAGCAAATGCCGCACTGCGTGACACCGAGGAGAGTTCGCGGGCAGCAATCCGTGCGCTGTCTCATGTCTCTCAGCTACTTTCATGGGTAGTAGCAGCCTCGGTTCACCAGCAGCCTAGTCCAGTTACAGTCCAACGAGCCATCCAGGATGGTATCAACCTGGCGTTGGACTGCTTGACTAGATCTGTGACCAAGTCACTGAGGACGAGGCACACGTTTGGACTCTGGACAATCTGTGCCCGTCCCAGGAGCTCAAGTCGCGCTGCTGTATGTCAGCCAGCACTCCAAGCGCAGGCACCAGCCCGTGCACCTCGGTGCACATGGCGCTGGGCATGGCGCGCGCATATCGGTGCGTGGTAACCGGGCCTGATGGCCAAATAGAATTTTCGGTTACCACAGGTACCTCTCAGGTGTTGTCACACGTACCAGAGACACGCCCACTTCTAAAATTTATGTGCACCCCGCAAACCCTAGGTGCACCAATGAGAGGTCGATTGACTTTCCACATTCAGGAGTGGGACCGCATAGTCTTGCAATGGCTTTCGCTCGGATACAGTCCGGAGTGGATAATAGGTCCGCCCTTGCATCTGTCTCTGGTCCCAGTCTGGACTCAAAATCCAAGAGATCCAGACAAGCGGTTGTGCATAGAAGAAGAGATAGAATCTCTAATTCTAAAATAAGCAATTCAGCTGGTGCAAGATTGCCCTGGCTTCTATTCAACCATGTTTCTTGTGACAAAGAACAACGGAGGGTGGAGACCAATTATCAACCTCAAACATCTAAACAAATTTATAGACACACCGAGTTTCAAAATGGAAACAATAAAATCGGTGTTGTTGGGGTTAGAGAAGGGGATGTGGCCAGGATCGATAGATCTGAAAGATGCTTATTTCCACATTCCCATTGCAAGGAGTTTTCGTTGGTTCCTGAGATTTGCTTTCCAGGGACACCAATGGGAATTCAAAGTTCTCCCATTTGGAATTTTGACGGCTCCGAGGGTTTTCACTCGAGGGGTCTGAGCTATCACAGCATGTCTCCGCAGGGGAAATATAGCAGTCCACACTTACATAGATGACTGGTTGCTAAAAGCACACAACCCAGAAAGCTTGACAGCAAATCTGGAGATAGTTTTGAAAACTCACAGATTTAGGCTGCATAATCAACTTTAAAAAATCAGAGCTGACTCCATCCCAGAAGTTTGTTTACCTGGGTATGTTCTTCGATCTGGTGGTAGGATATGTTTATCCATCCCAGGAGAGAGTGGAGAATCTCCTCTCATGCATACAATTGGTTTGCAGCAGTCGTTATATTCTAGCTCGAGTCTATCTGAGCATGCTAGGTCTGATGGTTTCAATGGAACCAGTCATTCCTCAGGCAGCCTTGCGTAGGCGGCCGATTCAGCTGTTTCTCATGACTCAGTAGACGCAACATTCAGGATCTCTGGACTCAGACATTCAAGCGTTGGATCCTCTCATTAATCACCTTCATTGGTGGATGAAGAGAAAATCTCCTGGCGGGGGTCATGCTGACCCCTCCCCCCTCAGATAACGATGTTTACGGATGCATCGATGGAGGGATGGGGAGCTTGCCTGGAATAAGCCACAATATCAGAGCTTTGGAATCTGAATCAGTCAAAGTCGAATATCAACATGCTAGAATTAAGAGCTGGAATTCTAGGCCTGGAACACTTCTTCAAGGAAGTGGAGGGAAAATTTGTGTTAATACGTTCAGACAACTCAACAGTAGTGAGTTACATAAACCGCCAGGGCGGATCGAAGTCGCCCAGTCTCTGCATGATGACATGGAAACTGCTTTGCTGGTGCAAGGATCATATGATCACCTTGAAAACAGTTCATATTCCCGGAAGGCTGTATCTGTTAGCAGACTCATTGAGCCGAAGGATGAGCTTTCTGCCCAAGGAATGGCAACTAAATCAATGTGTGGTGGATCATCTGTTCAGTCATTGGGGAAACCCAACAGATTTATTCGCAATGAAGAAGAATGTGAAGATGATGACGTACGTGTCTCCAATTCCAGATCCAAGCTCTATCGCGATAGGTGCGCTAGCTATCAGTTGGAAGGGAATGTATGCATAGGCATAACCACCCCCCCCCCTAATAACAAATGTGGTATTTGTAAAGAGTGTGGAGTGGGTGGGTGGGTTTGAGCTAACCTCTGAGTCCAAGGATTCTCCAGAAAATCAAGCGGGAAGAATGCCAAGTGCTTCTGATCACCCCGAATTGGCCACGCCGATCATGGTTTACGGATCTGCTGGACCTTCTGGTCTGCAATCCGGTTCCTCTGCCTCTGATGGACAATATTATCTTCCATGGCAAAACCCTTCACAACAATCTGTCAATGTTTCAATTGACTGCATGGATGTTGTCAAAAAATCTGCGATTAAGGAGGGCTTTTCCTGAGCAAGCAGCCAATTTCATGGCCAGAGCCAGAAGGGGGTCAACCTCCAGAGCATATTATAAAATCAACAGATTTGCAGAATGGTGCTCAAAGAGATGTGTCAATCCAATGGATGCATCTAGTCAGGTAGTAGCTGATTTCACTTCAAGAGTATACTTACCTCCCTAATACTTTTGATATTGCTAAATATTGGCTTTCACTCAATAAACACTCAGATTTAAAACAGTTAGGTGCCCCTACTGGGCAGGGAGTCAGAGCGTAGTCTGGCGGATGCCAGCCCCACCTCCGCGCATGCGCAGACTAGCACTACCTCTTTGCTAGATTATTGGCAGAGAGTTCACACATGTCTTTTTGTGCTGAAGCTTTTCTTTATCTTAAACTAGTTTAAGTGGTGTTGTTTGGTGTGATAGTCACTTTTTTGGATGGCGGGAAGTATCAATTCGCCAAAGGAGGACTTAGGACCTTTAAATCAGGTGACTTCTAGTAAAATTAGCGAGTTTTCTTCCCGGTGTATTGTGTTTCCGGGACTCGCGTTTACCGTGATAAGCGCCTTAGTTAGTTGGTTTAGGTCAACTCGGTGCTACCTAGGACTAATTTCTCTTTCTGTTTATGTCCACAGGTCTGTATGACGCTAGGTGGTGACATCACAGTTGCAGAGAGTTAGTTTTCTCTCCACCATGGTTCCATTTCCTACTAACACTGTTAGGTTATCTAACCAAATGAAAAATATGTCCAGTGAGTTGGAGGCCTAGTATAAAGGTCTTCTCACTTTGCCCTCTTGATCCAATTCCTTCCCCATGAGGTGGAGAGAGTTAAGAGGCGTGCAGATGGTGGAGTTCTCCGGTTCGTCACGTTGGATGGTTTGTCTATACAAAGTGTCAGGTATCTAGTTATTGATAATGTGGTGATGTTAATTATTGTAAACAAACAAAGGGAGATAATTAACATTTTTGCCAGAAAAGAGTTATCTATATGTATCTGATGGTTGTGTAGTCAACTTATCCATTCAGCATACAATTCGTCCTTGCACTTGGATGTTTTGTTGGGATCGAATTTTTCCTGTCACGGGATTAATGACGTCATAATCAGCCTGGCTATGTGTTTATCAGCAATTCAAGCGCTATGCTGCTTTCTGATGTATATTGATCTTTATGATCGTTTTCCTTCTCTTTGAGTTGGATTGAGTTTCTAAGCTTAACTAGTTGCTCATACTCCTTGTCCTTTGCCCTGTTTCAGGGACCGGGTTGCGCGTCCTGTGGTCGTTTTCTTCTGGATAAGTTCTGGCCGCATCTGTGCTGTCAATGTAGCCCTTGTGGTCCATTTGTTAATTGTGACATATGTAAGCACTGGGGGGGCGAGTTAATGTCAGAATTCTTGTGCTGCTTACAGGCGACGGACAAGGTGGTAGAGGAGGAGAAGAAGAAGAAGCGGAAACGAGAGGTTGTAAGTAGGAAGGGTAAGGGGAAGGTCTCGTCCGCGGTGGATATGGAGGCCTTCCGGACCGAGATGTTGGGAGAGATGAAGAGGACAATAAAGGATTTGGTTCCAGGGTTGCTTCGTGGCATGCTTCCTGGACCAAATCCTTTACTGTCCTCGTCATCGGCTTCGGAGCAGGTAATCCCCGCCTCTGGATCGATTTTCCTTAGTCCGCTTCCGTTGTTCGACGATTCAGAGGTGGCCCCATTAGAGGGGGCGTTCCACGGCCCTGGCAGCAGGCTTATTGCCGCGCCGATAGGGGACCGTGGACGGTTGTCGCTGGAACCCGCGGGCTGCTTATCAGTCCAGGGGTATCCGCACGCCGCGGTGGCCAGTACCTCCTATGGCACCGTTCCTGGTCAGCCCGGGTTAGCTCTCTTTGCTGACCCGGGGTCTAATCTTTCTGACCAGGGTAATGAGGATTACCTGCTAGGGTCGCCGTCTGACGACGTGGACATGGATGAAGACGTTTGTGCACCCCTCGCGGGGAATACAGGCGCCTTATTCCACGGTTTTACTCACCCTGGAGTAAAGTCCGCGGCTCAGGTGGTGGCCCAGGGCGCTGCTGATGGCCAGCGGTACCGCATACCTCGGCTTGCCGAGGGTGTTGCTGGTGCTGGCCGGGCCCGTGGTGAGACTATATATACCCCGCGCTCTGCCACGGTGCCTGCTCCTGGTCAAACCAGTGATATTCTCATGCCGGTGCTGTCAGGCCCGCGTGTTTTCCCTGGCTTGCCAGGTGTATCAGCATACCCGCCGTCAAGCTCTACTGCTTGCGCTCAGGAGGAAGACGAAGGACCCCGTCTTGTAGAGCGCTCGCAGTTAGCCACGGAGGAGGATTGGTATGACGCTTGCCAGTGGTTGGTGAGCGTTAGGCCTGATCTGCCCGTGGAGCAGTCGGCTAGCCAGCGTGTTCACACGCCGTGGTTAGCTGGGAAACCGACTGCTAACGCTATGCCTTCTCTGCCGCTGGCGGAGCATGTCGTTGACATGTTCAAGGCGGCGGAGTCGTCCATTAAGTCGAGTGGACGTCTCGCGAAGGCCCCTCGCGAGGTGGCCAGGCGTTGTCGCATCGTGCCCCTGGATTACCAGCGGTACGGTGTGGTACCCAAGCCCAGCGTGGATGACCGCGCGGCTTTGGGTGAGGATGCGCGGCCAGGCTCCCGTTCTGACACGGGTGTCTTGTGCGCGAACGCGTTGCGTTCGGCGAATACCGCCTTGCGTGATGCGGAGGAGAGTGGGAGGGCTTCGATTGCCGCTCTGTCCCACGTCTCCCAGCTGTTACAGGGGGTAGTAACGGCATCCGCATCGCGCCAGCCAAGTCCGGTCACTGTCCAGCGAACCATCCAGGATGGTATTAACCTGGCGCTGGACTGTGTGACTCGGGCGGTGACCAGGAGTGTCAGGGCAAGACGCACGTTTGCCCTGGACAATCTGTGCCCGTCTCAGGACCTGTACAATAGGCTACTGCGTACGCCTATGACGGGCCCTGGTCTTTTTGGAGGTGAGGGATGTCGCCACCTCCAGGAGACGGTCACCCTGGTGAATAACCAGAGGGCGCTGCGCGAGCAGTTTGATGTGCTGCGTCGTGCTAACGCTCGCGCCGCGGCCCCGGCGTATCGTCCCCTGCAGGCTCGAGGTGGTGCTGGCCAGGTCAGTGGCCAGCCACCGTCGCAGCGTCGGCCTCGGCCGCGTGCGATTCGGCCAGCAGCGAGGGGGGCGCAGGTTCCTCAGGCGCCGTCAGCCAGGCAGCCGCCCGCGCACCGAGGTGCGCGCGGGGCGGGGCGGGGCGCGCGAGGATCTGGGCGTGGTTATCGGTCCTGACAGGACGCTTACCGCGGTAAGAACCACTCCGGTGTGTATGGCGGCGGAGACAGTGCCGCTCTTGCATGCCTCGTGTCCACCGCGGTCCCTAGGTGGGCCGGTGGGAGGCCGGCTAGCCGGCCACATGCAAGAGTGGGAACGGTTAACTCAGGACCGTTTAGTCTTGCGATGGCTTTCCGTCGGGTATCATCCAGAGTGGGTGACAGGCCCGCCGTCGCGACTGTCTCTGGTGCCAGTCTGGACTCCCATTCCGAGAGATCCAGAGCAAAGGTTGTGTATCGAGGAGGAGATAAATTCCCTCATACAAAAGGGAGCTATTCAGCCGGCACAAAGGTGTCCGGGCTTCTATTCAACCCTGTTCTTAGTAACAAAACGCACCGGTGGGTGGAGACCGATTCTCAACCTCAAGCCATTGAACAAGTTCATCGAGACGCCCAGTTTCAAGATGGAAACGGTGCGCTCGGTGTTGGCGGGGTTGGAGAGGGGGATGTGGACGGCGTCGATAGATTTGAAGGACGCTTATTTCCACATCCCCATCCACGGGAGTTTCTGTCGCTTCCTGAGATTTGCATTCCAGGGCAGACAGTGGGAATTCAGGGTGTTGCCCTTCGGAATTTCCACGGCTCCTCGGGTTTTCACCCGTGTGGTTCTTGCGATCACAGCATACCTCCGCAGGAGAAGCATAGCAGTCCACACGTACATAGACGACTGGCTGTTGAAAGCGCACACCCGGGAAAGTTTGTCCGCCAATCTGGAGATTGTTTTGAAAATTCTCACAGACTTGGGCTGGATGATCAATTTCCCGAAATCAGAGCTGACTCCATCCCAGAAGTTTGTTTACCTGGGGATGTTCTTCGATCTAGAGACAGGATATGTTTATCCTACTCAGGAGAGAGTTCAAATACTCATCTCGTTGATTCAGTCAGTGTGCGACAGTCGTCATGTCCTGGCACGGGTTTACTTGAGAATGCTGGGGTTGATGGTTTCGTTGGAACCAGTCATTCCTCAGGCCGCCTTACGCAGGCGGCCGATCCAGTTGTTTCTCATGACACAATGGACCCAGAGTACAGGTTCGCTGGACTCGAATGTGTCAGTGTTGGCGCCTCTGATTCACCACCTGCAATGGTGGTTGAATACAGAGAATCTCTTGCCGGGGGTTTTGCTAACCCCTCCCCACCCTCAGGTGACTGTGTATACAGATGCATCGATGGAGGGCTGGGGAGCTTGCCTGGAAGAATCCACGATATCAGGGCTTTGGAATCTGGAACAGTCACAGGAACATATAAATCTACTGGAGCTAAGAGCAGTAGTCCTGGGCCTGGAACATTTCTTACAGAAAGTTCAGGGCAAGATTGTTCTTATTCGTTCAGACAACTCAACAGTTGTGACTTACATAAACCGCCAGGGCGGAACGAAGTCGCCCAGTCTCTGTATGATGACATGGAAACTGCTTTGTTGGTGTCTGGATCACCAGATTACCTTGAAAGCAGTTCATATTCCGGGAAGGTTAAACCTGCTAGCAGACTCATTGAGCCGAAGGATGAGTGTTTTACCCACGGAATGGCAACTAAATCAATGTGTGGCGGATCGTCTGTTCGACCATTGGGGGAAACCCAACATCGATTTGTTCGCAACGAAGAAGAATGCGAAGATGACGACGTACGTCTCTCCGATTCCGGATCCAAGCGCTTTCGCAACAGATGCGTTAGCTATCAGCTGGGGGAGAATGTATGCATACGCATTCCCTCCAGCAATCCTGATTCCAAAAATTCTTCAGAAAATCAGACAAGAGGAATGCCAAGTGCTTCTGATCGCCCCGGATTGGCCAAGCCGATCATGGTATACGGATCTGCTGGACCTTCTGGTCTGCAATCCGGTTCCTCTGCCTCTGATGGACGATATTATCTTCCAGGGCAAGGCCCTTCACAACAATCCGTCAATGTTCAGATTGACTGCGTGGATGTTGTCAAGGAATCTAGAATTAAGGAGGGCTTTTCTGAGCAAGCAGCCATGTTTATGGCCAAAGCCAGGAGGGGGTCAACCTCCAGAGCATATAATTATAAAATCAACAGATTTGCAGAATGGTGCTCAAAAAGATGTATTGATCCAATGGATTCATCTATTCAAGTAGTAGCTGATTTCCTCTGTCACCTCTATGATGCCTATAGCCTCAAGCCTAACTCTATTGCTGGTTATAAGTCAGCATTAATGTCTGTTATTCCTTGCTTGGCTAAGAGGGGAAGTGATGAAGTAAATACATTGAATGTATTAATTAAAGGCATGGGCAATCTAAGACCAAGGAATCCACCTGTGATTCCGTCTTGGAGTTTATCGCTAGTGCTTCAAGTACTAGGTGATAAGCCTTTTGAACCACTTAGTTCCATTTCTATGAAACTATTAACACTGAAGACTGTGTTTTTAATTGCTGCGGCCTCGGCTAGGCGTAGGAGTGAAATTCATGCCTTATCAGCCGAGGATGACCGTTTTGTGGTTTCAGGGGAAGGCCTTAAGCTGCTACCTAGGATTAATTTCTTGGCTAAAAATCAGTCGTTGAAATATCCAGGTCAACCTATTATTTTGCCTGCTTTAACTAGATATGATCCTAATTCTAAAGCATGGTGTCCCGTCCGGGCGCTGCGCCGGTACAAACAACGTACGGCGGCATGGCGCACCGACCAGTCAGCGTTATGGTTGTCATATATTGAGCCCCATGGGAGGGCTTCTAAGGACACCATTTCCAGGTGGATTGTGGAATGCATTCAGTTTTGCCATAGATCCGCCACCGGGAAGCAGGTTGACGTGGCCAAGGCTCACAGTGTCCGCGGCGTAGTGACATCCACGGCCCTATTTAATGGGGTCCCTGTGGATGATATTATGTCGGTGGCTCAGTGGCACTGTGAGTCAAGTTTTACAGACCATTATCTCCGTGACACCTCTAATCCTCTCGCCTTGTCGGTTTTGAAAAAATAAATCGGTTTATATTTTTTGAGGAGGTTTTTCCTCATTACTTATATATTTCACAATTAATTTATGGAAACACCCACTTTTTTGGGCCTGCATCAGTCTTTACCAATGGGAAGATGATGTCAGCAGCCATTTTCAACAAGGTCAGTCTTGTTCATGTGTTGTCCGTTGTTGATTGTATTGTCACGATTACCCGTTATTAATATGGTGATGGTTTGTGTATTTGTGTGGTTCATTGTTGAGAGTTACGAAAATGGAGCTTTTTCGTCTCTGTCCTGTAGTACATGGCACTTGTACGTAGAGAGCGTATAGGACATTGAGGTCAGTCGACTCTTCCTCCCAGGAAGGAGGGGGGGGGAGCGCATATGACATTCGGTCATCTCTCATACATCGGTGGTGTTATCCGATGGTTAGTCAAATCCTGACTGTTTTTTCTTACAGTTTCAGAAGTTTAAGTGCCTTAAACGCAGAAAAGCGTATAGGGATGAGCTGGTCTTTTGACCTCGCCTCCCTCCCGCCAGATTCACTTTCGAATTCTGGCAATATCAAAAGTATTAGGGAGGTAAGTATACTCTTGAAGTGAAATAAACGAAATCTAGGATTTCTTTTTTCACGAGAGAGTTGATACTTACCTCCCTAGATACGGACCCGGCCTCTCCACCCCACAGAGGCTCGGTCTTCAGGCTCTTAATAGTTGCATGTGTGTCAGCCAATAATCTAGTCAGAGGAAGTGCTAGTCTGCGCATGCGCGGAGGTGGGGCTGGCATCCGCCAGACTACGCTCTGACTCCCTGCCCAGTAGGGGCACCTAACTGTTTTAAATCTGAGTGTTTATTGAGTGAAAGCCAATATTTAGCAATATCAAAAGTATTAGGGAGGTAAGTATCAACTCTCTCGTGAAAAAAGAAATCCTAGATTTCGTTTATTTTCTCTGTCACTTGTATGATGCCTATAGTCTTAAGCCTAATTCTATTGCTGGATATAAATCAGCATTAATGACTGTTATCCCTTGCTTGACAAAGAGGGGAAGTGATGAAGTATGTGTTCTAAATACTCTTATCAAAGGTATGGGCAATCTTAGACCGAGAAATCCTCCACAGACACCGTCATGGAGTCTTTCTTCAAGTTTGGTTCTTCAAGTTTTGAGTGATAAACCTTTTGAACCACTTAGTGCTATTTCTATAAAATTATTGACGCTTAAAACTGTATTTTTAACTGCGGCAGCCTCAGCCAGACGCAGGAGTGAAATTCATGCCTTGTCTGCTGAGCCTGACTATTATATAGTTACAGGTGAAGGCCTTAGCCTTCTAACGAGATTGAATTTCTTGGCTAAGAATCAATCTTTAAAATATCCGAGTCAACCTATAATTTTACATGCCTTAACCAGATATGATCCTGGTGCTAAAGCATGGTGTGCTGTCCATGCCTCAAATAAGTACAAAAAAGGACAGACACATGCTCCTTATGGTTGTCATATATTGAACCCCATGGTAGGGCATCAAGAGACACTATTTCCAGATGGATAGTAGAATGCATTCAATTCTGTCATAAGACAGCCACTGGAAAACAAGTAGATAGAGCCAAGGCTCATAGTGTCCATGGTGTGGTAACTTCCACGGCATTATTTAATGGTGTTTCTGTTGAAGGCATTATGTCAGTAGCCCAGTGACACTGTGAATCGAGTTTTACCGACCATTATCTCTGTGACACTTCCAACCCACTTGCCGTCTAAATCCTCAGAAAATAATGCAAAGGTATTTATTTGTAGTTAGTTTTCCTCCTCTGCTATTTACAAATATCACATTTGTTAGTAGGGGAGCCCTACTATTTCTGATTACATTCTCTTCATCCGTATGGGGGAAGAGGTGATTTCCGCGCTCAAGACGTCAGTTGTGTCATGTTATTATTTAATATGGTGATGGTTAATGTCTCTTAATGGTGGTTCTTTCAGAGAGTTTTTTGAAAATGAAGCAATTCTTCTTTTTCCAATGTCTAGTAATACTTATTTTCAAGTATTAGAGAATGTGCTAGTCATTTAGAGCAGCAGGGTTTTTTCCTACCCTTACTCAGAAATGGGGTGGGGGCGGTGAGAGCATGTTTGACTTTCAATCAATCTCTCTTCATCGGTCGATTATCCGATGCATAATTCTATTCCTGGTTGTGTTTTCAGACACAATTTCAGATGTTTTAAATTTCTTCGAGGGTGAACTGGTTTTTAGGACCTTGCTTCCCTCCCGCCAAATTTACATTCAAAGTCTGACTTTTATCAAGGGTGTTAGGGAGGTACATGTAAGTATATTCTCATGATGTAAAATAAGAAAATTTATCAAATTTCTTTTTCATGAGTAAGATGACATACATACTAACCTAACAGGATCCCGGCCTCCACCCCACGGAGGCCTGGTCCTTTGGTTATTTGAATAGTTGCTTCTATGTCAGCCAATATTTAGTAACGGAAGTACCAGTATGCACATGCGCAGAGGTGGAGTCTGACATGTGCATGACTGTGTACATTCTACCTGCCCAGTAGGGGCACCTAACTATATAATTCTGAATATTATTGAATTTAGAGCCGATATACTGGTATATCAAGAGTGTTAGGGAGGTAAGTATGTCATTTCACTCGTGAAAAAGAAATTTTATACATTTTCTTAAATGCTTGGAGTATTTTGTCACAATTTTGATAGGGCCTATTTCTTTTGCTAAAATAAACTACATATATTAGATACCTAAACACTTTTCGTCAGAATTTGTTTTCTAGCAACACGTCTCAAGTAAGATAGAGAACCTGCTTACACTGGTATGTAATCTCTTAGTCTAATGTGGTAGTCGTAACAGCTGACGATAGCTTTAAGTGAAATAGAATCTTGGAATCTGAAATTTCAGTGTTTTAATAGTTAAATTTATTGTGTTTCAGCAAGTGCTATTTCCTCTTGTTATTTCTATTCACACAGATGGTTACATTGTGAGCAGTGATGATGAGGAGATGGTAACTGCACAGAGTGAGTGTAGCTCCCGAGAGAGTGATGAACTTACAGTGGATCAATGCTTAAGCTCAGATGAAGAGAGATCTTTAATAATGGTATTATATACTACCATCATGCATGTCCTATGCTCCAAGCTTAGTCAGCACTTGTCATTGTAGACAGGTGGCCTTACCATTCTGAACTCAGAAATCTCATTCTGTAGTTTTGTATCATTCCATCTACACTCTGATATATAAGAGTGTATAGCCTCGCTTGAGATCGCATTATATTAAAATTTATACAAGATTGTCTTCCATGAAAAACTTTAATCCTTAATGATCATTATCGGTCAGGAGAATTTAAACTTTTGCTTTGTTAATGTCAATTTGTAGGCAAGAGAAAACCATTTTTGACAATTTAACACTGAAATATAAGCAAGCCAGTTAGTTCAGCGATAAATTGGAAAAAGATCTCGGCCTGCAATCAGGTATTCTCATAAGGGTCCTTTTGACAATGTTTGAGGGTATATACAGAATTCATTCTAGGGTAACAATATGTGGGGTCAAATGGCCCATGCCATCCAAAATGTGGGGACATTGGCAAAAAATGGGGAACACACAATTTCTTTATCATATTTTAACCACGAAAATAATTGTGTCCACTTTTCCTGGATGATCCGGTCTTTCGCAGTAACTGCTGCCCGATCTTTATCATTAACCGAACCTGTTGCGTTTTCGTCAGCCGAGTTTTCAATCAGTACTGCAACATCAGTATCATCACCATTAGCATCGCTGGGATCAAGTAACGCCACCGCAGTGGCAGGCTGACTTTCGGTAATAGGCTCTGATTTTTCCCAAAAAAACTTCAACAAAGTGATGCGTTTGAAATCTACGCCCGTATCAGAGATTGACTCGCTAATTGGCCCCATCTACATTGAATGCTACATCATAACACGCCATCATAACATTGGCCTAGCATCATACAGGCGAGTTGTCATTGGCTAAACCGCACACATATGACTTTGTGTGAAGAGAAAATTTAAAAATCTTCCTAGTTTGACAGCTACAAATCCAGTTTTCATGCAGATATTTTATGCGCCTGTTTGACCCACTAGGTTATTTACTTTGCGCCCCGGCTGGAATTTAAGGGACTATGACGCAATGGCGCGTCCTGGAATGAACACTGTATATACCTCAAAAGTAGATGAAGCGAGTCACATGGACAAAAATACCTTTAAAATAGGACCATAATTCATAGTTTATGAGTCAATGGTACCTTCTAATTTGAGCAGGAATGAGGGAAACCTTGTTTGGAACACCAGATTTCAGTTTGGGACCGCTTGATTTAAGCAGGGGATGCCCATATTTCAGGGTGTGGGACCCCTGAGACCTCCAAAATTTAAATGCCATGAGAAATGCTACCTACAAATGAACATTTCTAAAAAAAACTGCAGAGGACATGACCCTTAAAGCTTGAATGTGCCTTTATCGGTGGGCCTCTTGTGCAACGCTGGTATTCTTATTGTGCTGTAGGATGTTGCTGTTAGCCCAAGTACTGACGAGGATAGTGGTATGGACAATGATCTCATTAGTCGCTGTCTCAAAACCCCAGACATGCCACTCTGCGTTATAAAGCTCCATCATAATAAGGTAAGCACTGAATTTATACAGTGTTAATTATGTGTTTAGGTCTTTTTCAGATAGCCAAAATATATTCCTTTGTGTTAATAACGGGTGTGTCTTGAGCCATTGGCACGCACATACACAGCACATTACACCCTAAAAACACACCAACCATATCTGCATCTTTCATTATATTTAATAAGTCTCTATAGCTCATTCCTGTGCGTGTACATTCTACTTCGAATAATACTTACCAGATGTACTATTATGATAATGTCTATTATCTAGTCTAGCTCAAAATAAACAATTAAAACTCCGCACTCTCCTGGTCCTGCCCATACTGTGTCCGGGAATACCATAGCCGCAGGTACCGAGTCAATTCCCAATCACAGTCAGATTCGTCTATTTTGCGCTTTTTCAAAGTCGTGTTTTTTAGAGTGCTCAAATTTTGCAATTTAAGCAGTTAATCAGTTGTGTTAGTCGATTACATCGCTGGATTCATGGAGGAACTTGGGAAATCATCACAGGGGCAGGTTGTATCAATCTAGAATTTATACATTCGTGCCATAATGACTGTTTGAAATTTCCTTAAATTGGCACATTTTTTATAATGTTAGCCATTGTTGGAGTCGCTTCTGTACCCGTTGACTTTTAGTTTTAATTCGGGTACTCGGTTAATTTTCTCTTGCGACTCGGTTCCTCTAAGATGGATGCGTCCTTGGCCAAGATGGCGGCGCCCATGAATTATGTCGTTCTTGGCTTGGTGTATCCAGGCACTCTGTTGTCGCCGATTTTAGCTCTCGCTTAGTTGTCGAGGGTGTTTGTAGTGATCGGCGATTTATTCTTGGTTATTTAACGTTAGTTAAAGGCTAAGTTGTGGGTTTTTTTAAATTTTCACTCAAAAAAGTTTCAAATATTTCCTGCCTAAGACTTGTTATCATTAATTTAAGAGAAAGTTAATGTGTTTAAGAAATCTTAACTATCAAGTCTATTGTTCGTATTGCTCGTCATCACTTGTCATGTGCAGCGTTTTAATTCTTCTCTGTGTTCGCAGAAACCGAAGAACCCGGATACGTTGTGCCAGAAGTGCAACAGGTTCATGAAACGGAAGTATCTTGGTCATCACTGTGTGGCGTGTGCGAAGTGTAAGGTCGGAAGCCCGTGTGATGTGTGCGCCAAGTGGTCGTCGGCAATGGTGGCTGAGTTTGACAGGGATCGACGGGCGAGGCTGGAGCGTATAGAGAAGGATAAGGCAGTGAAGCGGCAGCAAGCGTCGTTGGTTGGACTGGAAGGTCGGCTGAATGAGAGGATGGATTCAGGACTGGGCGTATGGGCGGCCCAGTTCAAGGCCATGTTTGATTCATTACAGTCCACTGGCCCGGTGAGGCAAGCTGGTGCAGGGCAACCATTAGGTGGTCCGGCTAGTTCTGCTGAGGGTCATGCACCTGACCCTTCTCTGTCCTCGGCTCAAGAGCCGTCGGTAGAGGAGGAAGAATTCCTGTTGATGGAAGACTCCGGCATGCCGGATCTTTCAATGTTGGCAATGCCTAGTACGTCCCAGGGGTCTCCCTCGGGATTTGTATGGGTTTGCCAGGTGGATGGTGATGTCGACGTTCCGTCGGGCATTTTTCATTCGTCATTTGTGCAACCGGATATGCCGGCGGAGCCGTGGTTTGCGGTTCCGACGGCTATCCCGACGGCGTTAGGCGCGGCTCCTATCGGAGTGACAGTGCCAGCCGTGATTGAGGCGGTCGTAGTCCCGGATCCCGTGTTGGAGCCGATGGACTGCGGAGAATCCGTATCCGGCGATTCGTTGGATACTGGTGCCGCTGGTAGTCGCGCTATGGATGCGCTCTGTCCTGGCAGAGACGTTTATCGTAGCGTTCAGCAAGGATCGTCGGTGGCCCTCTCATCTAAGGGAGAGAGGGAGGATGAAAACGGGAGTTCTTTAATGGACGAGTCCGCTTTCTGCGCCGAAGCTGAATGGGTGCAGGTCCTTGGATGGATGACCAATCATCTCGGGTTGGCATCGGATCTAGGATCTCAGCGCGATCCATAGATGGAGCTACACTCCCCTTGGACACGCAGACTTCTGACATGTTGGAAGTTGCGGCATATCGTCTGGTTCAGCCAGACTATGCGTTGCCCAAGGCCCCGAAGGGGATAAGGAGTAGGGTCCGTTTTCCGGAGCAGGCCTATCATCAGTACGCCAGAGTTCCACGGCTTTCCGTTGCGGAACGTGAGGCGCTGAATAGGCCGTTGGCTGGGAAGGCCAAGGGGCGGTCACATCCCTTGGTTTCTCAGACCAACAAAGACCCGTTTAATGAGCTCACGCTCATTGAGGATGCGGCTAGGGCAGCCATGGCTGCGCTGTCGCACGGGTGTACCGTCTTGCAGGGTATGCTGGACTGCACGGCGGAAGGCGGACAGGTGCCAGAGGCTGCTCCCGGAGTTGTTCGGGACACCATGCGCCTGTCTCAGGATTGCCTGGCCAGGGTGATCACAAGAACTTTAGCAGAGCGACGGAGAATGGTTCTCGATTGTGTGGAACCAGGACCGGAGATGAGGGCAGCGTTATCTTCTGCGCCTTTCATAGGTCCAGGCTTGTTCGGCGGCTCGGCACGACAAGCGCTTTCTAAAGTTGCATCGATGGTGGCGGAGCAAGAGGTGGTCGGCAAGTCGTGGAAGTCGACCAAGAGGACTCAGCCGCAACAGTCCTACCGTCAACACAGACAGGAGCAGCAGAGGCAGCGTCCTAGATCGCCCTTCCGTCCTTCTGCCCATGATGCCCATAGGCCATCCGGAGCACAAGGGCCTGGCCGTTCATCCATATACAAGCCCTCTAGTAAGAGGCCGTATGAGGACGACAGGAAGGGTGGCGGTTCGGGCCGTGGCGGCTACCGTAAGGATAGTCGTGGCGGTGGTTCCGGACCGTCATACCACAAGAAGCCGCGGGGCGGCCGTGGGGCTCGTTCCTGACGGGTTTCCGGCGGAATCAATACCGGCGGCTTTGGAAACAAATGGAGTCGAGAATCTTCACCCAAGCGATGTAGCGTCTTGTCGGCTAATCTCGACAGACAACTGTGTGCAGATTCCTTCCGTCGGAGGCAGACTTCAGCTATTCCTAAGCCAATGGGAACAGGTCGTGCGCGACTATTTAGTCTGTCAGTGGATAAGAAACGGCTACGATCCGGACTGGCTCATCCATCAATCGTTAGTTCCGTTAACCTCGACTCCAATATGGACTCCTATTCCAAGGGAATTAGACCGTCTAGTTGCCATTCAGTCAGAGATAGAATCGCTTCGTCAGAAGAAGGCGATTCACCTGGTCGCCGATCAGTCATCACTGGGCTTCTATTCGATTATGTTCCTAGTTCCGAAGCGTACCGGAGGGTGGAGACCAATTCTCAATCTCAAACCGTTGAACAAATTTATTCTTTCTCCCAGGTTTCAGATGGAGACGGTAGCAGCGGTGATGACAGGGCTCAGGAAAGGCATGTGGGCGGTATCAATAGATCTGAAGGATGCTTATTTTCATATTCCAATGTCAATTCCCTTTCAGAAGTACCTGCGGTTTGCATTCCAAGACAATGTTTGGGAATTCAATGCTCTTCCATTCGGCCTGACCACGGCTCCGAGGGTCTTCACCAAGGTGGTTCTCGCCATGACTTCTTTACTTCGCAGGAGAAACATAGCTGTTCACACTTACATAGACGACTGGCTGCTAAAGGCGGGGAATCCAGTCACTCTGCGCAGCAATCTGAAGGTAGTCCTAGACTTATTGAAGAAGCTAGGATGGATTGTGAATCTAGAGAAATCAGAACTGACTCCATCCCAGGAGTTTGTTTATCTGGGAATTTTTTTCAATCTCAGGGACGGCGTAGCTTTTCCGGCGGAGAGCAGAGTCAGAAGCCTGATTGCAGTATTGGAGTCAGTTTCTCTAGGAGCCTATCTGACGGCACGTCAATTTCTCAGAATACTCGGTTTACTAGTATCTCTGGAGAAGGTGGTGCCATATGCGGCGCTCAGGCGCAGGCCGATTCAGATGTATTTGATGTCGTTCTGGTCACAGAGAACAGATCCGTTATCTCTGAGAATACCAGTAAAAGAACCATTGATATTCCACCTTCAGTGGTGGTTGTCGGAACAGAATCTCCTGCGAGGTGTTCCTCTACAACCTCCTCAACCTCCTCAACCTCAGATGTCCATATTCACGGATGCATCGTTGACAGGTTGGGGAGCGGTATTGGACAATCAGTCAGTGTCAGGGGAATGGGATCGGACCAATGCGCAGAAACATATCAATGTGCTCGAGCTATTAGCGGTGGTATTAGCACTGCAGAAGTTCGAGAGTCTAGTTCAAGACAAAATTGTCCTAGTAAGGACAGACAACTCAACAGTGGTGTCTTATTTGAACCGCCAGGGCGGGACAAGATCACCGGAGTTGTGTATGATAGTTTGGAACCTTCTGCTGTGGTGCCAAGAGAGGAATATTATTCTTCGGGCAGCACACATTCCAGGAAGATTGAACATCTTAGCGGATGCTCTCAGTCGAAGGACGGTTTGTCGTCCGACGGAATGGCAGCTCAACCAAGTGGTAGCGGAGGTTCTATTCAAACAATGGGGCAAGCCAAATGTCGACCTATTTGCAATGAAGAAAAACGCAAAGATGGTCACGTACGTGTCACCGATCCCGGACCCGTTAGCTCTAGCAGTAGACGCACTGGCGATAAGTTGGAAGGGAATGTACGCATATGCGTATCCTCCAACAATTCTCATCCCGAAAGTTCTGGCAAAGATAAGAGAGGGGATGTGCCAAGTACTACTGATCACTCCTTATTGGCCAGGCCGATCATGGTTTACGGATCTGCTGGACCTTCTGGTCTGCAGTCCAATCCCTCTTCCAGACACAAGAGATGTAATCTCTCAGAACAAGGGTCTGTACCTTCACGACAGACCAGAAATGTTCAAATTGACTGCATGGATGTTGTCAAGCAGCGTGCAATTGAGGGTGGCTTTTCTGAGCAAGCAGCGAAGTTTGTTGCTTCGGCCAGAAGAGTTTCGACCACAAAAACATATAATTATAGAATCAACAAATTTGCACAGTGGTGTGAGAGAAGAGATATTGATCCCTTTTCTGCATCTGTTCAACACGTAGCAGATTTTATCTGTCATTTATACGAAGTTGACAAACTTGTACCTTCTACCCTAGCAGCATATAAGTCTGCATTAGCTTCTGTCATTCCTAGTCTCACCATTGGGGGAGTGGAGAATGACACCTTGAATGAAGTTATCAAAGGAATGAGCAATCTGCGACCTAGACAGCCAATTCCTATCCCATCATGGAATCTATCTCTTGTTCTACAGGTTTTAGGGCATGCTCCCTTTGAACCGATTAGATCTATTGACATTAAACTGTTAACTATTAAATCAGTTTTCTTGGTTGCAGCAGCGTCGGCGAGAAGGAGAAGCGAGATTCATGCGCTTTCTGCCGAACGAGACCGTTTTGTCGTCACGGGTGAAGGTATAAGATTACTTCCACGTCTTTGTTTCCTGGCAAAGAATCAGTCACTTAAATATCCAGGACAGCCGATCAATTTGCCAAGTTTAACTAGACATGACCCAAATTCTTGTGCTTGGTGTCCTGTCAGATGTCTAAAGATGTATAAGAAACGTACTTCTGAGTGGAGAGACGACCCGAAATCTCTGTGGTTATGTCTCAAATCTCCCCATTTACGTGCTTCGAAAGATACTATTTCTCGTTGGATAGTTGACGCTATTCAGATGTCGCACAAGATCGCTACAGGAAAGCAGATTGATCGTGCGAATGCCCATGAGGTCCGAGCACTAGCAGCATCATCGGCCCTTTATAAGGGTGTCTCTTTAGAGCAGGTGATGTCTGTAGCACAATGGCATGCCGAGTCGTCATTCACTGATTTCTACCTTCGAGACATCTCCAGCACACTTAATCCAGTAGCCGTCGCCAATCTGTCGAACCTAAACTAAGCCACGTCCGACCACTACTTCGCACACATCACAAAAGCCTTCCGCCTACACTGACCAAGCGCTATGCACATGACTGAGTACGACCGTGGATTGGGCCTAGCTCCTGTGATGATCAAGAACAGATCGACCACTCAAAAATGGTGAGTGTTTACATTAATTAAGTGACTATAAATATCTTTACTTCCAGTCGAAATACCAGACTGAGTAAGTGAATAGTCTGGTACAAGAGTATATTTATCCTCTCATACAGACATGAGACTCATTCCAATTTGAAAATCTAATCGATATACTGATAGTTTTTTCAAAGATTTGAAGTTGTAGTAGCTTCTTTGCACTCTACTGGACTGCCCTAGCTGAGACTTGGGGCTGACACGGGTCTGGTGGGTGTTGCATCCCCATGGACATCCCTCTGTTTTGTGCGGACAAAAGAGGGGGGGGGGGGGGGAGCGCGGTCTAGACCATGGAAGTTTAGCACTCTATGAGTCAGATAGCAGAACCCAAGCGTATGCCAGGGTTTTAGTCTCTTCACAACCGTCTCTGTTGGATGGTTGATGAGTGCTGGTTCGAGCCTCACCTCCTCCCACCGGCATTTCCTGGCTGTCGAAATCCGGAGTTTATCATACTAGTACATCTGGTAAGTATTATTCGAAGTAGAATCAAAAAAGCATCCGCTTTTGTTTCTACGAGAATTCTTAATACTTACCAGATGTACTATGGCCCTGCCTCAGCCGCCCCGCTGAGGTGAGGCTGAGCTGCTTTCGCAGTTTGCCAAGGCAAATATAAGACGAATCTGACTGTGATTGGGAATTGACTCGGTACCTGCGGCTATGGTATTCCCGGACACAGTATGGGCAGGACCAGGAGAGTGCGGAGTTTTAATTGTTTATTTTGAGCTAGACTAGATAATAGACATTATCATAATAGTACATCTGGTAAGTATTAAGAATTCTCGTAGAAACAAAAGCGGATGCTTTTTTGATTCGCAAGTAGATGAGCGCGCACGCATGTAAACCATCCTTTACTAAACTGTATGAAGATTAAGTCTGAATATATTGTTACCGAGAACTCCAGTTTCATAACTGAATATGACTCGAAGCTAATTAATTACTGTAGCCAGCATTGGCTCAGCATCATAAAATCGCCCAAAATTTCTAGCCTAAATTCTATACTTACGTCCCTAACACTATGATATTTCCTAAATATCGACCTAGGCTCAATAACCCCAGATTAATAAAGAAAGTGCCCCTACTGGGCAGGGAGTCAGCTGTCAGTCTGCCAGATGCCGGCCCCAACCTCGCGCATGTACAGACTGACACTGCCTCATTCTTGACTATTGGCCTGAAACACATGCTTGTTTACTCACAGTTCTTGCTTGTTTTTACTCAATTATCTTTTTTGAAATTGTTTTGTAGCGTGTTTGATATGTCTAACCCTTGTGGATGCCTGAGGCTTCGCCAGGACCAAGTTACCAGGTGATCTCTATTACAATTTTGTTTTATTCCGTCTTAATTACGCGGTGTCACCTATTTCTGTGACGTGGTATAGACGTGATAGACACCCAGAAAACTGGTATATTATTATCTGGTGCCATGAAATACTAATCTCTCTTTATGTTTGTGTCCACAGGTGCCTGTCAGAAGGTATGTACACATCTAAGAAGGTTTATCTCCACCTTTTGCCTAAAAAAACGTTAGGAAAAAAGTCTGCCCAGAATGATATAGGCTCCCTTAAGAATGAGCTTGTCATTCTGCCCTCTGGTCCCACCCTATCCTTTATAATAGAAGATATGGTGGAGAGGCGTGTTTCTTCTGGTGGAATTATCAAGGGCGATGGACATGGTAGTATGCCTTTGCTAAAGACGCAGGTACTCTAGTTATGCTATACGGCACTCTAATATATTTGAAAATATTTATGGTTATTTGCTGCCAATATTTTTGTCATGCTGTTGCTCTGTATCATTATCATGGGCTATTGCTGTTCATTTAATGTTGATCATGCTCTTGTATTTTGAATAAAATTCGTCTTTACACCTGGATGATGTTTCTAGTCCGTCTTTCTATTTATGGAAGTTTCTTGACATCGTAATCAGCCATGTTATTATTAATAACCACCTTGAGTGTAAGCTGTTCATCTTTCTTGCAACCTTTAGTGGCCTGTTGTTGTTTCTTCTCTTTAAATGGGTTGGATTATTTAGCTAATTAACTATAAACTCATTGTCTTCATCTTACGCCCTTTTTCAGAAGCCTTCTTGTGAGGTCTGTAACCGCTCTATTAAGTTGAAGTTTACACCCGTTCTGTGTGTGAAGTGTTCATCTTGTCCATTATTAAAATGTGACGTCTGTAAACAGTGGGGTGGTGGGGGGTGGTGACTTACTTATTCTCTGAATTCTTGTCATTACAGGCTAAGGATAAGCCATCGGAGGAGGAGAAATGTGTGAAAAAGAGTAGGTGGTAAGGGTAAGAGAAAGGCCTCTGTTTCTTCGGAAATGGAGACTTTCAGTTTGGAAATGATGGGGGAGATGAAAAAGACAATCAAAGATCTGGTTCCAGAGTTGCTTCGCGGCATGCTCCCTGGGCCAGGTGCTTTATTGTCTTATTCATCTGCCCCCAAGCAGAAAATCCCCACTGCTGATTCTGGTGTCCGTCGTGGTCCGAAAATGTACAAGAATCAGTGGTGGCGCCAGTAGATCTCGGAAGGCCCCCGCCTTGCTGATGGATCCAGGAGCAGACCTAAATGATCCCGGTTGGAGGCTTGCCTCATCGGTAGATCTTGGGGTAGGAGTGATGGATCGTGATCCACACTCCCGTGGTACCGTTTGCTGTTACGGTACCTTCCCTGGCCAGCCCGGATTAGCTTTTCCATGGGATTACTCCCACTTGGGTAGGCTTCATGGCTCAAAGGGTGGCCCGGACCCTGGAGCGGATGACCGCCTGTACCGCATACCTCGGCTTGCTGAGGGTATGACGGCGGCTGGTCCGGGCCATGGTGTGGTGAATTACACTCCACACGCTTCCATGGCACCGGTTCGGCTTGCCGAGAGTATGATAGTGGCTGGTCCGGCCCATGGTGTGGTGAATTACACCCCACATGCTTCCATGGCGCCGGTTCCTGGCTTAGCCATAGCGCAAAACATGCCTGCTCTCGGGCCTGCATGCTTCCACGGCTCCAGCCACGTTTACACCTGTAAGTGCTGTAGAGGATGACGAAGGCCCGTGCCTGGTCGAGCACTCAGGTGACCCCAGAGTAGGACTGGTATGACGCGTGCCCCGCTATGCCATCTCTGCCCTTAGCAGAGCATATCGTGGATATGTTCATGGCAGCAGAGATTAAACCTAATGGACGGCATGTGAAGGCCTCCCCCTGCGAGGTAGTTAGGCGATGTCGTTTGTTGCTGGTCAATACCAGAAGTACGGTATAGTGCCAAAGCCGAGTGCGGATGATCATGCAGCGCTTGGAGAAGACACACGGCCAGGCTCCCGTTCTGACACAGGAGTGCTGTCCTCGAGCGCTCTGCATGCGGCAAACACCGCATTGTGCAATGCAGAGGAGAGCTAGAGCGTCTATAGCGGCGCTTTCGCATGTCTCCCAGCTGTTACAGGGTGTAGTAACAGCATCTGCTTCGTGCCAGGCAAGCCCTGTCTCAGTTCAGAGAGCCATCCAGGATGGTATTAACCTGGCTCTGGACTGCATGACGCGGGCAGTGACTAGGAGTGGTCGGGCGAGGCGCATTTTTGCACTAGACAATTTGTGCCCATCCCAGGACTTGTACAATAGGCTGCTGCGGACGCCTATGTCAGGTAGTTGTCTCTTTTGGGGGTGAGGGATGTAGGAAACAGTCACTGTAGTCAATAATCAGAGGGCACTACGCGACCAATTTGAAGTACTCCATAGGGAGCGCGTTCGCACAGCGCCCCCTGAGTACCATCCACAGCAGGCCCGTGGAGGCGCTGGTCAAGTCAGAAGCCAGGCACCAGTGAAGCATAGGCCACGCCATCACCGGCCTGCAGTGGGGGTGGGGGCGCAGGCTCCTCAAGCACAGCCAGCCAGGCAGGTGCCTGCGTACCTTGGCGCGTGTGGCGTGGGCCGTAGTGAGCGAGGATGTGGTCGTGCTAATTGTGCCTGATGGGCCGGTTACCTCAGGGACAACTCTAGTGCTTGTAGAACCAGAGACAATCCCACTCTTGCACTGCTTATGTCCACCTCTCTCCCTAGGTGGACCCGTGGGAGTTCGATTGACCCTCCAAAGCAAGAGTGGGAGCGGTTAACCCAGGACCGCTTAGTCTTGTGGTGGCTTTCAGCCGGGTACCAGCGCGACTGGGCAATAGGTTCACCATTGCAACTGTCTCTGGTCCCGATTTGGACTCAAATTCCAAGAGAGCCAGATCAACAGTTGTGTATAGAGGAAGAAATAAATTCCCTCATACAAAAAGGAGCAATTCAACCGGCACAAAATTGCCTGGGCTTCTATTCAACTGTGTTTCTAGTAACAAAGAGCACTGGAGGTTGGAGACCAATTCTTAACCACAAGCCATTGAACAAGTGCATAGACACACCGAGTTTCAAGATGGAAACGGTCAAAACGGTGTTGGCAGGGTTGGAAAGTGGAATGCACAGGACAGCTTGAGTAGATCTGAAGGATGCTTATTTCCACATTCCAGTTACGAGGAGTTTTCGTCGGTACCTGAGATTCGCATTCCAGGGCCGACAGTGGGAATTCAAGGTTTTACCTTTTGGAATTTCAACGACTCCTCAGGTTTTCACCAGGGTGGTTCTTGCAATAACAGCATACCTCCCCAGGAGAAGCATAGCAGTCCACGCTTACATAGATGATTGGCTGTTAAAAGCACACAATCAGGAAAGTTTATCAGCAAATCTGGAGATAGTTTTGAAAACTCTCACAGGCTTAGGCTGCATAATCAACTTTCAAAAATCAGAGCTGACTCCATCCCAGAAGTTTGTTTACCTAGGTATGTTCTTCGATCTAGAGATAGGATACGTTTATCCTACTCAGAGAGAGTAGAAATACTCATCTCAGTAATACGGTGACTGTGCAACAGTCGTCATGTACTGGCATGGGTTTACCTGAGAATGCTGGGGTTGATGGTTTCTCTGGAACCCGTCATTTCACAGGCAGCCTATCCAGTTATTTCTCATGACACAGTGGACCCAGAGGACCCAGAGGACAGGATCAATGGACTCGGAGGTGTCAGTGTTGGAACCTCTTATTCACCACCTTCAATGGTGGATGAAGAGAGAAAGTCTTCTGGCAGGGGATGATGCTCACCCCTCCCCACCTTCAAGTAATGATGTATGCGGATGCATCAATGGAAGGATGGGGAGCTTGTCTGGAAAAAGCCACAGTATCAAGGCTTTGGAATCTGGATCAGTCACAAGATTTACTGGAATTACGAGCAGTAGTTCTAGGCCTGGAACATTTCTTGGAGAAAGTTCGTGGCACGATAGTTCTAGTTTGATCAGACAACTCAACAGTAGTGACTTGCATAAACCACCAGGGTGGAACGAAGTCGCCCAGTCTCTGTATGACGACTTGGAAACTGCTTTGCTGGTGCCTAGATCATATGATCACCTTGAAAGCAGTTCACATTCCGGGGAGGCTAAATCTGCTAGCAGACCATCCTTCGGATGAGTGTTTTGCCGATTCAATGTGTGGCGGATCGTCTGTACAACCACTGGGGGAAACCCAACATAGATTTATTCGCAATAAGGAAGAATGCGAAGATGATGATCCGAGCGCTATTGCAACAGATGCGCTAGCTATCAGTTGGGAGTGAATGTAGCATACGCATTCCCACTAGCAATCCTGATTCCAAAAGGTCTTCAGAAAATCAGGCGGGAGAAATGCCAAGTGCTTCTGATCACCACAAATTGGCCAAGCCGATCATTGTGTACGGATCTGCTGGACCTTCTGGTCTGCAATCTGGTTCCTCTGCCTCTTCACAACAACCCGTCAATGTTCCAATTGACCGTGTGGATGTTGTCAAGGAATCCGCAATTAAGGATCGCTTTTCTGAGCAAGCAGCCATGTTTATGGCGAAAGCCAGAAGGGGGTCAACCTCCAGAGCATATAACTATAAAATCAATAGATTTGCAGAATGATGCTCAAACAGAGATGTTAATCCAATGGATGCATCTATTCAGGTAGTAGCCGGTTTCCTCTGTCACCTTTATGATGCCTATAGCCTCAAGCCTAACTCTATTGCTGGCTACAAGTCAGCTTTAATGTCAGTTATCCCTTGCTTGGCTGATAGGGGAAGTCTGTTCATTGAACACTAATAAAAGGCATGGCTAATCTAAGACCGAGAAATCCACAAGCGATTCCGTCTTGGAGTTTACCTCTAGTGCTTCAAGTTCTAGCTGATAAACCCTTTGAACCACTAAGTTCCATTTCTATGAAAATGTTGACACTTACAACTGTATTTTTAATTGCTGCCAACCAGTCATTGAAGTATCCAGGTCAACCAATTATTTTACCAGCTTTGACTAGGATTGATCCTAATTCAAAGGCTTGGTGTCCAGTCTGTGCATTAAATAGGTACAAACAACATACATAAGAATGGTGGATGGACCCATCTTCGTTATGGTTGTCATATATTGAACCCCATGGCAGGGCTTCAAAAGACACTATATCTAAGTGGATTGTGGAATGTATTCAGTTTTGCCACAAATCCGCTACTGGTAAACAAGTTGACATAGCCGAGGCGCACAGTGTCCGTGGTGTAGTGGCGTCCACCGCCCTGTTTAATGGGTTGCCGGTGGATGACATTATGTCAGTAGCTCAGTGGCACTGTGAATCAAGTTTTACCGACCATTACCTCCGTGACACCACTAATCCTCTTGCCTTATCGATTCTCAAAAGATGATCAGGTATACATAGTGTAGATAAGTTGCGTTCACTGTCTTCAGACAGCACTTTAATTATGGTAACAACCACATAAACGTGTATCACTGTTTCTTCACCAAGTGGAACTGGATGGACACGGCTTATATGCTTACGGTCGGTTTTGCATCTTGTTGTTTCATAATATTATTGTCATGTCTTTACCCGTTTTTACTAAAATGGTGATGGTACGTGTTTATTTTGTGGTTCATTTACTGAGAGTATATGAAAATGAAGTCCTATAGTACTTTGCACCAGTACTTAGAGAGTGTGTAGGACATAGAAGTCAGCTTCTCCTTTCCCAAAAGGAGGGGGGGAGCGCGTTTGACATACGGTCATTACTCTCAACCATCGGTGGTGTTATCCGATGTTTGCGTCATTTCCTGATTGTGTTTGAGATAATCATACGCAAAAATGCGCAAGGGATGAGCTGGTCTTCGGACCTCGCCTCCCTCCCGCCGAATTCACTGACGAATTCTGGAAATATCATAGAGTGTTAGGGAGGTAAGTATATCTTTTGAAGAGAGTAGTTATACTTACCTCCCTAACACGGACCTGGCCTCTCCACCCCACAGAGGCTCGGTCTTCAGGCTTGTTAGTTGCATGTGTCGGCCAATAGTACAAGCTGAGGCAGTGTCAGTCTGCGCATGCGTGGAGTTGGGGCCAGCATCTGGCAGACTGACAGCTGACTCCTGCCCAGTAGGGGCAGCTTTCTTTTTTAATCTGGGGTTATTGAGTCTAGATCGATATTTAGGAAATATCATAGAGTGTTAGGGAGGTAAGTATAACTACTCTCGTGAAAAAAAAATCCATGATTTCGTTTATTTGACAGGAACCTGTTGCTGCCCATTGTAACAACAGCTTCCAGTAAAATTAAGTGTGCCCCCCCCATATAAATATATGGGGGTTATATAGCGTTTGCTTTGTCCATCCTTGGGCATCCATCCGTTCGGCCTTTCATTTCCGGATGATAACTCGAGTTCTATTGAAGGGACCGTTACCAATCTGGCATGGGAGCTTGTCCTTGGTGGTCCGAAGAACCCTATTGATTTTGTCGTCAAAGGTTAAGGTCACAGAGACTTAATTTATTACATAATATTGCATTTCCATATGATAGCTCGAGTTCTATTGAAGGGATCATTACCAATCTGACGTGGGAGCGTGTCCTTGGTGGTCCTAAGAGCTCTATCGATTTTTGCGCCAAATGGTTAAAGATCACGGTGACCTAATTAATTATGTAATATTGCGTTTCCGGATGATAGCTTGAGTTCTATTGAAGGGATCATTACCAATCTGGCGTAGGAGCTTGTCCTTGGTGGTCCGAAGAACCCTATTGATTTTGGGGTCAAAGTTCATGTAACCTAATTAATGATGTAGGCGCCGAAGAATCCTATCAATTTTAGGATCAAAGTCACTATGACCTAATTAATTACGTAATGTTGTGTATCCGGGTGATAACTCAAGTTCTATTGAAAGGATCGTTACCAATCTGGCTTGGGAGTTTGTCCTTGGTGGTCCGAAGAACGCTATTGATTTTGAAGTCAAAGGTCAATGTCACTGTGACCTAATTAATGATGTAATATTGCATTTCCGGATAATGACTCGAGTTCGATTGAAGGGATCATTACTAATTAGGACCGGGTACCAGAAGGTGTGAAGGCCCTATACTAATCACTGCATCTGTCTGTCCATCGATCCATCTGTCCATCCACAAGATCTCGTAAACAGCATATCATACAGAGCGGTTTCAGATATTTTATTATGAAACTTGGTGTATGACTCACTTATGATACGCAGATGTGCCTTTTGAAGAATTCACCTTTATATGTTCAATATTTTTGTTGAAAATGGCATTTTTAATTCAAAAACATGATTTTTGTCAATTTCCTCGTAATATCATACACTTTTATAGGTCTAAGATTTTGGTTGAAAATAGGCTTCTTAATGCAAAAATCACGATTATTATCAATTTTCTCATAAACACCGTATCATACAGAATCGCTTAAAATAATTTAATGAAACTTAGCAGGTAGCTTGTTCATGATGAGTAGAGGTGCCTTTTAGAGGATTCACCTTTATATGTCCAAGATTTTGGATGAAAATGTGTTTTTTTAATGCAAAAACTTAAAATTTTTGATAATTTCCTTGTTTTTAAAACAAATTTTATTCCTTTTTGTTTTTATTTCTCTTAGCTCACCTGGCCTGAAAGGCCAAGTGAGGTTATGCCGTGGCAACCATCTTTCATGTGTCTGTCCATTGTCCGTCCATCCGTCAACTTTTCCTTTAAAGGACTTCTTCTCAAGAACTACTGGGCAGATTTCAATATATTTGACAGGAAGCATCCCTAGGGCATAGCGATCCAAGTTTGTTCAAAGGAAGCTGATTGGCCAATTTGGATTTTGGCCGATTTTTAGAAATGTCGAAAAATCTCCACTTGGAAGATTGATGCAAACCTCATGAAATATGATCTAGGGCAAGAGCTGAACCAAGTTTGTTCAAGGGAACTTGATTGGTCAAATGGTTCGGCGGCCATCTTAGTTGACCTAGTTTTAGAGAAAACGACTTCTCCAGAACCGCTGAACTGATCGGGCCGAAATTTGACAGATTTGATTAGGGACTAACGGCCATTAAAGTCTGTTCAAGGAAAGTTGATGCGTAAAAAACCATGACCAGTATGAACCAATCAAAATGTAGCGTGTTTGGTGGCCATATTGGATATTTTTATTTGACAGATTTTGGAGCCAAAATTAGTTTTATATAGGTTTTTGGTTATTCTGACTTCAAATTTGCCGTTTTCGAAAATGTCGGATAAACGGTTTGGTGACCATCTTGGAATGTTTTCCTGCCAAAAGCTCCCATACTAAAGCAATGGGATTTCAAGTATATTTAACCGGAAGCATCTATAAGCCATAGGGATCCAAGTTTGTTCAGAGAAAGCCGATGGGCCAATTTGTCTGCCAGCCATCTTGGATTTTAGCCAATTTTTGGAAACGTCTTTAAAAATCTCCGAAACCGCTTGGGGGTTCAATTGCAAACCACATGAAATATTATCTAGGGCAAGAGCTGAACCAAGTATGTTCAAGGGAACTTGATTCGCCAAATGGTTCGGCGCCATCTTGGATTACCTAGTTTTCGCGAAACTACTCCAGAACTGCTGAACGCGAAAAAACTACTTCTCCAGAACCGCTGAACAGATCGGTTGATCCATCAGAATACATGGCCGCCGTGGGCTAATCAAAATGTAGCGTGTTTGGTGGCCATATTAAATATTTTTATTTGATGGATTTTGAAAATGAAATTGGTTTTATATAGGTGTTTGGTACTCTGATCTCAAATTTGTCATTTTCAAAACCGTCAGATAAGTGGTTTAGCGGCCATCTTGAATCTTTTTCCTGCCAAAAACTCCCATACTAAAGCAATAGGAAATTTTAAATGTCTTCTCGAGAACTATCTAGCTGATTTCAAATATATTTGACAGGAAGCATCCTTAGGGGTAGGGATCCAAGTTTGTTTAAAGGAAGCCGATCGACCAATTTGGCTAGCAGCCATCTTGGATTTTGGCTGCTTTTTAGAAACGTCTTTAAATATCTTCTCGGAAACCGCATGGGGATCGATTCAAAACTCATGAAACATCATCTGGAGCAACAGCTGAGCCAAGCTTGTTTAAGGGAACTTGATTGGCCAAATGCTTATGCAGCCATCTTGGATGACCTAGTTTTCGCGAAAACTTCCAGAACCGCTGAATGGATCAGGCCAAAATTTGAGAGATATGATTATGGCCTAAGCGCCAATAAAGTTTGTACATGGAAATTTGATACACATTATCAAAAAAACATTTCCGCCATGAATCAATCAAAATTTAGCACTTTTGGCGGACATCTTGTATTTTTATGCAAATTTCTGGGAAAATCATAAAACGAGTACTTATTAACCGCTGGGCCAATTTTAATAAATCTTGGCTAAACCTTCTTCACAGAGATTAGATTGGTCAATTTTTTCCAGTGGTCATCTCATTTCGTTCGTTTGCGACAGTGACCAATAATTCCATGTTAGCGATACATGTCCCTTGGGCCTCTTGTTTGTTTTTTATACTTTATTTTTAACGATATGAAGCCTTTGAATAAAATTGCTAGCTACTACATAGAGAAAGGTAATTCCAGTGATTGCGGGGGCCCTCTGAGTCAAACAAAGTTTTCTAGTCTTGGGTGGGGGGAGTTGTCTTTGGTGTTTTGAAGAACCCTATCGATTTTGGTGTCAGCGGTCAAGTCACGGTGACCAATCTTTGGTGCGAGGTTGTGTTTGGCAGAACTGGGGTCATACTTTAGCAATCTGTGATTGCCGTTCTTGTTATATTTCAAAATATTCAACAAATTATTCTTAAAGTGCAAATGAGTTTTTGGATTCCGTATTTCAGTTAATTAATTAGCTTCGAGTCATTTTAAAATGTTTATTTGTTTGTGTATTGTTATGGGACATACTGGATGCACAGTGATATCTAGACCAGATATTACAAATTCTTTTACAGTCTATGAAGTAAACTGCTGAATATATTCAAAATAATCTCACATGAAGTTGTTGCAGGCTGTTAAATTAATTTTGTAATATTTCATATGGAATAACTGCTTAGCAGTATTAGAAATTTGGATTTCCAAAAGGAAGTGTTTATGTTATACGATTTGTCAAATTCTCTTATCCCATACATGTGTAAAGGTATGTGGTGTTGATTCTGATGGCAGGGTTGTTGTTGCTTGTCTTATGCAACACTAGTACCATATTTCTCATATTAGAGGCCTATGCCTTAAAGGGGAACACAAGAAGGGTCACCATAGATTACATAAATCATGTAGTTCTATTGTAGAGCCCATATTTAAGCTACTGTGTAAAAATTTCCTGTGACATTTAATTATAAATCCGATTAAAATTGTGTTAAAAAGCGCTATGTTGCTCTAATTTTCTGCGAGTTAATTCAACCTATGACGTCATAGGTTGAATCCCGTCCGAAAAAGACCACAATAACGTTGGAGAGAAACCCCCTGATAAAACGCAATTCGCAACGTTATTGCAATAGCGCTGTTGGACGACGGCGAGAAAACCATTCAACCTATGACGTCATAACCTAGTTCTCGAATAGAAATTTGGCTAACGTTTCACGTATTTAACTAACAAATATATCCACTTCTAATTTGAGCACAGAGCTTATAATTATATCTTTAAAAACGTTGTGTCCTCTAGATTAATTTTATATAATGTATTATAGGGGGTCTGGTGATTCCCTTTAATAGAAGTCTACCCCCAAACTCAGCAATGTCAGTCCTTAGATTTTCTTAGGACTTTGAAAATGGGAAAAAAACTTAATACAAGCCTACCCTCAAACGCGGCATCTTGGTCCGATAAACTTTTTCCAAATATTGACATTAATAAATAATTTATTGTTTTTACTTCAAAATTCGTCATAAAAGAAAAAAATTGTACAAAAAATAACACAAAATTAGAACACATCTTCAATTTTTCACGATAGAAATTCATACTATCTTACGCCTATGCTTAATGTATACCTTATATCCATCATTGCTGGAGTAAAATTATTAATTGGGACACTGTTTATTTCATCAAAATTAATCCAAAGTTTGACATAAAATGGCGTCGAGAAAATAGAAATCATGTGATGTATTAGGCTATAGGACGAGTTTAGGTTGTTACCTGAGTAGCGTGAAGATGCTAATGGTATTACCCATTTAGAGACTTGCATAATCCACAAATTGGAGGGAAGTTTCCTCTAGCTACGAGAGTCACGACATAAATTCGTCCTATAGCTAATTAATACGCCAATTAATACTCGGTAGAATGTAATGTAACCAAGTCGGCCGGAACGAAAACGCCCAAGTGAACAAAAATCTCACCAGTAAATATACTGCCGGATACATTTACTGATTAGCTAATAGTGAATTTATTGCTCAAATTGGTAGCTTACCTGGCCTGAAAGGCGACCGTCCGTCATGTGTCCGTCCTCCGTCCATCCGTCGTCCGTCAACTTTTCCTTTAAATGACTTCTTCTCAAGAACCACTGGGCCGATTTGAATTATGTGGCAGGAAGCATCCTTAGGGCATAGGGATCCAAGTTTGTTCAAATGGAGCCGATCGGCTAATTTGGCCGGTGGCCATCTTGAATTTCGTCCGACTTTAGGAAATGTCTTTAAAAA
This sequence comes from Chaetoderma sp. LZ-2023a, assembly GCA_034401795.1. Classification (NCBI taxonomy): domain Eukaryota; kingdom Metazoa; phylum Mollusca; class Caudofoveata; order Chaetodermatida; family Chaetodermatidae; genus Chaetoderma; species Chaetoderma sp. LZ-2023a. Next base: position 53,035,408 of record CM067367.1, read on the forward strand.
TCTTTTCCGAAACCCACTTGGGGAATCCATTCCAAACTCATGAAACCTCATCTAGGGAAAAACATACGCCAAGTTTGTTCAAGAAGACATGATTGACCAAATGGTTCGGCGGACATCTTGGATGACCTAGTTTTCCCGAAAACGACTTCTCCAGAACCACTGAAGGGATCAGGCCGAAATTTAAGAAATATGATTAGGGACTAAGCGCCATTAAATTTCTTCAAGGGAAGTTGATCTGTCAAAAAACATGGCGGCCGTGAGACAATCAAAATGTAGTGTGTTTAGCGGCCATATTGGATTTTTTTATTTGATGGATTTTGAAGCCGAAATTGGTTCTATATGTTTTTGGGTATTGAGAGCTCAAATTTGCCATTTTCGAAATTGTTGGATAGACGGTTTGGCGGCCATCTTGGATTATTTTCCCGCCAAAGGCGCCCATACTAAAGTAATTGGAACTTTAACATGTCTTCTTTAGAACTGCTATGCCAATTTCAATTATATTTGGCAGGAAACATCCTTAGGGCATGGAGATTTAAATTTGTTCAAACGAAGTCGATCGACCATTTTTAGAAATGTCTTTAAAAATCTTTGCCGAAACTGTTTGAGCGATTGATTCAAAACTCATAAAATATCATTTAGGGCACGAGCTGAACCAAGTTTGTTCAAGGTAGCGTGATTTGCCAAATGGTTGGGTGGCCATCTTGGATGGCCTGGTTTTCATGAAAGCAACTTCATCTCCAGAGCCATTGAACCGATTCAGCTGAAATTTGGGAGATATGATATTGATGACTAAGGGCCATTAAAGTTTGTTTAAGAGAAGTTGATACATAAAGAAACATGGCCTCTGTTTTCTTGTTACAAGTTTGCTCAACTCATTAGATTTCTACTTATTGTTAATGATCTTTCTAGTTGAGATGCCTGTGGGCCTCTTGTTTTAAAAACATCTGTATATATTTATTATTAATTTACGATATTGGCATTTGCGATGTTGCAAAATCTGTTTTTATTTGGGAGGTCTCCTTCTATCAAGATAAAGTTCAGTGGAAAGCCTCCAATCACAAAAGAGCTTTAATTTGTTTTGGATCAGTTTATGTTGATTTACGACAATACATACATGTACAATGACTTGTCGGTTTGAGTTTTATTTCATCATTTAAGAATGATACACGTAAGATTTACAAATATTACATAGAATACAATTATTACAGACAATATAGCCCACAATATTGGTTATTGCAATACGGCAAGAGGAAATACATGTAGTGGTTTCTCGTTGATGATATCCCATTTTTGGGCTGAATTGTACATCAGGGAGGCCATTCTGATCCAAAATTCTGAGCCCAAAAATGTGATAAAAGTTTATACTAATGCACAATGTACACCCCCCCCCCCCCCCCCCCCCCCCCTTCTGGCCTGGAGCAAAATGAGCAAAAAAAATTGCGCAATATAGACACGAAATTACAGTAGACGTCTAACATGAGCTTATTAGAAGTGGGTTTGGGGGTTGACTAAACATTTTTTGTGGAAAACTGTCTAATAGAATCTCGGACATTCTGCTGGTGAAATTTCCTCATCACTCCTAATAGAAGCCTAGGCTTCTAATAGGAGGAATACGCTATGAAGCAACACTGTTTTTTAGCATTAACACCATTTAGCTTTCGAGATTGAATGGGATAGTGCACATTATATTTTATTTTTAATTTACAGTATAGCTCGGAAATAATGTCAAATGTTTCCAAAACAAAAAGAGAAACATGTTAGTGCAATTTTGAACATAGTGTTCTAAATGTTCGATTGAATATTTGCTGCATTTCAGCAGTCTTCCAATCCAAATATGTTCAAAATATTCAACAGTTGATTATATTTAGTTTTTGGAAGCACGTTAGGTTATTTCTGATCTGTACTGTATATACTACTGGATTCCCTAGAAATTATTCTCTTTTCTTTTTTTATAGGTACTGGAAAATAAGCATCGGTTAAAATGTGTTCAGTTGTTTTCCTGACGATAATCTGACAAACCAATACACTACTGAGGCATATCATGTTTGAGTAATGTGTCTGTAATTCACCAACTCACTGCTATGATTTAGTGTACATATGAGATATATAATAAAGTCTTTCCATTGTTAACTTCCAGTCAAATTAGATTTTAAATGTTATTATCTATCTTGTTCAGGTGAAATTAAGATACTGGCAATTCATTGTCGAAAGGTTTAATGGTCAAGAAAATTTCAATTTTCTCACAGAAAAATTTCCAATTGCAGACCAATTCGAACAATTTTGGCACGGGAATAACTGGCTCGATTATCGAAGCTGCGATTCAACTGTTAAAATTTCAAGAGTATTTTCTTGGCCTGCAAATGTGCATATCACAGAGGCCAGTGACTGCAAGGAATATTTTGGCTGGCTTGTCCATTGAGGGTTTACGTATATCTTAACGCATCAAGAAAATTGAGATCTGTCGTTTTATTTCTCTGTCATGAGCATTATTAAATAGACACGTCACATTCTTTCCAGCCACCTGTCTGCTTTGAAGACTGGAAGCTGCTGTTAACAAGCACAGTTAACCATCGAATTTATTAAAAAAAGAATTTTCATTGAAAATGTCCATTTTCAGAAGTCTATCTTTTAAAATTTACCACTGGAATGATTGGCTCAGTTATCGAGCCAGCCATTCCAGTGGTAAATTTTCACAGATAGACTTCTCTTGGTCTGCAAATGGACATTTCTTAAGAACACTGCAGAAGCCATTTTTGGCTGATATGAGTATTAAAGGGTTAGCAGATATTTACTATATATGTATATTATTGTTTATTTAATGTAACCGAGTCCAGAAGATGGATAGAGTTTTGAACTGTTCCTTTAGGCATGTTAAGTGATGAAGATACACCTGTTTGTTAAGGTATTGTTAAATAGAAAACAATCTTGTTGGCGAGCAATAAATCATGATGCCATAAACACACAATGGAGCTTTCCAGTTTTAGTTATGCCCTCTCATCTCAATCTAAGTTCCACACACACCACGTCCATGTTGGATCGATCTGAACTCCCTGACTACCAATTTCTCGAAAACTACAGGTAAGCTGTTGAATATTTTGAAACTAATTTGCCTGTGTGCTGTTGTTGCAACAGCGCCCAGTGAAATTAGTTTCAAAATATTCAACATAATGTTTATTAAATGGTAAAGACATACAATTCGTACAATGTGTCAGACTATTAAGCTTTAAAGATGGACTATTGCGAATCATTCATGACGTCATGGTTATGACATCATCCTACTCATCACATAGGTGATTATGACATCATATGATGGATGAATAAACTTGGAAAGGTCCATTATGAGTTAGTAGACTCAAAATATTACACTTCTGGGTAGTGGTGTAGTGGCAAATCTTAATGAGCCGAGGAGCGCAGGGAGGTAGCTACAATACTTTTCCTATGGGCCGGGGCAGGTCTGCAAGCAGCAGGAGCTCCGGTCTTCCATCCAGTGCACACCAGTAACAATACACCAGTGCTACTGGGTCTATTACATTAGTATGGACTTAATAAGCCTGAATGACAAACTCATAAATCCTCCCAATACAATTGTCATGCCCGCATATATCTGTCACCAAACGGCTGGGGACGTATCATTTGGAAGACAATGCCATGATTGTGGGGGCATACCAGGTACCCACAGAATTAAAGACAAAGCTGCCCCCATTAGGCAGTTTACACAACTGTCAAGTCAATGCATCCGGAAGCCCTATTGCGCATGCGCAGACTGACAAATTACTTTGCTAATAAATTGCCTTAAAACAGATCTCATATTTAAGAGTTCTTGTGGGGTTTTAAAATTTAATTAGGATTTGTGATAAAGCTAGGCATAATTGTTGATTATAGAACCATTATCATCCTCCACGTCGGATGGTTCTACAGATGTACTTCAGCCAAATGTGTAATTGCGAAACAATATATGAGAGATGTTATGTTTGTGACACCAGTTTTCGAGATTGTTCAAAACGTAGTTTTTTGTCATATTTCTGTATCAATATGACTAAATTTGGTTGGTTTTTGTGTAATCTTGTTTCGTAGTCATATGTGAAGGGTATGTGAAAGGTAGTAAATTCCCCTTTCTTGCAACCGCTGTATCCTAGCTCCACTTAGGTAGAGATATTTGAGACATAGTACGGGCAGTGGTGTAGTCGCAATGTTTGAGCGTCAGGAGCACTGGACAGCAGCAAGAGCGCGGGGAGGGGTGACAATATTATTTCTACTGGGCAGGTGTCTGAGCAGGCGGAGCAAAGCTCCGGTCCCACTACACCACTGAGTACGGGTCTGTAAACGAAACCAGTACATCTCTCTGCCCTTGGACAAGCCTCTCTAAACTGTTCACACATCGTTAGATCTCCTAGTATAGGTGAAACCTCTCGGCTGATTGTGTGCATGAAAGTTTGGTGGATACTAATAATCATTCTTTATTATATCTGGGAATAAGTAAATTTTATTTGATTATTATCCATTAAGCAGTATTGCTCCAAAAAGGAAAATGTCATAATTAACTTAATTACGTAATAATCATTCTCATTATTGACTATGCAACTTCCTCTTACGTTGTTTTTGATTTACTTTCTTTCATTGCTCATATGACTAAAAACTAATTGTAAGTCTGTGTCAGTTCAGATTAATGTACCGGACTGTCCCGTATGTCACCGATTTGTGAACACACGTTTTTTGGGCACGAGTGCTTCAGGTGTAGCACATGTGACTTTCTTGCTTGTGTAACACCTGTGATCAATGGTCAGATATACTACTTCTGGGGTTCCTCAGTCTCCAGGATCAAGATAAGAATAATGAAAACCTTAGGAAAAAAAGGCTTTCAGTTGTAAAAGAAAGGCCTCTACGCCCATGCTTCAACATCTACACTCGAGCAAGGTTTCCCTGCCTCTGCTTCTGATTCTTCCTGTAGGGGTGTAAGCCAAAGCCTGTTGCAGATGATTGCATGGCTTTAGGTGAGGATGCGCTGACTATCCCAGTCTGACACAGGACCCATTTGCTCTAACGCCATGCACTGTGGATTCGGAGGAGTGTGAGCGTGGCTATTTCTTCCATCTCACAGGTCTCAAACCTGCTACAAGGGGTAGTTGCGGCCTCCACTTCCTGCTAGCCATCTATTTCAGTCCAGAGAGCCATACAGGATGGCATCAACGTGTCTCTGGATTATCTTATGCGCAGTGTCACTAGGATGTTCCGGATGAGGCACAAGTTTGCCTTTGACAACTTGTGTCCGTCACAGGAACTCACCAAAAGGCTCCTGTGCTTATTGTGGGTCTTGGTCTCTTTGGTAGTGAAGGGTGCAAGCACATCAATGGGTCATCCTGGTCAATAACAAGATGGCACTACGTGAGCAATTTGAATTGTTCAGACGCATTCATGTAGCGCCCACTGTTAGTCCAGCAACCTCTCAAAAGATATATTTTAAAGAAGTAATTATAGGTCTGTAGGAAAGACAGGACCAATACTATAGAGCCAGTACCAGTTTCCGGAAGAACAATAGAGAGGACCGAAAGGCCAGAACTAATTAAAAACTAGATCAGTAATAAATAAAGAGAAGTGGACAACATAATGTCACAACCAACAGGAATAAATGAACAGGACAGGGGACAGATTGTTGCCCAGGGGTCATTTGCTTATGTCATGGCCCACATCGTATCTAGTGATACAATGGCCAAAGTCTGTAATTCTATTAGGACTATAGCCTTCTGGCAGTTGTTATACCTGCAAGTTCTGCCTCTACTCTGACTACCACAGAGGAACAAAGCAACCCCAGTAGGAGAACAGAAAAGGTAGAGTTGATCCCTCAAGCATCTCAACAAACTATCCCGAACGAGTCCTGGCTAAGATTACAAATGAAAGGAGAGATGAAACAGGTAACCAATTAGTTTCGAAACTTGTGTGAGCTATATGATTCGATAGAAATGCACAAACCTTATGTGCCTATAAGGAAATGTATTTAATTTTCTGTGTTTCCTAGTCAGTAATTTTGGTATCATTACTTATTAATTTATGCAAACATCTTACTACCACGGTATGTCGCTAGTTCTTTTTTACCGGGATCATCAATGATCAGATAACAGATAATGATTTATAAGTTTCATGTCACTGATTATAAGGTTAGTTCTATGACAGCTTCTTAACAGGACAGCATTAAGCATGCAAATAAGGATAGTGGACACACATTATACTTATCACATTTTATTTGTGAAGAAGTTATTAAACTGATGATAAGGTTCGAAATGGCAAGGTTTCTATATCTGTATATTTTCCCCTGACATATCTCATACCTACCAACAGAGGTTTACCATCCGCATTGTCTTGCCAACTGGCAGGTCATACTTATGCTCAGTCACACGGGCAAGAAAATAGCTGAGATAGATCTGAACTTTCTCCTGGAAAAGAAGAAAATACCCATTGTGGATTGCCATGGCCAGTCTTATGACAACGTAAGTATATATGGCAGGAGATTTTGACACATTTAAAAGAATAACTGTCATGAGTAAATCTGCAAGCCACACCAATCCAATTCTGATCAATGACTATAAACCCTAGATCCAACACTATATGCTGCAATCAAGCCACACATGAACAATCATAACAGATGTCCTGTGATTAGTGACAGTCGGCAAGTTATGAATGATCGTAGCTGGTCACCATGGAAACTAAACATTGTACATGCATACTGAAATAGCATTATGACAAAGGACATCTTGATCTGTTTCATTAACATGTACTTAGAGGGGTTACCCAGCCCCCCCCCCCCACCTCAATATGCTCGGCGACAAACTATTATTAAATATCAAATGAAATAATTGCAACTAGCCATTCTTCAATTCTGTAACGATCAAGTATAATTTTTCTTAAAAAATGGATTAATCAGAAATCTGTCTTGTTCTTGAACTTTGAGTCTTTGACCTGTGATGTGTACAAGGGAACAATCAGTATTGCATTTATATACAATAGTGGTGTACTTCACAGTGATTTTAGTGTCTATGTGCATGGACTTGGAGATATTGATTCCTGTAAACCAGATATAGGCTATCATTCCATTTGCTGAACTCTTATCATGTTAAATAATGTAATGTGTGTGTGAATAGTTTGGCTGATTATTACTATCCCTTGTCAATTTCTCCTAGCCTCGCACTAGCAGGCTAGTGTTAATTTCATTCCCCGATAAACCAGAGTGATAGGTAGGCATTTTCTGTGTATTTGTAGTAACGGAATGCCATTAAATTTCTTCTCACAGTCATGCCACCAATTATTCATGTATTTTGGCAATGTGCTCAGACTGAATGCTGCATACCATAAGATGGGGTTATTTTGCCATAAGGAGGTAACTTCAGCACCTAGTCGAACATCACAAGTGCCAGCCATTCGCCATCACTGTCACACATTCCCTCCCCCATCCACCCACTGGCTCATACATCCACTTAGATACCCTTCCCAACTCACACACACCCAGTCAGTGGCACCATTCACTCACTCACCCACACACTTAGGGTCATCTACCAACCCACCCGTGCATCGAATGATACAAAAATGAGTCTTACCGGGTAGCTTAGTAATTCAGTAGAATTTCAGCATTTATGCAAGTGCACCAGTCATATATGGCCATGTATGTTGATTGCACTATGAAAACTGGAAGTGGTCGCGATCTAGAAAAAAAGGAATTCTGAAATCTTTGATATAATATTCAAATGCTGCTTTTAATGAGGAACATTCTGGCACTGAAAATGTTTATAAAATTTAAAGAACAGAAATTTTGACACGAGAACAAAAACAGGTGATATTACAGTATGTACAAACGAATATGCAATCCTACTGCCTAGCGAGTCATTAATATGAAAGTAAACCGCAAAACGTTCCCTTGTACATGTCACAGGTCAAACATCACCGTAATTTTTTTACAAGCAGATATCGCTCTTTTATCACATTTATTGTGTTGTTTATGTTAATTATTTAATTTGGAAAGTGTTATCTGGTTTTGAATTAGTAAATGGTGCATATATATCATGCATTATTAACTATGTTAAGGAGACCACTGGGTACACCCTTTAAGAGATCTACTTTTGAGAAACTTCTTGAAGTGTCCTTGTGAAAATGGCTAATGCTAAATGACCGCTACGACATATATGTTAATGTATGTAAAGTAATTTCAATGTTTCTTTCATTTCATCGCATGATTGGATCATAATGGTGGTTAGGGACACTAGTCAATTATTTGAAGTAAAATTGTGATAATGTGGTGCTAAATGTCACTTATATAATCTATATTTAATTATTCTCGTCATCAGTGTGAGAAATTGTATAAAAATGATGGTTTTCTACTGATTCACAGCGAGTTGGTGTGGTATCCCACCAGTTACATCTTGAGTAGAATGTTGTTATCTTGACTGCAGAAACTTATGATCTGTGAAGAAGAAATATATAATATAGTAACAATTGCCTTGTTGTCTTCCTGTTAAAAGTGAAAGTTAAGCTAATCAGCATAGTCGGTTAGTCAGTGAAGAATACTACAGTCGGTCAGTCTATCATCCAGTCTGTCATTCAATCTGTCCATCAGTGAATATGTGTATCAGTGAATATGTGTAGAGAACTGTCATTGAGATGTCTGTCAATTAATCTGCCAATCAATCATCCGGACAAGACTGTCGATTATATTCATCCATTGGTCGATCATTCCATCATCAGACTAATTCATAGCTTCTCCCCTAGGCCTAGATAGAAACACATTTGCCATATTTGGTGGACGGCAGAAGATGCCTAAGTAAACTTCATAGGCATACAATCCTGAACCTCTTGTGCCAAACGTGTGACTTTGCGTATATATTATAGACAAGTCGTATTTGATGAACTATAAATCAACGAAATCAAGATGAATGGACCTTTCCAAGTTTATCCATCCATCATATGACATCATAATCAACTAAGTGACATCATGAATGATTCGAAATAATCCGTCTTTAGCGCTTAATAGTATGTCTTTACCAATTAATAAACATTCTGTTGAATATTTTGAAACCAATTTGACTGGACGCTGTTGCCACCCAGTCATTAGTTTCAAAATATTTAACAGCTTGCCTGTATATTTTTCTGGAAATTGTTAGTCAGGGAGTTCAGGGAGCAATTTATCCCAACACGAGCAAGGTGTGGGCAGATTATTCAGGGATGGGCAGGGCATAACAAAAGCTGGAAACGTCCATTCTAATTTTCGAGCTTTCCCCCATCACAGTAATAGAGAGTATGGACACCCGGCTGCTAGCCATCACCATTGTCATGAATATGTGTCATCAGGGATACAATAGCATCAGACGTACAGCATCTGGACCAGAAAGACATAATACCGCATATGTCGGAAGGAGCCACGTTTGCACAAGATGTAACCTAATGAGTGATAATCATTATGAAACTTGTCATTATAAAACTTATGCGAAGTTTAAATGATGCTTCTTTTGCCATCGACAGAACCATTTGCTAAAATTTTGTTTCTTCAGACAAAGCTGTTTGTTACCAAGGTAACAGAAGAAAATCAAACTATGCGATTTATACATTTAGGAATTATAAAAGTCCCAGCCTTTTGCTCCAAAATAATAATTCAGAATTAAACATGATATAACACTCAGGTAATTTATTTTCAAACAGTTTTTTGTTCAGCTTGAGAGTAACCATCAGCATGCTGGGTTATACCCATATTCAAACATGCATAGATCTGCACCAAATTCATTATATCGTGATGCTGTTAAAATGCATCCACCTTTTTCAAATTCTGTATCAGGATATTTTGAAAGTAACTGCACAGACTGTGAGTGTATGTAAATTGGAGAGCAGTGTGAAAAGGGCTAAACAAAACTCAAAATGTAAAACAATGAATTCATCTAAAATGATGCACCATGGTAGCGATAGAAATAGTGTTGTAGAATATTTAGAATCTGTAAAGAACAAGTTGCCCTTTGCAACAGTTGATCAAGTTGTATTTCATGATTTAATGGAGCTAGTCTCTTCATTCAAGACTGAGTTTAAACCTGGGAAATCAAAATTGAGACATGCAAATAATCAGGTAAAAATCAGTCTAAAGTTATATGTAATCATGATGTAGTGGTATAACTGACTTACTTAAAGAGTGCCAGATGGAAAGTATTTAAACAGTGCCTGTGAGTGAGAATGAAAACGGTTAGAATGACATACATGTAACTGTCGAAAGTTTGAGAAATTCTTTATTGGAAAGTGAAATAGAGCTCACAAAATTAAGTGAGGAAGTAAAGCTTCATAAAGATACTATTTTTACACAGGAAACTGAAAACATTATGCTGAAAGAAGAAAACAGTAAAATGAAAGTCAATATAGATAATCTTAAAAAGTTGAGCAGTGAAAAAGATAGCAACAAGAGTTTCTAGTAATGCAACATACCAAAATTCAGTTTGAAATCCTGTACAATATTGTATTAAGCCAGACAGCTTATGGTCAAAGAAAAGCTTCTGGATAATGTGTTTCTAAATGTCACATGTCACATGTCACATGTCACTTATATAATCTATATTTAATTATTCTCGTCATGATGGTGAAAAATTGTATAAAAATGATGGTTTTATATTGATTCACAGAGAGTTGGTTGGTTATCTATATTGACTTTCAAACTAGAAACTGCTCGACATCCTCAGACGAGGCGATTTTCCCAGGAGCCTACCATAGCCACGTGGAATGTACGTGGTCTGACTGCAACATCAAAGAGGCAAACCTCAGGTGCAGACTGTGAACACTATAACATCGATATTACATGCATTCAAGAGGCGAAAGTAGCTACCCACTCAGAGCAACAACTTCCGACAGGCCATAAGCTCGTACTAATGAAGCAGAAACAGGCCACATACCAGTGTTTAGGGTTCGTAATCGGACCAAGGCTCTTGGACCATGTCATTAGTTTTGGATACGTCAGTGATCGCGTTGCATTCATCGACCTGGCTATACCTACGCGAAAACACACCACTAAGTGTCGCATAGTCAATCCATATGGCTCAACCACTGCAAAGGCCAAAGAGAATCCAGCAATATTCGATTCCTTCTATGCAGAACTGAGCTCCGCCATTACCATCCCAGCCAGATGGCATCTGTTCGTGTGTGGAGGTTTAAGCTCCAAACTAGGTAAACTTGGTAATGCGGACAAAAATTCATGACTTGCTCTGTGCATGGGATCATACAGAGAGTGTATATGCAACAGCAATGGAGATGCGCTCGTGGCATTCCTTAGTTCCAATGGTGTATTTGCTACAAATACGGCTTTCAAATACCCATGCCATCACCGGATAACATGAACAGGATACATTGATGGTCGCGAAGCCCTAAAGGTCTCTAAGGCTACGACAGGAGTCTTCAACCAAATAGACGTCATACTATGCAAAACAGAAGCAACACCCCTGCTTCGGGATGCTCGTTCTTATGGAGGTGTAGACCTCAATCTGACCATAAGCCAGTCATTGCACGCCTTCAGATGAACTATCTCTACCTATTGTATAAACGTCATACCCGGACGAGGTATACTGATGACCCTGAGGTAGTAAAACTATGAGCAGAGCAGAAAGCATTACAGCTGCGCATCTAGCAAAGTGGCCAAAGTGAAGACCGCACCACACTATGCAGGGAATGCAACAACATTCTGCGACACAGCGAATGCTTAAAAGAGCTTGCTATTCAACAAGCAGACTTCCTAGCAGATGAAATCACTGCCACAGATGACTGTCAAAAAATGTTTCATGCAGCCTGAACCCTGAGAGTTATTGACTATACATCTGAAGGACACTATCAGGACTGACAAGGGCAAGGCCGAGGCAAGCGAGAACGTACAAGGAACAGTTCACTGGCCACGATGATCAGCCCTTGCACCCATTCTCAGGCGACCCCAGGCAATTACTAACACCAATTAAAACAGCAGAAGTTGAGAAGGCACTCAAAGTCGTGAAAAAGGGACATGCATCCGGACCTGATGGAATGAGCAATGAACTATTCAAATACACAAGTGACATCTCAAAACGAATCACACACCTAATCAATTCAGCTTTTATGCACCACCTTCCCATCGATGATGTAGACTAAGGCACCCTTATCGTACTACCCAAGCCTAAGAAGCCACCATGCCCCAAGCCAATTTGTGGCGCATTGTGCTCCTCTACAGCATATGGAAAATCCTGTCCAATGTTACTCTATGCCGCATCCGAGACAAGAACGATGACTTCATTGGATCATGTCAAAATGGTTTTAAATGTGGACGCAGCTGCGCAGACATTGTATGTGCTCAACTCATGCGCGTGTCAGTAGTCATGTCCAAGCACTGGAATTTCCACAAAATGGGCAGTGACATGTCACGAGCCTTCGACACAATTAAACACTAAAGATCCTAGATGTAGTATGCTATGACTAGTGAGACTACAACTTGCAAGCATCAAGTTGAGAGCATGAGACAAGTCAGTGAAGTCTCCAGAGTTTGAGACATCAATCGGCTCCCCACAGGTAGATGGTCTATCCCCTGTGATTTTTACCTGTTACCTGTTACCTATCTACAAAGCATGTAGCGAAAGAAAATGACCATCCACTTCATGGCGGCAAACCATGGAGGGAAAGTAAAATCCTAGGCTCACTCTTTTGAAGTACTGCGGACATTGCTTCACGCTGCGTCATGGGGAACATAGCTTTCCAGTCCTGGAAGCTAAGGATTCGTAGATCAAAGATGCCCTTAACAAAAAGACTACGTTTATGTAATGCAACCTGCGTTTTGTTGATGCTCTATAGCTGTAACAGCTGGCTAGCTCCAAGGGCAGCTCTAGACAAATGTATTGCCTGCCACCGCAAATACCTACGCACCATCACTGGGCACCGATGGCCAGACAGCATAATTTCCAATGATGCACTTTGTGTAATATATCACGGCTGTCCATAAAAGTCGCCCAGCAAAGATGGTCCATGTTTGGCCATGTGCTAAGGATGGCAGCAGACACACCAGCACAGTTTTGGAACATGCCCCACTGGGAACCAGCAAATACAAAGCCAGGACAGAACGTCATAGCATAAATACGTTAAGCATGCTGCGAGGTGACCTCAAGAAAGCAGGACTTGGTACAGTCAAATCAAGAATGGCCCTGAGGGAGCTTAAGCTGTTGGCTGAGGACAAGACAGTGGGCGAAAGCGAAGGACTGCTTGCAGCTGTAGGATGTTTCTACTACAGCCGCAGAATACAGTAATCATACATACATACATTAGATTAAACAATGCCTTGTGCTGTGGCGTTGTTTAATCTAATAGAGAACATTAATGCCTACCTTGTGGCATATACCCTTGTGGCATATACTCATCGCTGGAAAAACACTGAGTTGTTGCTGATAAATGTGCATTGTCATACACATGTTGGCCAACACTGACTGCTCTTAGTGAAAGATGCAATTTTGTACCCAAACTGCAGAAACTAGGGATGAAACATCTGGGGGTTTTCAAGCAGTTGAAATAAGTTGAAACGGCCATTTTGCTGCAAGTCTGCCAGACACCTTTGGATAGATTCCATAAAACAAATTCGAAATTGCAAAAGGCTGGTCTGTCTCTTGACACAGCTGTATAGATATTTGAGTCTCTTGAAATGGGTTGAAAACATAGGTCTGCGGAGAAATTGGGTCTTTTTATAAGCATGATAAACAATGCATTCATAAGACATGGCACCCTGGTGAGTTGGTCACGGCATAGGATGTTCAACTATCACCTAGACATAAGCTTAGAGAGAGTGCCTATCTTGTCATCATCGATCAACTTTGTGCTGCATTGAATCAACGTCTTCAAGCATATGTAGTCCCTTGAGAAATGTTTGTATTTCTATTAAATATCCTCAGTTTATCAACATATGATCTCAGAGAAGCAACGGCTATCTTTGTCAAATGCTATCCACATGCCCTGGAGAAAGGCTCGGAGAAATATGCAAAAAGTTCAGCCACTGTTTACATAGACCTATATAGGCCTCCACAGTCGCCGCAGATGATGATGATGACGACGATGACGACAGTAGTTATTAGCTGAAAATGTTCGTTCTCCTTGCATTTTCATCAGTATTTGCTTAATCCAATTAACGAGCTATCGACATTGAAAAAGATGGTTAATTTGTTCATTTTAGACAACGGCATGTGTTAAACTTAGCAAATATGAAGTAAAGTGTACTATGGCCGTTGTGCCCTTTATTAGTCCCCTACAGGTAAAAACGCCAGGGGGTGGCCAGGGTCACTATAGGTTTACACTTCGTCTGTCTGTCCATCTGTCGCAGTTGGTTTTCCCGCACTTTCAGGTGTATGCGTCAATTTTTGATTGAGTTATGCCCCCCTTTCGACTTAAGAAATATGAAAAATATCAGTTATCCGCACTTTTTCGCACTCCAGATATTTAAGGGAAAATCGATACATCACTTTAGTATAAGGAGTTACAGAGCAAGTTCGAGTTTCAGACATGTTCGTCAATTTTACATGGAGTTATGCCCCCTTTCTACTTGGAAAATATCAGCTTTACGCACTTTTTTCGCACTCCAAGGTATTCAAGTGAGAACTGGTCGGTTGCTTTTTTATAGCGTATTACAGAGCAAGTTCGAATTTGAGACATTTTCATAAATTGTTCATGGACTTGCCTCCTTTCGACTTATGAAATACACAAAATATTAGTTTTCCCACACTATTTTTCGCAGTCTTTCAAGATATTCAACTGAGAACTGGTGCATTGCTTTGTTGTGAGCAATTGCTGCGCAAGTTCGAGTTTCAGGAGTTTGCGTCATTTTTGATGGATTTGCGTCCCATTTCGACTTAGGAAATACGAAGAAATATCCGTTTTCCACACTTTTTTGCACTGCTTCAAGGGATTCAAATGAGAATTGGTAGGTTGCTTTATTATAGGGAGTTATATAGCAGGTTTGAGTTTCAGACATTTTCGTCAATTTTCCATGGAGTTATTGGCCCCTTTCGACTTATGAAATACAAAAAATATTAGTTTCCCACAATTTTTTTAGCATCCCTTCAAGATATTCAAC
This sequence comes from Chaetoderma sp. LZ-2023a, assembly GCA_034401795.1. Lineage (NCBI taxonomy): Eukaryota > Metazoa > Mollusca > Caudofoveata > Chaetodermatida > Chaetodermatidae > Chaetoderma > Chaetoderma sp. LZ-2023a. Next base: position 53,050,484 of record CM067367.1, read on the forward strand.
TGGCAATTACTACATTGCTTTGTTGTGAGAAATTACAGCGCAAGTTCAGGTTTCAGGCTTTTGCGTCAATCTTTGATGGCGTCATATCCCCTTTATCCCCAAGTTATTATATCAGCTTTCAAGACGTTTTCGTTCTCCTTCACCATATATAACTGAAACTTGGTATATTGCTTTGTTATAAGAAGTTACAGATCAAGTTCGAGTTTCAGCTGCTTCTGTCAATTTTTAATGGAGTTTTTTTACTGTAAATCTCTAAACATTTATATCACCAGGTAGGGGACATGTATTGCAAAACAATACTTACAGAATGCTTGTTCATTTTATTTTATTTTTGTTTGTGCTTTTTTTTTTCTTTTTTTTTTATGCTCCCCGAAAAATTTGGCAGAGCATATAATGGCTGCTTTGTCCATCCGTTCACCCTATACAAGCTTGTCCCGGCCATAGTTTCAAGACTTATATGTATGATCATGAAACTTGGTATGTGGATGCCCTTATGGAGACGATGTGCAGTGTGTGAAAAGTAGGTCTGCATGACCTACTTTTGACCTACTTTAAACGGTTCACTGAACATTACAGTCTGCAAGTTTGTCCAGACCATAGTTTCAAGACGTTTATATGTACGATCATGAAACTTGTTATGTGGATGCATCTTGTGGAGAGGATGTGCAATGTGTCCAAAGCACTGACCTACTTTTGACTTAATTTTCAGGGTTTATTAAATATTACCGAAAATCTTTGTCCGGGCTGTAGTTTTGAAGGTTTTTGGCATACAGGAACTAAACTTGATATATGGATGCATCTTACGGGGGAGGAAGTATGCAGTGTATGAACTGTGGGTCAGCGTGACCTGCTTTTGACCTACCTTTCACACTTTACTGAACATTGCCAAAAAAAAATTTCCGTGCTGTAGATTCAACGGTCTTTGGTATTTCGGAACTAAACTTGATATGTGGATGCATCTTAGTGAGGAGGTGTGCAGTATATGAAAAGTAGGTCAGCGTGACCTAATACTGTTCATGGTTCATTGAACCTTACAGAACATGTTAGTCCGGGATATCGTTTCAAAAGTTTTTGGCATACTGAAACTAAACCTGGTGTATGGACGTATTATACGCTGAACGTGTGCCGCATATGAAGTTGTGACCTACTTTTCATGGTTCATTGAATATGCTTTTGGCCTACTTTTCATGGTTCAACGAACATTACAGATAATTTTTGTCTGGACCATAGTTTGTAGAGTGTCCCTACTGAGTATGCCTTTGGGGAGCATACATCAGTTTACTGATATGCCTTGTTGGTTTTTGTTTCCCTTCAATTCATCATCGCTACACAGAATAATTACCTGATGTTTATCAGATTGTATGCTTTGGGAACTCAGAAGACAATATTTCATGGCTCTGGCTCGTGTAGTGAATGCGTTAATCAGAACTGGGTTCACGTATGTATGATGTATGTATGATTACTGTATTCTGCGGCTGTAGTAGTAGAAACATCCAACTGCTGCAATCAGCCGTTCTTCGCTTTTGCCCACTGTGTCTTGTCCTCAACCAAAATCCTTAGCTTCCTCAGGTCCATTCTTGACTTAAGTGTACCTAATCCTGCTTTCTTGAGGTCACCTCATAGCACGCTTAGCAGATTTATGCAATGACGTCCTCGCCTGGCTCTGTATTTGCTGGCTCCGAGTAGGGCGAATTCCAAGGCTCTGTGCTGGTGTGTCTTCCTGCATCCTTAGCACATGGCCGAACATGGACCATCTTTGCTGGGCGACTTTTACAGACAGCGGCGGAGTATTACACATCTTGTATAGTGCATCATTGGAAATTATGCTCTCTGGCCATCAGTGTCCAGTGCTGGTGCGTATGTGTTTGCGGTGGCAGGCGTCAAGTTTATCTAGAGCTGCCTTTGGAGCTGCCCAGCTGTTACAGTTATACATCATCAAGGATACGCAGGTTGCATTGTATAAACGTAGTCTTTTTACCAAGAGCATCTTTGATCTACGAATCCATAACTTCCAGAAGGACTGGAAAGCTATGTTCCCCATGATGCAGCGTGCAGCAATGTCAGCAGTACTACAAAGCAGTAAGCCCAGGATTGTACTTTTCCTCTATGGTTGAGTGAATCGTCATTTTCTTTAGTTTCATGCTTTGTAGATAGGTATATGTGGGTGAACTCTGTTTTCAAGCATTCGCTGATGTGGCGCAGAATGTTATTGCGTTCCTGGCGTAGTTTGGTGTGATTTTCACTTTGGCCACTTTGATAGATGCGCAGACGTAACGCTTTCTGTTCTGCTGACAGTTTTACTATGAGAGGGTCGCCAGTATACCTAGTTCTGTTGTTTTTTAGAACACATATGGTGCTAGTAGCTGATGATTCCATAGATATCAGTATTTTGGTTAGGGCTTCGTTTGGATCGCAGCTGACATCGATGTTAGCTATCTGCTCCCCGAGGGCCTTTTTGTATGACATTTGAGACTCTACCCTCTTGCCTTGTATGGCGTTTATACATTAGGTAGAACTGGTTCATATGGAGGCGTGTAATAACTGGCTTATGGTCAGAATTGAGGTCTGTGCCTCCATAGGAACGAGCATCCCGAAGTAGGAGTTTTGCTGCTGTCTTGCATAGTATGAAATCGATTTGGTTGAAGACAGCTTTTGTAGCCTTAGAACGTTTTGGGGCTTTGTGATCAGCAATGTGTCCAGTCCATGTTGTCCGGTGGCGGCATGGATGTTTGAAAGCCGTATTTGTGGCAACTATGCCATTGGCACTAAGGAATGCCACCAGTGTATCCCCATTGCTGTGTGCCCTCTCCATACGATCCTATGCATGAGCCAAGTCCTGAACTTTTGTCCGCAATGGCGAGTTTACCCAGCTTGGAGTTGAAATCGCCACACACGAACAATTGCCATCTAGCTGGTATAGTAATGGCGGAGCTCAGTTCTGCATAGAAGGAATCTAATATTGCTGGATTCTCTTTGGCTCTTTCGGTAGTTGGTCCATATGCATTGACTATGTGACACTTAGTGGTGGTGCGCTTTCGCGTTGTTATAGCCAGGTCGATAAATTCAATGCGATCATTGACGTATCCAAAACTAATGACATCGTCCAATACCCTTGGTCCGATTACGAAGCCTAATCCACGGTAAGTGGCCTATTTTTGCTCCATGAGTACTAGCTTATGGCCTGTCTGAAGTTGCTGCTCTGAGTGTTTAGCTACTTTAGTCTCTTGAATGCATGTGATATCGATTTTATAGTGTTCACAGTCCGCACCTAAGGTTTGCCTCTTTGATGTTGCAGTCAGACCACGTACATTCCACATAGCTATGGTAAACTCCTGCGAAGATTGGGTTGTCCGAATATGTCGAGCAGTTTCTTGTTAGAAGGTTAGACATAGTCAGAGTTGCCTCTGTATGCGGATGTCAGCCCACAGTCCTTGATGACTTAGTTTCCCAACAAAGTTGGTACTTACAGAATAGACCGGCGTGGAAGTGTCATCTTTCTCCCCGTCATCTTTCTCCCCGTCAAATATAAGAATAATATCTGTCACTATGGAAGATTTCCATGGTGATAGATCGCTTCAAAGTCAGGTATAGCCTCACTTTTGTGATGTCATTTTGGTTTAAATTTTAATAATATGAAGACTGAATACTATTGCTACCTACTACATAGAGAAATGTATTTTCAGTGATTGCATGGCGCTCTGAGTCAAACAACGTTTTCTAGTTAAGTATTGAACCGTATGGGGGAAAATACATCAGTGGAACGTTTCGTCAATTGTTAATGGATTTAAGCAAGAGTTGGAAGAACTGTTCCTTTAGTACATTTGACAATGTCATGGATGGCTGCCCCATTAATCAATGGTATTTTCCCCATTGATCAATAATGTCAAGGATGCCAGTATTCTTGCATTTCCTCATCCACATTTTTTACTGTTACCATTGCCCCTTTGGTAAATTTTAGTGTTGGGAGACTTGAACCATTGGTCAATAGTGCCAGGGTGGCTGCCCCATTGACCAATGGTACTGTTACCTTTGGTCAATGGTATCAGGTACACGACTATTTTGTATTACCGGCTTATAATGATATGGACCCATAGGTATATGGAAACAGTTATGCTTGCACGATTAACAAATGGTTCATGCTGCATATTAATTATTGTAAACATATTTACAGTTCCTCATCAACCAGGTCACCACTATGACCCTTTAGCCCATTCATTCTTCATTGCAAATCTAGTTCTATATCACGTTATGAATAAATGTATGGCAGTAATTACTTGAATATTATTGACATTTAACTTTCCAGAATTATGCAATGATTGTCCCTGGCAATGTTAACTGCCTGAAAAAAATGTTATTTATCTCATACCGAAAATTATTCTACAGAATACTTTTAAAATACACCTTATTGAAATATTATTGCTCAACATTCCATCAGATTAAAATTTCAAACATAGAAAAGAAATAATTTGTAGCCTCTGACTACCAACCTTTAAAGGTGTTTAAACACTGCACTCTAGAGTCTTAGTATTTAAATTCCAAGGCAACCATAGGCAATGTGTATGGTTGCCTTGGAAATTACGCGAGTACACATAAGCTGTTGCATATTTTGAATCAAATTCGGGATGAATATATGGCAGCAACAGCTTCAAGTCAAATTACTTTCAAAATAGTCAACATAATATTTCCTACATTATAGATTTATTGTTTTGGTCTTTCTGGTTCAGAGTGTTAAACAGATTATGCATTCACCCATATAGTCGCACACGTGAATAACTATGTTCCTGCTACACAGTAATCCATTACTATTATGAATGTAAATTATTTTATTTATTGAAACCCGGTATAATACTAATAGTCAGGTCAATATATGGCGTGAGCCCAAAAAATTGCTCCAAAAGGTTTTTACGGCTTTGTGGTAGGGATTGGTGTACTAAAGAACATAGTAAAAGTCTATCGCAATCTGACAACCGGAAGTCATTATTTTCAAGATGGTGTCCAAGATGGCTGCAAAACCATAAAATAAGTCATTAACTATTCATACCAAACTGGCGATTTTAGTGTCTACCCCTAGGTTCATGGTACCTAGCAAGACATTAAGACCAGGCAGAATGTCATGGGGTTATTAGATATTTGAGAAATCCAACATGGCATTCAAAATGGCCACTAAAACCCTAAAAATGGCAGACCAGGTAAAATGCCATGGGGTTATAAGATATCTGAAAAATTCAGTATGGCTTCCATGATAGCCATATTCCCAGGTATTGTTTATACAATAATAACACATAGACTGGGGTAATTTTAGAAAATGGTCTATTAAGTAAATACAAAATCATTGAGAAAAAGAGTAAATGAAAATTCATTTTGACTGTGTTGTCTGTAGCACTATCTATTTTTTGTTGTTGTAATTGCTTGTGTTATTCTGCTAACCTATCTCGTCATTCAATTATTCCTTTTGGTCTAACAATAAGTACAGCCAGTGTCAGCCATGAAATCTGTCCCATCTGCAAAGAGAAAATTGAAGATACCTGTGATATAGTTGAAATTCGTCGAAAAGGAGCTGATGTGATCAATGCAGCAAGTATACAAAAAGGTGATGTTGTTGTGACAGCTGGTGATAAAGTGCATCAGAACTCATAAACAGTATATAAACCCAACAGATATACGAAAACAACTTGTAAAGAAATGTTGACCCTCCATAGAAGCTAAGAGAAGCACCAGAGCGTGCTTTTGATCGCAAAACTGATTATTTTTTCTGTGGGTGTAGGATCACGATAGAAGGCACAGACTATAGTTGTGTTAAGACGGATTCTTTTGTAAAGACCGTTCTGGAGTATTGTGGTAGTCGTTCAAATGATTAGGCTTTCACTGTGAAAGATCGGGTTGAATACTATGGTTGTGATCTACATGCTGCAGATTGGTTGTATCATTATTCATGTAGCACACATTTTCGGTCTGGACTTGACGTGTCCATTCACTTTCGGAACATTCCTAAGTGTAAGCGCAAAATGTCTGGCCGACCCAAAGACGAAGACCAGGAGCAAGCGGTTTTGAAAATGTGCTCTTACCTCGAGCTGAAGAACAACAGACTGTTTCAGTTTTGGGCCAGAAAATGAAGGAATTTCTGTCTGGTACGGATTCTCTTCCATATGACAATCAGTATCTCAAGCGCCAGTAACAAGAATGGCATGGAAACGTTATTCATTTTGCAGAAAATTACAACCTTAATGATACTGTGACAAAGCATCGCACATATTGAGGTATATTCAAACAAACAGGCCAGGAGAGTGATGAAGAATCACAAATATGGCAATCATTGAAACTGCTACGAGGCTGATTAAAAGTGGCTTTAAGTCTAATGTTCCATTTATTGCAAATCAGTACCCAAGTGCTTAGACACTTGCGCTTGATTCCGACTTGGCATTGAATATCCTGTTTGAGGGTACAGATACTAGACGAAAGGTTGCAGGCATAGGTCAAGCAATCATTCAAGCAGTTTGGCCACGTGTAGTCCTTGCTCCATTACAAGTTTGTCTTGCTGTGCAGATAGCATTTGTATCTTTCTAAATTCATCATAGACACACTTCATGAGATGGAGTTTTGTTCCTCATATGGGGAAATCCTGCCATTTGAGAGCAATACCGTTGATTGTGTTTCTCTAGACATGTTAGGTGGCGACATTGATTTGTTAGACAATGCACTGCTCTTTGCTGTAGACAATGTGGACCATAATATTCTTACAATAGATGGTAAATGGACCTTTTATGGGTTAGGAATTATAGTGGCATTGACACCAGGACGCCGGAAAAACCATATGGTTCCTAGGCTAAATATTTCAGAGCTGAGCATTGCAGAAAGGACAAGGATCCTTATCATAGAGCATCGCTTTGCCAGTCACGTGTGTCGCAACATCGTCTTCAAAACACTTCCGACATGTGCTGCCTATTACAGGAGGGTTGATATCTTTTGGGATGTCTCACTCAACTTCAAACAAGTCACCTCTCATTGGTAGGGGATGATGCACGTTCTACATCATGGGAATGAGCGCCCAGGTCTATCTTCTGTCACATTCATGCTTATGATGCATGTGCACTCTGGGGACAAGACCTGTCCTGTATTTCGCCGACTTGGAGTTTGATTACAATATTGTAATTAAACACCATTTTCCGCCTATAGTAACATTTGACCAGCCTCATTATTGGTAGGCGGCTGAAAATGTCAGTGATGCACCAAAGAATAGTCATCTGAAAACGACCGTTCTTCTGTTGGGATGTTTCTACACGTTCATGCCAATGTAATCTGCTAGTGGAAACGATTACCGACCTTGCCAGTCAAGTGATGGCTGTCATGTTTGGTGGAAAGTGCAATGACTCGCTTCCACCCTTGTGCTACAGTATCTTCAGTAAGAAAGTGGTTTTAGCTAAATCATTTGTAACACCTGAACGTTTTCCTCATATTGTTTTTGCCACTAGCTTCCACTGCCTAAGACTTTACTACCAGATCACGGTGTGGATTGATAACGAAAAAGACATGGATGTTTTGAATTGGGGTTGGACGCAAGAGGAAAATCAGTTGGAGCCAGTTATGTTAAAAATGAATGCCGGTTTGACAAACTTCTACAGATGATCCAGTGCAACTGCTCAGCAGGTTGCAAAACGCCACGTTGCAGTTTTAGAGGATAATGACTACCATGTGCTGCTGCCTGTGGAGCATGTCAAAGAGAATCTTGTGACAACCAGCGAACAGCAACCAGGCTATTGGAAAAGAGTTTGGCAGTGATGATTTAAGTGAAGATTGAATTGGAGTGACGAAAATCGGTCAAATTGAATTGGCTAGGGCCCCACCCCTCCAACAACCATGTAGACAACAACCTAGTCTGCCTAGAATTTACGCCATCTTGAATTTCCCTATTACGTATTAACCCCAATAGCGTTCTAAGTAATCTTATTTGGTTGCTAAGCGACCAAAATCTAATGGGAGACACCACAATTACCAGTCTAGTAGTCTGCTGTGAACAGTTAATAACTGTTGGCAATTTTTATGTTTTTTGGCGGAGTTCTTAGATGCTATGTTGAATTTCTACATATCTTATAACCCCGTGGAATTTTACCTGGTTGTAATGCCTGTAATGTGTGGTCATAATATGTTTCTAGGCTTCAAAACATGGAGTAGACACCAAAATCACTAGTCATGCGCCGTTGATTAAATGATTAACGCATAACACAATGGCCATTTACTTACACAATGGCAATTTATTAATACGCTGATCGACCGCCGGTGATTAAGTTTTTGTCACCTTTTTCTTGAGTAGTCTTGCGTTTATTGTCCAAATTTGCTGGAATCGGTCGGCCGATGTCAAATTCGATAGCTATAATTAATTAAATTTTTCAAGGATTTTCGCTAGGGGTGGCCGTGGTCAGCAGGCCGCTGCTCGTCAATCACTGGACCAAATTTGATAATCTTTAGATCTTTATATTCGCAGATGAATGTTACATTTGCACGGTAACTGGCGTTACTTACAACCATGTAATTATTTATATATCTTTCTTCAAAGTTTCATAACGGCCTCTAAAACCGGCAGAAATCGCATATTTCGCTAGAAGGGTGGCCGTTCTCAGCATGTGATTTCTCCGGGATGGGTAGGAATAAGTTAATAATTTTCAGATGGTCCAACTCAGGAATGGACCTCACATCTGCACAGTGAATTTCCTTCCTGGCGACTATCTGGTTTTGGATATATATTACATGAAGTTGGAACATATGCTTACAAAGACCGCTGTCTCGCTAGGAGGTGGCCGTTGCCAGCAGGGCATTACCCATAACTCACTGCGTATAATACAATTTCCTTTAGGGCATCATATTCAGGAGGCATTGCGACCTTTGCACATCAAATTTGATGACGATCGGCCCAGTGGTTATGGAGATATTCTGCCTCAGACTTCTTTTACTACAGTTTTCCCAATCTGGCTCGCATTTTATACCCAACCATCTTGGACGCCATGTTGAAAATAATGACTTTCCGATGGTCAGATTGTGGTAGACTTTTAGTTAGTATGTTCTTTAGTACACTAAACCCTACCATAAAACGCTGAAAAACCTTTTGGAGCAATTTTTGGTGGGTAAGGTGGTTATTTTTCATATACACCTGTGCAAAAGTTAAGCACCACCCTATTTTTACGCACATGCGAGGGTATATTCATGTGCTATGAAGAAAGCAATAGCATAAACATTTATGTACCCATCCATCTTAGTGCAAGAGGTAATAATGCAACTAGAGGAATGCTGATTATGATGGTGGGGAAACACTATGTTTTTGTTTGAACTTGAAAACGAGGCCTGAATATGGTTACGTTGACACAACTGACAACTATTGCCCTACAGTTGACACACGTGGCTAGATTGTCATTAATGGTGTCTGAAAACGAAGTTTAACATATGTGCACGAGTTTGAGACTGTCATTATTAATACCGGGTATATCCACCTTGTGCCTGGATGACGGCCTGGACACGACGTCTCATGCTGGTCACCAACCGACTGATACGCCATTGTGGTATTCGTTGCCATTCAAGATGGAGTGCGTCTGTTAATTCCTGTAGGTTCTGCACAGGAGGATCCCTCCTTCTCACCATGTTTCCCAGAATGTCCCAGATATGCTCAATAGGGTTCATGTCAGAGCTCCTTGCTGGCCATGGTAGGGTTTCGATGGCATTCTGGCGGAGGTATTCATGCACAGCTCTAGCACGATGTGGTCGGGCGTTGTCATCCATGAATATAGGGTGGGTTCCAGGTGCATGATTTACAAAATGAGGGACCACAACTCTATCCAGTATGGAATCTTGATATCTTTGTCCATTTAGTGTTCCAGGTACAGTCAACAGATCCAGCTTACAATCAAATGAGATGCACCCCCATATCATAGCGGAACCTCCACCAAATGGAACTTCTTCCATGATGTTACGTTGGTCGTACGCCGTGCGTCTGGACCTCCATACACGAGTTCGACCATCTGTGGCATGAAGCAGGAACCGACTTTCATCGGACCAGTGCACCCGTCTCCAGGATCTCATGTTCCAGTGTCTTCTTTCGTTGCACCACCTCAGACGCTCCTCTTTGTGGTGTGCAGTGAGGAGAGGACGTCTGACAGGTCTCCTAGCTTTCATGCCAGCAGCATACAGTCTCCTTTTGACGGTAGACATTGACACTCTATTGCGCGTTTCCCATTGCTGGCTGAGCACTCTGCTGTTGGTGAATGGAGATCTCCTAACAAGGCGTACTAGGGCTCGATCATCGCGGGCAGTAGTCTTCTTCGGTCTTCCAGATCTAGGCCTGTCCTTCACCTCGTTAGTTTGCCCATGTTTTGCAATCAAACGACTGATTACAGTATGGTTAATGTTCAGCTGTCTGCCAATCTCTCTGCATGACATACCAGTGGTATGCATGCCTATGATTTGCCATTTCACACGATCACTTAACCTTCGTCTTGCCATAGCGGTTCACAATCAAGAGCTAATTCTCTCTGTACAAATAAACCACGGTCATGAACACAAAATTCCTAATCTTGTCGCCTAAATCTGTATGTAATGTTCTACACCTCAAACTGGACTTTTACATAACTGAACACGTGTGCTGTTTCCCGCTAAGCACGGACATCAAGCGGCGTGAAGTCATGCATGCATGTGCATTTCGTACTTGGAATTATGTCAGCTAACGCCACTCCGCTCGCGCACCCTGAGCCATTAGTTATTTAACCATTTAACACTCAAATTTGTTCAAGAAAAATTGTCTTACAGAAAATGTCCATTTGCAGACCAAGAGAAGACGGTTTTTGACAATGTACCACTGGAATGACTGGCTCGGTGATCGAGCCAGTCATTCCAGTCGTAAATTTTCAAAAATAGTTTTCTCTTAGTCTGTAAATGGACATTTCTCGAGAACATTGCAGACGCGGTTTTGGCTGATATGAGAGTTAAAGGGTTAACACTTGAACAAAAGAACTCTTGCACTCAGGCGTGAGTTTGAATATGTTTATGTCAATAATAATGTGCCACCCACTACTCACCCTTCCTGTATAAGCTGACATGTTAATGCAGATTAAGTTTGGTTACTATGAGAATACCAGAATGCCCAGTCTTAAAGCAAGTCTTTAGCAAATGTGAACTTTTTGGGTGTAAGCTTGATTTCAACGACGTATTCAAAATCGTATTGCTGTATTTTTGCCGGTAAGCAATTGTATGTATTTATTTTCATTCGTTCGTTCGCCCGTTTTCAAGAACCATTATGTAGATTTAAGACAGATTTGTTAGGATACATCGTTTGTTCATAGAGATCTAATAATGTTCACACTTTCTCGATTTGTGCGGCGACCATCTTGGATTCTGCGTTACTTGTTTTAACAGTAACTTTGCTTGACCGATTGATTTGAAACTCAGATCCTCATTGATCGATTTGTTTAGTGACCGTATTGGATGACTTATTTCCCGCTAAAGTGACATCTCGGGAACCGCTGAACGGATCTGGCGAATTTTGGAAACATGAGCGCGAAATAAGCGCCATTAGGTATAAGGTTTGTTCGAGGAAAAGAAAGTTGACACATGAAAAAACATGCTCGCCATGGATCAATCAAATCTTACTGTTTGGCGGCCATGTTGGATTTTTGTATGTGATAGATTTTGAGAGAAAAAATTTCTTTATATATATGTTTATAGCCATGACGATGTAAATGTTATATTTTCGCTTTTTGTAAGATAAACGAAATGTTAGCCATCTTGGATTATTTTGCCGCTAAAACACATATGGGAAAGAAGAATAGGAAGCTTCATCTATGGCAATACCTGAACCAACTTTGTTCAAGAGAACCAGATTGGTCTTATTTGTCTAGCCACCATATTGGATTTCCAAACATGTCCAGGATATCAGTTAAAAGATTACTCCACATTAGCATTTGAGCCGGTTTCAACCTAACTTAATCGGAAACCTTCAGAAAATGTATACAGAAATTTGATTGGTCAGTTTTCTGGCAGCCATCTTCAATTTCCGAATATGGCAAGGAAATCGGTTAAAAGAAGACTCATCACTAATGAGTAAACCTATTTCAACCAAACTTGAAGCTTGAAGGACGTTATTGTCGTAGGCTTAAAAAACTTATCTCGAAATTTGATTGATAGTGTTTTTCCGTTGACCATCAGTTCAGTCAGTTCCGTAATTCCCGCCTTTTCATTCTTTGATTCTAGAAAATGTTCGCGAAATCGTTTTAAAATATTAACCCTAGAATGCCGTGCCACAATTTATTATATGCCATCTTTGATTTTCTGAAAATGTTCAGAAAATAACTTGCCAGCCTGGCTCTCCCAGCTTCAAGTTTAAATCTTCTCAAGTTCACTTCTTTACACTCTGACCAACTCTGTTTTCAGGTGTGAGTGACTTAAACAGGAAGTTACGGGTTGATACTTATTGGTCAAATGCCTCCACAAGACGCCACTAAACCCGCAATCGCCTGCTCTGCATTGCGCGAAAACTTTAGTGGATTATCAAATATGAGAATTCATCACGCCGCGTTAGAGGCAGAATGAATGAGTGCTCTGGAATTGCCTGTAGATGGACTCCCCGTAGAGGTGAGGACCGGGGTGATTCACAATGTAATTCACCTTTCCGGACTATCCATGATCCATCTATCATCTGACGTCATACTCAGCTAATTGGCGTGTAGGATGACGTCATTATCATTATGTCGTAAATGATTCTGTTTGGCCCGTCTTTAACTCTTAATAGCCCGACACGTTGTACGAATTGTATGTGTCTACTATTTATTAAACATGCTGTTGAATATTTTGGAACTAATTTGACTGGACGCTGTTGCTGCCATAGGCAAGGTCCATTGAATGCGTTAATCAGTGATCATCTATCATTATCCATAATGTATCGATCAGATACGGTTTTATTATACTGTCTGAAACCACGATCAGAGTACCGCGAGTGACAGGAAGTATCACAGGAGTATGGCGTAAGATCAGCCGTAAACTAGAGCTGGGCGGTCTGACGGTAGTACCGTGAGGACCGCGGTATACCGTGAACCGATACCGTGACCGTTGACATTTCCAAATACCGTGAATACCGTCCATAATGTTTGAGCAATATTTGAGAAATATATTCATAAAATCTGACTTGACCAAGGGTAAATAGGTGCTAATAGTAACAAAAATACAGGCATCCCTAACTATAAGCCGAATTGAGGTGAAAGGGTCGTTGTAAAAACAAACATCAAGACGTCAATTACAAAATAATAACCGGCAGAATTGTATGTCAAACGTACGTCTTGAAAGTCTTACGGTAAAATTGCTTTATTTAAAACAGCTAAACTCATTCTCTGGCCGTCCGCCGGTTGTAATTACACTGTAATATATTCCCTATTCCCGTTTCTATTATTTGTAATTTATTAGTCCAAGCATTTTGTCACGGAACAAACACGCTAGAATAACAAAATAACATACAAACTGCGTGCTATTCAAACACAACAGCAACTCGCAGAGACATATCTGATTGGTTGTTCATGAACTAGACCGTGGGAAAATACATTACTATGCTGAATTTACGGCGTAAACGACATTTTTTTTCATGGCTCTCATAATATTCTTAAGTATAGGGACCAACGGGATAGTGGAATATTTTGTCATATATAGATCTATGGACTATAGTTTCGTGTCTGTATGCAGGGCCGTATTTAGATATGTGGGGGCCCTGGGGAAAAGAATGAACTGGGGTGGGGGGGGGTGGGGGGGGGGGTCCTTCCCCAGAAAATATTTTACATCTAGGTGCTCTGAGACGGCCAGAGAGTCTACTTTTATGGCGCTTTCTTTCGTTGTAAAATTATTTTATTTTGCAAATTTTCTTAATTAACATTGTTGCCGAACACCAAACAAGAATTGGGCCCCCACAAATATTAGAATATAATTAAATGCATGATTAAGAGTTCTAAACTAATAAAGTTTGCTTTAAATATCCTATAACTTCCAAAAAAGTGCATAATTTTTTTTTTCATTTTTAAATTGTTGGGGCCCCTTGCTTGTGGGGGCCTCGGGGCTTTTGCCCCGCTTGCCCCCCCCCCACCTTTAATTAGGGCCCTGTCTATATGTTTTGTAGGTGTGTCATAGATGAGCACACGTTACCTTTTCACGGTGCACTGAACATAATAGAATGTTCTTGCCCGGACCATAGTTTCAGGCCCTTTTCAAGATCCTGTATGGATTCTTTATAGCGTACATGTGTTCCAGGTATAAAAAAAATCTATCAGTCCTACATATATGTCACGTTTTGCTGAATATACTTCAGAATTCTTGTATGGAATGTGATTTTAAGAGTTTTCGTATATAGTAACCAATGGAGGAATCCAGTTTTAGCTCATCGTCCTATTGCACGATCCTCGCCCTCCCACTACGTTCCCGTATCGAGTACCGTGCTTGCATTAATGAACTGGGGTCGGTCAACTTGCGCCAATGAGATTGCTCGATAAGAAATCAGGAAGCAGACAAATTTACATAGTGTGTGTAAACCAAACTAGCGGTTTTTGTTACCGAAAACCAATCTACACATTTTCTGTTCCTCAGATAACTTGTTTAGAGCAAAACTATTGCAAACTTTTGCAAATGTTTCTTTCCAGATCAACAGAGTTGATCGCCGTTGTTTTTTGTGATTGTAAATTAGGTCACCAGACGAACTCTCGCCTATCGCGTGAAGTAGGCAGAAAGCTGATTGGCTACCTCCAGTCCACTAGCGTAATGTTACTTCACATAGCGAGAAATCACAGATCTGCAAGTACGGCCTCGAACTACGTAGCTATGTGAATGCCACGCTTTGACTATGTTGGGACCAATCGATCTATGCACTCTCAATCTTAATTTTCAGAAAACTGTACAGGTTAGCTGTTGAATATTTTGAAACCAATTTGACTGGGTACTGCTGCTGCCTATGGCAGCAACAGCGCCTTGTGAAATTAGTTTCAAACTATTCAATGGAATATTTATTAAATAGTAGACACAATTCGTGCAACAACGCTTAGTCCGTCATCAATTACGCATTAGTGACGAACTTGAAATTGGTTATGACGTCAGCCTACGCGTGACAGTTGATTATGGCGTCATATGATTGACTGAGAAACTGATTCATAAATTTTGTTATAGACGTACTGTATGCTAAAGGTGTGTCAGATATCAAATGTAGGCAAACGTGATCTACTTTTCAACGTTTGCTAGAATGGCGTAGACTGACAGACTCGTGAATCTGTGGGTTCAGAACCAAGGCTGGGAGTCGTGCTAGCATAACAATAACTGATGTTAGGGTAGCGCCTAGCTAAGCGATTAATTAACCGAACATCATAGAATTTTGTTGTCCGGGCTGTAGTTCAAGAATATTGCGTATATAGTACCCAGACTTGGTGTATAGATGACTCTTGAGCTGAACGCGTGTCCTGTAACAAACGTAGGATGGCTCTGAATTTTTTCCCAGTTAAAAGAACATCATATAAATTGTAGTCCATTCACTACGGTCGACACTCTGCCACATATGGTCATTAAACTCATGTATGGTTAGATCGTTGGCCAACAGTGTGACGTTGATAAAAGGTTGTGTACGTTTCATTGTTCGCGCAACATTACAGGAAAATTAAGTTTGACATTTGCAGCGGTATTCTCCGGTCTGGGATGCAGCGCATCACAAAGGTTCTAGTTTTGTTATTAGAGCCAGAAACATCCACTCATCAGATTTTCAGCTATTTAGACGAAATATATTAGAATTAAGTGCATGTAATGCATGTATGCTCGATAGCCATCATTGGTAGTTATAGCTGGGTATCGGGGCAGTGAGCATCTTGTAATATTCTTGTCAAGTTAAGTCAGACAGCTAGTTGTTTAATTCTTTTATTGTTTCCATTTACAGTCGTTGGCTCACATCCGGGTATCAGCTGGCTCTCATTCTCTTTACAGACATCGGCTGGTCGCTTCGTCGTTTTCATCTGATGTTGAATTTAAGTATTCTCAAACGGGAGGCGTTGCTGAAACTGCAGGCACCATAGAACTGAATAACTGAGTAAATTTGGTCGAAATTGAAGGCGTAGTTTAAAATGGAAAGTGACATTACTTGTATGAAGCTATATTATGAGCAGTACTTAGATATCGATAGTCTGCCAGACATTGTTAGGTCTGCGTCACCGCGTTCAACTGCGACATTAGATAGCCCTCGTGTTAAGCTATGTGAAAATGAAGAAGTTGATAGAAACCTGTGTAATGTTGGTATTCCTCACAGCGTAGTGAGCACACATTGTAATGTATACACTGCACATTGCACTGAGTTAGTGGAATGTAATGCCATGGATAATGCGTTATTATCACTGCACGAGTATGGAATGAGAGAAGACCATGCTAACAGTAGGCAGGCAGAAATGATGTCCATAAAAGCAGAACCGAATTCATGTATAAGTAATGATGTAGCTGTTAAAATTGAACTAGCGGATGAATTTACATCGCGGTTGCAGAGCAATAAGGTGTTAAAGATTGCGGGAATGTCTTATTCTGGTCAAGTACTGAAGAGCGAGGCAAATGACAATGATGAAATCTCGGTACATGAACATATAGATACATACTGTTTCAGCAGCAATAATACTAATACAATTATACCAGACGACTATACACTCGTTAAACAGGAGATTATTGATTACGATTTCGATGCTAACGGTGAAGCTGTCAAAGCTCCATGTTTATTTGAAGATTTTCACATCGTTAAACTTGAGCGAGAGTTACATGCAGAAGACAAATGCTCACCCATGACGACTAGCAATATTCATAGTAATATGGACAACGTTTGTCCGAGTACTCAGATATATGAACAATCCGTAAAGCCATTCGAAATGGTAAGCATTAAAGATAAAATTGATGATGCGTTGAACATAGCCAAACTTATGTGCGAGTACAGTGATGAGGACAGTAACCAGTGCACATACCAAGCCGTTACACATCCTCATTCAAATGAACAGCCATTTGTTGAAATAGAAATTATCAAGGATGAGCTAGGGAAGTGTACTGGTAAATCGGCCATATGAGCTTTTCGTTTAATATGTCACCAGGGTAGAATGGCAACATGCTTGTGCCGTCTACTGATATCGACATAATGGCCCAGTTGTCGGGATAATAACATGATTAAGTGGAATTCTCGAGTTAAAGCAAATTTTCTCAACATTATAAGTACTAACTCGCCCAAGAGTAAATGATGTTGTCAACTTCTTCAGCGGGCGTGTATGTGGTGTGGTGTGTGTGGCGGGGGGGGGGGGGGGGGGGGGGGGGGGGGGGGGGGGGGGGGGGGGGGGGGGGAGCATTTAATTAACATTATGCTGACACTAGTTAAGAGGTATACATAATATTGTGATCGTTGCTGCTATGTCGACATACTACGCGCGATATGTTTACTTTATGTAATGTATTGTCAACATCTGCTTGGCTTATTATGTCGACATTAAATGAGAATGTGACGGTAAAAGTAAGCAATAACACGTTCTGTGGCGAGCTGATACTTATTATATCGACACAAAGTACTATTATATGTCAACAATTTTAACAAGAGAAATCAGAGATTGCATACCCTCGCGCTCTCGTTTTTGTCACGTAAAAGGTTTTGAGATTCTTTTCCTATTTTCCTAATTTTTTCGGATTTTCCAGATTTCTTCGGATCATGCCCAAAATTGTGGATTCTCCTTCGATCAATACTCACCATTCTATTACTTCTGATACAGTTAGCCTGGATAGCTGGGCCCTAGGACTATAGACTTAGCAAGCTTTACCGACTCCTGGAACCGGGTACTCGGATCCCAACTGCCGAGTACCCGTTTGCCATGAAGCACATTCTTGTTTGCATAGCAACAAGAGACACATGCTTTTTTGCAGTTGGAAGTCTTGAGATTATATTAAGTCTTTTTTCTGTGTAATTGTGATAGCTTTGTGCGCTCTCTAACGATATATTGGATTACCATGGATGGAGCCGATGATAACCAGGTTGTATAATTCCATGTTATTCCATAGTTAAAAGATTTAGGTCGTCAAATTTCGTCTGTGTCGCATGTTCCAATTTCTATCCCCAAAGAATCTGGGACGTGTTAACAACGAAATATGCCAGATGCTCGCCTTCCTTCAAACCCCAACAAGCGATCGGCAGATATGAAATAGGTGTTGGCTTTACAGTGTTTTAACACGAAAATCGGCTGACGTCGTTCTCCGTAAGATCCGAGCGGGTGACGTCACACCGTGTTACTCGGATGTTTATGTGACAAAAATGTTTCATTAATTCGCGCATCTGATTCTAGGTGCTGCGTACTTTAATTGGTACCAGAAAAACATTGGAATTTTCAAGTTTTGCGTGTTATCACGATCTGTTTGCAATGATCAGTGGTTTCAAAATTCTTGATTTAGATGTGTGGCCTGCGCGGTATCTTGACAGTAGGCGTAACGTTTGCGCAGTGTGGTCGGTCGATATGATGCTTAAGTTCCTTGCCCAGAAGGACTTGGCAGTGTCTGATGCGGGGTCAGGCGGTCCGAAAGTAAATCGTGGAGCGTCCGTTTCGGCCCTTGGGGGTGTTCCACATCTGCAACCAGAGGTAGCGGAGATGGCACCGCCAGCGTGGCTTGGTCCTGCTATGCAAGGCTTCTTGCATAGCGTTCTTCCCACGCTGGTGTCGTCCCTGCTGCCAAAAGTTGTAGGGCAGTCTCTCCACGTGTTTGATTCGGACCCTGTCCTTGGACAGGGTTCTGGACTGGCCACTGAGGGAACCGTCTCGTACGGCCACCTGACAGTCCCGTCGAGCTCCAGACTGATGGGCTCTGTCTCTCTGCGGCTACCTCCGGGTGGTCCAGTAGCAGTGGCCGGTCCGTCAGGCATGGGAGCCATCCGCCAGGACGGCTCCACGGTTTCCTCATCTAGTGACGACTCTTCGGGATCTGAAGATGAGGAAGCCGAGGAGGAGAGATTGCTGCGGCCTGTGATGCCGCGGGTGGAGAGCATGGAAGTCGATTCCATCCTGGACGGAACCGTCCTCCACCTGTCTGGCTTGGCGCAAGCCAGGGCAGTGGCTCCGCTTGTGGTTGAGGCCACTCCGGGACCGGGCACCCGTGTTTGGCCACAGTTCTTCAACCGCTATGGGTCGCATGGTTTTCCGTGCGGGCCTACTTCATGGACTTGTGTGTTCCATGGGGTGGTGGCGGAACCGTACGGTACCGGAGGAGTTTCTGACATATCAGCAATGGCTCCTAGCCGGGAGGCCGTTGCTGGTAGGGCCGTGAACATGTCAACGAGTGACGTGTTCACGGGAGTGTCCTCCTCAGAGACAGATTGGTCTAAGGCTATGGCTTGGCTAGCCAGGGGAGACCTGTCTGTGGTTCCGACCACAGCCGAGGAGGATGCACCCCATCCATCGGTGGCATCGATTACGATGGGGATCTTGCCCGCATCCCGGATCCAGTCTATTGGACTGGATCCAAGGTTTATGGAGTTGCTTGATGCTATTTATAGCAAACAACTCCTGACCAAGGGCTAGCTTCCTGCGGCCTCCAGGGAGGTGCGGGCGAGGTGTCGCATTCGACGGGGGAATACGACAGGTATGGTGTTGTCCCGTCGGTCACCAAGGATGACCGCTGGGTACTGGGTGTCCAGAGTGCTGGAGCGGGTGTCCCCACCCCGGCACTGGTGGACAAGGCTGAGGTACACCATGATGAAGTCCTGTCCCTAGGGGGTGAGGGCAGCAATGAGTGCTGTCAACCACTCTTATCGCCGTCTTCAGTCGGTGTGGGCTGAAGCGGGGGCAGGCCACCCTGTGCCACCTATGGCACTTTCGTGCGTTAATGACGGCCTGGTGCTGTCTATGGACGCATTGACAATGGTGCAGGCACGTGTGACTAAGTCCAGGAGGCAGATGGTCCTTGACCATATGCGTCCAGCTACTGCCGTCAGAGAGCATCTTCTTGGGATGCCCCTGACAGGCCCTAGCATCTTTGGTGGCCAAGCGCGGGCCATCTTAGAGGACACGGCCAGAATTGCGCAGAATCGGTTGGTGGTTAATCTGCAGCTAGAGCTAGTGCGTCAAGCGCACGCACTAGGGGCTGTAGCCAAGCCGCTGAGCGGACAACCTTCTAAGAAGCAGAAAAAGCACAAAAGCAAGGCGATGTGCTGCTTCTACTGGGTTTTCTCAGCCGCCTTCGGCGAAGAAAGCCAAGAAGGTTGTGGAGGCCCCTACCCTCCCCAATGTTTCTCCTTATCGCCCGGGAGGTGGGAAGGGGAAGGGTAAGTCCTCAACGGGCAGAAGGAAAGGAGCGAATCGTACCTGAGGGTATGAGGGCTCCCTTCGTATCTGCCTGGACCGCACCTGTGCGACAGGAACAGCGGTGCCAGTTAGACCAGCCAAGGCAAGACCAAAATGGTTCTCACTCTCTCGTCAAGAGAGGGGGGGGGTGGTCGGGGGTGGAGCAGATCGTGAGCCAGACACCCCTATTAGGCGTCGATGTGTCTATAGCGGGTGGAAGGCTCATGCATTTCGTCGAGGATTGGCGAGGTGTGACGTAAGACAGTCTGGTCCTGGGATGGTTATCCCAGGGGTACATGCCAGAGTTGTGGGATTTTCCACCACAGAATCTGTCTTTGGCACCTGTCTGGACACCCGTACCAAGGGAACCAGACAAGTTAGAAGCCATTCAAAACGAAGTGCCAGGTTTGCTTCTGAAGGGAGCAATAAAACCAGCAAACCGGAACACTCCAGGCTTCTATTCAAACATGTTCCTTGTCCCCTAGAGCACAGGGGGATGGAGACCGGTACTCAATCTCAGGCCATTAAATAGGTTTTTCCATACGCCTCGGTTTCAGATGGAAACTCCGAGGTCAGTAATGGCAGGACTGAGGAAGGGAATGTGGTGTGTATCGATCCATCTGAAAGATGCATATTTCCACATTCCAATGAACAGGAGTTGTCACAGGTTTCTGAGATTTGTGTTTCAGAATCAAGTGTGGGAGTTTGTAGTCCTCCCATTCGGCCTGTCGTCAGCTCCACGGGTTTTCACCAGAGTGGTCCTTGCGGTGACAGCATTTCTCAGAAAAGAGAATGTGGCGCTTCACACCTACATAGACGATTGGCTGATCAAAGCAGACACATCAGCCAGGTTAGAGGTGGATACTGCTCTGACTCTGAAGTTGCTTTCAGATCTAGGCTTGATAGTCAACAACGAGAAATCCGAGTTGACACCCACTCAACATTTCATTTATTTAAAGATGCGATTCGATCTCGAGGATGGCAGGATTTACCCGTCAGAGCCCAGAGTGGTGTCTCTCTTAGCCATCCTCAAGAGTTTTCGATTGGGAAACCACATTCAGGCGAGGTGGTTTCTTCAGATGCTGGGCATGATCATCTCCATGGAGCAGGTAATCCCGTACGCTGCTCTGATGCGAAGACCTATCCAGTTCTATCTGATGTCTCTGTGGAAACAGAGAACAGAACCCCTGTCAAAACTGGTGCCAGTTTTCGAGCCAATAATGTCGCATCTTGTATGGTGGAAAAAGCGTCAGAATCTCCTAGTAGGAGTTTCGCTGCACCTACCCCACCCCCAGCTGTCCGTGTACACGGATGCATCGCTGGATGGATGGGGGTGGGGCCTGCCTGGGAGAACACCAGTTCTCCTTCGATTAATACTCACCATTCTGTTACTTTCTGATACACAGCTGGCCCTGACAGCTGGCTCTAGGACTATAGACTTAGAAAGCTTTACCGACTCCTTGGAACCGGGTACTCGGCTCCCAACTGCCGAGTACCCGTCTACCATAGAGCTCATTCTTGTTTGCATAGCGACAATAGCCGTCCATGGGGTTTTTTTTGCAGGAGAAAGATTAAAGTTTTTGAAAAGAAATCTAAGTCTTTTATACTGTGATTTGATAGTTTGTGCGATCTTGAAAGGATCTAACTGGATAAAATGGAGAATACCGCCAATGATGACCAGGTTGTATTATTCCTTATTATCCATAGTTAAAAGACTTAGGTCTGTAAATTTCGTTGTGTCGCATGTCCCAATTTCTGACCCCATAGAATCTGGGACGTGTGCTAACAACGTGATATGCCAGACTATCGCCTTCTTTAAATCCCAACAGGCGATCGGCAGATATGAAAATAGGTGTTTGCTACGGTATTTCTAACACGAATATCGGCTGACGTCGTTCTCCGTAGGGTCCTAGCGGGTGACGTCACACCCGTGATGCTCGGATGTTTATGTGAAGAAAGTTTTTTCATTAATTCGCGCATCTTGTTCTGGGTGCTGCGTACTAAAAATGGTACCAGAAAACTTTGGAATGGTCAAGTTTACGTGTGATCACGATCGGTTTGCAATGATCGGTGGTGTCAAAATTCTTGAGTGATGCGTTGTCTGCGGTTTTACCGTGTGCTACAGCAGTTTGTTTACATTTTGTTGTTTCTTCACATATCGTGTCGGCTTTCGTTAGGAGTATAATTTATATTGATTGGTAAATATACCCCGAATGCTATGCGATATGATTCCTGATTCCGTTATACATCCTGGAAGATCAATTTATGGGTGTATTTATGCCCGCTTCGTTCTTGTCGTCATAATCAATGCGATCTTTGCTGTAACGTTGCGGGGTGGGGTGCGGGAGGGTTTGCAGTTAATTTATGGTCAAATTATTTGAAAATTAATTGTCTGCCTTCCACTTTTGTTTCGTTCCGCTGGCTTATTGTAGGTTTGGTTTATAGGCCAAGCCATCCCCGCCATCATGTGTCGAGTGCCACATATCGTACGGGTTCTATACAAGGACCATGTCTGTTTCCACTGTACTAAGTGTAGTCTTGACAGTAGGTGTAACGTTTGCGCGGTGTGGTCGGTCGATATGATGCTTAAGTTCCTTGCCAGAAGGACTTGGCAGGGTCTGACGCGGGGTCAGGCAGTCCGAAAGTAAATCGTGGAGCGTCAGTTTCGGCCCATGGGGGCGTTCCACGTCTGCAACCGGAGGTGGCGGAGATGGCACCGCCGGCGTGGTTTGGTCCGGCTAGGCAAGGTGTCTTGCATAGCGTTCTGCCCACGCTGGTGTCGTCCCTCCTGCCAAAAGTTGTAGGGCAGTCTCTCACCATGTTTGATTCGGACCCTGTCCTTGGACAGGGTTCTGGACTGGACACCGAGGGAGCCGTTTTGTACGGCCCCCTGGCAGTCACGTCGGGCTCCGGCCTGATTGGTTCTGTCTCTCTGCGGCCACCTCCGTGTGGTCCAGTAGCGGTGGCCTGTCCGTCAGGCATGGGAGCCGTCCGCCAGGACGGCTCCACGGTTTTCCTTGTCTAGTGACGACTCTTAGGGGTCTGAAGATGAGGAGGCTGAGGAGGAGAGTGTGCTGCGGCCTGTGAGGTCGCGGGTGGCGAGCATGGAGGTCGATTCCGTCCTGATGGAACCCGACCTCCATCTGTCTGGCCTGGCGCAAGCCAGGGCAGCGGCTCCGCCCGTGGTTGAGGCCACTCCGGTACTGGGCACCGGTCCCGTGATGGTTGGTTTGCTGCCAACCGCCACGGTGACGGGTGTGGCCGGCCAGGCATGGTACTCACCTATCTCGCCTGGTCCGGCGGTCAGACATGGGGTGCCGTTGGCGCCCGTGTTTGGCCACGGTTCCTTAACCGCTACGGGTCCGCACGGTTTCCGTGCAGGCCTACTCCATGGACTGGTGTGTTCCATGGGGTGGCGGCGGAACCGTACAGTACCGGAGTTCCTGGCATATCAGCAATGGCTCCTAGCCGGGAGGCCGTTGCTGGTAGGGCCGTGAACATGTCAATGGGTCTGAGGCTCTGGCTTGGCTAGCCAGGGTGGACCCGTCTGTGGTTTCGACCACGGCCGAGGAGGATGTACCCCGTCCATCGGTGCATCGATTAGGACGGGGATCTTGCCCACAGCCCTGATCCAGTCTGTTGGACTGGATCCATGGTTTATGGTGTTGCTTGATACTATGTATAGCAAACAACGCATGAACAAGGGCCAGCTTCTTGCGGCCTCCATGGAGGTGCGGGCGAGGGGTCGTATTCCACGGGGGGAATACGACAGGTATGGTGTGGTCCCGTCGGTCACCGAGAATGACCGCTGGGTACTGGGTGTTCAGAGTGCTGGAGCGGGTGGCCCCGGTCCGGCACTTGTGGACAAGTCCCAGGCACACCAGGATGAAGTCCTGTCCCTATGCGATGTGGGTGTGAGGGCAGCTATGAGTGCTGTCAACCAATCGTATCGCCTTGTTCAGTCGGTGTGGGCTGAAGCGGGGGCAGGCCACCCTGTGCCACCTGTGGCGCTTTCGTGCGTCAATGACGGCTTGGTGCTGTCTATGGACGCACTGGCAAGGGTGCAGGTGCGTGTGACAAAGTCCAGGAGGCAAATGGTTCTTGACCATATGCATCCGGCTACGGCAGTCAGGGAGCGTCTTCTTGGGACACCCCTGACAGGGCCTAGCATCTTCGGTGGCCAGGCGCGGGCCATCCTAGAGGACACTGCCAGCATTGCGCAGAATCTGTTGGCGGTAGGCCTACAGCTGGAGCGAGTGCGTGCGCTTGCACACACTAGGGGCTGTAGGGAAACCGTTAGCTGTCCAAATTTCGAAGACGCAGAAGAAGCAGAAAGGCAAGGCGAAAGCTAAGCCTACTGCGACTTCTGCTTCGTCTGGATTTTCTCAGCCGCCGCCGGCTAAGAAAGCCAGGAAGGTTGTGGAGGCCCCTACCCTCCCCACTGTTGCTCATGATCGCCCTAGAGGCGGGAAGGGCAGGGGGAGGGGTAAGGGTAAGTCCTCCAAGTGCGGAAAGAAGGGAGCGGATCGTACCCGAGGGTACGAGGGCTCCCTTCATATCCGCCTGGACCGCACCTGTGCGACAGGAACAGCGGTGCCGGTTATACCTGCCGAGCCAAGATGGAAATGGTTCTCTCTCGTTAAGAAAGGGGGGGGGGTGAGCGGACCGCGAGCCGGACAACCCCATTAGACATCGAGGCGTCTGTGGTGGGGGGAAGGGTCATGCGTTTCGTCGAGGCCTGGCGAGGTGTGACGTCAGACAGTCTGGTCCCGGGATGGTTATCCCAGGGGTACATGCCGGAGTGGTGGGACTTTCCACCGCAGAATCTGTCTTTGGCACCTGTCTGTACACCCGTACCACGGGACCCAGACAAGTTAGAAGCCGTTCAAAACGAAGTGTCGGGTTTGCTTCTGAAGGGAGCAATAAACCCAGCGAACCAGAACACTCCGGGCTTCTATTCAATTATGTTCCTTGTCCCCAAGAGCACGGGGGGATGGAGACCCATACTCAATCTCAGGCCATTGAATTGGTTTATCCATACGCCTCGGTTCCAGATGGAAAAACCGAGGTCTGTAATGGCAGGATTGAGGAAGGGAATGTGGTGTGTGTCGATCGATCTGAAAGATGCATATTTCCACATTCCTATGAACCGGAGTTGGCACAGGTTTCTGAGATTTGCATTTCAGAATCTAGTATGGGAGGTTACTGTTCTCCCGTTTGGCCTGTCGACAACTCCGTGGGTTTTCACAAGAGTGGTCCTTGCGGTGACAGCGTTTCTCAGAGAAGAGAACGTGGCGCTACACACCTACATAGACGACTGGCTGCTCAAAGCAGACTCTGCAGCCAGGTTGAACGTGGATACTGCTCTGACTCTGAAGTTACTTTCAGATCTAGGCTGGATAGTCAACAAGGAGAAATCCGAGTTGACACCCACTCAACATTTCATTTATTTGGGGATGCGATTCAATCTCGAGGAGGGCAGGGTTTACCCTTCAGAGCCCAGAGTGGTGTCTCTGTTAGCCATCCTCAAGAGTTTTCGAGTGGGAAACCACATTCAGGCGAGGCGGTTTCTTCAGATGCTGGGCATGATGGTCTCCATGGAGCAAGTGATCCTGTACGCTGCTCTGATGCGAAAACCTATCCAGTTGTATCTGATGTCTGTGGAAACAGAGAACAGAACCCCTGTCAAAACTGGTGCCAGTTTTGGAGCCGATAATATCGCATCTTGCATGGTGGAAGAAGCGCCAGAATCTCCTAGTAGGTGTTTCGCTGCACCTACCCCACCCCCGGCTGTCCGTGTACACGGATGCATAGCTGGAGGGGTGGGGGGCCTGCCTGGGAGAACACCAGGTCTCGGGCACATGGGCTTTCCAAGAGAGCCAGCTGCATATCAATCTGTTGGAAATGATGGCAGTGGAACTGGCATTGGAAAAGTGTCTTCCAAAAGTCAGGGGCAAGGTGATATTGATACGGTCGGACAACTCGACAGTAGTATCATACATAAATCGCCAAGACAGGACCAAGTCACCCACACTATGTTTGAAAGTGTGGCACTTGATTCAATGGTGCAGGAATTACTCGGTTGTTTTGAAAGCAGCTCATATTCCTGGGCGATTGAACATTCTGGCGGATGCTTTGTCTCGCAGACAGAGAATTCTGCCAACAGAATGGTCTCTCAACCCTCCAGTTCTTCACAGGATCTTCGAGCATTGGGGCAAACCCAATGTGGACTTGTTCGCCACAAGGGAAAATGTTCAAATCATGACTTATGTCTCGCCGATTCCAGATCCTAATGCCGTCGATACAGATGCTCTGGCGTTAAGCTGGAGAGGGATGCACGCTTACGTGTACCCACCCACCATTCTTCTACCGAAGATATTGGTGAAGATCAGGGAGGAACCGTGCCTGGTCCTGCTAATAGCGCCATTTTGGCCCAGCAGGGCGTGGTTCACGGATCTTCGAGATCTGCTGGTGGAAAATCCAGTGCAGTTACCAGAGATTCCGAACATAATCTCCCAGGCCAAGGGACGCTTCCTACACGAGCATACCGCATTGTTCAAATTGACTGCGTGGATGTTATCAAACAAGGTTCCACGTCGGAGGCCTTTTCTCGACAAGCTGCAGATTTCATCACAGCTGCGAGGAGGTCAACATTCAAGTCATATAACAACAAGGTTAACAGATTTGCAGACTGGTATGAAGAAAAGGGTATTGATACCTTTCATTCCACTATTCAGCAAGTAGCAGATTTTCTCTGTGAGCTGTTCTTTTTAGGACTAGCTCCTGTCACAATTGCTGGATACAAGTCCGCTTTAGGCCCAGTTAAATGTGATGGTGAAGTGAATAAGCAATCTCCGACCGAGACAACTGGTAGTCATTCCAGCCTGTCTATCTTTAGTGCTTAATGTACTGGCCAAGCACCCTTTCCAACCGTTGCGTTCGGCTAGTCTAAAGCTTCTCCTTCGATCAATACTCACCATTCTGTTACTTCTGATATACAGCTGGCCCTGACAGCGGCTCTAGGATTATAGACTTAGAAAGCTTTACCGACTCCTGGGAACCGGGTACCCGGCTCCCCACTGCCGAGTACCCGTTTACCATAGAGCTCATTCTTGTTTGCATAGCAACAAGTGCAATACATGCTTTTCGCATTAGGGATTTTAGTGTTTTTTAAAAAGATTCTAAGTCTTTAATCGGTGATAGTTTGTGCGCTAAAGGAATAACTAAGGACTATGGAGAATACCGCCCAAGATAACCAGGTTGTATTGTTCTTTATATCCATAGTTAAAAGACTTAGGTCTCTAAATTTCGTTGTGTCGCATGTTCCAATTTCTAACCCCATAGAATCTGGGACGTGTGCTAGCAACGATATATGCCAGACGATCGCCTTCTTTAAACCCCAACAGGCGATCGGCAGATATGAAAATAGGTGTTTGCTACGGTATTTCTAACACGAATATCGGCTGACGTCGTTCTCCGTAGAATCCGAGCGGGTGACGTCACACCCGGTCACTCGGATGTTTATGTGAAGAAAAATTTTTTCATTAATTCGCGCATCTTATTCTGGGTGCTGCGTACTAAAAAATGGTACCGGAAACTTTAGAATGATCAAGTTTTTCGTGTGATCACGATCGGTTTGCAATGATCGGTGGTTTCAAAATTCTTGAGTAGATGCGTGGTCTGCGGTTTTACCGTGTGAGACAGCAGTTGTTATACATTTTGTTGTTTTCTTCACATATCGTGCTGCGTTCGTTAGGAGTATAATTTATATTGATTAGTAAATATACCCTGAATGCTATGCGATATGATTCCTGGAGCCGTTACACATCCTGTAGGATCTATTATGGGTGTGTTGTGCCCGCCGCGTTCTTGTCGTCATAATCAATGCGATCGTTGTTGTAACGTGGCGGGGTGGGGTGCGGGAGGTTACGGTTAATTTATGAGTCAAAATATTTGAAAATTAATTGTCTGCCTTCCATCCGTGTCTCGTTCCGCTTGTTTATTGTAGGTTTGTGCTTATTTTATAGGCCAAGCCAGCCCCGCCATCATGTGACGACTGCCATAAGTTTGTCCGTGTTATGTTCAAGGACCATGTCTGTTTTAGGTGTGCCCTGTGTAATATAGATCATAGGTGTAATGTTTGTGCAGTGTGGTCCGTCGAAACGATGGTTAAGTTCCTTGCCCAGAAGGACTTGGCTGGGTCTGACGCGGGGTCAGGCGGTCCGAGAGGAAATCGTGGAGCGCCCGGTTCGGCCGGTGGGGGTGCTCCACGTCCCCAGCTGGAGGTGGCGGAGATGGCACCGCCGGCGTGGTTTGGTCCGGCTATGCAGGGTTTTCTGCATAGCGTTCTGCCCACGCTGGTGTCGTCCCTGCTACCAAAGGTTGGGGGGCAGTTTCTCCCCATGCCTGGTACGGATCCTGTCTTCGGACAGGATTCTGGACTGGTTACCGAGGGGGCCGTCTCGTACGGCCCCCTGGCGGGTCCGTCTGGCTTCGGCCAGACGGGTTCTGTCTCTCTGCGGCCACCTCCGGGTGGTCCAGTAGCGGTGGCCGGTCCGTCAGGTGTGGGAGCCGTCCGCCAGGACGGCTCCACGGTTTATTCGTCTAGTGACGGCTCTTCGGAGTCTGAAGACGATGAGGCCGAGGAGGAGAGGTTGCTGCGGCCCGTGAAGCCGCAGGTGGAGAATATGGAGGTTGATTCCGTCCTGGACGGAACCGGCCTCCATTTGTCTGGTTTGGCGCAAGCCAGGTCAGCGGCTCCGCCTGCGGCTGAGGCCAATCCGTTACCGTGCACCGGTTCCGCGCGGCTTGGTTTGTCACCAGCCGTTAGGGGAACCGGTGTGCCGGGCCAGGCGTGGTACTCACCTATCTCGCCTGGTCCGGCAGCCGGACATGGGGTGCCGTTGGCGCCCGTGGCCGGCTATGGTTCCGCGACGGTTACGGGTCCGTACGGTTTTCCGTGCGGACCTACCCCATGGACCGGAGTGTTTCATGGGGTGGCGGCGGAACCATGTGGTAGCGGAGTGCCTGGCGTGTCAGCCGTGGCTCCTGGCCGGGAGGCCATGGCTGGCAGACCCGTAAACATGTCAACGGGTGACGTGTTTGCGGGAGTATCTTCTTCGGAGTTAGACTGGTCTGATGCTCTGGCGTGGCTAGCCAGAGTTGACCCGTCTGTGGTTTCGGCCACGGCCGATGAAGATGCGCCCCGTCCGTCGGTTGCGTCGATTAGGACGGGGATTTTGCCCGCGGCCCGGATCCAGTCAGTGGGACTGGATCCACGGTTCATTGAATTGTTGGATGCTATTTATAGCAAACAACTAATGACCAAGGGTCAGCTCCCTGCGGCCTCCAGGGAGGTGCGGGCAAGGTGCCGTATTCCGCGGGGTGAATACGACAGGTATGGTGTAGTCCCGTCGGTCACGGAGGATGACCGATGGGTACTGGGCGTCCAAAGTGCCGGTTCGGGTGGTCCCGGTCCGGCACTAGTGGATAAGGCCCAGGTACACCAGGAAGAAGTCCTGGCCCTATGCGATGAGGGTGTGAGGGCAGCCATGAGCGCTGTCAATCACTCCTATCGTCTACTTCAGTCGGTGTGGGCTGAAGCGGGGGCAGGCCACCCTGTGCCACCTGTGGCGCTATCGTGCGTTAATGACGGCTTGGTGCTGTCAATGGACGCATTGGCAAGGGTGCAAGCGCGTGTGACGAAGTCCAGGAGGCAAATGGTCATTGACCATATGCGTCCGGCTACGGCAGTCAAGGAGCGTCTTCTTGGGACGCCCCTGACAGGGCCTAGCATCTTTGGTGGCCAGGCGCGGGCCATCTTAGAGGACACCGCCAGCATTGCGCAGAATCGGTTAGCGGTGAATCTCCAGCTAGAGCTGGTGCGGCAAGCGCACGCACTAGGGGCTGTGGGCAAGCCGCTAACCGGACAGCCTTCTAAGAAACAGAAGAAGCATAAGGGCAAGGCGAAAGCCAGGCCTATTGCGGCTTCTGTTTCGGCTGGGTTTTCTGAGCCGCCGCCGGCAAAGAAACCCAGGAAGGCTGTAGAGGCGCCTACCCTTCCCAATGTTGCTCCTGACCGCCCTAGAGGTGGTAAGGGCAAGGGGAAGGGTAAGGGTAAGGCCTCAAAGGGCGGACAGAAGGGGCCGAAGCGTACCTGAGGGTACGCAAGCTCCCTTCATATCCGCCTGGACCGCACCTGTGCGACAGGAACAGCGGTGCCAGTTATACCCGTCGTGCCTAGAACGAAATGGTTCTCACTCTCTCTCGTTAAGAAAGAGGGGGGGGCGGACTGCGAGCCGGACAACCCCGTTAGACGTCGAGGCGTCTATGGTGGGTGGAAGGCTCATGCGTTTCGTCGAGGCTTGGCGAGGTGTGACGTCAGACAGTCTGGTCCTGGGATGGTTATCCCAGGGTTACATGCCGGAGTGGTGGGACTTTCCGCCGCAAAATCTGTCTTTGGCACCAGTCTGGACACCCGTACCAAGGGAGCCAGACAAGTTAGAAGCCGTTCAAAAGGAAGTGTCGGGTTTGCTTCTGAAGGGAGCAATAAAACCAGCAAACCGGAACACTCCAGGCTTCTATTCAAACATGTTCCTTGTCCCCAAGAGCACGGGGGGATGGAGACCCATACTCAATCTCAGGCCATTAAATTGGTTTATCCATACGCCTCGGTTCCAGATGGAAACACCGAGGTCGGTAATGGCGGGATTGAGGAAAGGAATGTGGTGTGTATCGATCGATCTGAAAGATGCATATTTCCACATTCCGATCAATCGGAGTTGGCACAGGTTTCTGAGATTTGCGTTTCAGAATCAAGTATGGGAGTTTACAGTTCTCCCGTTTGGCCTGTCGACAGCTCCGAGGGTTTTCACAAGAGTGGTCCTTGCGGTGACAGCGTTTCTCAGAAAAGAGAACGTGGCGCTACACACCTACATAGACGACTGGCTGCTCAAGGCAGACTCGGCAGCCAGGTTGAACGTGGATACTGCTCTGACTCTGAAGTTACTTTCAGATCTAGGCTGGTTAGTCAACGAGGAGAAATCCGAGTTGACACCCACTCAACATTTCGTTTATTTGGGGATGCGATTCGACCTCGAGGAGGGCAGGGTTTACCCGTCAGAGCCCAGAGTGGTGTCTCTGTTAGCCATCCTCGGGAGTTTTCGAGTGGGAAACCACATTCAGGCGAGGCGGTTCCTTCAGATGCTGGGCATGATGGTCTCCATGGAGCAGGTTATCCCGTACGCTGCTCTAATGCGAAGACCTATCCAGTTGTATCTGATGTCTCTGTGGAAACAGAGAACAGAACCCCTGTCAAAACTGGTGCCAGTTTTGGAGCCGATAATATCGCATCTTCTATGGTGGAAACAGCGTCAGAATCTCCTAATAGGGGTTTCGCTGCACCTACCCCACCCCCAGCTGTCCGTTTACACGGATGCATCGCTGGAAGGGTGGGGTGCCTGCCTGGGAGAACACCAGGTCTCGGGCACATGGACTCTCCCGGAGAGTCAGCTGCATATCAATCTGTTGGAAATGATGGCAGTGGAACTGGCGTTGGAAGAATTCCTTCCGATGATCAGGGGCAAGGTGATATTGATACGGTCGGACAATTCGACAGTAGTATCATATATAAATCGCCAAGGAGGGACCAGGTCGCCCACCCTGTGCATCAGGGTGTGGCACTTGATTCAATGGTGCAGGAATTACTCGGTTGTTTTGAAAGCAGCTCATATTCCTGGCCGATTGAACATTCTGGCGGATGCTTTGTCTCGCAGACAGAGAATCCTGCCAACAGAATGGTCCCTCAACCCTCCAGTTCTACGACGGATCTTCGAGCATTGGGGCAAACCCAACGTGGACTTGTTCGCCACAAAGGAAAATGCTCAAATCATGACATATGTCTCGCCGATTCCAGATCCAAATGCCGTCGATACAGACGCTCTGGCGATAAGCTGGAGAGGGATGCACGCTTACGCGTATCCACCCACCATTCTTCTACCGAAGGTATTGGTGAAGGTCAGGGAGGAACCGTGCCTGGTCCTGCTAATAGCGCCGTATTGGCCGAGCAGGGCGTGGTTCACGGATCTTCTAGATCTGCTGGTGGAAAATCCTGTGCAGTTGCCCGAGATTCCGAACATAATCTCCCAGGCCAAGGGACGCTTCCTACACGAGCGTCCCGAAATGTTCAAATTGACTGCGTGGATGTTGTCAAACAACGTTCCACGTCGGAAGGCTTTTCTCGACAGGCTGCTGATTTCATCGCGGCTGCGAGAAGGAGGTCAACCTTCAAGTCATATAACAACAAGGTTAACAGATTTGCAGACTGGTGTGAAGAAAAGGGTATTGATACCTTTCAATCCACTATTCAGCAAATAGCAGACTTTCTCTGTGAGCTGTTCTTTACAGGACTAGCTCCCGTCACAATTGCTGGATACAAGTCAGCTTTGGCATCAGTTATCCCTTGTCTAGCCAACAGGGATAGTCCAGAGGTGGCCCAGTTAAACGTGATGTTGAAGGGAATGAGCAATCTCCGACCGAGACAACCGGTAGTCATTCCAGCCTGGAGTCTATCTTTAGTGCTTAATGTACTGGCCAAGCACCCATTCGAACCGTTGCGTTCGGCTAGTCTAAAGCATTTGACTCTAAAGGCGGTCTTTCTATTGGCAGCTTCCTCAGCTAGAAGGCGCAGTGAGATCCATGCGCTTTCGGCAGAGAGGAACCGATTTATTGTTTCTGGAGAAGGTCTGCGTCTTCTGCCAAGAGCAGAATTTATGTCAAAGAACCAATCTTTGAGATATCCCGGCAAACCGATCATTATACCGAAGTTAACCAGGTTTGATCGTGATGCCAGTGTCTGGTGCCCGGTCCGTGCTTTGACTAAGTACAAGAAACGGACTGACTCGTTACGGTCGAACGATAGACATCTGTGGATCTGCCATAAAAAGCCTTATGGCGCCGCATCCATGGATACTATCTCTCGTTGGGTGGTCGAATGCATTCAAACTACTCATGAGATGGCGACTGGGCACCAGGTGCAGGGCGTAAGGGCACACGATGTTAGAGGAATAGCCGCCTCGACCGCCCTTTACAATGGTGTTCCGTTAGAGGACATCATGGCCGTTGCACAATGGCACTGTGAGTCCTCATTTACGGATTACTATATGAGGGATGTGTCAGACTCAGCCAATCCACTCGCTTTAGCTGTTTTGAAACGATAGTTAGTGACCACACTGCTTTTCCCCTTTTTTCACTTTGGTAAGAAAAGAACCTAAAGCAGGCATGGTCAAGCGAGAGGATGTCAACCAGATTGTGTCACTGATGGCCGAACCGGTGAATGGTTGTAGGCGGTACGTCTGAAGTCCTGTTATCATAAGGTAATTCAACAAGTGAGAGTTTTTTGTATTATGTATATGTATCATGTTCATTCATCGTATATATTCATGCTCATTCCAGGCTAATACAAGCGATATGCAGGGAGTAGTTAACCCTCTTGGCATATTGGTGTTTTCAGGCGAGATACATGTTCGTTAGTTCTCTCCCTTTTCTTAGGAGGAAAAAGGGGGGGGGGCTGTGACGCGAATGTGATTCGGTTCCGTGAACTTGACGGTCCTTTTAGGTCTCCGTTAGTCAAGTTTGAAGTCTAAAATCTTTCTCCAAGGGGCAAAATTAGCATGTATGGCTTGCCCCTTCCCACCAGGTGACTGATCAAATCTGGTGTATATCAGAAGTAACAGAATGGTGAGTATTGATCGAAGGAGAATGCAGGAAATGTCAATTTCCCTTTCTCCGAGATCTAACAATACTCACCATTCTGTTACGGACCCAGCCTCCCAGCCCCACGGAGGCAAGCCATAGTTTTCTCTTGTTTGGTGGCTATGCAAACAATATGAGCTCTATGGTAAACGGGTACTCGGCAGTGGGGAGCCGGGTACCCGGTTCCCAGGAGTCGGTAAAGCTTTCTAAGTCTATAATCCTAGAGCCGCTGTCAGGGCCAGCTGTATATCAGAAGTAACAGAATGGTGAGTATTGTTAGATCTCGGAGAAAGGGAAATTGACATTTCCTGCAATTTGACTCTAAAGGCGGTCTTTCTATTGGCAGCTTCCTCAGCTAGAAGGCGCAGTGAGATCCATGCCCTTTCAACAGAGCGGGGCCGATTTATTGTCTCCGGAGAGGGTCTGCGTCTACTGCCAAGAGCAGAGTTTATGTCAAAGAATCAATCTTTGAGATATCCCGGCAAACCGATCATAATACCGAGGTTAACGAGGTTTGATCGTGATGCCAGTGTCTGGTGCCTGGTCCGTGCTTTGACTAATTACAAAAAATGGACAGACTCGTTACGGTCGAATGATAGACATCTGTGGATCTGCCATAGGAAGCCATATGGCGCCGCATCCATGGATTCTATCTCTCGTTGGGTAGACGAATGCATTCAGACTACCCATGAGATTGCGACTGGGCACCAGGTGCAATGCGCAAGAGCACACGATGTTAAAGGAATGGCCTCCTCGACTGCCCTTTACAATGGTGTTCCGTTAGAGGACATCATGGCTGTTGCACAATGGCACTGTGAGTCCTCTTTCACGGATTACTATATGAGGGATGTGTCAGACTCCGCCAATACACTCGCTTTAGCTGTTTTGAAACGATAGTTAAACGACCACACTGCTCTTCTCCCTTTTTTGGCATTTGTAAGAAAGATTTAAGAAGCAGACATGGCCAAGCGAGAGGATGTCAACCAGATTGTGTCACTGATGGCCGGACAAGTGAATGGTTGGATGCTCCACATCTGGAATCCAAATATCATGAGGTAATTCAAGATTGAGAGTTTTTTGTATTATGTCTATATATCATGTTCATTCATCTTATATATTCATGCTCATTCCCAGGCTGATATATGCAAAGAGCAGTTAACCCTCTTGGCATATTTGTGTTTCAGGCGAGATGCATGTTCGTGAGTTCTTAGGAGAAAAAGGGGTGGGCGGCAGTGATGCGAATGTGATTCGGTCCCTTTAACTTGACGGTCCTTTTAGGTCTCCATTTGTCAAGTTTAAGTCTAATCTCTTTCTCCAAGGGGCAAAAGTAGCAATTGATGGCTTGCCCCTTCCCACCAGGTTACTGTCTAAATCTGGTGTATATCAGAAGTAATAGAATGGTGAGTATTGATCGAAGGAGAATGAAGGAAATTTCAATTTCCCTTTCTCCGAGATCTAACAATACTCACCATTCTGTTACGGACCCTGCCTCCCAGCCCCACGGAGGCAAGCCATGGGTATCTCTTGTTTGGTGGCTATGCAAACAATATGAGCTTCATGGCAAACGGGTACTCAGCAGTTGTGATCCGGGTACCCAGCTCCAGGAGCCGGTAAAGCTTACTACGTCTATAGTCCTAGAGCCAGCTATCCAAGATAGCTTGTATCAGAATTAATAGAATGGTGAGTATTGTTAGATCTCGGAGAAAGGGAAATTGAAATTTCCTGCAGTCTCGGGTACATGGACTCTCCAAGAGAGCCAGCTGCATATCAATCTGTTGGAAATGATGGCAGTGGAACTGGCATTGGAAAAGTTTCTTCCAAAGGTCAGGGGCAAGGCGATATTGATACGGTCGGACAACTCGACGGTAGTATCATATATAAATCGCCAAGGCGGGACCAAGTCACCCACACTATGTATCAAAGTGTGGCACTTGATTCAATGGTGCAGGAATTACTCAATTGTTTTGAAAGCAGCTCACATTCTTGGGTGATTGAACATTCTGGCGGATGCTTTTTCTCGCAGACAGAGAATTCTGCCAACAGAATGATCTCTCAACCCTCCAGTTCTTCACAGGATCTTCGAGCATTGGGGCAAACCCAACATGGACTTGTTCGCCACAAGCAAAAATGCTCAAATCATGACTTATGTCTCGCCGATTCCAGCTCCAAATGCCGTCGATACAGATGCTCTGCCGATAAGCTGGAGAGGGATGCACGTTTACGCGTACCCACCCACCATTCTTGTACCGAAGATATTGGTGAAGATTAGGGAGGAACCGTGCCTGGTCCTGCTAATAGCACCATTTTGCCCCAGCAGGGCATGGTTCACGGATCTTCTAGATTTGCTGGTAGAAAATCCAGTGCAGTTATCCGAGATTCCGAACATAATCTCCCAGGCCAAGGGACGCTTCCTACACAATGTTCCACGTCGGAAGGCTTTTCTTGACAAGCTGCAGATTTCATCGCAGCTGCGAGAAGGATGTCAACCTTCAAGTGATATACCAACAAGGTTAACAGATTTGCAGCCTGGTGTGAAGGAAAGGGTATTGATACCTTTCAATCCACTATTCAGCAAATAGCAGACTCTCTCTGTGAGCTGTTCTTTTCAGGACTAGCTCCTGTCACAATTGCTGGATACAAGTCAGCTTTGGCATCAGTTATCCCTTGTCTAGCCAACAGGGATAATCCAGAGGTGGCCCAGTTGAATGTGATGGTGAAGGGAATGAGCTATCTCCAACCGAGACAACCGGTAGTCATTCTAGCCTGGAGTCTATCTTTGGTGCTTAATGTACTGGCCAAGCACCCTTTCGAACCATTGCGTTCGGCTAGTCTAAAGCATTTGACTCTAAAGGCGGTCTTTCTATTGGCAGCTTCCTCAGCTAGAAGGCGCAGTGAGATCCATGCACTTTCAGCAGAGAGGGGCCGATTTATTGTCTCCGGCGAGGGTCTGCGTCTACTGCCAAGAGCAGAGTTTATGTCAAAGAATCAATCTTTGAGATATCCCGGCAAACCGATCATTATACCGAAACTAACTAGGTTTGATCGTGATGCCAGTGTCTGGTGCCCAGTCCGTGCTTTGACTAAGTACAAGAAACGGACAGACTCGTTACGGTCGAATGATAGACATCTGTGGATCTGCCATAAGAAGCCATATGGCGCCACATCCATGGATTCTATCTCTCGTTGGGTAGTCGAATGCATTCAGACTACCCATGAGATTGCGACTGGGCACCAGGTGCAATGCGCAAGGGCACACAATGTTAGAGGAATAGCCGCCTCGACCGCCCTTTACAATGGTGTTCCGTTAGAGGACATCATGGCTGTTGCACAATGGCACTGTGAGTCCTCTTTCATGGATTACTATATGAGGGATGTGTCAGACTCCGCCAATCCACTCGCTTTAGTTGTTTTGAAACGATAGTTATATGACCACACTGCTCTTCTCCCTTTTTCGGCATTTGTAAGAAAGAATTAAGAAGCAGACATGGTCGAGCGAGAGGGTGTCAACCAGATTGTGTCACTGATGGCCGGACAAGTGAATGGTTGGAGGGGCCACGTCTGGAATCCAAATATCATGAGGTAATTCAAGATTGAGAGTTTTTTGTATCATGTCTATATATCATGTTCATTCATCTTATATACACCTGTGCAAAAGTTAAGCACCAGCAAAAACAATAGAACGTAGAAACATGATGGTACAACTAGGCTGCCATACTTTTTGTCCCCGCATTAGCTGACATAATTCCAAGTACGAAATGCACATGCATGCATGACTTCACGCCGCTTGATGTCCGTGCGTGGCGGGAAACAGCACACGTGTTCAGTTATGTAAAAGTCCAATTTGAGGTGTAGAACATTACATACAGATTTAGGCGACAAGATTAGGAATTTTGTGTTCATGACCGTGGTTTATTTGTACAGAGAGAATTAGCTCTTGATTGTGAACCGCTATGGCAAGACGAAGGTTAAGTGATCGTGTGAAATGGCAAATCATAGGCATGCATACCACTGGTATGTCATGCAGAGAGATTGGCAGACAGCTGAACATTAACCATACTGTAATCAGTCGTTTGATTGCAAAACATGGGCAAACTAACGAGGTGAAGGACAGGCCTAGATCTGGAAGACCGAAGAAGACTACTGCCCGTGATGATCGAGCCCTAGTACGCCTTGTTAGGAGAGCTCCATTCACCAACAGCAGAGTGCTCAGCCAGCAATGGGAAACGCGCAATAGAGTGTCAATGTCTACCGTCAAAAGGAGACTGTATGCTGCTGGCATGAAAGCTAGGAGACCTGTCAGACGTCCTCTCCTCACTGCACACCACAAAGAGGAGCGTCTGAGGTGGTGCAACGAAAGAAGACACTGGAACATGAGATCCTGGAGACGGGTACACTGGTCCGATGAAAGTCGGTTCCTGCTTCATGCCACAGATGGTCGAACTCGTGTATGGAGGTCCAGACGCACGGCGTACGACCAACGTAACATCATGGAAGATGTTCCATTTGGTGGAGGTTCCATTATGATATGGGGGTGCATCTCATTTGATTGTAAGCTGGATCTGTTGACTGTACCTGGAACACTAAATGGACAAAGTATCAAGATTCCATACTGGATAGAGTTGTGGTCCCTCATTTTGTAAATCATGCACCTGGAACCCACCCTATATTCATGGATGACAACGCCCGACCACATCGTGCTAGAGCTGTGCATGAATACCTCCGCCAGAATGCCATCGAAACCCTACCATGGCCAGCAAGGAGCCCTGACATGAACCCTATTGAGCGTATCTGGGACATTCTGGGAAACATGGTGAGAAGGAGGGATCCTCCTGTGCAGAACCTACAGGAATTAACAGACGCACTCCATCTTGAATGGCAACGAATACCACAATGGCGTATCAGTCGGTTGGTGACCAGCATGAGACGTCGTGTCCAGTCCATCATCCAGGCACAAGGTGGATATACCCGGTATTAATAATGACAGTCTCAAACTCGTGCACAGATGTTAAACTTCGTTTTCAGACACCATTAATGACAATCTAGCCACGTGTGTCAACTGTAGGGCAATAGTTGTCAGTTGTGTCAACGTAACCATATTCAGGCCTCGTTTTCAAGTTCAAACAAAAACATAGTGTTTCCCCACCATCATAATCAGCATTCCTCTAGTTGCATTATTACCTCTTGCACTAAGATGGATGGGTACATAAATGTTTATGCTATTGCTTTCTTCATAGCACATGAATATACCCTCGCATGTGCGTAAAAATAGGGTGGTGCTTAACTTTTGCACAGGTGTATATATTCATGCTCATTCCCAGGCTAATATATGCAAAGAGCAGTTAACCCTCTTGGAATATTTGTGTTTCAGGCGAGATGCATGTTCGTGAGTTCTCTCCCTTTACTTAGGAGAAAAAGGGGGGTGGGTGGGGGCAGTGATGCGAATGTGTTCGGTTCCGTTAACTTGATGGGCCTTTTAGGTCTCCATTAATCAAGTTTAAGTCTAGCTCTTTCTCCAAGGGGCAAAAGTAGCAATTGATGGCTTGCCCCTTCCCACCAGGTTACTGTCTAAATCTGGGGCATATCAGAAGTAATAGAATGGTGAGTATTGATCGAAGGAGAATAAAGGAAATTTAAATTTCGCTTTCTCCGAGATCTAACAATACTCACCATTCTATTACGGACCCAGCCTCCCAGCCCCACGGAGGCAAGCCATGGGTATCTCCTGTTTGGTGGCTATGCAAACAATATGAGCTTCATGGCATACGGGTACTCGGCAGTTGGGAGTCGACTACCCGGTTCCAGGAGTCGGTAAAGCTTACTACGTCTATAGTCCTAGGGCCCAGCTATACAGGCTAGCTGTATCAGAAGTAATAGAATGGTGAGTATTGTTAGATCTCGGAGAAAGGGAAATTGAAATTTCCTTCAATCTTATGCGGATCAGCAGTTTCCGCGATATTCAGATCCAGAAGTTGATCCGATCTGGATCTGGGTTCTTTTATCTGGATTGTGACCAAAGGCTGGAAATGGTCCTGCATGGCAAGCTCCTCCCTTTGTTAAAATTTGAGCCAAATGAGACCAGTAGGGTTTTTGTCTTGCCTGGGAAGCAGAAAGCCCGACGACGACGGCGATAGCGTCAACAATGTTACGTTTTTGCGTTTAGTAAAACGTATCAGCTTAGATTTCAGGATTAGTTAATCCTATTGGGACTAAACTTGGATACATTATTACCTATGATGTTAGAAAGCAGCGTGTTGACACTGAGGTCACAAGGGCATGGTCACATTGATACAAACTCTGTTTTTTCAACATTACGTTTTTGTGTTTAGCAAAACTTCTCGGTTTGTATTTCAGGATTGGTTACATTGTTACTTATAATGTTAGGAAGCAGCATGTTGATACTGAGGTCACATGGTCAAAGGTCACGGTAACTGTGACCTTGATCCAAAACTGTTTTTTAATGTTAACTTTTTGCGTTTAGCATAACTTCCGCTTGTCTTTTAGGATTGGTTACTCTTATTGAAACTAAACTTAGATACTTTGTTACCTATAATGTTAGGAAGCAGCATGTTGACATTGAAGTCACAATGTCGAAGCTCAAGGTCATTCTGACCTCTACAAAACATTTTTATCATGTTATATTTCGGGATTGCTTAACCCTAATGGAACACAACTTTGGTACATGGTTGCTTATGCCAAGAGGTTACAGGATGGTGACATGCAGGTCACCAGGTCAAAGGTGAAGGCCATTCCAATATTACTATTTGAACTCTGATTTTTCAACCTTAAGTTTTTCCATTCAGCAAATCAATTATATTTCAGGATTGGTTAATCCCAATCCATATTGGAACTAAAAGTTAATATATGGTTACCTATAATGTTCGGAAGCAGCATAATAACTCGGAGGTCACAAGGTCAAACGTCAATGTCACTGTGACAAACGGCGCACAGGCGAGACATTTAATTCCGCGGAATTCTTGTTTGGATACACGCTCGCTCGCACGCACGCACGCATGCACGCACGCACGCAATACCCTCTTCCCCTTACGGGGCGAATGTAACTAGATAAGCCGATATAATCAAGCTATTAAGTCGACCGTCTTTGAAACCGTTTATCACAACTTCACAAGCTCAGTGACTAATTGTTGTTACGGAAAATAATAAATAATAATAATAATCACACACTATCGCATGAGGAGACATAATGGTTGCCATCACTGTTCAACATTTACGGAATATTTCAAAGCAGATAATTGTGCTACAGATACGGGAATGTGACAGGATATGAATGATGTGGAATTTATAAACCATAATCTACCGGTGTAATACACCATTTGATATGAGATTAGCATCCCTTTAAGGATTTCTCACTAATTTCGGGTATTTTGTTCGTGGTATTATCTTTATTACTAATTGATGTTAGCAATCAACATACCCCCTGAATCGAATTTAGGGCGTATTCTGTAATACTGTTGTCTATCTATCCAGTCATCTGTCTAGATAGTCTAGATGTTTTCCAAAGATGCATTCAACAAACCCCTAATAGATTTCTTTAAAATTTTGCACACTTAATCCCCACCATTGGAATCTGTATACCGGTAACTATCATGTTGATTGGCGCGATTATCAAATAGTAATTTTCTGGCCATCTGGCCATCTTGATTTTCTATGTGTTCTACATTTGTCACGGACCTACTGTGACGCATGTATTGTACTGCTATGTTGGACGAGCTCTGATTAGGGGGACAAAATTAACCTATACATTTCTTGTAGAACAGGAGGAAGGGGTGTGGTTATACGCCTTTGGCTTAGTTCTAGTTTGGATCTACTTTGAATAGATGCCTCCAGAAAAAATAACTGCAAATCATTCAACAGAACCTTGTATCTGATATGTAGTGGTCTTCAGTTGAACGTGTTTAACGGGTGATGAATGATCATACATGTGTCCATGTCATTTAATCATAACAGTGGCTAAAAGAGTATGTATTTGTCAAAGAAAACGTGTAGTTGGCTAATATATTTGCTAATTCACCTTTCCAGAGTATCTACTGTCTATGACGTCATATTCAACTACGTGATGTGTAAAATGACATCATAATGAATGACGTCGATAAGTACGTCACGAACGCATATTTGAAGACGGGCTATACGGTGTTGTACAGTACAAATTCTATGTCTACTATTTAATAAATATTCCGTTGAATATTTTGAAAATAATTTGACTGGGCGTTGTTGCTGCAACAGCACCCAGTCAAATTAGTTACAAAGTAGTCAACAGCTTCCCTGCATAGTCTGTCTGTGAATAAAAAATGATTGGCTGGACTTTCGGCATATCGACTGAGAAGTACTTAATCTATAAATAATTGGGAAAGAGATTGGTTGGTTATTAATCCTGATAGAAACGTACGAGGTTTGTGTAAAACCTGATAACAGGTTTGAAATAGTGGTTGCAACACTAGGTTACATCTGATTATATGATTTACATCACTTTAATAAATAACAGTTAACTCTGTCATATACAAACTTATAGACTGTATATATGTTGTGTATCGTACCGCATCCTATCTTACTATCTCTTGTATTTGCCAGAGTTGAACCAGACCAACGCATTGGACAAGACAACACGATGCGTAAAGCTCTCATCTGATGGCATGCCAACGACTGAATCCATGAAAATTGTATCTAGTACAAAGCGGAAACTAAAAGATGGACAAAATACTATCAAAAAGTTCGCGTGTACAGAATGTGATAGCTATTATTTCAGCAAATCTGGATATGTAAAGCATAGGATAGTGAAGCATGGCGACAGCGGATCATATAAATGTGGAAACTGTTTCAAAATATCTGCAACCAGGTATGACCAGGAAAGACATTCTAAGTCTTGTGTTAAAGGACATTGTAAATCCAGTAGCAAAGATCATAAGAATACTCTGCTCCCGTGCACTGAATGTGGTACAGCTTTTGTCGGCAAGCATAGACTTGACAGACATATGATAATTCATAATAAATTTGAAACAGGAATCTGTGTTGCCTTTCAAGATGGCTTTAGCAATGAGACAGCAACGGTTATTAGAACAAAAACTACTAAGAAATCCACAGTATCTGTACATTCTATAAAATCACATAAGATATATAAATGTATTGTTTGTGGGAAGATACTGTCTAGTGAGCATAACTTGAATCAACACACACGTTTACATACTGGTGAACGACCGTATAAATGTACTATTTGTGGCAAAACATCTACTCAGAAAAGAGCACATGATGTACACATGATGATCCATACCGGTGAAAAACCTTTTAATTGCTCAGAATGTCTACGGTCATTCCGTTACTTACCTGATTGGAAAAAGCATTCATTAGTTTGTAGTCAAATAGAATGTGTTACGTGTGAGCACTGTTCAAGGATTTTTTCGAATCAGAAAGCTTACGAGGAACATCTGCGAATGCATGCCAAACATCGGCCTTACCAATGTACAAAATGTGAAAAATCATATCTATCAGTAACTCATTTACAGCGGCATCAGTTAGTCCATACATCAAAGAAAATTTATCAATGTTTTATTTGTGAGCGTTCATTCGGCCACAGCCATCATTTACACAGACACATGAAAAGCCATCATAATGAGAGTATTGGACTCGCTAGGCATTCCTGTCACTTATGTGGAAAAGAGTTTGATGATCTTGAAACATTTAAAGAACACCAGCGTGTCATTCATAAATGTAATTACAAAGAGCGAGAAATGTTTAATTGTGAGGAGTGTGGAATGGAATTTATTACAAAGGCTGGACTTGGTGTTCATACCTATAAGAAACATGCATATTCTCTTAACAACGAGTGCGCACATGCTAAGAACATGCTGGCGCAATTATTATTGAAAACAGATACACCGCATGATGATACCTTATGTCCCATATGCAATGTACACTTTTCTACTGCAACCAACCTGAACAGGCACTTTAGACGAAAGCATATGCACAAGGCAAATAGTATATAGATGACAAGAAAGCCATTGAAGTTGTGCACGTTTAGATGAAAACAAAAAGGGTCATATAAAAGGTTTGTGGTATGCCCATTTCTCCTTCGATCAATACTCACCATTCTATTACTTCTGATACAAGCTAGCCTGGATAGCTGGGTCCTAGGACTATAGACTTAGCAAGCTTTACCGACTCCTGGAACCGGGTACTCGGCTCCCAACTGCCGAGTACCCGTTTACCATGAAGCGCATTCTTGTTTGCATAGCCACAAGAGTTACATGCTTTTTTGTGCAGTTGGAGTCTTGAGTTAATCTAAGTCTTTTTCTGTGTCATTGTGATAGCTGTGTGCGCTCTCTAAGGATTATATTGGATTACCATGGATGGAGCTGATGATAACCAGGT
Organism: Chaetoderma sp. LZ-2023a; assembly: GCA_034401795.1. Lineage (NCBI taxonomy): Eukaryota > Metazoa > Mollusca > Caudofoveata > Chaetodermatida > Chaetodermatidae > Chaetoderma > Chaetoderma sp. LZ-2023a. Next base: position 53,094,943 of record CM067367.1, read on the forward strand.
TGTATAATTCCATGTTATTCCATAGTTAAAAGACTTAGGTCTTCAAAATTTCGTCTGTGTCGCATGTTCCATTTTCTGACCCCAAAGAATCTGGGACGTGTGTTGACAACGAAACATGCCTTCCTTTAACCCCAACAGGCGATCGGCAGATATGAAATACGGTGTTGGCTTTACGGTGTTTTAACACGAAAATCGGCTGACGTCATTCTCCGTAAGATCCGAGCGGGTGACGTCACACCCGTGTTGTCTCGGATTTTTATGTGAAGAAAATGTTTCATTAATTCGCGCATCTGATTCTGGGTGCTGCGTACTTTATTGGTACCAGAAAAACTGGAATTTCAAGTTTTGCGTGTTATCACGATCTGTTTGCAATGATCAGTGGTTTCAAAATTCTTGATTTAGATGTGTGGTCTGCGGTTTTACCGTGTGCTACAGCAGTTTGTTTACATTTTGTTGTTTCTTCACATATAGTTTTGGCCTTCGTTAGGAGTAAAATTTATATTGATTAGTAAATATACCCCAAATGCTATGCGATATGATTTCTGGTTCCGTTATACATCCTTGAGGATCAGTGTATGGGTGTATTATTGCTCGCTTCGTTGTTGGCATCATAATCAATGCGATCTTTGCTGTAACATTGCGGGGTGGGGTGTGGGAGTGTTAACAGTTAATTTTTTATCAAAATATTTGAAAATTAATTGTCTGCCTTCCATTCCTGTTTCGTTCCGCTTGCTTATTGTAGGTTGGTGCTTATTTAGAGGCCAAGCCAGCCCCGCCATCATGTGACGAGTGGCATAAATTCGTGAGGGTTCTATTCAAGGACCATGTCTGTTTCCGTTGTACCAAATGTAATCTTGACAGTAGGTGTAACGTTTGTCCAGTGTGGTCGTCCGACATGATGGTAGAGTTCCTTGCCCAGAATTACTTGGCAGGGTCTGACGCTGGGTCAGGCGGTCCGAAAGCAAATCGTGGAGCATCCGTTTCGGCCCTTGGGGGCGTTCCATTTCCGCAACTGGAGGTGGCGGAGATGGCACCGCCGGCGTGGTTTGGTCCTGCTATGCAAGGCTTCTTGCATAGTGTTCTGCCCACGCTGGTGTCGACCATGCTGCCAAAAGTTGTAGGGCAGCCTCTTCCCGTGTTTGATTCGGACCCTGTCCTTGGACAGGGTTCTGGACTGTCCACCGAGGGAGCCGTCTCGTACGCCCCCCTGGTACTCCCATCGGGCTCCGGCCTGATGGGCTGTCTCTCTGCAGCCACCTCCCGGTGGTCCAGTAGCGGTGGTCGGTCCGTCGAGCATGGGAGCCATCCACCAGGACGGCTCCACGATTTCCTCGTCTAGTGACGACTCTTCGGGGTCTGAAGATGAGGAAGCCGAGGAGGAGAGTTTGCTGCGGCCTGAGATGCAGTGGGTGGAGAGCATGGAGGTCGATTCTGTCCTGGACAGAACCATCCTCCATCTGGCTGGCTTGGCGCAAACCACGGCAGTGGCTGCGCCCGTGGTTGAGGCCACTCCGGTACCGGGCACCGGTCCCGTGATGGTTGGTTTGCTGCCAACCGACACAGTGATGGGTGTGGCTGGCCAGGCGTGAAACTCACCTATCTCGCCTGGTCCGCGGTCAGACATGGGTTGCCATTGGCACCCGTGTTTGGCCACGGTTCTTCAACCGTTACGGGTCCGCACAGTTTTCCGTGCGGGCCTACTCCATGGACTGGTGTTTTTCATGGGGTGGCGGCGGAACCGTATGGTACCAGTGTTCCTGGCATATCAGCAATGGCTCCTAGCCGGGAGGTTGTTGCTGGTAGGGCCGTGAACACGTCAATGGGTGACGTGTTCACGGGAGTGTCCTCCTCGGAGACGGATTGGTCTGAGGCTCTGGCTTGGCTAACCAGGGTAGACCCATCTGTGGTTTTGACCACGGCTGAGGAAGATGCACCCCGTCCATCGGTGGCATCGATTAGGACAGGGATCTTGCCCGGAACTTGGATCCAGTCTATTGCACTGGATCCAAGGTTTATGGAGTTATTGGATGCTATTTATAACAAACAACTCCTGACCAACGGCCAGCTTCCTGCGGCCTCCAGGGAGGTGCGGGCAAGGTGTCATATTCCACGGTGGGAATATGACAGGTATGGTGTTGTCCCAACGGTCACCGAGGATGACCGCTGGGTGCTGGGTGTCCAGAGTGCTGGAGCGGGTGTCCCCGCCCCAGCGCTGGTGGACAAGTCTTAGGTACACCAAGACGAAGTACTGCCCCTATGCGACGAGGGGGTGAGGGCAGCAATGAGTGCTGGCAACCACTCTTATCGTCTTCTTCAGTCGGTGTGGGCTGAAGCGGGGGCAGGCCACCCTGTGCCACCTGTGGTGCTTTCGTGTGTTAATGACGGCCTGGTGCTGTCTATGGACGCATTGCCAAGGGTGCAAGCGCGTGTGACGAGAGGCGGGAAGGGTAAGGCGTCTAAAGGTGGAAAGAAGGGAGCGGATCATACCTGAGTGTACGAGGGCTCCCTTCGTATCTGCCTGGACCGCAACTGTGCGACAGGAACAGCGGTGCCAGTTAGACCGTCCAAGCCAAGACCAAAATAGTTCTCACTCTCTCTCTCGTCAAGACAGGTGGGGGGGGGGGGGAGGGGATTCCGAGCCAGACACCCGCATTAGGCGTCGATGAGTCTATAGTGGGTGGAAGGCTCATGCGTTTCGTCGAGGCTTGGCGAGGTGTGACGTCAGACACTCTGGTCCTGGGATGGTTATCCCAGGGGTACATGCCGGAGTGGTGGGATTTTCCACCACATAATCTGTCTTTGGCACCTGTCTGGACACCCATACCAAGGGAACCAGACAAGTTATAAGCCATTCAAAACGAAGTGCCAGGTTTGCTTCTGAAGGGAGCAATAAAACCAGCAAACCGGAACACTCCAGGCTTATATTCAAACATGTTCCTTGTCCCCAAGAGCACAGGGGATGGAGACCTGTTCTCAATCTCAGGCCATTAAATTGGTTTATGCATATGCTTCGGTTTCAGATGGAAACTCCGAGGTTGGTAATGGCAGGATTGAGGAAGGAAATGTGGTGTGTATCGGTCGATCTGAAAGATGCATATTTCCACATTCCAATGAACAGGAGTTGTCACAGGTTTCTGAGATTTGCGTTTCGGAATTAAGTGTGGGAGTTTGTAGTCCTCCCATTTGGCCTGTCGACAGCTCCACGGGTTTTCACCCGAGTGGTCCTTGCGGTGACAGCGTTTCTCAGAAAAGAGAACGTGGCGCTTCACACCTACATAGACGATTGGCTGATCAAAGCAGACACATCAGCCAGGTTGGAGGTGGATACTGCTCTGACTCTGAAGTTACTTTCAGATCTAGGCTGGATAGTCAACAAGGAGAAATCCGACTTGACACCCATTCAACAGTTCGTTTATTTAGGGATGCGATTCGATCTCGAGAAGGGCAGGGTTTACCTCTCCGAGCCCAGAGTGGTGTCTCTGTTAGCCATCCTCAAGAGTTTTCGATCGGGAAACCACATTATGGCGAGGCGGTTTCTTCAGATGCTGGGCATGATGGTCTCCATGGAACAGGTAATCCTGTACGCTGCTCTGATGGCTGTTGCACAAATGGCACTGTGAGTCCTCTCACGGATTACTATATGAGGGATGTGTCAGACTCCGCCAATCCACTCGCTTCAGCTGTTTAGAAATGATAGTTATACGACCACACTGCTCTTCTCCCTTTTTGGCATTTGTAAGAAAGAATTAAGAAGCAGACATGGTCGAGCGAGAGGATGTCAACCAGATTGTGTCACTGATGGCCGGATAAGTGAATGGTTGGAGGCTCCACGTCTGAAATCCAAATATCATGAGGTAATTCAAGATTGAGAGTTTTTTGTATCATGTCCATATATCATGTTCATTCATCTTATATATTCATGCTCATTCCCAGGCTAATATATGCAAAGAGCAGTTAACCCTCTTGGCATATTTGTGTTTCTGGCGAGATGCATGTTCGTGAGTTCTCTCCCTTTCCTTAGGAGAAAAAGGGGGGTAGGGGCAGTGATGCGAATGTGATTCGGTTCCGTTAACTTGATGGTCCTTTTAGGTCTCCATTAATCAAGTTTAAGTCTAGCTCTTTCTCCAAGGGGCAAAAGTAGCAATTGATGGCTTGCCCCTTCCCACCAGGTTACTGTCTAGATCTGGTGTATATCAGAAGTAATAGAATGGTGAGTATTGATCGAAGGAGAATGAAGGAAATTTCAATTTCCCTTTCTCCGAGATCTAACAATACTCACCATTCTATTACGGACCCAGCCTCCCAGCCCCACTGAGGCAAGCCATGCGTATCTCTTGTTTGGTGGCTATGCAAACAATATGAGCTTCATGGCAACCGGGTACTCGGCAGTTGAGAGCCGAGTACCCGGTTCCAGGAGTCGGTAAGGCTTACTAAGTCTATAGTCCTAGGGCCCAGCTATCCAGGCTAGCTTGTATCAGAAGTAAGTAATAGAATGGTGAGTATTGTTAGATCTCGGAGCTAGGGAAATTGAAATTTCCCTCATTCTTCCAAAATAACGAATGTTTTTGGCTCAAATTGTGAAACTCAATGTTTTAATAGACCTTTCTATTTTTAGCTATGCCCCGCCCATCACTAGCTAAGCTCCACCCACAACTCGACGTGTTGGGATTGATTGATCCACATATGCCCTAGCTATCAATTTCCATAAAACTATCCAGGGAAGCTGTTGAATATTTTGTAACTAATTTGACTGGGTGCTGTTGCTGCCTATGGCAGCAACAGCGCCCAGTTAAGTTAGTCTCAAAATATTCAACAGAATATTTATTAAATTGTAAAAGCAAACAATTTGTACAACAACGCATAGGCCGTCTTCAAATACGCGTTCGTGACGTACTTATCGACGTCATTCATTATCATGTCATTGTACACATCATGCAGTTCATTATGACGTCATATGATGGTTGGGTACTCTGGAAATGTGAATTGTCACAGAATTATTTAATGATAGAAATTTGTTAGATTAATGGAAATGCCAATAATAATGTATGTATGGTAACAGCATAATTTAAAAAAGAATTATGCATTCAAACCTTGCCAACAGCCATTGCCATCAGCCATCAAATTGGCATCAAATGTGGAATGTAAATTGGTTATTGTGCACGATGATAGTAAACGTGCAGAAATATTTGTATTTAAGCTTCAAAGATTATTCCAAGCTATGTGGCCTGATTGTGACAAGGTTTGAAAGTATAATGTCTTTAAATTATGCAGTTACCATACATACATTATTATTGGCAATTGTATTCACTCGGCTGTCGGCCATAGCAACAATTTAGCGATGGAGCTTCTACAACCTTTTATTATCTCTTGATGAATTAGGACCAACCCTCGCCAGAATGTGTCTATGTACGCCCAATATCCGCATGGTGAAAATTAAATTTGCTTGATCTCCAATGTCTTATTTGGTCTTATTCAGAGCTCTTAAGCTGTATAACCTGATGGATGAGCACCAATGTCAATAGCTTTATAACCTGATGGATGAGCGTCAATGTCAATAGCTTTATAACCTGATGGATGAGCACCAATGTCAATAGCTTTATAACCTGATGGATGAGCACCAATGTCAATAGCTTTATAACCTGCTGAATGAGCGGCAATGTCAATAGCTTTATAACCTGCTGAATGAGCACCAATGTCAATAGCTTTATAACCTGATGGATGAGCACCAATGTCAATAGCTTTATAACCTGATGGATGAGCACCAATGACAATAGCTGCATAACCTGATAAATGAGCACCAATGGCAATAGCTGTATAACCTGCTGGATGAGCACCAATGTCAATAGCTTTATAACCTGATGGATGAGCACCAATGTCAATAGCTTTATAACCTGATAGATGAGCACCAATGTCAATAGCTTTATAACCTGATGGATGAGCACCAATGTCAATAGCTGTATAACCTGATGGATGAGCACCAATGTCAATAGCTTTATAACCTGATGGATGAGCGTCAATGTCAATAGCTTTATAACCTGATGGATGAGCACCAATGTCAATAGCTTTATAACCTGATAGATGAGCACCAATGTCAATAGCTTTATAACCTGATGGATGAGCGTCAATGTCAATAGCTTTATAACCTGATGGATGAGCGTCAATGTCAATAGCTTTATAACCTGATAGATGAGCACCAATGTCAATAGCTTTATAACCTGATGAATGAGCGGCAATGTCAATAGCTTTATAACCTGATGGATGAGCACCAATGTCAATAGCTTTATAACCTGATGGATGAGCACCAATGTCAATAGCTGTATAACCTGATGGATGAGCACCAATGTCAATAGCTTTATAACCTGATGGATGAGCACCAATGTCAATAGCTTTATAACCTGATAGATGAGCGCCAATGTCAATAGCTTTATAACCTGATGGATGAGCACCAATGTCAATAGCTTTATAACCTGATGGATGAGCACCAATGTCAATAGCTGTATAACCTGATGAATGAGCGCCGATGACAATAGCTTTATAACCTGATGGATGAGCACCAATGACAATAGCTTTATAACCTGATGAATGAGCGGCAATGTCAATAGCTTTATAACCTGATAGATGAGCGGCAATATCAATAGCTTTATAACCTGATGGATGAGCACCAATGTCAATAGCTGTATAACCTAATGGATGAACGACAATGTCAATAGCTTTATAACCTGATGGATGAGCGGCAATGTCAATAGCTTTATAACCTGATGGATGAGCACCAATGTCAATAGCTTTATAACCTGATGAATGAGCGGCAATGTCAATAGCTTTATAACCTGATGGATGAGCGTCAATGTCAATAGCTTTATAACCTGATAGATGAGCACCAATGTCAATAGCTTTATAACCTTATGGATGAGCACCAATGTCAATAGCTTTATAACCTGATGGATGAGCACCAATGTCAATAGCTTTATAACCTGATGGATGAGCACCAATGTCAATAGCTTTATAACCTGATGGATGAGCACCAATGTCAATAGCTTTATAACCTGATGGATGAGCACCAATGTCAATAGCTTTATAACCTGATGGATGAGCACCAATGTCAATAGCTTTATAACCTTATGGATGAGCACCAATGTCAATAGCTTTATAACCTGATGGATCAGCAACAATGTCAATAGCTTTATAACCTGATAGATGAGCACCAATGTCAATAGCTTTATAACCTGATGGATGAGCACCAATGTCAATAGCTTTATAACCTGATGGATGAGCACCAATGTCAATAGTTTTATAACCTGATGGATGAGCACCAATGTCAATAGCTTTATAACCTTATGGATGAGCACCAATGTCAATAGCTTTATAACCTGATGGATCAGCAACAATGTCAATAGCTTTATAACCTGATAGATGAGCGCCAATGTCAATAGCTTTATAACCTGCTGGATGAGCACCAATGTCAATAGCTTTATAACCTGATGGATGAGCACCAATGTCAATAGCTTTATAACGTGATGGATGAGCACCAATGTCAATAGCTTTATAACGTGATGGATGAGCACCAATGTCAATAGCTTTTTAACCTGATGGATAAGCACCAATGTCAATAGCTTTATAACCTGATAGATGAGCGCCAATGTCAATAGCTTTATAACCTGATAGATGAGCGTCAATGTCAATAGCTTTATAACCTGATGGATGAGCACCAATGTCAATAGCTTTATAACCTGATGGATGAGCACCAATGACAATAGCTTTATAACCTGATGGATGAGCACCAATGTCAATAGCTTTATAACGTGATGGATGAGCACCAATGTCAATAGCTTTATAACCTGATGGATGAGCACCAATGTCAATAGCTTTATAACGTGATGGATGAGCACCAATGTCAATAGCTTTATAACCTGATGGATGAGCACCAATGTCAATAGCTTTATAACCTGATAGATGAGCGGCAATGACAATAGCTTTATAACCTGATGGATGAGCACCAATGTCAATAGCTTTATAACCTGATGGATGAGCACCAATGACAATAGCTGCATAACCTGATAAATGAGCACCAATGGCAATAGCTGTATAACCTGCTGGATGAGCACCAATGTCAATAGCTTTATAACCTGATGGATGAGCACCAATGTCAATAGCTTTATAACCTGATAGATGAGCACCAATGTCAATAGCTTTATAACCTGATGGATGAGCACCAATGTCAATAGCTGTATAACCTGATGGATGAGCACCAATGTCAATAGCTTTATAACCTGATGGATGAGCGTCAATGTCAATAGCTTTATAACCTGATGGATGAGCACCAATGTCAATAGCTTTATAACCTGATAGATGAGCACCAATGTCAATAGCTTTATAACCTGATGGATGAGCGTCAATGTCAATAGCTTTATAACCTGATGGATGAGCGTCAATGTCAATAGCTTTATAACCTGATAGATGAGCACCAATGTCAATAGCTTTATAACCTGATGAATGAGCGGCAATGTCAATAGCTTTATAACCTGATGGATGAGCACCAATGTCAATAGCTTTATAACCTGATGGATGAGCACCAATGTCAATAGCTGTATAACCTGATGGATGAGCGCCAATGTCAATAGCTTTATAACCTGATGGATGAGCACCAATGTCAATAGCTTTATAACCTGATGGATGAGCACCAATGTCAATAGCTTTATAACCTGATGGATGAGCACCAATGTCAATAGCTGTATAACCTGATGAATGAGCGCCGATGACAATAGCTTTATAACCTGATGGATGAGCACCAATGACAATAGCTTTATAACCTGATGAATGAGCGGCAATGTCAATAGCTTTATAACCTGATAGATGAGCGGCAATGTCAATAGCTTTATAACCTGATGGATGAGCACCAATGTCAATAGCTGTATAACCTAATGGATGAACGACAATGTCAATAGCTTTATAACCTGATGGATGAGCGGCAATGTCAATAGCTTTATAACCTGATGGATGAGCACCAATGTCAATAGCTTTATAACCTGATGAATGAGCGGCAATGTCAATAGCTTTATAACCTGATGGATGAGCGTCAATGTCAATAGCTTTATAACCTGATAGATGAGCACCAATGTCAATAGCTTTATAACCTTATGGATGAGCACCAATGTCAATAGCTTTATAACCTGATGGATGAGCACCAATGTCAATAGCTTTATAACCTGATGGATGAGCACCAATGTCAATAGCTTTATAACCTGATGGATGAGCACCAATGTCAATAGCTTTATAACCTGATGGATGAGCACCAATGTCAATAGCTTTATAACCTGATGGATGAGCACCAATGTCAATAGCTTTATAACCTTATGGATGAGCACCAATGTCAATAGCTTTATAACCTGATGGATCAGCAACAATGTCAATAGCTTTATAACCTGATAGATGAGCACCAATGTCAATAGCTTTATAACCTGATGGATGAGCACCAATGTCAATAGCTTTATAACCTGATGGATGAGCACCAATGTCAATAGCTTTATAACCTGATGGATGAGCACCAATGTCAATAGCTTTATAACCTTATGGATGAGCACCAATGTCAATAGCTTTATAACCTGATGGATCAGCAACAATGTCAATAGCTTTATAACCTGATAGATGAGCGCCAATGTCAATAGCTTTATAACCTGCTGGATGAGCACCAATGTCAATAGCTTTATAACCTGATGGATGAGCACCAATGTCAATAGCTTTATAACGTGATGGATGAGCACCAATGTCAATAGCTTTATAACGTGATGGATGAGCACCAATGTCAATAGCTTTTTAACCTGATGGATAAGCACCAATGTCAATAGCTTTATAACCTGATAGATGAGCGCCAATGTCAATAGCTTTATAACCTGATAGATGAGCGTCAATGTCAATAGCTTTATAACCTGATGGATGAGCACCAATGTCAATAGCTTTATAACCTGATGGATGAGCACCAATGACAATAGCTTTATAACCTGATGGATGAGCACCAATGTCAATAGCTTTATAACGTGATGGATGAGCACCAGTGTCAATAGCTTTATAACCTGATGGATGAGCACCAATGTCAATAGCTTTATAACGTGATGGATGAGCACCAATGTCAATAGCTTTATAACCTGATGGATGAGCACCAATGTCAATAGCTTTATAACCTGATAGATGAGCGGCAATGACAATAGCTTTATAACCTGATGGATGAGCACCAATGTCAATAGCTTTATAACCTGATGGATGAGCACCAATGACAATAGCTGCATAACCTGATAAATGAGCACCAATGGCAATAGCTGTATAACCTGCTGGATGAGCACCAATGTCAATAGCTTTATAACCTGATGGATGAGCACCAATGTCAATAGCTTTATAACCTGATAGATGAGCACCAATGTCAATAGCTTTATAACCTGATGGATGAGCACCAATGTCAATAGCTTTATAACCTGATGGATGAGCACCAATGTCAATAGCTTTATAACCTGATGGATGAGCACCAATGTCAATAGCTTTATAACCTGATGGATGAGCACCAATGTCAATAGCTTTTTAACCTGATGGATGAGCACCAATGACAATAGCTTTATAACCTGATGGATGAGCACCAATGTCAATAGCTTTATAACCTGATGGATGAGCACCAATGTCAATAGCTTTATAACCTGATGGATGAGCGGCAATGTCAATAGCTTTATAACCTGATGGATGAGCGTCAATGTCAATAGCTTTATAACCTGATGGATGAGCGTCAATGTCAATAGCTTTATAACCTGATGGATGAGCGTCAATGTCAATAGCTTTATAACCTGATGGATGAGCACCAATGTCAATAGCTTTATAACCTGATGGATGAGCACCAATGTCAATAGCTTTATAACCTGATAGATGAGCGTCAATGTCAATAGCTTTATAACCTGATGGATGAGCACCAATGTCAACAGCTTTATAACGTGATGGATGAGCACCAATGTCAATGGCTTTATAACCTGATAGATGAGCGCCAATGTCAATAGCTTTATAATCCGATGGATGAGCGTCAATGTCAATAGCTTTATAACCTGATAGATGAGAGTCAATGTCAATAGCTTTATAACCTGATAGATGAGCGTCAATGTCAATAGCTTTATAACCTGATGGATGAGCACCAATGTCAATAGCTTTATAACCTGATGGATGAGCACCAATGTCAATAGCTTTATAACCTGATAGATGAGCGTCAATGTCAATAGCTTTATAATCCGATGGATGAGCGTCAATGTCAATAGCTTTATAACCTGATAGATGAGCGTCAATGTCAATAGCTTTATAACCTGATGGATGAGCGTCAATGTCAATAGCTTTATAACCTGATGGATGAGCGTCAATGTCAATAGCTTTATAACCTGATGGATGAGCGTCAATGTCAATAGCTTTATAACCTGATGGATGAGCGGCAATGTCAATAGCTTTATAACCTGATGGATGAGCACCAATGTCAATAGCTTTATAATCCGATGGATGAGCACCAATGTCAATAGCTTTGAAGCAGTAATTTATATTCTATTATTTAGATATATTTACTTATATAACTAAATATTTTCAATATTTATTTTCCTATATATTTATAAAATTTATTTATTTATTTATTTATATAAAGTATTGTGTTAATTGTTTTAGCCAATGTATTCAAATTCCATTTTTTGTGTGTGGGCGTAATCATTTTACATTGACAGCAGCTGATTGTGAATGGACCTTTCCATTTTTAGCTATGCCCCGCCCATCACTTGCTAAGCTCCACCCACACCTCGGCGTGTTGGGATTGATTGATTCCCAAAGGCCCTCGCTATCAATTTCCTGAAAACTATACAGGGAAGCTGTTGAATATTTTGTACCTAATTTGACTGGGTGCTGTTGCTGCCTATGGCAGCAACAGCGCCCAGTCAAATTAGTTTCAAAATATTCAACAGAATATTTATTAAATAGTAAAAGCAAACAATTTGTACAACAACGCATAAACAGTTCAAATATGCGTTCGTGACGTACTTATCGACGTCATTCATTATGATGTCATTGTACACATCACGCAGTTCATTATGACGTCATATTATGAGCGGGTACTCTGGAAAGGTGAATTTTGAGAAGCATCATAGACCACGATGTAGCTTCACTCTCTCCCTCTATATAACCTTTAACCCCCACCCTTGTGTCAACTTAACCCTTTAATGGTCAAACTGACAAAAAAACAGATTTGCAGTTGTCTTCAGACATGGCTATTTGAAAGGCCTAGACGAGCGTATTTTCAAATATTTACCACTAGAATGACTTGCTCAGTAACAGAGCCAGTCATTCTAGTGGTAAAATTTCAAAAATACTCTTCTCTCAGCCTGCAGATAGACATTAGATAAGTAAATAACTTTGATTTTCTTTGCCATTACCCCCCTTTAATGGTCAAGCCGGCGAAAAATAATTCGGTGGTAAATTTACAAAAATAGTCTTCTAAAATTAAAATATCTTGATGTTTAATTGATATATCAAGTAGAATTTTGAGCGCTTTGAGGCGCTGTTGACACAAGAGGGGTTAATATTTGATCTGTTTTACTCATGTTCTGAATATAGTTTCTATGAGGTAATCTTACTTACTAATCATATAAAAATAATAGTTAACTGGAATATTTAGATTGTTTATAATAACTTTATTTATTTTAATATATGATATTATATCTTATTTTAAAAGAAGTATTTCCGAAATGAACTCCAATATGGCGATACCGTCTAGCCTGGTGTACTGGTATACAGAGCACACTGGCAACATGTCTGGCCTAAAACCGTGATCTAGCATCGCTGGAGACTAAAACGAACCTAAACGAGCTTAGAATGTTCGCAAAGGACAATACTCGGTGATGAAGCTTGATGAAAACTGATTGCAGCTGAATGGACATTTCCAGTTTATCCATCCATCCATCATATGACGTCATAATCAACTACATCACGTGTAGGATGACGTCATTATCAATGACGTCATAAGTGACGTAGATAAGTTCATCACAAGCGCTTAATTGATGACGGATATGCTGGTGAATATTTTGAAACTAATTTGACCGTGCGCTGTTGCTGCCATAGGTCAGTCAAATTAGTTTCGAAATATTCAACAGCTTACCTGTATATTTTTCGTGAAATTGATTGTCAGTGAGTTCAGAGATCGATAGATCCTAACATGACCGTGGTGTGGGTGGAGCTTAACAATAGATGGGCGGGGCATAGCTAAAACTGAAAAGGTCCATTATTCACTTGTTGCGTACCCGCTCCACGGGTATGCGTCTATTTTTTGCTGTCTAGAATTGCCTATAGGCGCGCCCATTTCGCGCACGGGATTGTGGGGCTGTGTCTCGCGAGATCTCCATCGATACCAGATCTAATAATTCTCGGAGCCAAGACACGGCTCTATTTTTAGATTGCTGGATATCTCATAATTATTATCTTCATGCGCGTGATTCATGGCGAGTTCTCCTATTTGTTCTGGTCCGACTGTAAGTTGCGCGGCGATAACCGCTTAATTATTTTAATAAACAGCCAACGGAACTCTAAATAACTACTCTAAATAAATAAGTACTCTTCTTTTGCTGGAGGACTGCGTACAAAACATGTTTATCATTCCTTCTGCAGATGAGAGTACTCAAGCACACGCCCACGCGTCATTGGTGCTCATCTATCAGCTTCCATTATCGTCTCTTATATGTCCACTTTAGCACTCTATCAAACTGACCACAAATGGCTTCTTGCGGTGATCGTGAGAAATGTCCATTTGCATTAGCTACTCGCCGGAGAACTTGTTTTGAAAGTTTACCACTGGAATGACTGGTTGGATAGCCGATCCTATAATTCCAGTAGTAAATTGCAAAAGAAAAACCACAATGGTCGCTTGGGCGGCAATTAGACATAGGACATTTTCTATGATAATGGATTTTTCGGTATATGACGTCATAATTATTTAGATCAAATGTAGCTGGACGTCACAATCAAAATGTGTAATGAATGAAGTATCAAGTATGCGACTTGCACGTCTTTACTATTTAATCAACATGCTGTTGAATATTTTGAAACGAATTTGACTAGACGCTGTTCGAATTGTATGTCAGCTATTTATTCAACAGTCATTTTCTATGATAATGGCTGGATTCGATCTGTAACTGAAGGATATGACGTCATAATCAATTACGTCATATACGGGCTGACGTCACAATCCAAAATGTGTAAATGAATGGCGTATCGAGCTCAGTCATGAACATTGAATAGTCCGGCAAGTGTACGAATTGTATGTCTTTACTGTTTAATCAACATCGTGTTGAATATTTTGAAACTAATTTGACCTGGCGTTGTTGCGGACAGAGGCAGCAAACCTTTAAAAGCACCCAGTCAAATTCAAAATAGTCATCAGCTTACCTGTATAGTTACCTTCAAATTGGAAGTCTGGGAATTCATTATTCAGCGTATATATACATATATATATATATATATATATATATATATATATATATATATATATATATATATATATACACCTGTGCAAAAGTTAAGCACCACCCTATTTTTACGCACATGCGAGGGTATATTCATGTGCTATGAAGAAAGCAATAGCATAAACAATTAATGTACCCATCCATCTTAGTGCAAGAGGTAATAATGCAACTAGAGGAATGCTGATTATGATGGTGGGGAAACACTATGTTTTTGTTTGAACTTGAAAACGAGGCCTGAATATGGTTACGTTGACACAACTGACAACTATTGCCCTACAGTTGACACACATGGCTAGATTGTCATTAATGGTGTCTGAAAACGAAGTTTAACATCTGTGCACGAGTTTGAGACTGTCATTATTAGTACCGGGTATATCCACCTTGTGCCTGGATGACGGCCTGGACACGACGTCTCATGCTGGTCACCAACCGACTGATACGCCATTGTGGTATTCGTTGCCATTCAAGATGGAGTGCGTCTGTTAATTCCTGTAGGTTCTGCACAGGAGGATCCCTCCTTCTCACCATGTTTCCCAGAATGTCCCAGATATGCTCAATAGGGTTCATGTCAGGGCTCCTTGCTGGCCATGGTAGGGTTTCGATGGCATTCTGGCGGAGGTATTCATGCACAGCTCTAGCACGATGTGGTCGGGCGTTGTCATCCATGAATATAGGGTGGGTTCCAGGTGCATGATTTACAAAATGAGGGACCACAACTCTATCCAGTATGGAATCTTGATATCTTTGTCCATTTAGTGTTCCAGGTACAGTCAACAGATCCAGCTTACAATCAAATGAGATGCACCCCCATATCATAACGGAACCTCCACCAAATGGAACTTCTTCCATGATGTTACGTTGGTCGTACGCCGTGCGTCTGGACCTCCATACACGAGTTCGACCATCTGTGGCATGAAGCAGGAACCGACTTTCATCGGACCAGTGTACCCGTCTCCAGGATCTCATGTTCCAGTGTCTTCTTTCGTTGCACCACCTCAGACGCTCCTCTTTGTGGTGTGCAGTGAGGAGAGGACGTCTGACAGGTCTCCTAGCTTTCATGCCAGCAGCATACAGTCTCCTTTTGACGGTAGACATTGACACTCTATTGCGCGTTTCCCATTGCTGGCTGAGCACTCTGCTGTTGGTGAATGGAGATCTCCTAACAACGCGTACTAGGGCTCGATCATCACGGGCAGTAGTCTTCTTCGGTCTTCCAGATCTAGGCCTGTCCTTCACCTCGTTAGTTTGCCCATGTTTTGCAATCAAACGACTGATTACAGTATGGTTAACGTTCAGCTGTCTGCCAATCTCTCTGCATGACATACCAGTGGTATGCATGCCTATGATTTGCCATTTCACACGATCACTTACCCTTTGTCTTGCCATAGCGGTTCACAATCAAGAGCTAATTCTCTCTGTACAAATAAACCACGGTCATGAACACAAAATTCCTAATCTTGTCGCCTAAATCTGTATGTAATGTTCTACACCTCAAACTGGACTTTTACATAACTGAACACGTGTGCTGTTTCCCGCCACGCACGGACATCAAGCACCGTGAAGTCTTGCATGCATGTGCATTTCGTACTTGGAATTATGTCAGATAACGTGGGGACAAAAAGTATGGCAGCCTAGTTGTACCATCATGTTTCTACGTTCTATTGTTTTTGCTGGTGCTTAACTTTTGCACAGGTGTATATATATATATATATATATATATATATATATATATATATATATATATATATATATATGTATATATATACATTGATTCCAACACGCAAAAAATGGGTGGAGCTTAGCTAGAAATAGGTGTGGCATACCTAGAAATGGATCTCTCTATTGAAATTGCCATGAGCAAATTGAGCATCACATGGCTAATACCACTTGGTAATGCGTGGCCCACACAATATGGGCCACTTGCATTAAGAGACCACCCATATTTATAGGTCACATATTTTAACAAGGCCAATCATAGATTGTTGCCCTGAATACAATATACTCGTCCTCTGACGGAGGGAGGATAATTAATACCACTTGCTAATAGGCATTTTCATGTTGTCTATCCATCATATTACGTCATATGATGTCATAATAAACGACGTGACGTATATGATGACGTCATAATCATGACGTCATGACTGACTCGATTTAGTCCGTCTTAAATGCTTAATAGTCCGACACGTACGAATTGTATTTCTCCTTCGATCAATACTCACCATTCTGTTACTTCTGATATACAGCTGGCCTTGACAGCGGCTCTAGGATTATAGACTTAGAAAGCTTTACCTACTCCTGGGAACCGGGTACTCGGCTCCCAACTGCCGAGTACCCGTTTACCATAGAGCTCATTCTTGTTTGCATAGCAACAAGAGCAATACATGCTTTTTGCAGGAGAAGATTTTTAGTGTCTTTTGTTAAAGAAATCTAAGTCTTTGTCTGTGAAGTGATAGTTTGTGCGTTCTTGATGATTTAACTGGATACTATGGAGAATACTGCCGATGAAAACCAGGTTGTATCATTCTTTATTATCCATAGTTAAAAGACTTAGGTCTCTAAATTTCGCATGTCCTGATTTATGACCCCAGAGAATCTGGGATGTGTGCTAACAACGATATATGCCAGACAATCGCCTTCTTTAACCCCAACAGGCGATCGGCAGATATGAAAATAGGTGTTTGCTACGGTATTTCTAACACGAATATCGACTGACGTCGTTCTCCGAGTGGGTGACGTCACACCCGGTTCGCTCGGATGTTTATGTGAAGAAAAATGTTCATTAATTCGCGCATCTCGTTCTGGGTGCTGCGTACTAAAAATGGTACCGGAAACTTTAGAATGTTCAAGTTTACGTGCGATCACGATCGGTTTGCAATGATCGGTGGTTTCAAAATTCTTGAGTAGATGCGTGGTCTGCGGTTTTACCGTGTGATACAGCAGTTTGTTATACATTTTGTTGTTTTCTTCACATATCGTTTGGCTTTCGTTAGGGAGTATAATTTATATTGATTGGTAAATATACCCTGAATGCTATGCGATATGGTTCCTGGAGCCGTTACACATCCTGGAGGATCTAATATGGGTGTGTTTTTATGACCGCTTCGTTCTTTTCGTCATAATCAATGCGATCTTTGTTGTAACGTGGCGGGGTGGGGTGCGGGAGGGATACGGTTAATTTATGAGTCAAATTATTTGAAAATTAATTGTCTGCCTTCCATCAGGGTCTCGTTCCGCTTGTAATTGTAGGTTTGTGCTTATTTTATAGGCCAAGCCAACCCCGCCATCATGTGACGAGTGCCATAAATTTGTATGAGTCGTATTTAAGGACCATGTCTGCTTTAGGTGTTCGCCCTGTAACCTAGACCATAGGTGTAATGTGTGCGCAGTGTGGTCCGTGGATATGATGGTTAAGTTCCTTGCCCAGAAGGACTTGGCTGGGTCTGACGCGGGGTCAGGCGGTCCGAGAGTAAATCGTGGAGCGCCCGGTTCGGCCGGTGGGGGTGCTCCATGTCCCCCAGCTGGAGGTGGCGTGGTTTGGTCCGGCTATGCAGGGTTTTCTGCATAGCGTTCTGCCCACGCTGGTGTCGTCCCTGCTACCAAAGGTTGGGGGGCAGTTTCTCCCCATGTCTGGTACGGACCCTGTCCTCAGACAGGGTGCTGGACTGGTTTCCGAGGGGGCCGTCTTGTACGGACCCCTGGCAGTCCCGTCTGGCTCCGGCCAGATGGGTTCTGTTGCTCTGCGGCCACCTCCAGGTGGTCCAGTAGTGGTGGCCGGTCCGTCAGGTGTGGGAGCCGTCCGCCAGGACGGCTCCACGGGTTCCTCGTCTAGTGACGACTCTTCGGAGTCCGAAGACGAGGAGGCTGTGGAGGAGAGGTTGCTGCGGCCTGTGATGCTGCAGGTGGAGAATATGGAGGTCGATTCCGTCCTGGACGGAACCGGCCTCCATTTGTCTGGCTTGGCGCAAGCCAGGGCAGCGGCTCCGCCTGTGGCTGAGGCTAATCTGGTACCGGGCACCGGTTCAGTGACGGTTGGTTTGGCACCAGCCGACACGGTAACGGGTCGGCCGGGCCGGGCGTGGTACTCACCTATCTCGCCTGGTCCGGCAGTCGGACGTGGGGTGCCGTTGGCGCCCATGTCTGGCTACGGTTCCGCGACTGCTACGGGTCCGTACGGTTTTCCGTGCGGATCTACCCCATGGACCGGAGTGTTTCATGGGGTGGCGGCGGAACCGTGTGGTACCGGAGTGCCTGGCGTGTCAGACGTGGCTCCTTGCCGGGAGGCCGTTGCTGGCAGGCCCGTGAACACGTCAACGGGTGACGTGTTTGCGGGTGTGTCTTCATCGGAGATAGATTGGTCAGAGGCTCTGGCATGGCTAGCCAGGGTTGACCCGTCTGTGGTTTCGGCCACGGCCGATGAAGATGTCCATTGGTTGCATCGATCAGGACGGGGATTTTGCCCGTGGCCCAGATCCAGTCAGTGGGACTGGATCCACGGTTCATAGAATTGTTGGAGGCTATTTATAGCAAACAACTTATGACCAAGGGTCAGCTCCCTGCGGCCTCCAGGGAGGTGCGAGCAAGATGTCGTATTCTGCGGGGGGAATACGACAGATATGGTGTAGTCCCATCGGTCACCGAGGATGACCGATGGGTACTGGGCGTTCAGAGTGCCAGGGCGGGTGGTCCCGGTCCGGCACTTGTGGACAAGGCTCAGGTACATCAAGAGGAAGTCCTGTCCCTATGCGATGAGGGTGTGAGGGCCGCTATGAGCGCTGTCAACCACTCGTATCGTCTCCTTCAGTCGGTGTGGGCTGAAGCGGGGGCAGGCCAGCCTGTGCCACCTGTGGCGCTTTCGTGCGTAAATGACGGCCTGGTGCTGTCTATGGACGCATTGGCAAGGGTGCAAGCGCGAGTGACTAAATCCAGGAGGCAAATGGTCATTGACCATATGCGTCCGGCTACGGCAGTCAGGGAGCGTCTTCTTAGGATGCCCCTGACAGGGCCTAGCATCTTCGGTGGCCAGGCGCGGGCCATCTTAGAGGATACAGCCAGTATCGCGCAGAATCGGTTAGCGGTCAACCTGCAGCTAGAGCTAGTGCGGCAAGCGCACGCACTAGGGGCTGTAGGGAAACCGCTAGCGGGACAACCTTCAAAGAAGCATAAGTGCAAGGCGAAAGCTAAGCCTGTTGCGACTTCTGCTTCAGCTGGCTTTTCTCAGCCGCCGCCGGCGAAGAAAGCCCGGAAGGTTGTAGAGGCGCCTACCCTCCCCAAGTTTGCTCCTGACCGCCCTAGAGGCGGGAAGGGCAAGGGGAAGGGGAAGTCCTCAAAGGGCGGACAGAAGGGGCCGGATCGTACCTGAGGGTACGAGAGCTCCCTTCATATCCGTCTGGACCGCGCCTGTGCGACAGGAACAGCGGTGCCAGTTATACCCGTCGTGCCTAGAACAAAATGGTTCTCTCTCTCTCGTTAAGAAAGAGGGGGAGCGGACTGCGAGCCGGACAACCCCGTTAGACGTCGAGGCGTCTATGGTGGGTGGAAGGCTCAGGCGTTTCGTCGAGGCCTGGCGAGGTGTGACGTCAGACAGTCTGGTACTGGGATGGTTATCCCAGGGTTACATGCCGGAGTGGTGGGACTTTCCACCACAAAATCTTGTTCCATAAAATCAAAGATTTTCACCCAAAAAATTGATCAATCTAAATTCCGAAATGGATGAGTAGAATTTTGACCATTTCTGGCAGATTTTTCATAAAAAAAAAATTTATCAATCAAAATTCTGAATAGAAGTTCTGGATTCTACCAGGATAGGATCAATCTAGCCAAAGTTGGTTAAAATATGTCAAGCAACTCTAAGGAGAAGTAGCGTTTTGACAATTTCTGGTAAATTTGTCATAAAATCTAAGATTTTTCACACACAAAATTTATCAATCAAAATTCTGAATAGACCTAGAGCCTACCACCATAGAATCCATCTTGTCAAATTTGCTTGAAATATGTCAAGCAACTAAGGAGTAGCATTTTGACCATTTCTGGTAGAATTTCAAACCCCAAAAAATTACGAATTAACATTCTGAAAACAAGTTCTAGAGCCTATGGCTGAAATCGCAATTTGACAATTTCCAGTACATCTTTAATAAAATTTAAGATTTCCACGCAAAAAATTGATGAATCAAAATTCTGAATGCTAGCTAAGCTAATAATTGAAATCGGCCCAGTGGTTCTTGGTCGTTTAAAGGAATAGTTGCCGGCCGATGGCCGGTCGCCATAGTATACACTTACTTGGCCTAAAGGCCAGGTAAGCTAGTAATATCATAGCCATTCAGTGATTCATGAACTCAATATTTTCAGGTTGGTGACATATGCAGATACTGAAATCAATCTTGTTTAATATGTACTAATTGCATTTTCTCTCCTACAGGTGCAAGGTCTATGCACAAGATGCGACAAGGCGTCAGAACGTGGTTGACCCGGATGGAGATGTGTGGCTGAAAACCAAGGCAATGCAGCAGCAAGAACCACATCCACATAAAGATAGCATACAGACAGGCCTGTGGACTAAATCGCTAGAAAATCTACCAGTGCTTTTTGGCGAAGGGCAGATCTATGGCCATATGGGAGGTGTTACTGAAAAGCATAGAACATCTGGATACAATATGTTTAAATGTGGCAAGGTAGAGAATGTTTTAATTTGTGCAGTTGATCAACATTGTAAATCTAAAGCTATGGTAGGCGCCAGCATGTCTAAAGAGAGATATAGCTGAGCCTAATAGGATCAGTTGTGGATGCGAGTTGCGCATGTAAAGCTGGTGGTATGGGGAAGTGCAAGCATGTGGCTGCACTTCTATGGCAGCTTAATGACTTTAAGCAAAGTGGAATTTGTGAGGTTCCAGAAAACCTAGCGTGTACCGAAAAACCTAGATCATGGGGTATGCAGAAGGGGGCAGCATCTGTACTAACCAAAACATTTGCTGCCTTGGATTTCATTAAATTCGCTCCAGGAAAAGGAGAAACCAATCTATCCAACAGTAAGAGGCGGCGAGAGTATTCCAGCTTGCCATCATCGAAGCAAAGTCTGCCACAGTCTCGGCTGGAGGATCTCGCGTCGGATTTGTCACCATTTAGGGGCATGTGGAGTGAGATAATTTCTGAGGTATGCATATAAAATGAGAGCAATCTTATCAGAATTTGAACACTCACTCACTCTTTTTTTCTACCACCGCAACATTTTGCTTTTCCAGGTTTTCGATGTTGTGGAATCAAAATGTATGGTCAGTGACATGCTTGTGTTAAAATGTGATTGTGAGTGAAATTGGACGAGTAGTTTCCAAGCTATTGATAGATATCCGATGTGGATCCAGGACTATACATCTGGATCACAAGCAAATTCTGGCAATCCTTTCACTGTAAACGGTTTTGAAATTGTTGTGTTAAAATTTAGATACATTTTTACCATCTAATACAACATAAAATTTACTATCTACAAGTAAGTCAAGGCAGCTGACAATGCATATTTTGTTGAAAATATAGGATCTATATACAAACAGATTACATATCTAAACAATCATACATTTAATGAAGGGATCCTATCTCAGTATCTGTCACTTATGTTATCTGATGTCACAATCATAACGACACACACTGATACAGAATACGAAAAGCGTAGGAATTGTATGTGTTTGATTCCAACATGCACAAAAAGTGGACCCTGCATGGCTATAAATGGATCACTGAATATTTTGAAAATAACGTTAATCTTTATACAGCTGCCATGCAAATTAATTCAAAATGTTCTGATAAAACTGTTTGAAACTAAATTTCCACAATATTATAATCAAAATTAAAATATGATGTATATCTCTCATTTCAGGATTTGATTTGTGACGTCGACATGGTTGATGGTCTAAATAATGATAGTGTGGCCTTAGATGTCCATGTGGCTGAACATTTGAGTGCATTACAGGTAAACACAAAGATTTAGTGTCAGATCTAGCGCTGGACCATTAAAAATTAGTTATCCTAATACCTGTGTTATGGTGCTTTTAGACCAGATATAGAAAATTATGTGGATTACATTATATCAGTGATTTTACACATAATGCTGTTAATTATGACCACCAGAACTATGTGAAATCAAGCGTGACGATTCCTGTAGACTATAGCCCAGAGCACAATAGCCCTATTAACAACACTTAAGCCGCCCACACTGGTCTTGAGGACAACATATTTCAACCATGCTTATACCTGAACATTTATTTATAAAGCTTCCATTCTGTGTTTACTAAATTGTGTGTTTATAATCTGATAACCCCTTTCCTTCTGAATACCCATAAATATAGTTTCAACACATTTCTATAAGAAACCTACTGAGTATTTTTGAGTACATAAATCGATTACAAGATGCACAAAAAGTGGGCCATGCATTAAACTAGAAATGGATTCCTCGAATTTCCTCCATTAATAAATATTTTGAAAATATAAATTGGACTTGAAGCAGGTCTCTATGTAACCACAAGGCTAATTAACTCACATATTTTTTTATTAAATCATTTGAAAACTAAATTTCCACAATATTATGTAAAGACTTATATCTCATTTCAGGATTTGATTTGTGACGCCGACATGGTTGATGGCATACATAACGCTAGTGTGGCTTTAGATGTCCATGTGTCTGAACATTTGAGCGTATTACAGGTAAACACCAAGATTTGGTGTCTACTGCAAACAATAACATGTTCTATCACTTCCATAACCCTATGTAATCATTATATATATATATATATATATATATATATATATATATATATATATATATATATATATATATATATATATATATATTTAGAGAGAGACAGAGAGAGAGAGTTGCTTGATTGGGTTCAACAGATGGCATTTCATTAGGACATGTAGTCCTATAGACATGCGCCGTAACGACATGAAGGAATCTTGCCCATTAATCATTTCATGGTGAAGCCGGCCAAAATCAGCCTATGCAGTATTCCTGAGCAATGCCCATTTGCAGGTCAAGAGAATACAATTTTTGAAAATTTAGCAGTTGAATGTCTGGCTCGTTAACTGAGCCAGTAATTCCAGTGGTTAGCTTGACAGATAGTATTCTCTTGGGCTGTAAATGAACAATAACTAAGCAAATATCTTTATTTTTTTAGGTGTGGCATTTTGACAATTTCCTAAATGTTTCATAAACTCCAAGACTTTCACCCACAAAATTGACCAATCAAAATTTCTGAATTGATGTTCTGAAGCCTAGCACCATTAAACCTTACAGCCAATTAAGCGATTAAGAAGGATGCGTTTTGACAATTTCCGTTAGTTTTCATAAAATCTAAGATTTTCACCGAAAAAAATGGAGCAATCAAATTCTGAATACATGTTCTGGAGTCTGCCACCATAGGATCCTTCTAGCCAAATTTGGTTGAAATCGGTCAAAGCATTATGGAGATGTGATTTGATGGGCGGATAATTCCATACTTTCCATACACATGCATGGACCAACCTACCACTCTGAAATCATTAGCCAGTAAGTAAATTCACCAACCAATTTTGGGATTTTATTAGCCAAATGTGAACATGGTAAAAGGGATATTTATCTTGCCTCAAATGTTGAATTAAACTGATCAGGATTCCATATATATTTCATTTCCTGTCTAGGACAGTAACAGATTCCAGTTAAATTAATTTCAATATATTCAACAGCTTACTTATCATGTATAAAGTCCATATTACATACATTACAAGACATGTTCGATACAAATCTGTACAAAATGTCTGGGACAGAGATGTTAATAAGATTATTTCTAGCACTAGTGTAAATTATTTCTATTTCATCTAGGAAGTATCAGCTGCTAATTGTCATGATTCCAATCAAACTGATGTGATGATGAGGTCCACTGATCCACAAACATGTCAGACTATGAGCCCAGTACAGGTATAGTACACATTTATCTCATATATTGTCTAATCTAGATTTGAAAATTGAGAATTTTTAAATATTAATCATTTAACCATTGCCTTGATTTTCAAATTAGATTAAAGGATGAACTGGCGATCATTTTTCAACAAATTTTGGTGGAAGATGTTGCTGTCATCATCAACTAAAATTGTTAAAAAATGTACACCAGTTTCTTTGCTTTTGACAGTAAAATGTAGAATATTGACAGCACAGTGACAAGGGTTAATGGTAAAACTTTGTCAAAGCAAAAATTCTCAGTCGGAAAATGTCAATTTTCAGGGCACGAGAAAATTGTCTTTAACATTTGACACAAGATTTAGTCGAATGACTTAATGGTATTCGTTTTTTATTGACCATACAATGCTTATTACTTCATTACTGTGCCATAAATACTTCAGATTTTGAAAACAATTTAACTTTACAGGTTTTAGACAACCCCGGCTCTTTGTTACATTGTTTTTCAAAATGTTCAGAACGCATAACAATTAACCTCATATGAATCCATACTGCTAGACCAATCTATACATTTTGAAAACAATTTGACTGTAATTCTCTTTGACATGTTTGAGATAGGTAACAATGGTTGTCAGTCACATTATTTTCAAAATATTCAGAAATTCTATTTAGTCCCATAGAATACAATACATCATGCTGCTCAGATGATTTTAATAATCCTGCTATTACTATATACATATCTATACAAGGCAAATCAATAAATTGATGTATGCTCCCCTAAGGCATACTCTGCAGAGAAACTGAATGGATAAAAGCAAAATCTAAGTTTCTCTATATAAACACACTTAGAATTTGCTTGTTACCATATGAAAAATACATATAAAAACTATGTTCAAAATGAACAGAGATATTTTCTGTAATAATCAATACCAAGTTTGGTGACCATATGTGAAAAAGTCTTGAAACCATGGCCCGGAGAAATTTTCTGTGATATTGTCGACCATGAAAAGTAGGTCAGCATGACCTACTTTTCATACTGTGCACACCTCCCTAAGATGCATCCACATACCAAGTTTGGTGACCATATATATGTCAGCACGTCCATTTATTTGATAAAGTGAACAACTTCATTCAAATGGTGTACTAAATACCACCATGTTATAATACCGGTTTTTGGACAAATATACACTCGGAATGAAAAAGCATTTGAAATATTCCTTAGTGCACATATTTTGTGAAAATCAAGGGGAGTTAATCCTAGTTGGTCCAGGAAGAATTATCTCCCCTGTTAGGATAAGCATAAAAGTGGTAATATTTACTTATCTGTACAATACAGGAAAAGCTGCTAAACCAGTGAATCATGGCTACAGTGTTGGTACAGACACACATGTGTCTAGAATATTAAATCTAAGCTACTTGATAGATATAAGTATATAATTTTGTTACACCAGGGAAATAGTCCATTGCCTGCCATGCTTGTGGATGAGCTTGAGACCGAAGCATTCATTGACAAATGTAAAAGGTATGTGCGCAGCCACATGCCTTTATCTATGGAAGAGAGAGTGGCAATTGAAGTTGAAACGCAGGGGCAGTTGTTTAACAACAAGTGGTTCCGTCAGAGAGAAGGTAACTTTTTCATTGCATGTTTTAACCCTTTAATTATCAACAAAACCTTCTTCTTTTAGTTAAAGCTCATTTACAAGCCAAAAACAAGACCATTTGCGGCAGATAAATGTCTATTTGCAAATGAAGAATACTATTTTATGAAAATTTATTGCATTGATAAATTTCCAAAAATAATCTTTTCTTGGTCTGTAAATTGTCATTTTCTATGATATGTATGAGAAAAATCAAATTTTCTTAGAAGACATTGGAGGGTTACTGGGTTAATACTTATATTGTGTTTGAAAAATATGTGAAATGTATTGATTTCATATGCAGGACGATACAGATGACAGGCCAGTAATTACAAAATCTACAGCTTAGACTGCACATTCTACATATCATAATTTGAAATTCAAACTGTGATCCTAAGCAATAAAAGAGTTACCATATGGGGCTCGGATTGCCAGCCCACCCACCCCAATGGCGATCTCTTATAGCAAATCAGATGGAATGGCAAAATTCAGCATTGACTGGTATTGACCGATTGTCCCAGACTGTTGTTTAATATATTTAAATATTACTGTAATTTTCTATATTTATACAGGAAAAATCACAGCATCCATGGCTGGTGCAATCATGAAACGGCTGAAGAGCACACCACCAGATGCACTCCTGCAGCAGATATTTCAATATCAACAGAAGGGGTGTGTATCCGTTGCTTGCAGACATGGTATTACCATGGAGGGTGAAGCTCGTGCTAAATATTTAGAAGACCTTCACCAGAAAGGATATGATGCTGTCATTGCAGAAAGAGGGTTGGCAGTAGATGAATTCAGACCGTGGTTGGCTGCAAGTATAGATGGGCTAGTGAATATTTCAAGTCCGGTACCAGAAACTGGTATTGTAGAAATAAAGTGTCCATATGTACCACACACAAATATTGATATACCACACAACATAATCACACTCACTGCAGCGAGAAAGCAATTTTTTCTCAAACTCACTGATGGAAATTTGCATCTGAATAAGAACCATAGTTACTTTTATCAGATGCAAGTTCAAATGGGTGTTTACCAGCTGGCGTGGTGTGATTTGTTTGTATATTACAAAGTGGACGCTTTAAATATATGTGATACATTTGTAACCAGAATTCACTTTGATAAAGAACTATTCTTTGATAGCATACTCAAGAGACTTGATGATTTTTATCTAAATGCAATTGTTCCAGAACTGTTCAGTAGGCGAGTTGCAAAGGGGCAGAAACTCTTTCCAATGTCTAACGTATATAAATATAATAGAAATAAGGAAAACTAACTGGTCTCTCTTACAAATGTACCATCAATCATAGTCAAATACACTATTAAAACCTCTACATTAGCATAATTTAATTTATTATAAGTTCGGAAAAATTTAAGTCAATACTAGTCATGCCAGTACTAAATCTAGCCATGTATGAGGATTTCCAGATTTTGGAGTGATTCAGATAAAAGAACCTGTATCCTGATTGGATACAATTCTAGATCTATGGATATCTCGAATCTCAAAGACTACTGGTCCGATTTGGCTCACATTTTAACACCATACATAGGATTCCAGAACTGAGTTTGAACCGAAAAGAATCTGGAAAATAAGAAAAGTGTGAGGACGAAGGTCTGATATCTCTGATTGCTCTTGTACACGTGGTATATGTACTCATATTTCAATGTTTTATTCAGCTCACATTGTTTAGATCTACTCGTAATGACTTGAAATTTTAAGAACTTACAATAAATTAATTAACTTTTTAACACTCATATCGGTCAAAAACGGCTTCTGCAGTGGCATTGAGAACTATCGATATGCAGACCAAGAGAAGACTATTTTTGACAATTTACAACGAATGAACAGCTCGATACCTGAGCCAGTCATTCTAGTGGTAAATTTTCAAAAATAGTCTTCTCTTGGTCTACAAATCAACGTTTTCTATCAGAAAATTTAAATTTCTCGAACAAAATCGAGGGTTAAAGGGTTAATGTTGATAATTTTAACCCTTTAATTGTCATGCCAGCCAAACCGGGTGTCTGCAATGGTCTGGACAAATAACACAAATGACCATTTGCAGGACAAGAGGCATCTATTTTTCAAAATTTACCACCGGAATGACTGGCTCGATAACCAATCTAGTAATTCCAGTGGTAAATTTAAAGAAAAAAAGGCATCTCTTGGCCTGTAAAATAACATTCAAGAAGCAAATATTTTGATTTTCATGATCAAATTTGGCCATTAAAGGGTTAATTCTACAATGAGAATATCCTGAGCCTCTATTAAGATTAGAATATTATCTATGACTCTATGTAATATAACTATATAAGTATTAACTCAGTGTCCTGATCAAACCTGACAATTAGAATGGTATCGAGACAGGCCCTCATATTTCATTAACCCGTAAATTCATTCACGAAAATTTCAATTTTCCTTTTGAAAATGTCCATTTGTGGACCAAGAGAAGACTATTTTGGGGAAATTTACTACTGAAAAAGGCGGGCTCGGTTATCAAGTCGGTAATTCCAGTGGTCAATTTTCAAAAGTAGTGGTCTCATGGTCTACAAATGTATATTTTCTAAGACAATTGCAGAAGCCATTTTTAGCCGAATTTGAACGTGAAAGGGTTAAGCTTGTGCTTATTACTAAATTATTATGAATCATATTGTCTTTAACCCTTACCACTCTGATATCAAAATTTTAAATTTTCAAATTGAATTAAAAGATAAACTGGTGCTCAATTTTCAACAAATTTGCTTGATGATGGTGCTGTCATAGACAGCAACATCATCCACCAAAATTGTTGAAAAACATACAGCAGTTTCTTTGCTATTGCCACAGTAGAAGATAGAATATTGCCATCAGAGTAGTAGGGTTAAAACCATTTAGTGGTCAAGAAAATCTATTGTTGAGAAAATCTCTCATAGTGTTCATCTGCAGACCAAGAGTAGACTATTTCTGAGATTTTATCGTTGGAATGATTTTTTGGTTATCAAGCCAGGCATTCCAGTGATAGATTGTCCAAAATAGTCTTCCGTTGCTCTGCAAATGTCTATTTCTCAAGACCTCTGTAAAGACTTATTTTGGCCATCTTGACCATTAATGGCATTGGACATGTTAGAATCAGTTCTGAGTAGCCAGTTATTGTCTTAGTGATCAATGTCAGCAGGGCTCTTAAATGTATAAATGCTGTTCTCGATTATATCAATATTAGCTGATATTATAATTGTAAATTGTATTAATTGTTATTGAACCACCTGGAAAGTAATTGTATATAAATCTCTAACTTGTAATGTAAATTGTAACTAATTACTTTCAGACCAATGTAATTTGCCAGTTTAAAGGTACTCAATGGTGGTAGTAAAAACTATGATCACATTATTACTTATCTCCAACAATAGGTTCTGTGGTAAAATTCACTAAATAACAGCAAATTACCCATATCTTATTCAAGTCATTTGCCATTGAATTTGGAAAAACAAAGTTCAGTATTCGATAGTTCTTAATACGTTCAATGACACGTTCAACATGAATCCGTACTCGAGCAATCCGTCGAGTTTGTTCTTCATGTTCTGGTGACAGTTGGAAATTTCCACCCAGGAATGGTGGGATGTTCAGTCCAACATTTTTCTTTGCAAGATACTCATCAATTAAAACTCCACGGTCTGCCATTACTGAATCACCTTTGCTAAGTAGCTCAATAAGGCCACTGTTCACAGTAATTTCTTTGTCCGACATCTTACCAGGAACAAGGTCAGTTACAAAGCTGATAAAACCATTTGGTGAAATGCCAACTAAGCCCTTTGCCGTGTTGTGACTTTTGTACGATGAATATGTCTCTGATTGCACCATGAAATGAGACGGTGTTTCAATAAAAAGTTCTGTACAATCAAGAATAACACGCGTACTTGGGTATGCCTGTTTAAAACACTCAGGCATATGTTTATCCACCGTGTGCTTTAATGGCCATATCGGAATTTGCCTGAACCGACGATGTAGAAGGTCAAAGTAGGTCCTACAGATTCTGGACACAGTTGATACATGAATTGCGAACCTGAAAAGCAATAACATAGCTCATTAACTCTTCAATCGTCAAGATGTTATGTGTCTAGAAAATGTAAATATGTCCATAATGAATGGATGTATAGGTCTTGACAAGGTCAACTTTTTTTTCTCCAATTTCTTACTAGAATTAGTGACTTATTCCTACTGTGGTCAAATTTAAATAATAGCATCTTTTTTGGCTGCATGGTTTATGAAGATCACTGCTAATTCTGGGTCTGGATGGTAGGGCCAGTAAAAGTTAAATAACAAATTTTAGGCTGACATGGCTAGCCCAAGAGCATTGTACATATGTTAATTAATTTTATTTATTTTTTTTCAAAAATGGTACTGTATAATGTATATAAATTGATTACTCAGTTGCTCAGAATCAGTTGCCTGTGTTCTATACGATGGCCTTGTTATCGTTTTCTGCTCAAGCCAGCTAGAATCAACTTCTGCAGTGTTCTTATGAATGTCCATCACATGCCTAGAGATTATTTTTGAAACTTTACCATTGATATGAATTTCTCGATCAGAGGCAATTGACCAATAAACAGTTTCCATTGAAACATAGCAATTGTCTTACATGTACATGCTGTATATGTGTTTAGTGCACTCAATTTAAACATTTCATTCTGCCAGCATCTCAAATTCAAGGCAACCGCATACAGAAATATTGAATATTTTGAAATTAATTTGACTGGCAACTGGAAGCTATTGCTGCCCAAAAATCTTCACGACAAGGATTATTTAATGGAATATAGCAATAGGTTAGAAATGTTTCATCTATTGTAGTGATTGTAGGAGTAACCCTTTCACACACATATCCCTGGAAAAGTCAATTCTTTATGATATTATAAATCTTGTTCTGTTGAATATTTTGAAATTAATTTGACTGGAGGTTGCCGTCTAAAGCAACAACAGCTTCCAGTCTAATTTCAAAATATTCAACAATTTTCCGGTATGGTTGCCTTGAAAATGAGATATGGGGAATTCATATGTGAAACGGTTAATCATTAATGGTGATAGGAACTATATATACTACAAAATGTTATGGTTGTCAATACTTTTCATATGAAAAACATGTTCAATAATCAACTTAATCTCAGAATACTTCTTACATGTGGTTTACATAATGAATACTAGAAGCTGTGAGTAATGTAGTATTAATTTCCAATCTTACCACTTTCAATCTTATAAAGTACTCAGAGCAGCTCCTACTACTAAATTAGAATAGCAATTATTAATTTCATGTGTTTTGCAATTATTTGATTAATTGAATGTCTAATCTAACCCCTCTGGTGTCAACATTACCCGTAAATGGCAGAGCTAGGTTTGGACTGTCGAAAACTAACTTTGAGCGGACATTGTCCAAAACCTGCCCAAAAGGGTTTAAACCTGTCCAAGACTGACCATTTAAACTAATCTGAACATATGTTTGTTAAATAACATATATGCTTATTTAATATGCTAACCAATGTTACAATGTGTAATAATGATATTATATAATTATCAAACACTATTCAGTACATGTAAATATTAGAATTTAACCTTTAATGGCAAGCTAGCCAAAAGAGTGTAAATACAAAACAGTGTTGTTTTCTAACTTGCTCAAGCACACTATGTTTCTGGTAAAGCAGAAAAGAAAACATAATGCTTCTGACAAGTAAAGTGGTAAAGAACTGATTGATCTAATATAGTCAGTTCATTAGACAAAAGATTATTTTCACCTGTTTACATAACCCTATATCATCTAGACCACTATACAGGAAAGGCGTTTAATATTTTGAAACTAGTTTGGCTGGAACCTGTTGCTACCTATGGCAGAAACACCTCCCAGACAAATAAGCTTCAAAATATACAACATAATATCCTTATGTTATAAATGGAGTTCGGTATTTTGTGTTTTAGGTTCAAAGGGTTAACACTGTATGTATAATGTAAATGTCAAATATCATGTAAATAAATGTCCATTTGCAGGCCAGGAGAATACTATTTTTGAAAACTTTTGAATGACTGGCTTGTCTATCGAGCCAGTCAGGGATAAATGATCAACATATATATTATATAATTCATTGCATATTTTCAAAATGGCATGGCAGGCCTGCCCAAATTGAAAATGTGCGCAACCCATTTTGGTGTTGTGCAAATTTGTTTTTGGTAACCCATTCTGTTTTGCGTAATCATTTTTCATGTATTTATGTACGATATGAAACCAGTTGCGGGAACGGAAAATGGGTTGTGCGTAACCTTTGCGCGACCTTAAAATGGGTTACGCAAATTTGGACAGGCCTGCATGGATGATGCCAGTGTTTGTACCAGACTTACCTGTAAGCGAGATCTTCTGATAACAATCCGGCTCTCACTCTAGCTAACACCAGAAATAGCTCATTTTCAGTGGTAAGGGTCCGGTTAGCACCCATACTTGGTGCATCACCTTTCTTCATTGAGCCCCAATATTGCAGATGCTTAATATCCGGTTCAAGGAAACGAAACAGTACCTTGAATTCCTGGAATGATTTGAAGCCTGTATAAAACTTAATGGCTTCTGGCCTTTTCCTAAGAGCTGAAACACAGAAGGTTTTGTTCAGTTGATGCCGGTTTACTAGGTCTAATTTTGTCTTTGTCATGTAGTACTTGCGTTTCCATCCTAAATTTTCAGATGCTTGCCGCCTTGACTTTGTCACATCAGATTTACATTGTTCCAGCTGCACCTTTGTTTCA
Source organism: Chaetoderma sp. LZ-2023a (assembly GCA_034401795.1). Lineage (NCBI taxonomy): Eukaryota > Metazoa > Mollusca > Caudofoveata > Chaetodermatida > Chaetodermatidae > Chaetoderma > Chaetoderma sp. LZ-2023a. The sequence continues at coordinate 53,127,769 of CM067367.1, forward strand.
TCGAGTTCAGCTCCTAACTGAGCTATTCTCATTTCCATAGTATCAATAACTTTACATTTTTCTTTAATAATTTCCAGAAGATAATCAGGATTTGTTTCTGACAATGAATATGTATGCTCAGACACATATTCAGAACCGCTAGTGACACAATTTATATCTTCATCATGATCATTGGTTAACACATCCGATGCGCTCACAGATTGTTGGCTGCAGCCCACTGAAAGATTTTCTCTGATAATCGGTCTACGTGTTTTAACACACACTGCATCCTTTAATGGAAAATTTGTTGGTACACGTATCATGTATGTCCTTTCACCACCTTCAAAATGCTCACTACATACACGATGACCACATGTGGGTTTAAATTGACTAAACTTGCCTTTGCTTCCAGCCCTGCCAATATTTTTTATCCATAGATTTCGAGACAGTGGGTCTTTTGGAAAGTTGTAAAATTTTAAATGACGCTCACGTTTATTATTATTAAAACATCCAGGCACACAACACGTAAATCCTGGCATCGCTTTGTCCAGTGTTGATCACATCTTTTGCAGTCAAGTTAGATTAACCTTTTAACAATCGCATTGGCCAAAAAAGGCTTCTGCACTCTCTTGGTCTGCAAATGAACGTTTTCTAAGAAATATTAATTTTCTTGAACAAATTCTAGAGGTAAAGGGTTAAGATGACCTAACTCAACAACCCTAACCCTTTCATGACAAACCTGGCCAACACCAGCCTCTGCAATAGTCTTGAAGAATGTCCATTTTCAGGCCAAGAGGAGACTACTTATGAAAATTTATCTCTGGAATACCTAGCTCGATAACCAGGTCAGTCATTCTAATGGCAAATTTAAAAAAAATAGGATACTCTTGGCCTGAAAATGGACATTCAGTAAGCCAATATTTTGAAATTCTTGAATAAATTTAGTAATTAACACTTTCTCCGAAGACTTCCCCATATCTCATTTTCAAGGCACCCCTACAGGAAACTGGTTGAACACTTTGAAATTAATTTGACCAACGACTCCAATTAATTTTAAAACTAACAAAATTAATTTTATATCATAATATTGTAATATATTTTTGGGATTTGTCGGTGGGGTTTAAATTTTAATGCCCAGCCTGGCTAAAACTGGGTTTTGCTCTTCCTTCTAAATCACAAAATCTTACATGCGGCTGATAGGGTGACCTGTCAAATTAAATTTATTTATTTTCAAAAAATCCAATCGTGAATGCTCTTCTTTTCCTAACAGGAGCACAATGATCTTGAGAATAATGCCCATTTGTAGAACAAGAGATCTAAGACTAAATCTTTACACCTGAGATGAGAGGCTCAATAACGCAAGGCCGCCTCTGATCTTATTTAAATAAAGTTAGCCTGTCAGACACACAGCGTCACTGTGACTCGGGCTTATAGTAATAGATAGTATAAAATATTCAGATTCAGACACATATATATAAGTCGAGGCCGTTTGAATGGTAAACATTCTTAGAAAATTCGATAGTGGATCAAATAAAATACTGAGTTCATTGAAAGAAGTAACTAGTTACTTTCTGTTTAACACGCGAAGTTTTTATTTATGTATTTTCAGTCACCAGTTTTCGTACGTTACTTTACGCGACTGTAACGATATGCTGATGTTAAACAACGTTTATTATACACACAGCGCACAAAAACATTAGCTGAAACTTACGATGCACAATCACCGACTCAATATATGTAGAGTTAAAACGACCAGACGTATATATACTGGTCTGGCGTTTTGTTAGCTTACTAAAATACTTACCACTCAATTCACTGTTTGCTAAAAGTCACCTGACTTAGATATCTCAGAAAATTTTAACCTATTCATTCCCATGGTGTAGGTTCCCTTGAAACAAGTTTAGCAGAGATACATCCCTCCATTGGGTAGTCTTGATAGTATCTCTTTAACTCTAAAGCAGTCATTGCTCTAGGGAACCGGTTCCTCTATTCCTATAGAGAACATATAAACGAGTCTGTGAGCATGCGCACTTATGCTACTATGCATGCGACCGAGTCCAAGCCTTCATTAATTAATTTTCTGTATTACGGGAAACACCTAACTTTTATCTCAACAAATCCTATTCATTCCATAATCTTGTGGAGCTACATCCACATTTGCTTTTCATGAATACCACAGTACAAGTGGTCTTTGTTGAATAAGTCATAGTACTTATGTAAAATGGTTATAATTTACGTGAATATGAGCAGAAAGTTCGTTGTGACCAAGTTGAAAGAAAATGGCGCCAGCTTCACATTACAAGCCAGGTGAAGTCAATAACTCTGATCCTATTTTAGCCACGAGGCTCCGTTCCTACGAAAGGTATACTATATACCGGTTTGGAACATCTCCTACGAAAGGTATCCTACATAACATATGTAACATACCGGTTGGGAAGTTAGTGGATCAATTAAGAGTTTTGACTAGGTACGTATTTCCGAGCGTCATTCTTTCCTACATAAGGTATACTACATACCGGTTTGGATCGAATCCTACATAAGGTATCCTACATAACTATGTAATATACCGGTTGGGAAGTTATTGGATCTATTAAGAATGTGACAGTGGTGCAAACAGGCGTGGTGGACCGGATGAACACCACAAGGATACACCACGATCATCCCCTGAAGAAAAGCGAGTGGTCCTTCTAAGGACCGTTACTAACCAACTAACATGAAACTCGCAATTACTTCATCATGATCAGTCAGTCATGTCAGTCGTATTACAATAAAGACGAGACCATCGTATTAATTCGCGATTCGGTGTTCGCTTTCAATTGGCGGCGTTTTTGCAGGCTAATTTAACATTACTAGCAATGGGCCATGAAACCTTTTTACCTTTTATTTAATATTTTATAAAAACGAGATTTTATGTTTTCTAATACCTGGCGGGGTTAGTCGACGCAAGTATTTTTTATGGCCGTAGTTTCATGAAAAATGTAAACATTGCGTTGCTATGGGATATCCTCTTTAGTGTGTCGTAAATTGGCAAATGTTGGACGGTCTCGGAATGCCCGGATGTTCAAAATTACGATACTGAATTGAATCCTCGTAATCACATAACCCGCTTTTGTTAGATAGGCTATTAAGCCTGTGCCAGATTATCAGGTTCACTTGATTTGTAAATCTAGGGAGAAACTTGCGTTCACTTGATTGTGAATTGAATCTGATCTTTCAGATAAAAATAATGTAGAATCTGACATTTATACTGCAACTTACATAATGTCGTCCACTGATAGATCTGCATAGAATGCGAAGGAGGCCATACCACGAACATCGTGTGCCTTAACACAAACTGAGTGTCTCCTGGAGATACATTCTAGTGTCAATTAATGGTGTCTGTAATCCAGTTGATGAGATGCGCGCTTACTAAACAAATTCGCATAAGTAATCTGACCGGTAGATCTGCATAGAATGCGAAGGAGAAGGCCATACCACGAACATCGTGTGCCTTAACACTTACTGAGTGTCTCCTGGAGGTACATTCTAGTGTCGATTAATGGTGTCTGTAATCCAGTTGATGAGATGCGCGCTTACTAAACAAATTTGCATAAGTAACCTGAACGGTGTTTCAAAAAGATATTGTAAATTGGGCATAGTTTTCGGAAAGGATTGAAAACAATTAATTAGGTTTTATATATATATAAGATCTCTTCAAGGGCAAAGAATGAGGCCAGCTCTCCTACCACCTAGAAAAGATCATTCTCAAAAAGAATATGAATATCAAAATGCCATCTAACAAACGCGGCCGCGAATGATTTCAGAGTTATACAATTAAACAGATGGACCCAAGAATGAATTAATAGAGGAATTTATTATAGGTATTTGCCTTTGTGCTATACCCTAAAAATACCGGTACCATGGATAAATGATGTAAATACTTAATAACTCTCAAACCGGCTTCTAGAAAACAAAGAAGGATAGATGCTAGTGAAAACGATAACACCACCCCAGCATACAGGGATTTAAATCATCAAAAAATATGCCATGAATCTATGACTTGATGATGGGATGCAGAATCGGGCGAGATAATGTGCTGTTCTAACAACCATTTGAAAACCTTAAATATACTCTGGTAAATTCTCCTGTAACAGATAGTTTGAATTGATTAAGAATACTAAAGTTCAGACAAAAAATCAATTTCTGAAAAACAGGTCTCTTGGAAAATACCATATATACATATTGAAGATTTGTGGAATGATGAACTGAAAGCTGCTGTTAAACGAGATAGAAAATCAGCAAAATTGGTAAGACGCTTTGGATTTCCACAAAGAGGACTACGAGATCCACTGAATAACTCTCATTGGCCCAAGCAGGAGTGATTAAAGGGATAATACATTCTGCTGACAAAAGTTCTTAAAGACAATTGTACTAGAAACCGCTGACAAAAGTTCTTAAATACAATTGGCACTAGAAAGTTAAATTGAAGATAATTTAAAAAAATGTGAAGTCTATGACTGGGCCAGAGCATCTACCGCCAGAGCCTAGCCTGGAGGAAGAATATGAACATCAAATCTGGACACTATACTGAGTAGAAACTTAATGGGATGTAATAAATGAGCTACAAGGAAAATCATTCTACCTGGAATGTGAGCTGCTGAAAGTTTTGCTGACATCTCCACCGCAGGAGGAAGACCAAGACTCCAGACAAAATATGATAACCTCAACTGCCCTGCTTGTTGATGAAGGTCACTACTATAGAAATGACTGCATGAGCAGATAGGTGCTTGTGAAAGAGACAATATCTCTTCATTCTCCAATATTCCTGAGTATTGAAGAGGAATACTAGAGTATTAGTTCCTGTTCTAGTTCCTGAAAAGGAAGAGAGTAGTAAGACTACTTTATCTGATTCCATAGACACAAGAACGAGATCCCCTCCCCCAAACACGTAAGAACAAGACATCAAACTGGACCTGCAGATGGATTAACTGGTGAATTGGTACCGATGACACCCAACGAATGAAAATGCAGTGTATGCAGTCGTGGTGAGGGACAAAATTCTGAATTACCAGACTTGACCTTCGTACACAAAACTGACTCCATTCGGCCCAAATTTTAACACAATTAAGCAACCTTCCAAGCCAGAGGAATCCCAGACTGGCTATGATGTAATTAAAAGAACCCAGATCCAGTTAGGACAAATTCTGTATATATAGAAATATCAGAAAACACTGTCCCTTATCCTTGACTAGACCAGTGATGACTAGGCAAAATGACTCCATGTCCATATTATTCCTTTCATCGATGAACTCCATTTCTGAGACAACATAGTAGGAAAAGAGTTGAATATAAAACGATTGACTAAGTAATTTTTGTCTCAAACAGTATCAAAGCAGCCATGGGTTCCAGACAAAATAACTCCAAAATATACAACAGAATTAGTATTAAATCATGAAGTGTAAATTTTTTGGAAGTTGTCAGAAAAGGATAAATATATGAGTTGAAGATAAGAGCCGAGACCCTATAAAAGATGATCTGCCAGCACCTCATAATCCTTAAAGTCTGGATTCTGCCATTCCTCCACTGTATCCTACTTGAAAAGAGCAGAAAATTATTGATCAGGAACAGAAGCAGGACTAATGTCAAAGGAGACCAACATGGTTTGATAGAAAAAAGGGGGATTCAATGACTACATTGATTGTACCTTATATGTAGGAAATCTGCTACCTAAGACATGCATGAGGCTAGCTATACCCATCCCACCCCTGATAGAGTAGAGATTATATAGAAGCGCTTAAGCATGACAGCTAGGACCAGAATAAACCTGCAGAATCTTATTTTACAAATCTAATTTTAAAACAAAGCTAGTATGATATGAGCCCAATTGTTAATATCTTTATCAGATGATTAAACAGGAAAGAAGTCCATCAAACCTGTGACCAGATCAATGATGGATAAGGACAAAGGACTGAAACTACACAGAAGGGTGAAAGGAAAAAACCATATTCCACAATCCATGCAAAGGCAATAATCCAATCATCTTGGTTAGGCCCCCCTTGAGGAATTTATTTAATAATGCCAGGGAAATTTAGAATTTAGAAGAATAAAAAATAGGCTTGAATAGATAAGGCTGAGAAGACCTCTCCATATGACAATAATAGAAATAGATATATCCCTAGACAAATAAAAAGATCAAAATTTCTACTGAACTCGAGAAAGGAGCGGTGTAAATCTTGATAAGACAAAAAAGATTTTGTTATTGTGACAAGCTTACATTCACCCATAGATATGCTTCATCATGGCGAGGGATCCTACTGACAGAAAAGAAAGACTGAAAAACTATGTTAAAAATAAATCAGGCCAGATATGATACTAAAAGATAGCAAACCACTATTCACAATTAAAATAATAAAGTCTGACGCACTTATTTGCAGATTGATATTAGTCGAAAGATGGAGGCTGATAGTTAGAGTGTAATACATGAGAAGATTCAGGAGCAAAACGAAATATAGTGAAATCAAAACGACAAAAGCACTGCTAGGATCATAAGAAAAAATTAAATCATTCCTAGAAGATAAATGCGAAGAGTTGGGTGTACACAAGGTTTCGAAGGATGAGGATAATTGGATGGTTCAGCCATTGCACTAAGAGCAACTAATAAAGAATTAAAGAATCCAAAATAAGAGCCCCTGAAATAGGGCATTTAAACTGTCAAGTGATTTAGAAACAAACAATACCAGCAAAACACCAGAAGTGATTTGATTTGGCATACCTAAACCAGAAGTTTAATTATAATCAGTTGCTATGCCATAAAAATTGAGTTATAATCTAGGTAATAATACTGAGCACAGGACAATTAGGCCTCATGGTCATCTCTTCTTCATTTATCTCCATGCCTGTGCCGTCACTTCTAGTCATGGGTTGCGTGTACGGTGTAGTCATACATTGGCTTGACTATGCCAAAGCCTACCTAAACCATTTTCGAATGTTTTAAGAGATGGTGTGGAAACAACATGTTCAGACCAACATTTCACAGTTTACACACCCCTTAGAGAGAAAATTTTTTCTAACTAGGTTAGTTCTCCCCCTCTTCTAGACTTTCAGATGATTTCCACGAGTAATAGTCCATTTGCAAGCAGAATGTTATATTTGACTATAACAATTAATCGATTGAGAGCCGATAGAATGATCCCTCATAGCCTGGGTACGTGCTCTATATATTCAATTTCACCCAAGTTAAGTACCCCAGAAAGAATTTACAAAATGATGAGAGATTAGATTATACATTAAGTAGGGAAAAAACCCATCTTAGGGCTAATAAAAGTGGCTGATAGTCAAGAACTTTCCTGATCCAAAGGCTATGCTTGCTACTAAAACACTGAGATCAACACACATCTCTGATATAGTAAAACTTGGTCATCAAAGTTTGTAGCGTTTACTATCAAAATATTAACCATTTAACTCTCGAAGTTATTAGTCATAAGTTGCAACTGAAATAAGTTGACTCTGAATGAGTACCAGCAAATATGGGAGTGGCGTATTTACTTAAAAATCCATAAATAGGTCGCACATTTATGCTCAATTTACATGTTCTAAAAAATTTGCGCGCACTATATACAAGGATAAAACTTATTTTCCTCTGAATTTTTAAACATCTTAACGTCTGAAGATACCACGAAAAAACCCTTCACAAATCTTGTCACCTCGCGGCTATGCTTAATGTATACCTCAAAACATCATTCGCAGAAGTGAAATTATTAAATTGAGCAGCCTAAATATTGCGTATCCTTTAATAAAGATTGTTTTTTCCATCAAAATTAATCCTAACTTGACATAAATGTCGTGTTTATAATATATAAATCAGAATCACGTGATAATCACATGATATATAAATCACGTGATATTATCTGACCAGATTAGGTTAAAGCAAATTTTAATGAAGTAGGTTAAGCGAGTACTCGGATATAGATATCCTGGAATCGGAAATTCGGCAATGAGATCTACGCTTCTCGTCAGCGCCTCCAAACGGAGATTTACTTTGCCACTGTCCGGCTCGCTAACAATAGACGCTGGCTACCCAGTTTAATTATCGGCCGTTCATGCAATTTTTCTAGAACATCGCATTACGTTTTAGATCATTTTAGGTTCACATTACAATATAACCAGTAAGATATATAATAAGTTTTAACGCTAGATTTAGAAATCAAGTGAACGCAAGTTTCTCCCTAGATTTACAAATCAAGTGAACCTGATAATCTGGCACAGGCTTAATAGCCTATCTAACAAAAGCGGGTTATGTGATTACGAGGATTCAATTCAGTATCGTAATTTTGAACATCCGGGCATTCCGAGACCGTCCAACATTTGCCAATTTACGACACACTAAAGAGGATATCCCATAGCAACGCAATGTTTACATTTTTCATGAAACTACGGCCATAAAAAATACTTGCGTCGACTAACCCCGCCAGGTATTAGAAAACATAAAATCTCGTTTTTATAAAATATTAAATAAAAGGTAAAAAGGTTTCATGGCCCATTGCTAGTAATGTTAAATTAGCCTGCAAAAACGCCGCCAATTGAAAGCGAACACCGAATCGCGAATTAATACGATGGTCTCGTCTTTATTGTAATACGACTGACATGACTGACTGATCATCATGAAGTAATTGCGAGTTTCATGTTAGTTGGTTAGTAACGGTCCTTAGAAGGACCACTCGCTTTTCTTCAGGGGATGATCGTGGTGTATCCTTGTGGTGTTCATCCGGTCCACCACGCCTGTTTGCACCACTGTCACATTCTTAATAGATCCAATAACTTCCCAACCGGTATATTACATAGTTATGTAGGATACCTTATGTAGGATTCGATCCAAACCGGTATGTAGTATACCTTATGTAGGAAAGAATGACGCTCGGAAATACGTACCTAGTCAAAACTCTTAATTGATCCACTAACTTCCCAACCGGTATGTTACATATGTTATGTAGGATACCTTTCGTAGGAGATGTTCCAAACCGGTATATAGTATACCTTTCGTAGGAACGGAGCCTCGTGGCTAAAATAGGATCAGAGTTATTGACTTCACCTGGCTTGTAATGTGAAGCTGGCGCCATTTTCTTTCAACTTGGTCACAACGAACTTTCTGCTCATATTCACGTAAATTATAACCATTTTACATAAGCACTATGACTTATTCAACAAAGACCACTTGTACTGTGGTATTCATGAAAAGCAAATGTGGATGTAGCTCCACAAGATTATGGAATGAATAGGATTTGTTGAGATAAAAGTTAGGTGTTTCCCGTAATACAGAAAATTAATTAATGAAGGCTTGGACTCGGTCGCATGCATAGTAGCATAAGTGCGCATGCTCACAGACTCGTTTATATGTTCTCTATAGGAATAGAGGAACCGGTTCCCTAGAGCAATGACTGCTTTAGAGTTAAAGAGATACTATCAAGACTACCCAATGGAGGGATGTATCTCTGCTAAACTTGTTTCAAGGGAACCTACACCATGGGAATGAATAGGTTAAAATTTTCTGAGATATCTAAGTCAGGTGACTTTTAGCAAACAGTGAATTGAGTGGCTTAGTATTTTTGTTGTGTTACAAAACGTATAATTAGGACTACGGTAGTACGAGCACGTGTTGTAATCAAAATAACAATACACCGATTAACGCGAGTGGACTCATATTCCCAGAATGCACTGCGCAACTAAAAAATCAATATGGCCGACATGCAAATCGGCTATTCAATTCAATTAAATTTATTTACACCCAGGCCACAATGTGGCATATGGGATCCATTAATACATACATTTACACGGTCAATGGCGATTACATGGAATGTTGGTAATTATTATTATTATTATTATTATTATTATTATTATTATTATTATTATTATTACATGTACTATTATTATTATTATTATTATTATTATTATTATTATTATTATTATTATTATTATCATCATCATCATCATCATCAGCATCATCATCCTCGTCGTCGTCGTCGTCGTCGTCGTTATTATTACTATTATTATTATTATTATTATTATTATTATTATTATTATTATTTTTATTGTTAATATGAAACTATACAGTTAAGCTGTTAAATATTTTGAAACTAATTTGACAGGGCGCTGTTGCTGCCATATGGCAGCAACAGCGTCCAGTCAAATTAATTTCAAAATATTCAACAGAATATGTATTAAATGATAAAGACATACATGTGTCTGACTATTAAGCGTTAAAGACGCGCTAGCTATATCAAGTCATCCATGACGTCATGATTATGGCGTCATCACACACGTCACTTAGTCTATTATGATATCATATGACGCCATATGATCGATGGATAAACTTGGAAAGATCTATTTATTAGATGCGTAAGAAAATATGTGGTAGCAACTAATACACACATCATCAACTTGAGTAGTATATCTGGAGTCAAAATGATACCACCTCAAAAATGATGCCGCCGTAGACCGACAATCGCTGCGGCGTAGACCGACAATCGACGATTATTAATCTATGCGGCGGGCCGCCGCCGTAGACCGACAATCGCCGATTATTAATCTACGTCTGAGTCAATATTATACCACCTCAAGCACATAAGGCTCGGCGTAGATGGCAAAAATGTATCTACGTCGCGACCCGTCCCGGTAGAAATGTTTTCGAACAAATCTACATCGCAGCCCTCTACGCAAGGCAGGCCCCTACTGGGCGCCGATCGGAGATCCATGGCCCCCACAGCTATCTCAAGCCCTGGGGCAGCCGATCGGCGATCCGTGGCCCACATAGATATCTACGTCCCGCCGCGTTATCTACGTCGCGCGCGTCCCGGTAGATAACTTTTGCCCCAATTATTTATCGTGGCGTGTTCCGGTAGATAACTATTTGCCCCAATTATTTATCGTGGCATGTTCCAGTAGATAACTTTTTGCCAGCTACGCCGAGCCTTATATACAAGAAGGTATCTTGACTATACATGAAGAGTTAAACTGTACAGAGTGAATGCCTCGAGAAATATCTGTGCCAGATCGAGCCCTGCTCCATCCGGTTCAATAGTGATCTTCATCCCCTCAGGGGCAGGGGATAGCTGCTTCACTTTGCCACCGGCTAAGAAACGTAGCTCTAGTCGTTTGCAGGCTAGAGAGTCCCACTCGCTGAAGCAGTTTAACAGCACCCTTGGCTTTGGTGGCATGTGACACCCCATCTACCCGTAGGATGCCCTCCTGGAGGTTAACAGCTTCTTCTGGGCCATCGAATGGACGCCGCAGCAGGAGCTTTCCACCTGTAACCCTGATCCAGTGACCCACCCTCGTTAGGGAGACACCTTCACCTATGTAGGTGAGGAAGGATGATCCCCGATTGTAGAGCTTTCCAACTTTCCCATCCCTTTTCACAACAGTGGAGAGGGGAGTAACCTCTATGTCAATGACTGCGGGAGGTCTATATAGGGGCAACCATGTTTGCCAGTCACCCCCAGGTCTAGCGCGGTACCACACTTCATTCTTCTCAAACATGAACTGCAGGTTTTTTGCCAGGGTCAATAGCAGACCCTCATGTGTCATCGGCGGGACATTGCTCGAATAGGGTTTGACCAGATGAAAGCTGAGGTCGTCATTTAGGGTGTTTATGTCTGCCACCTCTGTATCCGAGACCTCAATCAACGGCTTGAGGATGTACTTCTTCTTCGGGAAATCGTACCGAAACACGATCCTGTGGCCATCTATGTTGCGGCCCAGATGCCCTTTCAACAGATCCTTGAGGTCTGTGAGCATCTCCACCCCATCACCACCAATGGGGTGGAGGGAGAATGCCTTTGAGCTTGCTTCGTACTGTAGGGCGAATGACTTGCCATCACTCTCTTCTACCTTGGCAGCATCAACTGCGTACACATCTGCGAGGTCAGCAAGACCAGTCGAGTGAGGAAATATGGGTTCCATAGCACGCTTATATGAGGGGTTTAAACGAGACATATAACCATGCCGATTGTCCGACTGCTGCTCTCCGGTGGTGAGAACATAATCTCACCCTCTCTAGAGGGGAGACAGGTGGTACAGTACCGTGTAGAATGGGTCCTCTTCGAGGTGCCCCAGCGGGGCACAACATACATACACGCCGATGTGCTACATCAACCTCCGGGCAGTGCACACAGTGGCTCACTGGTAGAAGTCGGCCGGGACGTGAAAGAGTATCTCCCAGGTGCCAACAGCAACCTATGGAAAGCTGTCAGTCCTAGCCTGTTCACACCTGTAAGTCACCTGTTTGACAGCCCCTCCATTAACATATACGCCAGCACGGATGGGATATTGGACGCCCATTTAGAGTTACACTCTTATTACTCATCGACCTGATGACAAGATGGTATCATACCAGCAATATCTGGCCTTGGCCGAGATGATGAACCCGATAGAGGATTGCCCCTTCATAACCCCTGCACAGATAAATGTTATAAACGAACAGATGCGTGCACAGCAACAGATCTGTCAACAAGAAGGAGAGCGCCTACAGCGGGAGAACTGGTATCAACAGAACGCGCGCAGGGCAAGGAGGGACAGGGAAAATTTCCGATACTGGCAGGCCCTCCTGGAGGAGAGTAAGCGGGATGCAGGAGTCTTGACAGACGACGATCGGCCAGATGTCTTCACATACGATGATGAGCCAGGTGTCTTCTCAGACGAGGATGAGCCAGAGGTCATACAGTGGGAAGAGGAGATGGTGCGGAAGTATAAGATCAAGAAAGCCATCCAGCGGCAGACCTACTATCTTGGTGATAAGGTGAAGTTCCAGATGTCACGTCTCAGAATGCTACTGGCACCCGACATAGTGCCGGATGACCACGTTCTAAGAGATAGCTGTCTCAAGACCAAAAAGCTGGCACGGTTAGCCAGGCACTCCACAATGAACCCTTCTATGGCTCATAAGCAGGTGATGCAGGTTTAATCTCTAGGTATACTATGGCAAAATCTGAGTGGCGGAAGCAGCCAGAACTATACCCCTCCCTGACTGCTGACGAGGGCGGTACCCTCCACGGCTGGCGACTCCAGCAGATAGATACCATCAGGCAGAATCTCGTCCATGAGGCAGAAAAGTATGGCAGAATGCGTAGTCGATATAAGACAGCCTACAACATCCTCGTGCGTACAACCACTGCTGCGGGTGTGATTGGAGCCAGTGCTGGTGTGGCAGCTGTGGCCACTCTCGCTACAGGGGTGGGTGCCCTCGTCGCCATCCCGCTGGGTGGCGTGACACTAGCCACCACTGTCTTGGCCACGGGCTTGGGGGTGGGGCAGCAGCAGATCACAAGGAGGTTGGAGAAGCATGCTAAGTACGTGACACTAGCACAGAGTATGCTACGGGCTATCGACGAGTCTGTCAGCAAAGCTCTCAAGGATGGCCAGGTCACTGATGAAGAGTCCCGCCATATATTGAAGGTCCAAGCCCTGTACCGCACTGAGAAACCTAAAGTGCGACAGCAATAGCTCAAAGGCTCCAGCTGGCGGGTTGAGATGGAGGAGCTAAAAAACGAGATGTTACGGCGAGGTCACCTCGCCTGTCTCTGGAGTCGAGATGACTACAAATAATGTGCTGCCTGTACGGTAGCTTTAAGAACACCAGTATAGATGGCCTTCCCACTGAACCTCATGACAGTCATCCGGACCCAACCGCCCCTCCTCGGTACACCCTTGACTGGCCTGAGAGGCCTACTGGATGATATACCAGAGCTAACACCGTTCTCTATCACAGTTGAAGGACGGGCCCGAACCAGCTTCTCCGTCAACCCACGACTGCTGATGAACCGCCTCATCACCATCAAGGATGCGAAGCAAGCTCATACTTGGATGGCTGCTTCAAGCCTCTCATACTGGAATCAGCAGCTGAACTGTGCCATGTGGTGTGCCACGGCAGGCTGTGGAGTAAGTTCCACCCTGCTTGTGCTCATCGCCAGCTGTCTCAGATTCCACGTGTACTTCACTGTGTGACGAATCCTCCATGAGCTGGGTGCAAGCCTCCCTGATACAAATGACTTCGACCCACAGCTCAACAGACATAGTGTCTCAGCAGCCTATCGAACACCCCGACGAGTAGGCCATCGGAAGACAGCGACATTCTCGTTCGATCCAGACTCCGACCCTGGAGCGATAGTGCAAAATATGCACATCACCGGAATCAGGCAGGACTATCCAGATGTGTGGAAGTACTTTGTCCCACACACCATCTCAGGCCTCACACCAGCAGGGATCGTTCGGATCAACCAGTCCCTGGAAGCACTGTGCTACTGCCTCCTTACAGCACAGACCAAGCTGTGTCATTCCATAGATGGTGTCAGCGGAGCAGAGGTCCAGGCCATGTTCATCAGTCTCGTTGAGGATATGATCATCGTGGCAGATCCCAACAGTCTTATTGCTAAGTTCCAGCAGGGGTTGCAGAAGTCCCATCGCAAACTTGACTGCTATTTCACCACACCTACGGTTGATTCCGAGCAACATGATCGTGAACATCGAGGACCTCCAAGTCTGGGGCTATAACAACATGATAGTCGAGGGGAGTTTCCCCGGTGTCCACTTCGGTTTCAACATGGATATCAACACACCTACACGTAGTACGGGCCAGACAGTCGTTCCGACCCTGACACTGCAGCCAGTCGACATGCCACTTCCCATGGCAGCGCCAACCCCACCACTGCAGCCAGTCGACACGACACTGCTTCCCGTGGCAGCTTTACGAGTGGTGTCAGGCCTAGCTATCGCGGTGCTCGGGATCAGGCTACTCCGCCGCTAGCAAATCAGCTATAAGACTATCCTGACTCTCGTCAGTAGCCGTGGGGACCACGGTGAGACACTGAGCCAGCTTAGCCTGCCCTACAGCCCCTATACACGCTGCCAACATGCACATCCAAGGGCTGGATGGTTCCGCAGTGCATCCTTTTTCCAGCTTGTAGTATCGCAGAGCCTTGTTCAGCTCTGAGTCAGGTGAGGCCATGGAGGTCTGCAACTGCTGGAACACATCTGACAGATACTCCCGATCCTTGTAGAAACCTTTAGCTCACATGAGCTGCTCAACGATACTCCCACCCATGATAAGGTATTCAAGGAAGCAGATCTGCCCCTTACCAAATCCTAGATAGAGCTTCACAGGTGTCAGCTACTCTGTCAGCTCAGCACCGGAGAGCTGAGTGAGCTCATCCTGCGTCTTCTTGTAGGCCTTCAGCTCCCTCGGGAAGACCTCATAGTACTTCTCGCATAGCGTGAGCCGGACATGTTTAAGATGTCTCAATAGAGAGATGAATATACCTGAGTACCAACCCGGGCACCTGGCAAATGCAGACTGGGAAGATTTTATTTGCTCACTCGACAGGGAACACAGGCATTTAACTGCGTTGTATTCTCAGGGCTTAAACAATGACGTCAATGGTACAGATCGTGAAGCAAGTGCCCGAGAGCCAGGCGAGTCTTCAGAAGGTGGAGAACCTGCTGCGAACCAAGACAGAGAAGTTACTGACACAGTCTAAGCCTCTGGCAGTCCATGTCGCCAGTAACGTGGCGGCGAATGTGGCCATGGTGAAGATGACAGGGGGAAATGAGGTTCTTCCTGCCACCACTGCGGCTGTCCTCGCTACCGTGGTGAGTGGGGTGGGCGGCCACTGTCTCAGAATAACTCACCCCATCCCAAAGATTGCCCTCAGTTGTGCCGCCTACACTGCCGCTGCCAAGATCATGGGTGAACGTGTTACACTAATGGAGGCCGCGGTTCTAGGGCTAGCAACGAGTGCAATCGCTGAGATCATCGTCGCCTACGTTTAACCACTTTGAATAGTGAGAGATGGATGACGAGACCCCTGCAGCATATGAGGCATGGCATGCCGGAGGGCAGTGTGTAGCCCATAGTCGAGCACACGGCCTGAGGATTGCCAATGCCCAGGAATGGTGGACCTCCCACAAGGCGTGCCCCTGCAGAGAAGGCAAGTAGCCTGAGCACTGCTACCTATTCCCTTGGCCGACTGCGTGGTCCTCCTATGCCCAACTATTTCACTGGGGCTATGACTAGTAGGTTTAAACCATCTGTATATGACTATGACTCTGTCACTCACAGACCCAGAAAGCAAAGAGCTGGGCGATCTTGCTCACTTGGGCGAGGCACGCCTTGGTTCAGAGGACACTGTTGCCCCTACCTCCCTCCTAGACTTCGATGAGAAGGGAGACCCGCGGGAGATCCGAGGTACCATCCCAGCCCGAGATCTCATCGGGAACACTGATACAGTAGGACAATCGGCCATTAACAAGGCCAAGACTGTATACAAGGGGATGGGCATCAAAGACAGGGCAACGATGCGAGGTATGCTCGGAGTCGACGAGTCCTATGCAAAGACCTGGTTACGGATCTCCTGAAACGACGGACCTCTTTCCAACAAGACAGAGAGAATCTCAGGGTAGGCACCATCAGCCTGAGCCATATCACTGTCGATGGCAAAAAAGGTGCTACCGCCAGCCTCCAGCTACCAGAGGTGAAGAAGTCAGGGTTCTTTGGTTTGCCGTTTTAAGCTCACATAATAGTCATGACTTCCCGTGCATGTATCGTATGGATACTGGATGTACTAGATACTGTGGGTGCTGACACAGGCCCTCTACGCTATCTTCTCAGCTGCTGCTGGGATTTCATGCTTGACACCTCCATCGCATCCTTCGTATCCGCCGGAGGTACAACGCTACCCACACAGCAAGCGCAAAAGCTGGTGCAGGAAGTACTGCCGTTTAGTCTCCCAGATATAGACGAGGCTACCGCCGACAAAGTGCTAACCATCCTCCATGCACATGTCTGTACCATTCGACAGTAGGCCGGCCGATGCTGGCCAGGTGGTGCTGATTATTGCCCCATCAGGCCACGGGAAAAACATCTTGCTGCGGGCTCTCCTGGCCGAACATCTACACTCTCAATACATCCTTCTGGTGTCTGACTCCGCCGCTGAGGCAGTTGACAGTAATGATCAATGGTATAATGGTCCAATCACCAAGACGCAGAACCTGCAAGCCCTGATGGAGAAGCTGCTGGCAGCCCGACTGACAGAACCCTTGTTCTAGTTATCGATGACCCTGCAATGGACCAGAAGACAGTCACCTACCTCAACAACATGACCAGGCGCATCCAGCACACAAAGATAACTGTCTTCATCCTCTTTCAATGCCCAGTTGCTATACTTCAGCTCCAAGTGTGGACGTGCCCTGCTCGAGACCATATACGACAGCCTAACCCTCAAGGAGCCCAAAGGGGACTTTATCGCAGGTGTACAGAGGGCAGCTGAGCTGTAATGCCTCATCTTCAGCAACAAGGAGACAGGTGAGCTGTCACACTTCAAGCCCTCTCTTGAAAAGGTGCAGACCTTCACCTACAAGCTGAATCCAGCCAGGAAACTAGCCTGCTCTACGCGTCATCGCTGACAGACTGTCGGCCGCAACTTTTTTCGTTCATCAGAAGGCTGAGGAACTTCGTCCGCTGCTTCGTCAGAAGCTTGAGGAACTTCGTCAGAAGCCTGGAGGAACTTCGTCAGAAGCCTGAGGAACTTCGTCAGAAGCTTGAGGAACTTCGTCAGAAGCTTGAGGAAATTCGTCAGAAGCTTGAGGAACTTCGTCAGAAGCCTGGAGAAACTTCGTCAGAAGCCTGAGGAACTTCGTCAGAAGCTTGAGAAACTTCGTCAGAAGCTTGAGGAACTTCGTCAGATGCCTGGAGGAACTTCGTCAGAAGCTTGAGGAACTTCGTCAGAAGCTTGAGGAACTTCGTCAGAAGTATGAGGAACTTCGTCAGTTTCGTCAGAAGCCTGTTGCTGAAACTCTATCCACTGAGGGTCAGATGTTAGGACTCTCTTCTTCTGGAACTTCTCACGGAAGACCCACTTTTTCCATGCGTGATGAGCATCTGACTTGCAAGTGGTTTTGATGAGGTAGTCCTGGTAGTTATCTGGGAATTTCAGAAATGCTGACAGATTCCTGTCCAATCTCCTACGCCCTCTTTCATTGAAGATATGCTCAACAGCCTCCTTGCGGCCAACAGTGAACCTCTCTTGAGTACCTTTTGCATGGCCAGTGTCATGGCTCTCCGATACAGCGGCACTGACCTCCTCCCTCAAGTAGTTATTTGCTCCAGACTGGAGGCTATCCAGCATCTCTCGCTCTTCCTGGCTATGGAGGCTAAATACGGCAGCCCACTTCCTGACCATTAGTAGATCTTTGGGATCGACCATCGCCTTTTGGAGAGCTAGAATAACAGGACTGTTGGTTTGGCCCACAGGTAGGTTTAGTGCCCTACCCTGGGTGCTGTCAGACTTCCGGTAGAGTATCCGAGTCAGGAGTTCTTTTGTACTACGAGCTGGCGCTCCTTCCTCTATGGCATCCAGTATCTCCGCACCCATTGGCGGTGTAACCATGACTCGCTCATGGATAATGTTGATGTCACGAAGCAGGCCTCGGACCCTGTCACAGTGGGACAGTGCACGTCGTGGCTGGCATGCCGACTGTCGTGCCGACTTGTCCTGCTGCCTATAGATAATCTGCTGGAGAACTTTACCAAACATGGCAGCCGTTTAACCCCTCTATATACCCAGACCTTAAACATGCTGCAGTATGTGCAACATCTGGATGGGGCCATTGAACCTGCGACATCGCACCGCACTGATCCTCGGAAGGACTGCCTGACGGTCATTCGACCCAGTATACATGATGAGAGCCCGTTGTCCACTGCAGGGAAGTACATTAACTTTGCAATCTCGTCAAAGATCCACGATCTCAAGCGCATGGCACTCAAGTTCAAACTAAAGAGCACAATAGAACAGATGGTAGAACTCCCGCAGGTTCCGAACAGGTGGGAGATCATGCAGAGCAACAGCACCATGGACACCACCTATGTGAACGATGAGTACCAAGTCATAGGTCGGCTGGCTCATGAACCAACCTTCTATGCAACGGGAAATGGGTACTACGCTGTGGGGTGCAATGAGGGATTCACGGAATTCGAACTAGAGGCAGGTGTCGAGAAGCCTGGGGCAGTTCCACTCTTCACCCTCCTCGAGAACACACACGTGAATCAGGCTGCCATGCAGGATAGGCTATTCCTCCGGGTGTACACTGAGCAGCTCGCAGATGCGATGATGAATGCTCCAGGCTTCATGTCTGGCATGACGAGAATGACCAGAAACTGAAGCAAACAGGTTCCAAACAGCGGATCATGCATGTGGAGCGAGAACACCAGCAGTCCAAGCCACAGCTAACCAACGGGTAGAGCTGACATTGCATCGTGGTGCATCGGACTGTGTCGCTGTTGCGGTCCTGGTTCAGAAGGGAGGAGTCATCCAGGAGGTGGATAAACTAGACGACTTCAAGCTTGTGGTTGCTGGGACCAATGTTCTTCGTGAGGTACGCGAGCTGGCTGACTGCCAACTCTACAGACAGAAAACTAAGTCATATGCACTTCTGCCACTAACCAGTGGAAGCGATGACTTCGAGTCGGCACTCGAGGGCCGTCACCACATCGGGGGCAGGAACATCCCACCTAAACATGGCAACCGGCTCAGCTTCAACATCGGAAACCTCATAGCTGGGACTCGCTCATTAGGTGTGACGGTACTTTACTTTGCCTATGGTAAGGTATGCGTGTCAAACACATCAGGTATTCAGCTTGAGCGTGCGTAGAGCACGACTCCTGTCATCACAGCTGCAGTTGCCACCACTACTATAAGCTCTGCTGTCTTCTGACCTGTCGATGCTTCATAGTCGAGCGTTGGCTGAGATATCTTTACAGCCTCGTAGTACTCATCGAGACTCTCATCTGCCTCTTTGAGGCTCTGGTTGGCCTGAGCTCGGAGTTGTCGTCAGCGTGCCTCCCTCTGGCGCATATGCTCGAGTGCTTTGCTGTACTCAAACTTCTCCTTAGACAGCTTCTCCATCGCCTGGCTATGACGCTCACGCTCGACCTCTGCCGCCTTCATGTCAGCGAAGCTGAGTCCCCAGTTCGCTAAGGCAAACACGCCCACATTCAAGATTGCGGAGGCCATGCTATAGACTACAGTTTAAAGCTACTATATAGCTGTCCCCAGTGACGGATATGTATGAACCAGAGGCGTATGAAGATCCAGTCGAGGATATAGATGACGAGGACTATGATGAGAAGGATTATGATGCAGATGACTACGATGTAGTGGAGACCGCGGGTGATGATGTAGAGCCTGAATCCCGCAAGCTAATACACAGAGTAAAAGGAATCTATCAGACTTACGTAAAAGGTTCTATCGGTCCGCTGGCAGCAGTTGGGGCTCTGATCGCTCTGTTCACAACGAAGGCGGGCGAGACGGTCTGCAAGATCGCCAACAATGCTCTCCATGGTGTGGAGAAGATTTCTGAAGCCATATCAGCCATCGCCTCAGGAGTAGGTACGTTCTTCGGAGTCGCAGGCCCTTGGCTACCGTATGTTGCCATAGCACTTGCAGCCATCTGGGCTGCCGAATATTTAAGCCATACTATATAAGGATGGCGTCTCTGTATGACCTGGTCAAGACACTTAACTTCCGAGGGTTAGTCGATAAGCTACCATTCAGCAAGGATCCAGCAGAGATTAGACGCCGGTGTACGGAGGTGTTTGAGGAGGTCTTCAGTGATAGTCGAATACATAACGGCCGTCTGTTCGTCTGTGTGGAGTTCGCCCAGGCCATGCATGACAGGACGGGAGTGGACATCAGTGATACCCTTACCCAGACCGTGCGTGACAGGACGGGAGTGGACGTCAGTGATGAAATCCGGGGGCTTATCAACCATCTTTCTTGAGGAACTCTACTATCAGCCTGGTGGATATTACTGTGAGCCCCACCAACTACTCGAGGCTGTATGTCGCAAGGGCCACAACTTCACATTGGAGACAGTTAGCCAGTGGCTCAGCCACCAGGCGATGTGGCAGATATACAGACTTCGTCCACGAAACATCAGGCATGCCTATTTCGATGAAACTGTCCCGAATAGAGTTCACCAGGCAGATGTTCTATTCCTTCCACATGACTCGGTTGGTCGTAAGACCTACAAGTATGCCCTCACCATCGTCGATGTCACCAGCAGGTACAACGCTGCAGCACCGCTCACAGACAAGTCAGCTTGCCAGGTGGACCAGGCATTCCAGGGTGTCTACAAGGATCCGGAAAATCCCCTCCAGTGGCCAGAATTGTTGCAGGTGGATGAGGGTAAGGAGTTCAGAGGTGAGACTGCGGCCCTCATGAGGAAACATGGTGTGGTGATTAGACGAGGTGAAGTTGGTCACCACCATGCCTGGGCAATCGTCGAGCGGTGGAATCGGACACTAGCAGAAAGACTGTTTGCACACCAATATGCCCAGGAGATGGCACAGGCTGGAGAGCGGTCCAGGGTGTGGGTGAAAAGTTTGCCCATGGTGGTAGAGCGATCCAATACTGAGGTAACTCAGTTAACTGGTAAGAAGCCAGTAGAGGCTATCCAACGATCCTCTATTGCCCAACCTTCCAGAGGAGCAGACAAGGAACAGGTGTGCCTTCCATCTTATGCTCTGGTTTGGTACCTGTATGAACCTGGTGAGTTGGAAGGTGGGCGACGACGTGCAACAGATCCTAACTGGTCGCTAGATGTCCACAAACTTGACAGGTATGTCGAGATGGAGGGGCAGCCTACGCTGTACTATCTGGCATGCTCAGAGAGCTGTCCCAAACGTCCGTTTGTTCGGGAGGAGCTTCAGGTGGTCCCTCCAGACACACAGCTGCCACCGTCGCCAGGTGTCTAAGCCTGAGGGATATGGTACTCGATTGGCTCGGTATGGACACCATCTGGCAACACATGCCGCTTATCATAGTAGGCTGAGAGACCAAGTTTTTCCTGTTCATACATCACCATTGCCTGGTTGCGCATGCATAGGCCTCGGTTTGCAGCTCTGTCCACACTACCATTTAAGGCACTGAAGAACCTCTGCCAAGAGACAGTGTTCTGATGCTTAGACATACCTTTGGCCGAGCATTTCACCTTCCCAGCGAGGCTCTCCACGTAGTAGCACTTGGAACAGAGAGCGGTACCACGGTTGCCTTCGAACTCGAGCTTGAACAGTCCCGGAGTCCGTCCAGACCACTTGTCGCAAGCTAGCCACTCCCGCTTATGAGTCTCATACTCTGCTCGCATCTCAGGGCGAATGACTTCGTCGAGGCTGGAGGCAGCTATTGCAATGTACGCAGAGTCTGTGTCCATCTGGATGTACTCGAAGCTGTCACGAGGCACATAGTGATCCAGGAAGTCGTAGTAGAACTCCAGCATCCTCAGCTTCGCAAGCTCATATACGGCTATCCCCACCTGGAAGGGGCGACAAATGGTGATTTTGGCCTTTCGACTCTGGAGCTCGTAGGATTCGCCGATCTCCTCGAGATCCTCGAACCATGCACTGCGGAGGGCTCTATCTAGCACTCGTTCATCCTTGGTGAAGGTCGTGTTGCTGTGATGCTCTAGAGCCTCGATGAGCTTCCCATAGGCACTGTTGCCGAGGAGTTTGAAGAGATCTGCTCTTATCTACATCTCCCGAGCGGCGGGCCTCCATAACATTCTCCATGAACCACTCGAATGGGCGCTTGGCCTCATAGTCTATGGTGCGGTATACAGCAGTGATCTCTAGCCCATGGGCGAGGTACCACTTGAGTGACGGTGCATACAAGAGCTTCCTCTTGGCTGAGAGTGCGCCGACTATTTTACTGGTTGTGGGACGTTTCCTACCTGTTTTCTCTAGGTATGTGAGCATCTCAACAGATACTGCCTCAGCTGGAATCTCTCTGTTGCAGAAGAGAGTTGGCATTTCCTCGAACTTTGCCCACAGTGCCTTAGGAACCTCTATGTCCACTTCAGCGAAATCGAACCAGTGGTCAGCCAGCAGATCCTTCTTAAATCATGCTACGTCGCTAGCACCGGACCACTGCTGTACTGTCTCCTTACCACATGCATCTCTTTAGACATCGTAGACAAGTACAGAGCATTTGCGTCGTAGCCGAGTAGACGTTGGCAGACACGCTCACTCTGGCGGGTGCGTGTCGCGCTTGCCTCGTGGTATCTGGTGAACATGATGCTGGGCCCTCCAACAACCGCGTCCTTCAGCATCTCGTAGGCCTCCTTGCCTGGAGAGTAGAGGCTAACATCCGGCATGTGCTGAGCGGGTCCACGTAGGAGGTACTGCAGTGACACCCCTGGGAGAGACACCGCATCTTTGAGGATGTCTATTTCTCGTTCTGCGTAGAACTCCCGCATCCGCTCCAGGGCTTCGATGAATGGACTGACATCCAGGTTGTTGTAGTATCGCAGCCAGTCGGCGAATGTCTGCATTCCATGCTCGCTGAATGTCTGTTTGCACTGTTTCCACTCCGATAGCTTCAAGAGGTAGCCATCCTTGAGCTTAGACCACCACGCTGGGTAGTTGGGGAGTCCGGGATAAGTAAGCCTCTCGGGTGTGTCGAACCATTCATATGGGAACCAGCTCTTCTGCTGTGTACACCCATAGGCTTTGATCGATGCCTCGTAGGAGACTCCTGGGCCAAGGTAGTTCAAGACATCGAGAAACCTAAGCTTGGGGGTGATGAGGAACATTGTCTGGTTCGCTTTCTTGGCGACTTTCACTGTGCCAGTACTGTTTGTCAGCTCATCCACACAGTGCTTCT
Source organism: Chaetoderma sp. LZ-2023a (assembly GCA_034401795.1). Taxonomy (NCBI): domain Eukaryota; kingdom Metazoa; phylum Mollusca; class Caudofoveata; order Chaetodermatida; family Chaetodermatidae; genus Chaetoderma; species Chaetoderma sp. LZ-2023a. The sequence goes on from CM067367.1 coordinate 53,151,426, forward strand.
TGATCAGGTTTAGGTCATAGTGGCCAGAGTTGAAGCCTAGCACCGGAACTTGGTCACACCACTCGGTAATCAGTCGCTGCTGTCGTTTTGGGAGCTTGTCAAGGTCTAAAGGTATGAACTGTGCCCTGACATCTGTACGGATTCTGTGTGCTCGCCTGGTAATCTCATCCATGAAAGCCTTGATCAGAGCTTCTGGGTCAGGATTGCAGAGGTGAGGTGGCTCACTGGTGGAGCCTTCCAAGGAGCAGCCGACTAACACAGAGTTGGTATGTGGGTACTCTCAATCATGAGCGTCTCCGTAGGATGAGTCTTGGCACCACCTAGGAGTGCCTCAAAGTCATAGATGATGAAGTGCCGGTATGAGATGGTCCGAACTCGTTTAGGGATGCTTGGACAGCATTTTATACAGCACTCCCACTGTACCACAAGCGTGCATCCAGATGCTCTCAGCTTCTCCTCTCTCAGGACTGTCTTGTGGTATCTTTGTTCGGCATCCTCACCTTGCTGGTGCTGAGTGCATCCATGCCAGAAACAGCCATGGACTGGTAAACGGTGTTGGTAGTCGGATCATAACCATCTACAGGAGCCCCCTTGATCCAACGCTCGCCACTGTGCCCACACGCTACATGCTGTATGTGTATACCTCTGTTTCTCGACTCATACCTGACCCATCGAGTAGCCGCTGAACTGGATGGTTGGGGTGGATAGAAGGCTTTCTCATATGCAGACTGTGGTGCATCAACCTTCTCCCCAGGGCACTCTATGGTTGTTTTGCCGCCTGTACAACAGTCAGCATGACGCTGAAGATTTGGGGCCTTTGTGAACCTCTGCTGACAGTGACTGCAGACTAGTGTGTGGGCCAGCTTGGAGATGTTCTTGATATAGAAGGCATGGTGGTCGTACACTCCGATGGTCATAGTGTCATGGTAGTGGGCCGCTTGTCTGATCAGATGCCAGGTGCCCTCTTTGGTTGGTTCATACACGCGAATCCCGATCTTCGCGAAGAACTCAGCCTTATCCAACTGATCCATAGAGGTTTTTGGAACATCAGGCATAGGTGCGCAGGTGCTGTAGAACTGTCTAGCGAGCTCTCATGCAGGAGCAGTACTTCTATCAGGTCTCGCCCCCTGATACACTGCTAGGCATCTCCAGAGACACATGTTATCATTGTAGGTGTCAAGTGCCACCATACTCTTCTTCTGTCGTAGCCAGTCTGGGAGCGGTCCTGTCCCAAGCAAAGGTTGGTGGTCGATGACAGTCTTGACCTTAACGTTGATTGATCGGACGTAAGCCCATTGGTGTTGGGATCGATTGATGTCGTCGGGTCGAGGCGGGCTTGCTCTCTTGCCGCCACCCAGTCCTGAACTGCTCCTATCATGTTCAGCCACGGATTCCCTGGAGCCTTCTTGTGGAAGAGCATCACCCTACCGTCCTCGATGTGTCTGATGCGATAGGTGTGGGTATATCGGAGGTAGAAGGCATTCTGGACAGTCTGCTGGATCTTACCCATGATCTGTCCTGTAATGTCTCCATTGAGGCCTTGGAAGAACGTCCAGCGCGCTGTCCGTCTTCCTCTCTCCTCACCTTTCATCTCACCCAGACACTCATTGAGAATCTGCTCACCCTCTCGCCTCATGCGCCAGGCTAAGGGTCAGACCTCCCCATCACTCGCTTAGTGATCCTGCGTACGGCAGGTAGGCACTCCATTGGATGGTCTCCCATCCGTGTCGCTACAGCTTTGGCTCGTAAGCTAGCCGTCACCTCCTCATCCAACTGATGAAGCTCACGCAGCCACCGTGCTTTCCTGTGGAAGTTCTCAGGATCATCTCTGGTGGTCGCTGGAAACCATCCCGTCTTCACTGATCGTCTCAGTCGAGCAATGAATTCCTCGGCATGGGCCTGTCCGATCATCTGGAGCAGGTCGGCTTTCTTGGCCTTAGAGTAGCCTCTAAGGCTGAATTGCCTTGCCATAGCGCGAAGCTGTGCAACAGTAATCATGGTGTAATATACCACTGAGTATGCTTGTCTCTAAATGGACATTCAGACCCTGTAATGTGTGCTTGATCACAAGCTATACCACTGAGTATGCTTGTCTCTAAATGGACGTTCAGACCCTGTAATGCGTGCTTGATCACAAGCTATACCACTGAGTATGCTTGTCTCTAAATGGACGTTCAAACCTTTTATGTGTGCTTGATCAGCTCGTATACCACTGAGTATGCTTGTCTCTAAATGGACATTCAGACCCTGTAATGCGTGCTTGATCAGCTCGTATACCACTGAGTATGCTTGTCTCTAAATGGACATTCAGACCTGTAATGCGTGCTTGATCACAAGCTATACCACTGAGTATGCTTGTCTCTAAATGGACGTTCAAACCTCTTATGTGTGCTTGATCAGCTCGTATACCACTGAGTATGCTTGTCTCTAAATGGACGTTCAGACCCTGTAATGCGTGCTTGATCAGCTCGTATACCGCTGAGTATGCTTGTCTCTAAATGGATGTTCAGACCAAGGCGAGCAGCTGGTATATCACTGTGGTTGCTTATCTCTAAATGGAAATTCGCACCATTTGCAGCCACGGGAATGAGATCAAATTCTGCGTCTACCCGAACGCCCGGCGACGTAGATAACTTTTTGCTCGAAAACATTTGTACCTGGACGTAGATAGCTGTGGGCGCCACGGATCGCCGATCGGCTGCCCCAGGGCATGAGATAGCTGTGAGGGCCACGGATCGCCGATCGGCGCCCCAGTAGGGGCCTGCCTTGCGTAGAGAGGGCCGCGACGTAGATTTGTTCGAAAACATTTTTACCGGGACGGGTCGCGACGTAGATAACTTTTTGCCATCTACGCCCAGCCTTATGTGCTTGAGGTGGTATCATTTTGACTCAGACGTAGATTAATAATCGGCGATTGTCGGTCTACGGCGGCGGCCCGCCACGTAGATTAATAATCGGCGATTGTCGGTCTACGCGGCGGCTATTGTCGGTCTACGGCGGCATCATTTTTGAGGTGGTATCATTTTGACTCCGGATATACTACTACTTGAACCAGATGTACCGTACTCGGACAAATGTGCCAAAGGGAGGGAGATCGGCGCTTTCTCTAGAAAATTTTGGAAAAAAGATGTCCAAGAAACAATGGATCTTTCCAATTTATCCAGCAATCATATGACGTCATAATCAACTACGTGACGTGTGGGATGACTGATATAGTCTATCTTTAACGCTTAATAGTCCGACACTTTGTGTACGAATTGCATATCTTTACCATTCAATAAACATTCTATTGAATATTTTGAAACTAATTTGACTGGACGCTGCCGTTTCCATAGGTACCAACAGAGCCCAGTCAAATTACTTTCAAAATATTTAACAGCTTATCTGTAGTGTATAGTTTTCTGGAATTTGATGGAAAAGGAATTCAGGGATCGGTCGATCGCAACACGGGCAAGGTATGGGTGGAGCTTAGCTAGTGATGGGCGGCGCATAGCTAAGACTGGTAAGGTCCATTAGGCTACCTAGATTTTGAGTGATAAAAGACCAAACATCTAATGTTTACCAATTTTATTTTCACTATATGCGAGAACTCGGCAGCATTCGTCTTCTCGCGATTCGTCCTCTCGCGAAATCTACGCTAACAGGAGCTCTCTTGACACGTGATGGGGGTAATACTCAATATATCGGTTACTGTCCAGCGACTCCAGTCTATCGATCAATAAGCTGTGGTCACGCCCCGCAACGCTATATCGACGACGCGCTAACCTCACCGCAAACACTCATAGTAAGATATCAGACGTTGTTGGAAAAATTAGCAATACATCAAGATCGAGTATTTATTAGCCGAAAAAGTGAGTATTCCTAAGTTTATTTTTAACACTTGTGTCGTTAGGAATAGATGAATGCCAGTAATTATAAGCCTATATACTATTGTCTTGGCATTTAGCTTTCCATTATTATTATTAGAGCTCTGTCCGAATATTCGTTTAAATAGCCCAAAATGAAGGGATATTCCGATATTCGAATATGTTTGAAGGAATTACAAATTATCTTGAAATGGGTTGAAAACAAAATTTATTTAAAAAAAAAAATCCGTGATCATTTATAGGCTAAGCAATGGAACGGCTAGACGATCTACTGTCTAAATATGTGTGATCATTAACGAGCGGGAACTGCTACTACAGACCATTATCGACCCGTGTCACGAAAGCTCTGTACTTGGATGTGACTCAGACTGCTCACAAGTAACGCAATCCAGACCGATCTAAAAATAGAGGCGTATGGCTTCGTGCCGAATTCTTTTCTTATCCCTAGACACGAATGAGTAATGCGATCCACGTGATTACTTCGCGTTAGTTACGGCTCCATTGATCATACACAGTTATCATTGTTCAATTTTGCGACAAATGGAAAGAGAGGGCAGGTTTTTCCTATAGTGATGGTGGGTGGGGGTTGGGGGGGGGGGGAGAATGTGGTGCCCTCCCAAAATGTGGGTGTGTCCAGGGATGCTTCCCCGGTAAATGCGAACTTAGATGCTCTGAGAAGTCATTTTCTGCCTTCTGATTAATAAACATTAACATCTTTATTTTCCTTTCTACATATAACTATATGAAAAATCTTCATAAAATGTGTTGGGGTGGGGTGGGGGAGACTATAACGGGGTGGGTGGGGTGGTCATGGTGGTGGGTGTGCAAGGCATTCTTATATGATACATTTCCCCCCCCCCCCCCCAGGGCCCACCACTTATGGCACCGCCACTGTACTACTTCTACAGTTTTATTGGTTCACCACTAAGCAAAAGATTTTCTAGGTCAAGATGCAAAAAGATGAATCCAGCCTTTCAGTCTATCATATGACACGTCACAATCAACTACTTCACGCGTAGGCTGCCGGCATAATCAATTACGTCATGAATGAAGTGAAGTCCGCCATAAACGGTTAATAGTACTTCAAGTATGGGCAAAGCGTGGGTGGAGCATATCTGACGGTAGGTAGGTTAAAACTGGATTCCTCCATTGCACAAACGCTTAGCAACGCTTTCCAAAAACAGCGCCATCTACCGATTACCACGTGACTGACGTTATTATAGGGGCATTAACTCGGAGCGGAAATTACGCCGTGCCGCAAGCCAGTAGTCTACATCACTAAGATCAGTAGGCCAGGACATGCTAGTAGGCTATTCTAATAACCTATGTTTGACTATAACACCGTCATTGCCCGCCCTCCCCATATCTCTTCTCTAATAATATCTACTAAATGCAATGCATATCCTGATCTACAATTGTCTGTGCTGTCGGTGTTGTTACTGTTCTGTCTATATTTATACGTACGGTGTTCGCCAGGACTATAGGTTGTACTTTCGGCGGACAACCTGAATTAAATTATGTAAAACACGTTACTGTCAAATAAATAAATAACCTTTGATGTCCGACTTTGACTGGACTGGTAGGCTAAACTAGTCGGTAAGGTCAGTAAGTTAGAATGATAGCAGGGCGGATCTCATGGTTTAGTCTGACCTTCTCACCAAAAGGGGGTCTGGGGTCCTCTCGCGGAAAATTGTGAAAATCAGATGTTCTGAGAAACCATTTCCCACATTCTGAGTTGTAAACAACTACTTTATTTCACCCATAAAATTGCCTATAATCCACACATCCGATTAAACAATCTGACTTTCATGTCAACGTTGGCTGAAAGTTTTTCGATATCAAGGCATTAAGTTTTTCTCACAAAAAGAGTGCTCTGTGTGTTCTCCCACGGATAATTGTGTAAATTAGATGTTCTGAGGAACCACTTTCAGCCTTCCGGGTTGTAAACAACTACTTTAATTGCCCATAACATCCAATAATCCACACATCCAATTACACCAATCTGACGTGAATGCCAACGTTGACTGAAGAATTTCCGATTCCATATTATCTATGGTGAAATAGAATACTCACATGAATTTATGGTTTTATCGTGATAGGTACCGAGCCTACAGTTAATGTCGTAATTTTAACTTACCCGGCCTGTCGTCCATCAACTGGTGCTTTAAAATGTATCTCATCCTAACCTGCTTGTCTGATTTTAAACAGATTTGGCCCCAGAATTACTATTCAGAGTTTGATTGGTAAATTTCTTTCGATGCTCATCTTGGATTTTCGGAAAATTGTCTCGAATCCTTTAGAATGCTACTCATCCTTGCAAGTAATTAATTGCCCAATTTCAACGAAATTTTGGTGAAATGAACTGTGTAGTACGGTAGGCTTAAACAGTTCCAATAAGAAATTTGATTGGTAAATTTTTTTCGGCAGCTACCATAGATTATCCAGAAATTTGGAAGAAATGCTTTAACACGTATCTTCTCAGAAGCAACTGGGCAGATTTTCATCGAATTGAGAAGGATCTGTTCTTATGGCTGTAGTTAATTGGTCAGTTTTTCTGGCAGTCATCGTGGATTTTCTGAGGAATGCGGAAATCATTTAAAATGCTAATCCTTAATCAATGGACCAATTTTAACGAAACGGGCGGAATGATCCTACAATAGTAGGCCTCAACACTTCTAACAAGCATTTTTATTTGTTAATTCCTTTTTGTAGCCATCTAAGAGGTCACCAGGTCAAAGGTCAAGGTTATTCTAATATTGCTATTTGACCCCCGAATTACTTGCAGCTCGATAAAATCAAGATTAACCTCCAACTGTTAAGTTCCACTTAATGTCATAATTTTATCTCACTAAGTACTCCAGTATCCCATGAGATTTCCCTGTATGCATTCATTTGATTTACTGCTGACCGCTATTACTTATTTCATGCAATGGACCTTTCCAGTTTTAGTTATGCCCCGCCCATCCCTATTTAATCTCCGCCCACACCTCGCTCGTGTTGGGATCGATCAATGCCTGAACTTCTTGACTATCAATTTCCAGAAACCTATACAGGGAAACATGTTGAATATTTTGAAATTAACCTGATTTGACTTGGTGTTGTTGCTGCCTAAATTAGTTTCAAAATATTCAACAGAATGTTTATTAAACTGTAAAGACATACAATTCGTACAACCTGTCGGACTATTACGCGTTAAAGACGGACTATATCGAGTCATTCATGGCGGCATGATTATGACGTCAGCCTACATGGCATGTAGTTGATTATGACGTCATATGATTGAGTGAGGAAATGGATTCATGAATTGAACTCGCCTATGCCTTGGTGAGAATCCCCTCAGCATATGCATGTCCACATGGCCTCGCCATTGGTTATCATAATAGCGTGGTGCAAAGACCCTGTTTCCACTCCAGTGGATAAGATACTACTAAGAGGCGCACTTGCCCTTGCTAGATAGTGTGTTTTAAAATTCGATTGCGAGGTTTCTGTATCTACAGAAATAAACTTGTTACACAATCTGTCATATATACTGTACGCTTCAGGTATTCTGTAAGCACTGTCGCAATGCATAATCGCCGATCAGGTGCATATGCAGGTAGTGCTAACTCTGGAGCCGAATGATCAGGTCTTGTTTGCTTTAGAAGATCGCCGAATCTAAATAGTACTTTGTTCCTGGTAAGATGCATACTACTAATATAGATATTAGACAAGATCAACAACAACATACGAAGTTTCATGGTCAATAAACATAGATTTAAAAACTTTATAGTAGATATAGAACTATACGACAAACTTGATTCAAATAACTGAGATAACAAATCCAACACAATGGTTACAGGTAGACAAACTGGATCAATCTCGCGGCACCACTATATATAGTGGTAGTTGTTTTGTGAGCACGCCGAGGTTGATCCAGTTTGTCTACCTGTAGGGGGAGACCGGGGCTAGTTGTTACGAGTTTTCAAAATTCCCTTCTATATTTTAAACCATCAGAGATAACATTACGATATGCTGTAGTCAGATAGTCTACTATGTGTCTTAACAGAAACATCATATATCAGCTTTCTACATTGTCTTGTTTTTTAAATAAACCAGCACGTGTGACAAAGAAAATCTGTAACAACTTACCCCTTAGACGGGGTCACTTGTTACACTATACGGGGTATGTTGTTACAATAAAAAAAATCAGTAAATTACAAGAATGAGTAAACAGGTTGGATGAAAGAATTGAACAGTATAAATTTTAATTAAATCTATAGAAGCTGATAAAAATGTGATACGTTTGTTGGCTTTGTGTGCAACCCTATCAGACCAATTTGTAAAGATTAACAATTAAATAAAAAGTCAATGCTGGTCAACTGTTCTTGATCAAATTACTGTTCTTCATCAGAGTCACATAAATGACAGACGTAGAAACGATCACCGTTGGTACATTCTTCGTGTGACCACTCCTTGCAGCTAGTGCACTCAACCCACTTTTCACCAGGACGAGAATCTGCATAGTCCTCACCGCAAACTAGACAATTGTACTTTACCTGGCTCTTTTTGCTACACTTCATTGAATGCTTCTTGATGGGCTTTTTTGATATACTATTGTCACTAATAAGTTTTCTCTTTGTGCTTTTCTTCTTTTCAGCATTCTCATTAGCGAATCGTAGCTTCTCCAGTTCAGGTGTATCTGTCAGGATCGCGGTATGACGCTTTTTTCGGGTGCATCCTGTTCCTTTTCTTGGACTTGCCTTTTTAAATGGTCGCAACATTTCAGGTGACACAACAACGCCTAGAGGCAGGTCATCAGCATGGCCCTCGGCACTCGTTCCAGGCTGGTTAGAACTGTCAGCGTTGTTTTTATCAATGGTGTAGGTTGAGGAAACCTGGGGCGTTTCTGGCACAATGACATCGCTTTCTCCAGACGAGGTAGTGGCAGAGGCATCCTTTGTTTCGGAAGGTGGAGTCAACTCAATGGCAGTGGTACCACTTGTTTCTGGCTCAGAGCTAAGATCACCTTCAGAAGCAGGCCTATCTTGTGTCGTATTGCCAGATATGTTGTCATTAATCTGTGGAATCTCTTCTAATGGACGATCCGTCACGCTACTTGGCAAGAATTCATCTTCTCCGAACACGTTTCGGTTGAAAGGGTAGACACCGGACACCTTGAAGCCATTTTGTATATTTAGAGCAGTTGTTACCAGTGGCAATGCATCTGTAGTAATGCCAGGTATATCGCAGATCGTCATGGTCTTTCCCGGGTTTCTTTTCATCCACCCATCACATCCAGCATTAAAGAACTTTTTGAACGGTCCATAAACGCTCCTGTCCAGTGGCTGCAGCTTGTGGGAGCAATGTGGCGGAAATGTAACAATGATGATACCATTTTCCCTACACAGATCAATTAGGTCGAGTGAGACGTGTGACTCATGATTATCCATCAGGAGGAGTACAGGTTTCTCTTTCGTACACTTGGTAACATTGATAAAGTGTCTTATGAATATAAGGAAGTTTTTCTCTGTCATCCATCCAGAGGGGTAAGCCGCACCTATGCAGCCCCGGGGACATGCATTTATGAAATGGTCTCTAAAGTTCACTCTAGGGAAGATGAACATTGGCGGAACAGTATTACCGTTAGCACTAACTGCAAGAACCATGGTTACTAAAGTTCCCCTTTCTGCTGATGTTACAGCCCCAACTTGCTTTGCCCCTTTTTGTGCAACAATGCGATTTGGTTGCTGCACAGTTGTGATCCCAGTTTCGTCTATATTATATATGTCACTACATAGAAACTTATAACGGTCTAACACTTCTGAAAGGTTATTGAAGAATTTGTCGACATTGGTCCTATTGAAACTGGTTGCACGACTTAGGGACGTGGCTTCGGGGGTACGTATGGACAATGAATTGTGGCGTTTAATGAAACCCGAAAACCAGTCAGCGCCAGCCCTACCTTTGTCTGCCCAGTTTGGTGGAAATTGGATATTGTTAGAGACTGCAAATTCATATGCGAATTCTCTGACTTCTCTCGGTGACAGGCCGTAGTAGATCTTGGATGCTTTTAATATGTAGTCAACTAGTAGCTTTTCTTGGGTGGGTGCGAATACGATTCGGGTCTGTGTGTAGCCAACAGTTGCATCTTGTCCAGCTCTCAGTTTCTTGCAATATCGATGAAGGGTCATAAAGTTGATCTGCAATAAGAACATAAATAAAATCCATGTGATATATGCTAGAGCACATCCGTTTTGTGGGTGAGGCGATGTGGTATGCGTTTTGTGGGTGAGGCGATGTGGTATGCGTTTTGTGGGTGAGGCGATGTGGTATGCGTTTTGTGGGTGAGGCGATGTGGTATGCGTTTTGGGGGTGAGGCGATGTGGTATGCGTTTTGGGGGTGAGGCGATGTGGTATGCGTTTTGTGGGTGAGGCGATGTGGTATGCGTTTTGTGGGTGAGGCGATGTGGTATGCGTTTTGGACATGGTCGGGTGGTAATGAATGGTTGTTCATTAACCCTTAGCACACTGATGTCGAAAACTAGATAGTTACCGAGTCAGGAAAGGCTGGTGTCCATTTTGGAAACAATTGCTTCTGAAACCTGTTGCTGTCATAGCCAGCAACAGCTTTCAGCAGCATTGCTTCCAAAACGAACAACAGCTTTCATATAAAATTAAATTAAATTTTAAAACTTTCGTGTGCTAGGGGTTAATGTAGTTGGTCTAAAAACCACCTGCCTTAACTAGCCACCATCTTATGGGCCCAAATGCCATTTTACTAGCAACTGACTTGTATCTAAGAGACTATAACTAATAGATCTTTAGAAATATTATGTTAAATATTTTGAAATTAATTTGCCTTAGATCATATGGCATCAGCGGCTTCCAGTCAACTTATTTTCAAAATATTTAACAACTTTCCCATGAGACTGCCTTGAAATTGCGATATGCCTACTCGGATTTCATTTGAGGTTACATTGATCAATTAAACCAGAGCTATCTTATATAGCCTATGGTAGGCCGATTATAAAGATTTCATGCACACATCCCGATCTCTCCCTTATCCTCCCCACCACCCACACCCCACCCCAACACACACAAACACCGGGGTTTTATGCGGGGGTGGGAGGGGAGGGGGGATTTATCCCCAACCCCATTGAGGTAGCATGCCCCCCCCCCCCAATGAATCTTCAGGAGTTACACATTTTTCTGCGATTTGTATAGGCACTACACCTGCATTCAATTAATCCCCCCCCCTTCACTGAATTCCTGGATAAAAGCACGCATGCACACACGCGCGGGCACGCACGCAAGCACGCACATACGCACGCACGCACGCACGCACGCACGCACGCACGCACACACACACACTTCTGTCAGCAATGTTTAATAATGTTTGATAATTCTTACAGTGTAGGCCTAGATTGTTTTTCTCTTTCATTCTGTTAACCATTTCGACAATACATAGCAGCGCTGACAAAAATTTTATGAGGTAGGCCTAAGAAATATCCTGCAGAAATGTTGAAACTAATTTGACTGGAAGCCGTTGCTGCCTCTTCCAGTCAAATTATTGTCAAAATATTCAGCATCTTTCCTGTAAGGTTGTCTTGAAATTGAGATAAAAAGTGCTTTAATCGGTGAATGGGTTAACCCTTACGTTGTAATCATCGGCGACTTTCCGAATGCTTTCCGCGTAACGAATTACTCTGTCCGCCGCCACTTTCATAATATCATCGCTTGCCGTTTCTGCTCGATTCGTCTTCCTTTTATAGTTACGTACCATTGTTGGTTCACGAAACCTGCAAGAAATTGACAGAATCTCTTTAAAATATTAGCTAAACCATACGGGGCAAGTTGTTACACAATACATTAGTGCAGGGGCAAGTTGTTACAGCACGTAACAACGTGCCCCAGTGTATATACATCACGTCTGACACTATGTAGGTCAATCACACTCGTGGGTATCAAACTTCAATGTACGTATAAATTAAGCAAAATCACCATGCTATGAAATAATATAATGCAATTTGTCATGCATATATTTGTAAATGACACAGTAAATATATTGCGCATTCGAAAAAAGTTACTAAAATGGGTATAAAATTAACTTTTCTTCTTACCTTTTAAAACCCGTATTCGAATTTCGCGCAACGTGTTTAAAGGGGACGTAATGCAGGCCAGATGACGTTGTACGACGCGTGGCGCTATCTGCTTATTTGTCTCCGAGTTATGGGCCTTGTAACAACTTGCCCCTGTAACGACTAGCCCCGGTCTCCCCCATTGTGTTGGATTTCTTTAAAAAATCTTCTCGAGAACCACTGAGCAGATTTCAATTTTATTTGGCAGGAAGCATCGGTACGGCATAGAGATCCAAGTTTGTTCACATGAAGCCGATCAGCCAATTTGGACAGTGGTCATCTTGGATTTTAAATCTCTTTTTCTCCGAAACATGGCCGCCGTGGACAAATCAAAATGTAGCGTGTTTGGCGACCATATTGGATTTTTTTTTATTTGATGGCTTTTGAGGCTGAACTTGGTTTTATATATGTTTTGGGGTATTCTGATTTCAAATTTGCCATTTTCGAAACTGCCGTGTAAACGGTTTGGTGGACATCTTGGATCATTTTCCCGCCAAAAACTCCCATACTATGCAATAGGAAATTGTAAATGTTTTCTCGAGAACCACTGCTTCGATTTTAAGTAAATTTGGCTGAAAGCATCCTCAGGTCATAGAGATCCAAGTTTGTTCAAATGAAGCCGATCGACCAATTTGGCGGGTGGCGATCTTGAATTTTGACCAATTTTTTTTTTCGTCTTTAAAAATCTTCTTTTCCAAATCCGCTTGTGGAATTGATACACAAATCATGACAGACAACAGCTGAAGGGCCCTTAAAGTTTGTTTTGTTCAAGGGCCCTTAGGGTTCTACTTATAGCGGATGGACTTTGTAGTTGAAATGCCTATGTTCCAAGTGAGCGATACAGGCCCCTTGGGCCTCTTTTTTTTTAGCAACTCGTGCTTCGACGATGTTGCAGATTTCTGTTCTTTCGATCCTTCTGTGACAGGGACTTTGCCCAGAGGCGCTCAGGAATCAGTCTCCAAACATGTATTTAAACAATATTGGTAGATTAATACGTGGTAACACGTAGGCTGAAACAAAGATGCTTCACAGATGTATTGGATTTTCTGGATAATTTCAGTACATAAATTGCTTACTCAATGGACGTCATAAGCTGTACACACACTCATGAGATTGTGGAGTACTTACGTCAGTGAGATAAAATTCAGAACTACTTATTACTACCAGAACTAATCTTGGACACATCTTTCCATACACCATAAGAACGCTGCTTGCTTTATGAGTGTTTAATCTTACTGGAACCAAACTTGGACACATGGTTTCATATGTCATAACGAGGCGGCATGGTGATAGCAGGCCATTAAGTCAAAGGCCAATCCCATTCAAGCATTGCTATTTGACCTCCATTTAGTAAATCATTTACATTTATATTTCAGGATTGGTTAGTCCTATTGGAACTAAACTTGGCTACGTGGATGCCTATATTGTTAGGAAGCAGCGTGATAGCGTTGAGAATACAAGGTCAATGACCAAGGGTACAGGGACAAACAGGAGATAGATGAGACATTTAATTCCACGGAATTCTTGCCTTATTAGAGCTAGTAGTAAAACATTCAACCATCAGGGTTTTAACTATTTAGACCAACATGGTTTAATCACATTTCGTTTAAATACATGTTACCAATTGCACGTATGTGCGATTGGTAGGTTGCTGGGTATCGAGCCTGTGGGCATCTTGTTAAGTTTAGGTCAGGCAGCTAGTTGTTTAATTCTTTTATTGTTTTCATTTACAGGTGTTTGCTGACATCAGGTATCAGCTGTCATCCTATTTTACAGACATTGGATCGTCGCTTCATCGTCTTCCCCCGCGATTGAATTTATGCATTCTCAAACGTACCTGATTTCTAAAATAAAGTAAATAACTGAGTAAATTTGGTCGAAATTGAAAGCGTAGTTTAAAATGGAAAGTGACATTACTTGTATGAAGCTATTTTATTAGCAGTAATTAGATATCGATAGTCTGCCAAACATAGAGAAGTCTGCGTCATCGCGTTCAGCTGCGACATTAGATAGGCCTAATATTGAGCTATATGAAAATGAAGAAGTTGATAGAAACATGTGTAATGTTGGCATTCCTCACAGCGTAGTGAGCACACATTGTAATGCATACAATGCACATTGCACTGAGTTAGTGGACTGTAAGGCCAAGGATAACATATTGTTGCCGCTGCACGAGTATGCAATGAGAGAAGACCATGCTAACAGTAGGCAGGTAGAAATGATGTCCATAAAAGCAGAACCGAATGTGTGTATAAGTAATGATGTAGCTCATAAACTTGATGAAGCAAAAGATTTTGCATCGCGGCTGCAGGGCAATAATATGTTAACAATGACAGGAATGTCTTCTTCTGGCGAAGTACTGAAGAGCGAGGCAAATGATAATGATGAAATCTCGGTACATGAACATATAGATACATACTGTTTCAGCAGCAGTAATACTAATACAATTATACCAGACGACTATACAATCGTCGTTAAACAGGAGATTATTGATTACGATTTCGATGCCAACAGTGAAGTTGTCAAAGCTCCATGTTTGTTTGAAGATTGTCACCTCGTTAAACTTGAGCGAGGCTTAAACGGAGAAGAGGAATGCTCACCCAGGACGACTAATATTATTGATAGTGACATGGACAAAGTTTGTCTGAGTACTGAGATAAATGAGCAGTCTGTAGAGCCATTCGATATAGGAAGTCTTAAAGATGAAATTGATGATGATGTTTTGAACATAGTCAAACCTAAGTGCGAGTACGGTGACAAGGACAGTAACCAGTGCACATACCAAACCGTTACAGATCCCCATTCAAATGAACAGCCATTTGTTGAAATAGAAATTATCAAGGATCAGCTAGGGAAGTGTACTGGTAAGTGTGATCTGTTCGTATATATGCGCCATTGGAGCAGTCCCGGCTTAGCTAGTCTAGAGTGGCCACCTCTGCCGTGAGATTCGCACTCAGGTAGGTGGATAGGTGTAAAAACCTGAGCAGTCCACGTCCTTCGGATGGGACGTAAAGATGTAGGTGCCGTCTTGGTGGTGTCTGTGCCATGGGAGCCATAAAAGAACTCACTCTGAGTGCCACGCCCTGTATCGAGCACTCAGTTGTGAAGCCACTCTGATAGCGTAAATATTAAATGACGGATGGTCGCCCTGTCGTCAGTATCTCCAAGATGCCATAACTGAAGCCTGTAAGATGCCTATCTAATAGGTGCATAGTTGGCAGCCTGCTCTCTCAACTTACGTCACAGCTGTCAGCGACACTATCGTTGGCTCCCTGATTCAGTATTTAGATTGTCCGTAAAGGCGTTGCAAATAATTCTAGGAACTTACACACTGAACAATTACGCTGCAAGTCTGGGCGGAACTCCTATGTAAAGGAAGAAATTGCGAAATACAATGCAATATGGTAGCATACTTCTGCCATCAGATACACACTTACAGGCAGATATAGATTAAGTGATCCCTTAGGCAGCTCTAGCTTTCAGTCAAATTAGTTCCAAAGTATTCAACAGCACTTTGACACGTACATAATTATCTTCCCCCCCCCCACTCCAATGGAACATTGGCTATGTTTTTAGGAAAATGTACATTATTTTGTGGGTCAGTCAGCTCGTCCCTTTGTCCGTCCATCCCTTTGTCTCTGAATTTGTGTCCGTCCGTGCAAATTTTGGGTCTTCGTTCAATAACTTTATCTTTGCATGGAGTATTGTGAGGAAACTTCGTGGGAACGTTGGCTGTGGTACTAGGTAAATGTACATTATTTTGTGGGTCAGTCAGCTTGTCCCTCTGTCCGTCCATCCCTTTGTGTCTGAATTTGTGTCCGTCCGTCCATCCAAATTTTGGGTTTTCGTTCAATAACTTTATCTTTGCTTGGAGTATTGTGACGAAACTTCATGGGAACATTGGCTATGGTACTATGGAAATGTACATTATTTCGTGGGTGAGTCAGCCCATCCCTACGTCCATCCATCCCTTTGTCTCTGAATTTGTGTCCGTCCGTCCGTGCAAATTTGTGCTTTCGTTCAATAACTTTATTTTTTTCTTGGAGTATTGTGACGAAACTTCATGAGAACATGGGCTATGTTTCTAGGGAAATGCACATTATTTTGTGGGTCAGTCAGCTCGTCCTTCCGTCCGTCCATACCTTTGTGTCTGTCCATCCGTGCAAACTTTGGGTTTTCGTTCAATAATTTTATTTTTGCTTGGAGTAATGTGACGAAACTTCTTAGTTTATGATTATCAGCTCCCATTTGTCTGTGTATCCTTCCATATGTCTATCTAAATCAGTGGGATTATGTCATCCCACGAACATGGCTGCTGTTGCGGTGGGGGGGGGGGGGAATTATTTGATTTATATCATCTAGTTTATATTATTTGATGCTAGTAGTAGTAGTAGTAGTAGTAGTAGTAGTAGTAGTAGTAGTAGTAGTAGTAGTAGTAGTAGTAATAGTGGTAGTAGTAGTAGTAGTAGTAGTAGTAGTAGTAGTAGTTAATACCATAGTGGTATTTTGTTTCTACTATATATATATATATATATATATATATATATATATATATATATATATATATATATATATATATATATATATATATATATAGTGTAATGTAGTCAACCAATTTGATTGACTACATTACACTTTTTATGATGACATTCATGTTCTTGATAGTAATTATCAGACAATGTAACTAAGGTAACTGAAATGTAACTTTAGTTACATTATCCAAAGTAACTGAAATGTAACCAGTTATATTGCTCAACAAATGTAACTGTAACTGACATAGTACATTTAAATGTAACTGACCCCAGGCCTGGACTTGAGCCTGTTACCTAATGATGAATGAGCATACATATGTCCATGACATTTAATTAAAACTATGACTAAAATAGTTTCTATTTGGCAAAAAAGTGTAGTTGGCTAATCTATTTGCTAATTGTTTACAGACACCAAGCCTGTATGTGCATAAAAATGGTTGGAAGGCCGTTAAGCACATTGACTGAGAAGTATTTGATCTATAGGTAATTGGGAAAGAGTTGATAGAAGAGATGGGCCTTTCCTGTTTTAGCTATTCCCCGTCCATCTCTAGCTAAGCTCCACCCACACCTCGCTCGTGTTGGTATCGATCGATTTCGGAACTCCCAGAAAACTATACAGCTAAGCTTGTGAATATTGTGGAACTAATTTGACTGGGCGCTGTTGCTGCCGTGCACCAACAGCGTCCAGTCAAATTAGTTTCAAACTATTCAACAGCATGTTTATTAAATAATAGAAACCATATAGAATCATTTATAACATAATGATTATGACGTCATCCTACACGGTGCTTAGCTAATTATGACGTCAGATTGATGGAGGGATACGCTGGAAAAGGTGAATTGGTTGGTTATTAATATGATAGAAAGGTAATATGTCTGTGTAAAACTTGATAGAGTTTTGAAACAATATGTTACATCTGCTTATGTGGTTTACCTCACTTTAATAAAGAACAGTTAAACTCTGTCATTCACAAACATATAGACTGTATGTGTTGTTATCATACCTGATCTTAATATCTCTCTTGTCTTTACCAGAGTTGTACCAGTCCGAGTCATTGGACAAGACAGCATGGTGTGTAAAACTCTCATCTGATGGCAAGCCAGCAACTGAATGCATGAAGATTGCATTTAGTACAAAGCGGACACTAAAAAATAGACGAAATACTCGCAAAAGAACCACGTGTACAGAATGTGATAGCTATTATGACCAGGAAAGACATTCTAAGTCTTGTGTTAAAAGACATTGTAAATCCAATAACAAAAATGAGACAGAAACATTTATTAGAACAAAAACTAGTAAGAAACCCACTAGGTCTGTACGTTCAATGAAATCACATAAGATTTATAAATGTATTGTTTGTGGGAAAATACTGTCTAGTAAAGGTAACTTGACGGAACACACACGTATACATACTGGTGAACGGCCATATACATGTCTTGAATGTGGCAAAACCTTTACTCAGAGAAAGGCACATGATGTACACATGAGGATTCACACTGGTGACAAACCTTTTAATTGCTCAGAATGTCTACGGTCATTCCGTTACTTACCTGATTGTAAAAAGCATTCATTAGCTTGTAGTCAAATAGAAGGTTTTATATGTCAGCACTGTTCAAGGATTTTTCCGAATCAGGAAGCTTACGAGGAACATCTGCGAATGCATGCCAAACATCGGCCTTACCAATGTACAAAATGTGAAAAATCATTTCTAACAGTAGCTCATTTACAGCGGCATCAGTTAGTCCATACATCAAAGAAGATTTATCAATGTTTTATTTGTGATCGTTCATTCGGCCACAGCCAACGGCTACACACACACATGAAAAGCCATCATAATGAGAGTATTGGGCTCGCTAAACATTCCTGTCACTTATGTGCAAAAGAGTTTGATGATCTTGAAAAGGTTAAAGAACACCAACGTGTCATTCATGAATATAATTACAAAGAGAGAGGGATGTATAGTTGTGAGGAGTGTGGAATTGGATTTAGTACAAAGGTGGGACGTGAAGTTCATGCCTATAGAAAACATCCAAAGAAGGAATTATTATTGAAAATATATAAACCTCGTGATGATACAATATGTCCCGTATGTAATGTACAATTTTCTACTGGATCCAATTGCAACAGGCACGTTAGACTAAAACACAGAAGGGAAGTATATAGTTGACAAAAATCATTGAAATCGTGCACGTTTTGATGAAAGCAAAGAAACGCATATAAAGAATTTGTCATATGTTCATTCCCTCCAAAATAATGAAATGTTATGGCTCAAATCGGGAATCTCAATGTTTTAATTGTCAGAGAATTATTTAAGGATATAAATATGTTAGGTTAATAGAAATGACAACAATATGTGTAGTAACTGCGCAAATTAAAAAAAACCATATTTTCAAATCATGCCGGCAGCTACATACATAAAATCTGGAATGTAAATTGGTCATTGTGCATGATAGTAGCAAATAAGCAGAAATATTTATATTTAAGCATCAAAGATTATTCCGCGCTATAAGTTTACTATGGCAATCACAGTCAAACAATTTGCTTGTAACCATTGGCACATTAACTTTATGCGTGGACAGATTAAAAGAACTTGAGCACCCATGACTTGAATGTGACCAATCTGGATATAATGCTTGATTGATTTATTGATTCCACATTAGGCCATAGGCCCTTGAGTGTACAGAGTATAAACCTACAATGACGGTCAGCTATTATATACGTTCATAAACAATAAATTAATAAATGCATTGATTATCCCTAAAGTCGAAATATGTACACTATACAATAGATTATGCCTGATTATCGATTTCCAGAAAGCTATACAGATGAGCTGTTGGGTATCTTGAGGCTAAGTTGACTAGGCGCCGGTGCTGCCTAAGGCAGCAACCGCGCCCAGTCAAACCAGGCTCAAATCATCTAGGCTGGTACCCGACTCCTCATACCCTCGCTGACGATTCTCTGGCTCAGGATATTGCGATTATGAGCAATTGGAGTCGGGTACCAGCTTACAAATCATCCAACAGCAAGCATGTCTATTAAATAGCAAAGAATTACAACAAAGACGTACAATTTATACAACGTGTCAGACTCTGAGATTTGATGACTGTCTATATGGAACCCTTTGTGACGTAATGATTGTGACGTCATCATACACGCGCGGAACTGATTATGACGTCATACTAGGTCAGATGATGAATGGATACTTTGGAAAGGTGAATTCGTACTTGTCAGACTATTAATCGTTTAAGACTGACTATATCGAGGCATTCATGGCGTCATGATTGTGACGTCATCTTACAGATCACGTAGTTGATATGATCATATCATGTCATATGATCAAGGGAATGAAGGGATATACTTGGAAGGGTCCATTTTATCATATATATATATTTATATATATATATATATATATATATATATATATATATATATATATATATATATATATATATATATATATATATGTATAGCGTCTACAACCTTTTGTTATCGCTTGATAAATTAGGACCAACCCTCGCCAAAATGTGTCTATGTACGCCTAATATCCGCATTGTGAAAACAAAGTCTGCTTGATCTCAAGCAACAGAGATGCAGGCCGTAGTAAATTTCATAAGTATTTTTGAACAAACGATGATTCATTTTTCTCCAATAAATTATTTAGTCTTATTCAGAGCGATTAAGCTTTATAACATGATGGATGAGGGCCAGTGTGTATAGATTTAAAGCAGTAATTTACATTTTCTTATTTAGATATATTTATTTAAATAAATAAAAAATTTAGTTTTTACTTGGTCGGTGTCTATCTGCAGGCCGAGAAGAATATTTTTGAATATTTACCACTACAATGACTGGCTATGTAACCGAGCCAGTCATTCTAGTAGTAAATTCTTAAAAAAATACTCATCTCGGCCTGCAGATAGACACTGGGTAAGTAAAAACTTTAATTTTCCGTACCATTGACCCTTTAATGGTCATGCCGGCAAAAAAGAAATTCAGTGGTAAATTTACAAAAAGTCTTCTAAAATAAAATAAAATATCTTTAAAAAATATTGACCATCAAAATGTTTAATTGATATATCAAGTAGAATTTTGACCGCTTTGAGGCGCGGTTGACACAAGAGGGGTTAATAATTGATCTGTTTTACTCATGTTCTGAATATAGTTTCTATGACGTAATCTTAGCGTCTAATCATATAAAAATAATAGTTAACTGGAATATTTAGATTGTTTATAATAACTATTTATTTTAATATATGATATTATATCTTATTTAAAAAAAAGTATTTCCCAAGTGCATCCATTTACTGACGTCCAATATGGCGATACCGTCTAGTCTGGTGTGCTGGTATTCAGATCACACTGGCAACATGTCTGGCCTAAAAGCTTGATCTAGCATCGCTAAAGACTAAAACGAACCGAAACGAGCTTTGGATGTTTGCACAGGACAAGACAAGACACAATGAAGAAGCCTGAAGAAAACTGATTGAAGCTGAATTAAGTTTCCTCTCCTTTCAGCCGCAGAAAAATGTCAGTCACTCATCATCATCATCATCATCATCATCATTATCACCATTATCACCATCATCATCATTGTAAAACGAGCCATTTGCTTCATATGTAAGGGATTGCATGGGATATGAATATGTTAATGAATCGCAGCTCTCCGTGAATTTACCATTTCTAGGTGGTGTGTCGACTTCCGAGTCATAGAACAGACTATAAATGTGACGTCATGCATGCCCACTCATCAATTAAAGCTGTCGTGTTCCGTTAAATATAAACACTTTTGCACGAGATACGAGATGCCTGATCAATTTACCCAGCATTCAATGCTACCGGGCGTGCAATTTTACCCAGCATGCAATGCCCTGACTCTATAATCGTTGTAACTAATAGAAGCCATATTCGTTAGTCTATTGTCTGCACAAGTCAGGGTTTCTCAAACAAAACCAACCTGCTTGCACGTGCAAATAGTCATTTGTCTTCCAGCTCTGGAAACGTAAGCATGCACATAGGGCGTATTCACGGCAGTACATTCGACAGTCTGTATTTCAATACTGTTCAGAGAAAGTATGTCACTGAAAATAGGAGAAAGCTTTAGATACATTGACAATAATTTGCGTGAAAGTTATTGCTATCAATGACAGCACCAACATTCAGTCAAATTGTTGTCAAAATAATTAGTATGTAATGCAATTACTACCTGCTATATATTTGATAAAAATCTTATTGAAGTGTTGCTGCAACAGCTTTCATTCTATGTATTCAAAAATAATCATCATAAATTTCAGTCAACACTTGTTACGGATTTGAAGAACAATTTGACTAAGTTGTTGCTGACTAAGGCACCAACAACGTCATCAAATTGTTGTCCGTACAATCACACGGCGATCAGTTTTTCTGTCTAAGTAGAGTGAGTTACATGGCCAAAATACGCTTTGCCTGCATGAAGGAAATATTTCGCCTAGTTACCGTGTGTACGTTTCTGTTCGATCAATGCATTTCAAACAAATGCACAAATCTGTCAACGAGACATACACTACGTTTGCTTAGCATTCATTCTTGGCGAGAACGTGTATATAGTCCGGGAGCCAATTTTCAAAAGGGGTTCTAGAAGAATGGTTTCGTAGCACACCCAGTATTCAGAAGGTTTGTCTCGATATTATGCTAGACCGATGTCTTGGGTATATTCTGAGCCGTGTTGTACAAGAAAATTGTGGTATCACTAACCCGTGAGAAGCCCATTTACAATAGGTGTTGAATGTAGCTCTCAAACAATTTTCACAATGGTAAATTTTTCACAAACTTAAGCGCATGTTATATCAATACAATCTTAACCAAAATGGAAAGGAGTGATCGTATATCGCAGATTTATACATAATCAACCTCGTTTAAGACACCCGTATGTTGCTTTGTACATATTGGGGCACTTAGGTCTTCTTGTGACTAGCAATACCTTAGCTACAACAATGCCCATGTTTTCTACATTTTTCATAATTAATCTTTTAACTGACATGCAGTGCATGTCTACACAAGCTGGCAGGACATATTTATCACGTGAGCAAATGAGAGAATGTTACTCATCCGTGTCAGAGTCATCTTCGACAATTGTATGCTGAACATTGTCACACATTTCACCTCCCATACAAAGGCATGCTTCAGTGCAGAGTAGATTGTTAGCCTTGCATTGACAGAGATCTGTTCTTTTGCAGGCAGACTTTTGACATCTACATGATGTGAGTTCAATTAATCCAAATGGAGCAGGATCCTTTGACATTAGAACAGGCTTGAGTAGACCATCCACTATACTCCAGCCATGTCCATTTGGAGATGGAAGATTCTGAACAGCTTGCAATGAACGTCTCCAAACAAGAGCTTGAAAATTGGCCCTTTCGGTGTGATGCTTTAGACTATTCGATGTAGGTGGAAGATTTTCATTTCTTTGTCTCTTTTGACAAAAGAGCCAATAACGGGTTTCATCAGCTGTCTTTCCCACATCCCTGGTGGTATACAACTCACAGACAAATTTCTCACATAGAATTGCAGTATTCGGTGATAAGTCAACATGTTCGCCGAGTTGGGCTAAGCTAAGCTGATGACATTCAGATGACTTTAAGAGATTGAATGCTTTTCTCTTAGCGACTCCAAATAATGCACTAGTGCTATCACAACCTGTAAGAGAATGAAACCCAGGCAAAGACAGACAGATAGCTGGGCCCAGTACTTGAGCAACTGTATGTATTGGTATGTATCGCAATTTGTCCTGTGTGCCCGTACGGAACCATAGTTCAGAACAGTGAAGCGAACGATACGTATATATACTAAGTACTGCCACGTCTGTATCAGGAGACTGTATAACAACACGCATGTGGTCTTTTGAAGCGTGTAGCGCATGCAACATCATACGCGTATCTGCTTCCTCGTGATCTGATCGAAGTTCTTCCAAATACGACGTATTCGCTGAAATGACAACAACATCCATTCAATCGTTAAAGCCACCAGCAAGAATGACGCAATTGTCGGCAGATAGCATATTTGGACCAGTATCACGCCACCGCTTGCTGAGAAATGCAACCAGGTTTGCTTGGATTGCTGATGTACTTGGCCCATTGCTTTGGAACGGGAGTATTTTCTCCAGCAATCTTTACTTCCAATGCTGTTGATGACCCAGGTTTTAGCCGCTCTTCCGCTTTGAGATATTCCAGTCTATCATATCTGTCAAAAACTATATCTACTCTGTTGCAGTCTTCTTGATTCAGTGGAACTGTAAAGATGTGCCAGTATTTATCAGCCAATTCTCCAAATGTAGACGTACCTCCAGTTTTAACCATTTGCACAATTGCCATGCCATCTACTACATAAGCTGTTGCGCCTGTCTTGTCAACAGGTGGAAGCCGTCCATCAACATTTACTTCCTTTTCTAGTTCACTTAACAAAACACTTTTCACATTCTTTCTTAGAGTCCCATCCGTATGTGACAATGATAGTGGAACAGCAGACAGTTCATACGTCATGACTAGTTTTAAATCAACATCTCTGGACCTTGCGGCAATAATTAATCGACCAAATAGTTCGCGGTCAGATCTCACATTGTGAATTTTTTCATCATTTGTTTTGAGTTTTTTCTTCTGTGCTAGGCTGGCAAATGTTTTAAGTTTTAAGTGTGGCAACGTGTCCCAAAAGCTTCTCGTGTTAGTGTCCAGCCGCTCCTGAACAAAATTTTCCATACTCTCCTTACCAATGTCACAGACGGAAACAAGTCTCTTGGCGATTTCACTAGGCAATACCACGCCAGTTGCAATGTTTACAAGCGGAAGACACTCGCTGTCGTCGTTTTCCGCAATATTAAAGGGATTGGTCATTATATCTGATGAGAACATCGAAAGTATCTTCTGCACATCGGTTTCATCCCTGTTCATTCGATTAGTCCCCATTTCCTTATGTACTCCAAACATGTGACTATCTTGTAACCCACACATTTGCTTTGTGACCGTTGTTATGGCTGCCCTCTCGTGGCTAGTTAAAAACCACCTCTCCAGAGCTCCTGGCTTTTGTGTTATTCCAATAATACCACCTCGCTTTTTGGAATCCAAATTAATCGATTGCTCTAAGGCCATATCTGTCCACACTTGATTGAATGGATGGTCTGAGCGACTTACGGAATGATTTCCATTCAAGAATTGTTCATGTACATGGGGATGTGTACTTGGAAGCATCTTCATGTCCGCAAGATATATTGGCAGCCATCTTGCATAATTGGTTCTGCCCATGCTGTAGAAATATGGCGCCATAGCAGTAGTAGCAGATAGGTGTGCCTGCCAATCTCCAGTTCTCTCAGCTCTTATGAATCCAAGCAGCAGCTCTACCATATGAATATATGAGTTCCAAAATGCGAACAGGTGTGATATACAGATTCTATGATGGAGTTAGTATACATACATAAAATATAACCTTCACATTTCACCCTCGCCTTTGGTATATGCATGCAAAATGTATGTTGGATATATGTTAGGTCGATATCCGTCTAAATATCATATATGGTGAATCTAATACGATATTACTTTGAGTTTTGACACGATCATGCTTATATCGTTGTGCACTGTGGATACAGCCAAAGCCTAGACCCCCTATGCAAAGAAATCAGGATAACTAATTAGTGCTACCACAATTTGTTTGTACAACAGGGCTTAAAATGTGTGGGACATGTCCCCCAAGCCACAGCAAGTGTCAGACCTTCCGAATACTGGGTGTGCTACGTCACGATTCTGACCTAGCTTTAGCTCCTGGACTAATATAGGCCTACGCCCACTTCACCTAAATAGTAATGTATTGATTGCACCGTGTGTGGATAATAATTCAACAATGTTGTTGGTGCCTTAGAAACCAGCAACTTACAGTCAAATTGCTATTCAAACCCGTAGTAAGAGTCGACTAAAACTATGATGATTATTTTAGATTATAGAGACTGAAAGGTGTTGTAGCAACAGTTTTCATACAAATCAGTATCAAATCTGTACCAGGTAGTAATCGCATTACCTAACAATTATTTTGACAATAATTTTACTGAATGCTGTTGCTGTCATTGCTAGTAATAACTTGCACGCAAATTATTGTCAAAATATATATATAAAAGCTTTCTCTAATTTCCTTATGGAAATCGACACACTTGTGCTGAACAGTATTGAAATGCACGCTGTCGAATATACTGCCGTGAATATGTCCTACGTGCATGCTTAGGCTTCCAGAGCTGGAGGACAAATGACCATTTGCATGTGCAGGCGGGTTGGTTTTGTTTGAGAAATCCTGTCCTATACAGACAATAGACTAAACGAATATGGCGTCCAATAGTTAAAACGATTATGGAGTCAGGAAATTGCATGTTGGATAGCGTTGCATGCTGGGTAAATTGAACAGAAATCAGCAAGCATCCCATATCTCGTGCAACGGGTCTATATTTAATGGAACACGAGAACTTTAGGTTTATAGCTGTATCAGCAGCTGTTTCAGGTTATCAGTGGATCTCAGCCCTTTACTATTATGTTTTTAAAGGGATGCTAATCGCATATCAAATATTGTATTGTACTGATAGATTATGCTTTATAGATTCCATATCATCCATATCCTGTCACATTCCCTTATCTGTATCACAATTATCTGCTTTGTAATATCGAGTAAATGTTGAACAGTGGTCGCCACCAAGTTGTCTCCTCAAGATATAGCGTGTGATGTCGTGTACATGCCAATGCATTACATTCTTTATTATGTAATACTCATCTTGTTGAATATTTTGGAACTAATTTGACTGGAAGTTGTTGCTGCCAAAATTAATTTCAAAATATTCATCAGCTTACCTGTATGGTTGTTTTACACGACATTGTCAAGCTATAGATGGCACCTATAAGACTGAATGCATATACCGAGGCAGACACGCTTTTTTCTGATTGGTTTATAAGTAAATCATGACAGCCATCATAGGCTGTAGAAATGTACCTACATTTAGCTACTAAAGCCTTAATATCTTTCTTTAGCTGCATGAAAAAAAGCTTAAAATTACCTGCATAGTTTATGAGTGGCCTATTAGATCACCTGAAGAGCTATCAAGAAATGAGGTTAGTTATCCTTTAATAGCAATAGCATGTTGTATGAGGAGAAAATGTTCTTTGAAAACCTTTCACTGATACGATCTTATTAGATTGTCAGTAATGTCATTGAAAGGTATTCAAAATCTTTCCTCAGCTGTAAGAGTTTATTTAATGGAAGGATCCGATTTGTATCCGACCCGATCAAATATATCACATATTAGCTGACGCCTCCATCAACGTGACATACATAGCCTCATCACGAAAATCAAAGTCTATAACGAAGTTACGAATTGCATGTCTTTGATGAATTTAAAATTTAACAAATATCCTGTTGAAGACATTCAATTTTCTGTCGAATGTTTTGCAACTAATTTCACAGGGAGCTGCAAGCAACTGCCCCAGTCCAATTACTTTCAAACTATTCAACAGCTTACCTGTATAGTTACTTTGAAATGGGGATTGCGGGACTGCAGTTTTCAAGGTATATAAACCTAGACTAACACGCGTAAAAAGTGGGCGGCCCTTAGCTAGAAATGGGGTGGGGGGATAGAGGTTCTTAGCTAGAAATGGGGTGGGTTGGTGGCGATGACATAGGTGCATAGCTGGAAATGGGGTGGAGACATTGGCACTTAGCTAGAAAGGGGTGGGGGATATAGGCGCAGAGAAATGCATCCCTCTTGACAAATTTGAGCACTAACGTGATAATATGACAGGAAGGAAAGGGGGGGGGTGCAGTTTTAGCTATGGCCCGTCCATCTCTTGCTAAGCTCCAACCACACTTCACCCGTGTTGGCATTGATCGATTCTTGAGCTCCTTGACTATCAATTTCCAGAAAACTATATGCTTACAGAAAAGCTGTTGACTGGGCGCCCAGTCAATACAATTCGTACAACAACGTTAGTCATCAATGGAGGAAACCCGTTTAGCTATGCCACACCCATCTCTAGCTAAGCTCCACCCAGACTTCTCCCGTGTTGGCCATCTCTAGCTAAGCTCCACCCACACTTCGCCCGTGTTGGCCATCTCTAGCTAAGCTCCACCCACACTTCGCCCGCGTTGGCCATCTCTAGCTAAGCTCCACCCACACTTCGCCCGTGTTGGCCATCTCTAGCTAAGCTCCACCCACACTTCGCCCGTGTTGGCCATCTCTAGCTAAGCTCCACCCAGACTTCCCCCGTGTTGGCCATCTCTAGCTAAGCTCCACCCAGACTTCGCCCGTGTTGGCCATCTCTAGCTAAGCTCCACCCAGCCTTCGCCCGTGTTGGCCATCTCTAGCTAAGCTCCACCCACACTTCACCCGTGTTGGCCATCTCTAGCTAAGCTCCACCCAGACTTCGCCCGTGTTGGCCATCTCTAGCTAAGCTCCACCCAGACTTCGCCCGTGTTGGCCATCTCTAGCTAAGCTCCACCCACACTTCGCCCGTGTTGGCCATCTCTAGCTAAGCTCCACCCACACTTCACCCGTGTTGGCCATCTCTAGCTAAGCTCCACCCAGACTTCGCCCGTGTTGGCCATCTCTAGCTAAGCTCCACCCAGACTTCGCCCGTGTTGGCCATCTCTAGCTAAGCTCCACCCACACTTCGCCCGTACTGTGATCGATCGATCCCTGAACTACCGATTTCCAGAAAACTATACGGTAAGCAATTGCATATTTTGAACGTAATTTGGCTGGGACCTGTTGCTGCCTATGGCAACAACAGCGTCCAGTCAAATTAGTTTAAAAATATTCAACAGACTGTTTATTAAATAGTAAAGACATACAATTCGTACAACAACGCTTAGTCCGTCATCAATTAAGCGTTTGTGACGAATTTTATTTGAATATTATGTATGGGGATGCAATGTTTCTTTGTGGCTCCTGCTTGCATCTATAATATTGGGCATAACGCGGCATAAGCACGGCGAGGACCATAACCCCAGTGTCTCGACAGATTAGATTTACATGTTGGTATTTAGCATATGTAGCTGCCAGAATAAGTTCTCGTACGTTCGTTGGAAAATTATTTGTAAGCTCGGTGTTGAGACAATTTGTGAAACTACTTCTGGTTTATTTGAAAACCAATGAACCGTTCCCTGTTTGCAGTGTTTTAACCCTTTAACACTCATATCAGCAAAAAATGGCTTCTGCAATGGTCTTTAGAAATATCCATTTGTAGACCAAGAGAAGGCTATTTTTGAAAATGTTACCACTGGAATGACTGGCTCAATAACTGAGCCAGTCATTCCAGTGGTAAATTTTCAAAATTAGTTTTCTCTCTGTCTGCAAATGGGAATTTTTTTAATGAGAAAATTACTATTAACCATGTTTGTGTCATCAGGAACTGTTCTCCTTAATGCAGCATATTGTGTCGCATAAAATGA
Source organism: Chaetoderma sp. LZ-2023a (assembly GCA_034401795.1). NCBI lineage: Eukaryota > Metazoa > Mollusca > Caudofoveata > Chaetodermatida > Chaetodermatidae > Chaetoderma > Chaetoderma sp. LZ-2023a. Next base: position 53,180,386 of record CM067367.1, read on the forward strand.
ACCCATCCCATTACTTTTAAACGATCAAAAGCAGCTATGATGGTTGGTTTGCCGCCAATCGACACGGTGATGGGTGTGGCTGGCCAGGCGTGGTACTCGCCTATCTCGCCTGGTCCGGCGGTCAGACATGGGGTGCCGTTGGCGCCCGTGTTTGGCCACGGTTCTTCAACCGCTACGGCTCCTCACGGTTTTCCGTGCGGGCCTACTCCATGGACTGGTGTTTACCATGGGGTGGCGGCGGAATCGTACGGTACCGGAGTTCCTGGCGTATCAGCAATGGCTCCTAGCCGGGAGGGCGTTGCTGGTAGGGCCGTGAACATGTCAACGGGTGACGTGTTCACGGGAGTGTCCTCCTCGGAGACAGATTGGTCTGAGGCTCTGGCTTGGCTAGCCAGGGTAGACCCGTCTGTGGTTTCGACCACGGCCGAGGAGGATGCACCCCGTCCATCGGTGGCATCGATTAGGATGGGGATCTTGCCCGCAACCCGGATCCAGTCTATTGGACTGGATCCACGGTTTATGGAGTTATTGGATGCTATTTATAACAAACAACTCCTGACCACGGGCCAGCTTCCTGCGGCCTCCAGGGAGGTGTGGGCGAGGTGTCATATTCCACGGGGGGAATACGACAGGTATGGTGTTGTCCCGATGGTCACCGAGGATGACCGCTGGGTGTTGGGTGTCCAGAGTGCTGGAGCGGGTGGCCTCGCCCCGGCACTGGTGGACAAAGCTCAGGTACACCATGATGAAGTCCTGTCCCTATGTGATGAGGGGGTGAGGGCAGCAATGAGTGCTGTCAACCACTCTTATCGCCTTCTTCAGTCGGTGTGGGCTGAAGTGGGGGCAGGCCACCCTGTGCCACCTGTGGCGCTTTCATGCGTTAATGACGGCCTGGTGCTGTCTATGGACGCATTGGCAAGGGTGCAGGCACGTGACCATATGCGTCCAGCTACTGCCTTCAGGGAGCGTCTTCTTGGGACGCCCCTTACAGGCCCTAGCATCTTTGGTGGCCAAGCGCGGGCCATCTTAGAGGACATGGGCAGCATCGCGCAGAATCGGTTGGCGATTAATCTACAGCTAGAGCTACTGCATTAAGCGCACGCACTAGGGGCTGTAGCCAAGCCGCTAACCGGGCAACCTTCTAAGAAGCAGAAAATCAAGGCAAAAGCTATGCCTAGTGCTGCTTCTGCTTCTACTGGGTCTTCTCAGCCGCCTCCGGCGAAGAAGGCCAAGAAGGTTGTGGAGGCGCCTACCCTCCTCAATGTTGCTCCTGATCACCCGAGAGGCGGGAAGGGCACGGGGAGGGGTAAGTCCTCAAAGGGCGGAAAGAAGGGAGCGGATCGTACATGAGGGACGGCACCTGTGTGACAGGAACAGCGGTGGCAGTTAGACCGGCCAAGCCAAGACCAAAATGGTTCTCACTCTCTCTCGTCAAGAGAGGGGGGGGGGGGGGGGAGGGCGGATCGCGAGCTAGACACCCACATTAGGCGTCAATGCATCTATAGTGGGTGGAAGGCTCATGCGTTTCGTCGAGGCTTGGCGAGGTGTGACGTCAGACAGTCTGGTCCTGGGATGGCTATCCCAGGGGTACATGCTGGAGTGGTGGGATTTTCCACCACAGAATCTGTCTTTGGCACCTGTCTGGACACCCGTACCAAGGAAACCAGACAAGTTAGAAACCATTCAAATCGAAGTGTCAGGTTTGCTTCTGAAGGGAGCAATAAAACCAGCAAACCGGAACACTCCAGGCTTCTATTCAAACATGTTCCTTGTCCCCAAGAGCACAGGGGGATGGAGACCCGTACTCAATCTCAGGCCATTAAATTGGTTTATCCATACGCCTCAGTTTCAGATGGAAACTCCGAGGTCGGTAATGGCAGGATTGAGGAAGGGAATGTGGTGTGTATCGATCGATCTGAAAGATGCATATTTCCACATTCCAATGAACAGGAGTTGTCACAGGTTTCTGAGATTTGTGTTTCAGAATCAAGTGTGCGAGTTTGTAGTCCTCCCATTTGGCCTGTCGACAGCTCCACGGGTTTTTACCCGAGTGGTCCTTGCGGTGACAGCGTTTCTCAGAAAAGAGAACGTGGCGCTTCACACCTACATAGACGACTGGCTGATCAAAGCAGACACATCAGCCAGGTTAGAGGTGGATACAGCTCTGATTCTGAAGTTACTTTCAGATCTAGGCTGGATAGTCAACAAGGAGAAATCCGAGTTGACACCCACTCAACAGTTCGTTTATTTAGGGATGCGATTCGATCTCGAGGAGGGAAGGGTTTACCTGTCAGAGCCCAGAGTGGTGTCTCTGTTAGCCATCCTCAAGAGTTTACGATTGGGAAACCACATTCAGGCGAGGCGGTTTCTTCAGATGATGGGCATGATGGTCTCCATGGAGCACGTAATCCCGTACGCTGCTCTGATGCGAAGTCCTATCCAGTTGTATATGATGTCTCTGTGGAAACAGAGAACAGAACCCCTGTCAAAACCGGTGCCAGTTTTGGAACCAATAATGTCGCATCTTGTATGGTGGTAAAAGCGTCAGAATCTCCTAGATGGGGTTTCGCTGCACCTACCTCCCCCCCTCACCCCTCACCACCACCCCCACCCCAGCTGTCCGTGTACATGGATGCATCGCTGGAGGGATGGGGTGGGCCTGCCTGGGAGAATACCAAGTCTCGGGCACATGGACTCTCCAAGAGAGCCAGCTGCATATCAATCTGTTGGAAATGATGGCAGTGGAACTGGCATTGGAAAAGTTTCTTCCAAAAGTCAAGGGCAAGGCGATATTGATACGGTCGGACAACTCGACAGTAGTATCATACATAAATCGCTAAGGCGGGACCAAGTCACCCACACTATGTTTCAAAGTGTGGCACTTGATTCAATGGTGCAGGAATTACTTGGTTGTTTTGAAAGCAGCTCACATTCCTGGACGATTGAACATTCTGGCAGATGCTTTGTCTCCGAGACAGAGAATTCTACCAACAGAATGGTCTCTCAACCCTCCAGTTCTTCACAGGATCTTCGAGCATTGGGGCAAACCCAACGTGGACTTGTTCGCCACAAAGGAAAATGCTCAAATCATGACTTATGTCTCCCCGATTCAAGGTCCAAATGTCATCGATACAGACGCTCTGGCGATAAGCTGGAGCGGGATGCACGCTTACGCGTACTCACCCACCATTCTTCTACCGAAGATATTGGTGAAGATCAGGGGGGAACCGTGCCTGGTCCTGCTAATAGCGCAATTTTGGCTCAGCAGGGCGTGGTTCACGGATCTTCTAGATCTGCTGGTGGACAATCCAGTGCAGTTACCCAAAATTCCAAACATAATCTCCCAGGCCAAGGGACACTTCCTACATGAGCGTCCCGAAATGTTCAAATTGACTGCGTGGATGTTATCAAACAACGTTCTACGTCGGAAGGCTTTTATCGACAAGCTGCGAATTGCATCGCAGCTGCGAGAAGGAGGTCAACCTTCAAGTCATATACCAACAAGGTTAACAGATTTGCAGACTGGTGTGAAGGAAAGGGTATTGATACCTTTCAATCCACTATTCAGCAAATAGCAGACTTTCTCTGTGAGCTGTTCTTTTCAGGACTAGCTCCTGTCACAATTGCTGGATACAAGTCAGCTTTGGCATCAGTTATCCCTTGTCTAGCCAACAGGGATAGTCCAGAGGTGGCCCAGTTGAATGTGATGGTGAAGGGAATGAGCAATCTCCGACCGAGACAACCGGTAATCATTCCAGCCTGGAGTCTATCTTTAGTGCTTAATGTACTGGCCAAGCACCGTTTTGAACCGTTGCGTTCGGCTAGTCTAAAGCATTTGACTCTAAAGGCGGTCTTTCTATTGGCAGCGTCCTCAACTAGAAGGCACTGTGAGATCAATGCACTCTCAGCAGAGAGGGACCGATTTATTGTCTCCGGAGAGGGTCTGCGTCTACTGCCAAGAGCAGAGTTTATGTCAAAGAATCAATCTTTGAGATATCGTGGCAAACCGATCATTATACCGAAACTAACTAGGTGTGATCGTGATGCCAGTGTCTGGTGCCCAGTCCGTGCTTTGACTAAGTACAAAAAAGGGACAGACTCGTTACGGTCGAATGATAGACATCTGTGGATCTGCCATAAGAAGCCATATGGCGCCGCATCCATGGATTCTATCTCTCGTTTGGTAGTCGAATGCATTCAGACTACCCATGAGATTGCGACTGGGCACCAGGTGCAATGCGCAAGGGCACACGATGTTAGAGGAATAGCCGCCTCGACCCCCCTTTACAATGGTGTTCCATTAGAGGACATCATGGCTGTTGCACAATGGCACTGTGAGTCCTCTTTCACGGATTACTATATGAGGGATGTGTCAGACTCCGTCAATCCACTCGCTTTAATTGTTTTGAAACGATAGTTATATGACCACACTGCTCTTCTCCCTTTTTTGGCATTTGTAAGTAAGAATTAAGAAGCAGACATGGTCGAGCGAGAGGGTGTCAACCAGATTGTGTAACTGATGGCCGGACAAGTGAATGGTTGGAGGGGCCATGTCTGGAATCCAAATATCATGACGTAATTCAAGATTGAGTTTTTTGTATTATGTCTATATATCATGTTCATTCATCTTATATATTCATGCTCATTCCCAGGCTAATATATGCAAAGAGCAGTTAACCCTCTTGGCATATTTGTGTTTCAGGCGAGATGCATGTTCGTGAGTTCTCTCCCTTTACTTAGGAGAAAAAGGGGGTGGGGTGGGGTGGGGGCAGTGATGCGAATGTGTTCGGTTCCGTTAACTTGATGGTCCTTTTAGGTCTCCATTAATCAAGTTTAAGTCTAGCTCTTTCTCCAAGGGGCAAAAGTAGCAATTGATGGCTTGCCCCTTCCCACCAGGTTACTGTCTAAATCTGATGTATATCAGAAGTAATAGAATGGTGAGTATTGATCGAAGGAGAATGAAGGAAATTTCAATTTCCCTTTCTCCGAGATCTAACAATACTCACCATTCTATTACAGACCCAGCCTCCCAGCCCCACGGAGGCAAGCCATGGGTATCTCTTGGTTGGTGGCTATGCAACAATAGAGCTTCATGGCAAACGGGTACTCGGTAGTTGGGAGCCGGGTACCCGGTTCCAGGAGTCGGTAAAGCGTACTAAGTCTATAGTCCTTGGGGCCCAGCTATCCAGGCTAGCTGTATCAGAAGTAATAGAATGGTGAGTATTGTTAGATCTCGGAGAAAGGGAAATTGAAATTTCTTTCAATCTCCGTCACTCCTGCTTGCCCAGGAGTATAAACGAATACATGTATAAAAATTGAAGAAGTTACCAATAATATACTGCAATATAAACCAGTCTAAATATGGCGTGAATGGCGACCTGAAATCAGGGACTGGATAGACGCCAATCAAACCAATAACCTCTACAGTTAGCCAGATACCAATCCATCCATCTTTTCGGTGGGTAGCTCCCATTTTTAGTAGGCTAATATATGCAGAATGTGTTAAAATTAAGCTAAATTTAAGCACAAATTATACTATTTTGCTAAGAAAAATTGTGAAAAGAACATCAAAGCTGGTGAAGATGGGGAATAGATTCTTTAATGCTCGTTGACTGCGGTTCCACTCTCAACACCTTATTTCCAAATTCCTCATGTATCACTTGTTGACAGTTTTACATACACGTGTACAGTATTCTGTGATCTACAATGGTGGCTAAAATTGATCTATTGAAATGGCCCTTGTATATTTAACTAATAACATTTGAACTGCATGTCAATAAACAATAACTTAAAGCACTGTACTTGTTTGTTGTCTGATAAACCAACCAACCTACATTGACGACCTTGTATGATTAATATTTCCAAGGACCACTACATTAGTAATTAGCAAAGACCACTGCATTCGTTTTTCTATTAAACCTTAACTTGACTTTGGACGAATTGAAAAATTACGAGCACTTGGGCGAGTTTGCTCAAGGACGACTTGACCTACTTCGATATAATGTGCGCGTATTTTTTTTAATGTATGTATGTATGCATTTATATAGCGCCAATTCCAATTGAAGCTCAAAGGCGCTTTACAAGATTATATAAAATTACACAATTATGTACAAAAACTTAAATTGAAAATAAATATGTTTTGAGAGCAGATTTGAAAGGTTCAATTTTACGGCAATTTTGTATATGTGGTGGAAGACTGTTCCAAAGCTTGGGGCCAGCTCTAGAGAACGCGCGTTGGCCGATTAGTAGATTGGATGGTGGCACTACACAGAGTAAACGACTACTTGATCGGAGAGCCCTTGGCGCTGTCTTCTGTACGATCAACGATGTTAGATATGGCGGGGCAAGATTATTAAGACATTTGAAAACCAGTAGTGCAAGTTGGTAATTTATGCGCTGTTTAACTGGTAGCCAATGAAGATCTTTCAAAACAGGTGTAATGTGTTCATATGGCTTAGTCCGTGATAGTAATCTGGCCGCAGTGTTCTGAGCCCTCTGAAGACTGGTAAGCTGTTCTGTTGATATGCCAGCTAGCAAAGAATTCCCGTAATCCAGTCTCGAAGTTATGGTCGCGTGTACAAGCGTTTTTATAGCATTATCATCCAATAGCTTTCTGATCTTGTTAATGTTCCGTAAGTTAAAATAAACAGATTTACATATAGAGGTTACTTGATTTTTCATTGACATGGTGTCATCAAAGATTATGCCGATGTTACGGGCAGTTGAGCTAAATGAAATATTGTCCTCGCCAATCTGGAGAGATTCTATTTTAAGCTGAGGTCGCAGGTGACGTGATGTGATTGCCAGTATCTCTGTCTTCTTATCGTTAAGCTGTAGGAGGTTGTTTAGCATCCACAACTTAACTTCATGAATGACATGTTCTAAAGTTTCACTCGCGTTTAATTGATCAGATGGATAAAAGGCAAGGTATAGTTGCGTATCATCTGCGTAGAAGTGGTACTCGACTCCAAGCGAGCGTAACAACTGACCTAACGGCGCTGTGTATATGGTGAACAACAAGGGGCCCAAGACGGATCCTTGTGGTGCCCCCGAGTGTAAACTGCGCTCAGGTGACCTGGAATTGTTGATGATGACGGTCTGATGACGACACGTGAGGTACGACTTGAACCAAGCAAGAGCTGTGCCGGATATACCCAGTTCTTGCAGCCGTAATAACATGATGTTGTGGTCGATCGTATCAAACGCAGCAGACAGGTCGAGAAGCACCAGTAGAACACACATGCGGTTATCCATAGAGCAGAGGATGTCGTTTTGCACTCGGAGTAACGCAGTTTCCGTACTATGAACCTTCCGATATGCACTTTGATATGGTTCAAGCAGATTATTAATATCAAGGTAGTGAGTAAGGCGGTCAGCGACGGTCTTTTCTAGTAGCTTCGAGATGTAAGATAGGTTAGAAACGGGTCGATAGTTACCAAGCACATTCTGATCTAGGGACGGTTTCTTTAACAATGGCATTACGTATGCAGATTTAAAACTATCAGGCACGGATCCGGATTCTAACGAGCTGTTGATGATTTTGGTCATTATGGGTAATACCGCGTGGATGCATTCCTTCAGCAAATGATTTGGAAGTCGATCAAGGCTACACGATTTGGATGGTAGTCTATGGACTGCTGCTAAGACTTCTTCAGGGGATGTTGGTCTAAACTCTGTGAGGGAACAGGCTGATATTGGTGTAATTTTCTCACTATGTACTACGTAATCTGTATGAGACAAAATATTACTGCGGATTGATTCAATTTTAGATAGGAAGAAATCAGCAAACCTTCCAGCTAGTTCCACTGGATCATCATGTTGTGGTAAGCTATTCATTCCCCTGTCCTTGTGGAGCAAACGGTTAAAAATTGAAAACAGTTTCTTTTGGTCAGCTGAGTTAACAGATACAAGTTCGGAGTAATACACTTGCTTTGCAGACTTGACCATGCCACTGAGCAACTGGCGTTGGTCTCTATACGCTTCCCAGTGAACATGCAAATTAGATTTACGAGCAAGTCGTTCAAGCTTACGACAGAGCCGTTTTGTTTGGTTGATGTCACTGTTATACCATGGAGAACATGGCCGAACTACAATGACCTTTTTCTTCATGGGAGCATATTTGTCTAGCACACTTGTGATGTCATTATCGTACTGTTTGGCTAACTGTGCCAGGTTTTCACATGAATTCGTGTACATGGTAGATGACTGTATGTCTGAACAAACTGACTGAATTGGTAGAGAACGTAGCTTTCTGTAGGTGACGACCTTTCTCTGTAGAGGTGGTTTAACGAGTGACAAATCAAAAGTAATGGCTGCGTGATCTGAAGGTATGGCACCATGGTTAACGTTGACATTGCTAACTAGAGAATCGTTTGATCGTGTTATGACGAGGTCAAGTAGGTGTCCTTTCTGGTGTGTGGGATCTTTGATGTGGTGTTCTAAGTTAGATGTTTCTAGGAGTGCTCGTAAAGTCGACGCATTGTGATCAGCTAACTTTTCCATGTGAACATTAAAGTCGCCCAATATAAGTAATTGGCCTGTACTGAGAGCGCAACGATCAAACAACGCGGACAGTTCGTGGAAAACTTCTGACATTGGTGGGTTATGCTTTTTTGATGGAGTCGGACGGTACAAGACAACTACTCGAACTAGAGCTGATCGGTGGGTAAGTTCGAATTCAATGATGTCGAACGTGTTATAGTTTGGAGACTTAATGACTTTGAGTTTGAGATTGTCTTTGTATAACAAACCAACACCGCCACCGTGTCTATTTGGCATGGGGACGTGCTTAAGTTGGTATCCAACAGGTGTGAGGTCACCTATAGCAATATTGTCGCCATCAGCACTTAACCAGGTCTCTGTTATTGCAACAATATCTAAATCTTTTTCCAGTACATAGTCCACGATGATTTCAGTCTTGTTACGAACTGATCTAGCGTTCAACAAACATGCACTGAATGTTCCCTGTTGAGTTGATTTATGGGAACTTGAAGTGTTTACGGCTTCGACTACCAAAGGAACATGAATGAGGTTAGAATTGTGCGCGCCGTTTTTAAATGTGCTCCTTAGCCGACTATAGAGGGGTGTAACTCGAGTAGATATCGCGCGTTGTTTCTGGCTGCCAGCTCGACAACCACGCTTTGTGCGCTTAGTAGTGCTTATTCCGCATTCCCGAAGTCGGTTTAGTACTCTGATAATATCGAGGCAATTTAACTGACGGTTACTGAACTGTGACCAGTGAATGCTTCTCAGTTGTTCCTGTGAGTAAGCGATCATTGTACTTGGCGGATCAGTCACAATTGTCATACTGATTAACAAGTCGGCTGCCAAGATTGGAAAAAGTCGTCTGCTAGCATTTGGCAGTGAACGGGTTGAACACTGCTCACTCAGACAAGGCAGTACTAATGGCCGTTGGTTGAGAGACTTAGGCGATACAAAGCTAGAACTTACTTCACATGTAACGAAATATTTTGAACTACAAACGTCAAAATGACGTCGAATGACTAAATATAGTGGAATACATAGGATAAGATCAGACAAAACAATAATTTATCAAAAATAATCTGTATAAATCAGATTAAACTGCGTAATTAGTGAAAATATATCAGCCAATAACCGGATATGTCTAATTCATAGGGAGTAACTATGTAATGTGATTGCTGATTGGTTGAAGCATAGATAACGCATTAGCGTGTATCCAATAAGGACGCTTGTATCGTGGAGCTTTGAGCTATACGCTGTTTGGAAAATATCAATATTTTAACGTATGCCTACCTGTAGATCGACGATATCGTTGAACATCGCTGAGCTTTTTAGTTGAGAAATTGGGAACACCTAACGATCGAGTATTGTTAAACATTATAAACACTAATCCATCAGTCAATCAATCAGCCGCTATTGCTAAATAAAAAACGGATTATAGCGGGTATTGATACCGTTATTCAAACAGCAATACAAAGACACCGCCGCTAATCAGTCAAATGACCATTCAAATGTAAAAGATATCACAATATATTCCTTCATCCATTTAGATATTTTGATAAGTAAATAGAAAAAATATTGTGCCTGTAAGTCGTTGCTGTTTTAGGCAAGTATGCATGCACAAATTAATTTCAAAATACTCAGCAGATTAGTGATAACAACGTTGTTATCTGTCCAATGTTCTGAGCTGTGAAAGGGTTAAGACGCCGAGACACGTTTGTATACACTTGATCAGTTGTATTGGATTTCTCAAGCGTGAGTTCCTCTAGAGGGAGATTCCGCTGTTATCCAATCAAATACTGACACGTCACACTGACGTTTAACACAACAGACAGAAACATGGCGGGTATTTCTGCAATTTGTAGGCCAAACAAGGCGACTAACATCGGGCTTGTAAACTCATTATTTATGGGGGGGAAATGTTAGATCAAATGGAATACTACGGATGATTTGGGGATTGTGTTTACAATTAAATGTGGTGGTTGAATCTGATTTATGGGCATTAACAACTTTTGAGTTGTGCAAGAAAACCTAGAACAAATCATAGTCTTAAACAACACAGTACGTTCGTTTTTATTGAACACACAATACATTAGTATATTTTTTAAAGTAAAAACATGCACAAATAAATATACACACACGATAATATAATCGATAATTAAGCACACGCAAAGTTACCAGTTTCACTCGGGGACGCAGAGGGTTAATTTTTATGCGTCCCTCTGCCATTTTTATGCTGCCTATATACGCACAAAAGGACGCGTAAGGGCAACTCTGCGTGTACTATTGTTGTATATAATGTTCCGGGTATTGTGTGATTTTTCTGTTTCAATCTGTCTTGTAGGTTTTTGACAAACTAATAAAAACCAAGATTGCATGTCTATGTTATGTTGTTTAGAGCAAACCAGCCGCTTGAAAGAAGGCAATTACGGCATAAGTGAATGTCATTGTCTATATTTATCTCGCAAAACACTGTCATACATAGTGTGTCAGGAGCACTGGCACGATGGTGCGAAACGTCTGAATGGTCTAGTTTGAAGCGAGCTTTCTTTGCTTCAAGCAATTCACCTTTCCAGCGTACCCACCGATCATATGATGTCATAATGAACTGTGTGATGTGTACAATGACATCATAATGAATGACATACGCCGCGAACGCATATTTGAAGATGGTCTATGCGTTGTTGTACACATTGTTTGCTTTTACTATTTAATAAATATTCTGTTGAATATTTTGAAACTAATTTGACTGGGCGCTGTTGCTGCCATAGCAAACAATTTGTACAACAACGCATAGACCGTTTTCAAATATGCGTTCGGGGCGTACTTATCGACGTCATTCATTATGATGGCATTGTACACATCACACAGTTCATTATGACGTCATATGATGGGTGGGTACTCTGGAAAGGTGAATTGCTTGAAGCAAAGAAAGCTCGCTTCAAACTAGGCCATTCAGACGTTTCGCACCATCATGCCTTAGTTACAAAATATTCAACAGCTTCCCTGCATAGTTTTCAAGAATTTGATAGCTAGGGCATTTGGGGATCGATCAATCCCAACACTGGGAGGTGTAGGTGGAGCTTAGCTAGTGATGGGCGGGGCATAGCTAAACATGGAAAGGTCAATTTCATTCTGGCCCTGAGTGCTCCGGCTCATGCTCAGGTGGTGATATTGCGTTGCGAACTGAGCGGTTCACTATGCCTGGCATGATTTGACATGAGATTGGGAACTTGTTGGTATATCACCTGCATCAGAAATGGAGGGATCCTATCTGTCATTCGAGTATTTTGATGTCATAATCAACTACGTTACGTGTAGGCTGACGTCACAATCAAAAAGCATAATGAATCGATTATCATTGAAAAGTCCGTCAAGTATATTATTTTATCAACATTCTACTGAATAATTTAGAACTAATTTGACTGGGACCTGTTGTTGTTGTTGTTGCAACAACACCCAGTCAAATTAGTTTTAAAATAGTCAACGGCTTACCTATATAGTTGCCTTGAAAATGGGATTATGAGAATTCGGAGTTCAAAGTATATAAATCGATCCCAACACACGCAAACCGTAAGAGGGGCTTAGCTAGAAATGGGCGGGGAATAGTTAAAATGGATCGATATTGCATACTGTAGAAGATAGTCATTGGTTACTATTATTAGTCCCCTACTGGTAAAACCGGGGGGGGGGGGGAGGGGAGGGGGGGGGGGCTATGGGTTTGCACTCCGTCTGTAGAAGTTGGTTTTCCCGCACTGAGAATTGGTATATTGCTTTGGCGTGAGAAGTTACAGACCAAGTTCGAGTTTCAGGCATTTTCGTCAATTTTTCCAGGAGTTTGCCCCCCCCCCCCCTTCGACATGAAATACAAAAAAATATTAGTTTACCGCACTTTTTTTCCGCAGTCTTTCAAGATATTATACTGAGAATTCCTACATTGCCTTGTTATGAGAAGTTACAGACCAAGTTCGAGTTTCAGGCGTATGCGTCAATTTCTTACGGAGTTATGCCCCCTTTCGACTTAAGAAATACGAAAAATATCAGCTTACCGTACTTTTTTTCACACTCCTTCAAGATATTTAAGCGAAAATCGGTGCATCGCTTTAGTATGAGGTACAGAGCAAGTTCGAGTTTCAGACATTTTCGTCAATTTTTCACGGAGTTATGCTCCGTTTCAACTTATGAAATACAAAAAAATATTAGTTTCCGCACTTTCTCGCAGTCTTTCAAGATATTATACTGAGAATTGCGACATTGCTTTGTTACGAGAAGTTACAGATCAAGTTCGAGTTTCAGGCGTATGCGTAAATTTTTGATGGAGTTATGCCCCCTTTCGACTTAGGAAATATGAAAAATATGAGCTTTCCGCAATTTTTTTCGCACTTCAAGATATTTAAGCGAAAATCGGTGCATCGCTTTAGTATAAGGAGTTACTGAGCAAGTTCGCGTTTCAGACATTTTCGTCAATTTTTCCTGGAGTTATGCCCCCCTTTCGACATGAAATACGAAAAATATTAGTTCCGCACTTTTTTTCGCAGTCTCAAGATATTATACTGAGAATTGCTACATTGCTTTGTTATGAGAAGTTACAGACCAAGTTCGAGTTTCAGGGGTATGAGTCAATTTTTGATGGAATTATGTCCCCTTTCGACTTATGAAATACAAACATATCAGCTTTCAAGACTTTTTCCTTCTCCTTCACCATATATAACTGAAACTTGGTTTACTGCTATGATATGAGAAGTTACAGATCAAGTTCGAGTTTCAGCTGTTTCTGTCAACTTTTAATGGATTTTTTTACGGTCAATCTCTAAAGATTTATATCAACGGGTAGGGGACGTGTATTGCAAAGCAATACTTACAGAATGCTTGTTTAACTAGCGATGTCACGCGGATGTATTGTGAAACAACCAGCGCAAATAATTAACACTATTTTGTTATCTTTGAATAGGACTCTGTTATAATTTGCTATTCGTTACTCGATTCTTACAATCAGAACGGGTGTGTTGATTTTGGCAAATGGAGGACTCGGTACAAACAACACGAGTCGCCTTTTGGTAGCGATCTCTCTTTGTCATAAATTAAAATAATACGTGACATTTGTGCTACCGTTTTTTAGGGACGACTGCCCAAATAAGCAGTGAATCATATTATAGCGATCATTTCTTCACATAAGCCATAGCTGAACAGAAACAAATTTGGAATCAATTTGAATCAATCAGAAAGTTGTATTTTTTGCCTATTTTTTGAAATCGTATTACAACGCTGGTGACCATTCGTGTCTCGCGAGATCTCCTTCGATACGAGATCGAGAAACTTATTCTAAACCATAGAGTTATCTATACTAGCAATATAACTACCTCTATGTTCTAAACATTGACGCCAAGGCTCTATTTTTAGATTGCGCTGGTGACGACCCGTCAACCACTAAAAAGAGCGAGAATCCCTATAAAAAAAAACAACAACCCAACCACACGTCTGATCAATATTATATAGGCAATATTTCGATACCAGGAACGAAACAGTGCTGGATTGACAATTAAGCTAAATACGCTGCAGCTTAGGGCCTGATAGTATGAGGGCCTCCAAATTGTTTAACCAAAACATTTGTAATATAAAAATAAAAACTGCATTTACAAAATACAATAAATATTTTTTACAAAAATACTATTACTATTCTATTCTCAGAATCAGGGCCGAAGTTATGGCAGTATGTGCAAACAGTTCATAGTGCACAGGGCCACTAAATATGATGCTATGTATGATTACTGTATTCTGCGGCTGCTGTAGTAGTAGAAACATCATACATCTGCAATAAGTCTTTCTTCGCTTTTGCCCACTGTCTTGTCCTCAGTCGAAATCATTAGCTTCCTCAGGTCCATTCTTGACTTGAGTGTACCGAGTCCTGCTTTCTTGAGAACACCTCGTAGAACGGCAATGACGTCCTCTCCTGGCTTTGAATTTGTTGGCTCCGAGTATCATTCGGAGGGCATTCACAACACTACTACAGTAAAGGACATTACGCGTACAGGCTGTGTGGTTCGGGCGCGCTGGGCATCGCACAAGCTACACCTGTTTGTAATTGAGTAGTTTCACATCCAATTGGCGGTCCATATGTATATTGAGAAATCCAGCGTCTAGACTTCAAATTTTGATGTAGTATGACCCCTTGACTACCACCTCACCCGCAACCCACCCCCGTGTGGTGAGTGAATGCAGTTCCTGTTCATAGGTGCCTAGATCCTACGAATTCCTGGATCCGGCTCACAGTAAGGGGCATGTACGGGAGCATAACATTGCTCTTTGCTGATAAATCCATAAGCAATGATGAAGACTTGAAAAGGTTAAAAGATCATAAATAAAGCCTGGTACCTGCGTACCATTGTCAAACTAGCCACAACACTATTAGCACATCATTTGTGAAATTGACTAAATTACTTAGACTAAACCCAGGATGTAATCGACTTAACCACCAGAATGGAGCAATCCGATCTGTCACTCAAGTGTCACATGTATCATAATCAAATACATCTTATGTTACCTGACGTCGCAAGCTAAATGTTGTTACTCACGAAATCGAAAAATGTCGGTCACAATTGTATGTCTTTGATGAATTTACAATTCCATAAACATTCTGCTGAATATTTTAAAACTAATTTGACTGGGAGACAATCGAATTAGTTAAAAATATTAAACAACTTACCTGTACAGTTGCCTTAAAATTTAGATTCTAGGAGTTCAGGTTTCAAGGTCGGTTACAACACGTGTAAAAAGTGGGTGACTTAGCTAGAAATGGGAGGGCATAGTTAGAAATGGGAGGGCATAGTTAGAAATGGGAGGGCTCAGCTAGAAATGGGAGGGCTTAGCTAGAAATGGGAGGGCATAGTTAGAAAGGGGCCCCTCTCTTTAAACAGATGTATATTGCTCAACTGCATATACTTCCATTTCTACCGATTCTGGGGTGCAACTGCTGTCATTCTCAGATTGTTTGTCTATAATTTGAACACCGGTAGGTCGCCAAGGATTTGCATCATCATCATCGGGACATGCTTCCGGGTCCTCTGTGCATCTTTCTGACGATCCTACGGGCTGATTGGGTCCCTCTACACCTTGTTTGGAATCCTCATTACATTCATTGTCACTGTCTTCCTCCGCAATGATACTGATACACACATGGTTATTGCGTCTATGGTGACAAGTGTCAATGTTTGTGAAACTATAGGTCGATTCTTCATCTTCGGTTTGTCCCGCTGTTACCAACTCTGCGGCATCACCAAACTTCTTCCTTTGTCGTTTAACTATAAAGAGATCAACACTATACAAGCATTAACTGTTATTATAGTCGATTCAGCAAATTGTATTATGTGATTAATTGTTTGAGCAAGATCATGACTTTTTAGAATTGTCTTTTCTGTTTGGCAGAATTTGCACAGTACGGTACATGCAGACCGGCTGAATGATTTTATAATGTTCTACTAATGGTTTGATTACACCACTCTTCTAATATGAGTTTTCTTTTCTCATGAATTTGTGTACAGTGCAAGAATATTTGAGCGGTTATTTTAATAGAGCTCTGTCTGTCTGTCTGTCTGTCTGTCTGTCTATTCATCCATCTACATATCTTTGCAATATAAACATATTTTGTGTGTTTGTTTGTGTCTATCTCACACGTATTCATTGCGTCTAGAACGATTGCACGTATGTTTTGAGAAGGGGAGAAGAATTTATGTAAGTGTGGCAATCAGTTAATTTTTGTCAATGTCATTTTAGCTGTGAGCTTATACAATCGGGATTTATTTGCTTGTTAGCCTGCCTGATTGCCTGCCTGCCTGCCTGCCTGTCTGTCTGTCTGTCTGTCTGTCTGTCTGTCTGTCTGTCTGTCTGTCTGTCTGTCTGTCTGTCTGTCTGTCTGTCTGTCTGTCTGTCTGTCTATCTGTCTGTCTTCTATGTCTGGATGATTGGCTGATTGGCTGGCTGGCTGCCTTGCTGGCTGTCAACAATTATGACACGCTTCTCTTTGTTGATGGATTCAAACGAAATTTGGCGGGTATGTTCCTTTAAAAAATATATATATTTGGGATATAAAGATGAACTGACAACGTCCTCAAATAGCAGAGTTATGGCCATTGATGTATTTACAAAATATTGAAGCATGTGGAGGAAAATACGTTTGTGGCACGTTTCAAATTTGGCAGATATGTGCATTTAGGCACCCTCTATTCGAGCTCCGAATATGAAATGGCCACGCCTTTAACTGACCGCCAATTAAAGCTCTCGGTCATTAAGGCGTTTTGAAGTATTGAACCCTATTGGGAAAATACATCCGCTTCGTCAATTGTTGATGAATTAATACCAAATTTAGCAGTTATGTTCCTTCAGGCTTACCGATTTGCACAATGAATGTGAAGATGCCATGACTTGAAATAAGGGCCAGAACTCTGTGGTTTCGTTTTAAGTTTGAACCCCATAGAGAAAATAGATCTGTGGCACGTGTCGTCAATTGTTAATGGATTTAGCAGAAATGGTCCTTTAGTAGATTTTAACCATTTGATAATAGTGGCATGGATGGCTGCCCCATTAATCAATGGTACTTTTCCGGTTGATCAATAATTTGAAGCACGCCAATATTCTTGCATTTTCTCGTCCAAATCTTTTACTTTGACATTTAGTATGTGTCAGTATTGGGACACTTGAAGCATTGGTCAATAATGTTGTGGATGGCTTCCCCAACCGCCAATAGTGTAAATCACACTTGATTTGTTGGTCATTATAGTGTCAGGGATGTGTGCCTCATTTGGCAATAATGGTAAGGACACTTGATCCATTTGCCTATGGCATCGGTTACGCTTGCCACAATGACCAAGGATGCCTGATCCATTGATCGGTTATGTCTAACACTTGCCTCATTGGTCAATAATGTCAGGAACCCATGTTCTTGTCGGTCAGTAGCATCAGCTATGCTTACCCCTTGGTAAATTGTGTCAATGATACTTGACTCATTGCCAAATAAGGCCAAAGACCATGGTCAGTGACATCAGTTGCGCTTGTCCATTGACAAATGGTGCGTGTACCATTGGTTAGTAGTCAGTGGCACATGGTTTGTTACTAATTAATTGTAAGGCTAATTGTCTCATTTGTCAATTATGATAAGGACCATTGGTGTATGTACAGTCACTACGGCCCTTGGGCCATTTATTATAAACTTCTCCCCCACTCTCGCCCACCACCCACCCACCCACCCTCTACAGGCCTACGAATATATCGATCAGCATGTCTTATGTGGTTATCTGAATTGCTTAGATGCGGGGGTGGGTGTGTATACAAATGTTATACAGCGAGTTGGCATAATCAAGTTAGATGAGGCCTGGATATCGTGATTCGAATTCTGGTGATCTTACCACATCAAGCTTCCGATTTCATATCGGGAAGTCAACCCGGATCCCTCCTCTCTTGGATATAGGGCCGTTGGTGTCACGAAAAACAAAACCGAATAGAATAAAAATTTCAACAACAAAAATTCCCCCAACAAAGAAATTAATACCGTTTTGAACCTGGCGTGAATGTGACCTGTTTAACAGGGACCCGAACTATATAACAGGCCAAACAAACCAATCAAACAAACAAACAACATTGGCATAATCAATGTCTACACTGTAACGCAGACGATATAACGTTGAGAAAACGTTGAGACGTACATAACGTTGAGAAATCATTCACACGCTATTTGTGACATATACATTTTCAAAACTATGTGGATGGTGAGACGCCTGGTGATTTAACCCTTTAATGGCGAATCCGGTAAAAACCGGTCTCTGCAGTGGTCTTCAAAAGGAATGGCCATTTGCATGTCAAGAGAATACCATTTTTTGAGATTTTACCTCTGGAATGACTGGCTGGATAATGGAGCCAGTCATTCAGTGGACAATTTTCAAAATACACCGAATTTAGCCATTAACCCCTCGTGCGTCATCTTAATCTTTTAATAGTTAAACAGAGCCTCTGCGGTGGTTGTTGAGGAATGTCAATTTGCAGACCAAGAGGAGATTAATTTTGAAAGTTTACCACTGAAATGACTGGCTCGGTAACCGAGCCAGTCATTACAGTGGTAAAATTTCAAAAATAGTCTTCTCTTGGCCTGCAAATAGATACTGAGTAACCGAAAATTTTGACTTACTTGGCTTTTAATCGTCAAGCCGGGTAGAACACTCTCTTAAAAACTATTTTCTTAAATTCCAGTGGTAAGTTTACAAAAACCGCATTCTTTTGGCCAGCAAATGGTCATTTATTGAGCAAAAATTTGAATTTTCTTGAAAAATCTTGATACATTATAAGGTCAATTGATAAAAGTAGCATTTTGAGCGCTTTTAGGCGCTGTTGAAGTAAGCGGAGTTAAGTGGTTGACCTTCCGTCGTTATCGTTACGAATAAAAACACTTACAGTATAATCTCATGAACATTGTGCCAGCGGCTAACAGGAGCAACGCGCACACCGGCACTAGAGATACTAGAGGATCAATCGGTTCATCAGGTACTGAAACACACATTGAAGACACAAACTGTATTGGAAGATTAACCCTTTGAACCCTAAAGGACAAAAACGCCAACAATCATTGACGATTTTATAATCATTATGTTGAATATTTTGAAACTAATTCGACTAAGAGCTGTTGCTGGCAGTAACAGGTTCAGGAGCAGGTCAAATTAGTTTCAAAATACTCAACAGCTTATCTGTATGCTCGTTTTTTATTTACATTTCTGGGGAATTCAGGGTTCAAAGGGTTAAAGTATCAGACGTCATAATCAAACACGCCATGTGATTTCGTGATAGACATTTTTATTTTCGGCAGCTAGGTTTTGGTTGTGAAATAAGTTAACACAGTTTGTAAACTGTGTTAACTTATTTCACAACCAAAACCTAGCTCCCGAAAATAAAAATGTCTATCACGAAATTTTACGCATTATATGCATTTGATGAATTTACAATTTAATAAACACTGTTGAATATTTTGAAACTAATTTGACACAACAGCGCGCAGTTAAATTACTTTCAAAATATTCTACACCTTATCTCTATGGTTTGCCTTGAAATTTGGATTCTGGTAATTCAGGTTTGAAAGTTACAAATCTTCAAGCAGCAATGGGCCCCTATAGTCGGTGCACTTTCTATACTATTTAGTTAACGTTCTCATATATTGATAAACTATATTTAGGACTTTTTGTTACTTCATGGACACTTTAATCCGTCATTGCGCATATTTCATGATAGGAGATACCTTTTTTTTTAAATGTATGTCTTTTGATCACCGGTCTTAAAGAACCCAGAGCCGGGGTACTTGGAGCCCATGACATGTAAAATGAACGGGGCCCTAGTGGAGGTGTAAGCGACGGGGTTTCCGACTCCGTGTGGTGGACTGTATGTTTGTTGGGGGGGGGGTGGTGGCGGGGGTGGGGGGGGGGGGGCGGTCGTACTCCCCCAAAACCTTTTGGAAATTAGATTCGCCTGCATCTGATGGACTATTTATTAATTCTACTAAGCGTGCAGATTTTTCTGCTTTTAGTCATAGAAATCAGCAAGGGGAAGCCTTATTGATCATCATGCTGAGTCGGCATATTCTGTCTGTTTGTGTATCCCTCTATATACAGGCCCATAATCTGGATGACAACTAGCGGTTGGTTGAAATCTGGATGTTATCGGACGGCTTCTCCTACATTTCTGGAGGTGAATATGAATCATCCGCTGGCTGTTAAATTGTTAGATGGCTTGGTAGCGCCATCACAAATTCCCACGTTCACCGCTTTGACTTGGCTGGAGTCAAATATTAATGGCCTGTTGCACTCTGTGATCATCTGAATAGTTTCGTTACAATCCACATATATTCAATTTTGTTTAATTTCAATTACCGCACGTTAAAATTTCAAATTTTCCCGCACGCACGCGCTCGCACGCACGCACACACGCACACACACTACCACCACCACCACCGTCACCACCACCACCACCACCTTTCCCACCCAACCACAACACCAGCCCATCACCACCACCACCTCACACCTTGGGGACAGAACCGAATGTAAATGCCCTCTTGCACGCCACAACTTTTGGGTACCTCACATACCAAATTTGGTTGAATTCCTTCCACTCGTTTCAGGAGTTGTGTTACAATCATTACAATAAATTTTCACTTTTACCCTCAACCATCCCATCCCCCCACCCACCCCAAGCCCGTCCCCGTGCGGGGAAATGTAATTGTCCTCTTGCACTCCACAATGAAATCATTTGCCAAATTTTGGTTGAATTCCGTCAAAGGTTTCGGAGTTGTTGCTTGCGCTACAATCAATTCACGCACGCATGCACGCACGCACGCACACACGCACGCACGCACGCACGCACATGAGCGGGGCGGCACAATGACCTGTTAAAAAACAAAATCCGTGGGGGCTAATGAATCCCATTAAATCGTAGGGCCTACGCAGTAATCTATCACCCCTAGTTACACACCTTTCTCCTTATCGAGCTTGCATAGCGAGGCTGTACTTTCTTTACCATCTACTTTGTCACAATGTTGTATACCATCACAAATATTCTGTTTCCATATCAGCACACTCCTGTTGTTGACCAAGCACTGGTGCACTGCATTCTCTCGACCTTTGAGGAATTTGAGCCTCATACAAATATCTGACGAAACAAAACATATATGTTCGAACATGGAAGACCACTGCTGGCCTAATTATATATTGTTGAGAATGTTTTATTTTAACCGTATGCACGCAGGGACGGATCAAGACTTATTATAGGGTGTGGGTGGTTAATGTCTATGATGGGAGTAAGCCATGTCAATCTTATTTTAAAACAAAGAACTCGGACTACACATTTATGTCACGTGGCATGCAGTATGAGAGAATAATATTGTTTAATAGAAGCCCTCGTTAACCCCTCGTGCGTCAAATTAACCATATATCGGGGTGGATATATGCAAAAAAAACACCACGGTAGTGTACTTCTGACAGAAAGCATGAAATTTGGTACATAGGTTTTTTTTAGTATGCTGAATCCAAAAATAAGAGCAGAGAAGTCATAAAATAAGCGCGTCCTGCTCAAAATGGCTGATATTCAAAATGGTTGCCATGTAAACCGAGAAACAAATATGGCATAGAGAAAAGGCATATATGATATTTTCCGACATCATTTTTACACATGTACTGCATAAGAACCTATCAACCGATAAATATTATGCTTACTATTACATCTATAATGCGTTCTCTTGAAAAGAGTGTCAGATATTACTGTTCCCAGTTTTCATAACATTATCCCGTACTTAAAATATAAGGGTTCCCAGTCCACATAGTATTGCCCCCCCCCCCACATAAAATAAGTGTTCTAAATCCGTATATCATTGTGGGCCGCATAATACTTGTGTTTTCAGACATTTGATAAGTTCAGGACACGCATATGTGATGCTTTTTGGAGAGTTCTCCACACGTGGTTCCAGTTTCTCGTGCAACCCCATTCTTCAGGTGATGGTAGAGTTGGATTCCGCACAAATGCTTGCCCCAAAACATTACCAGATTGTGAAGCAACACAAAATACCTCTACATTCGCCAATACTACGCGAGGTATACAAGAGTCTGTAGAAGACAGGTTCAAGATTATGAAGAGCGCCAAATTCCATGCTGTATGCTTTCCCACACTGTGGATGAACGATACTATATCACATACTGATACAGCTAACATCCATGAACAGAAATCACCATGACCACTTTCCTCCTAATTTAGATGCAATAATGTGAGCGGGAAAATATAGAAACTTGCTTGCATGCCCGAAGGTCAACCAAATCTCACATCCACCAAGGACACTGGAGGTAGCGATTGCCAATACCAGAACATTGGTGTCAGTCGCCTGAATTATGATGTGTCGATACTTCAGCTGATAGGCGCGTGACGCATGCAACAATCTGTAATCTGCTTCTTTACGGGTGCAATGTTGGATGGCTGATATATTGAACTCATATGTCGACACTATGTCCTCACCGTCTGTTAATAGTGCCATTTTGCCTTCTGGGACAGTAGCGGATCTGATTTCAGTTGCCAAGCATGTAAACGACCCTGCATTGTTTGAATCAACGCACATGAAGAGTGCCCAGTTTCCAGGAATATTTGTGTTGCCAGCTGCCACGAGGGCTATACCATCACCACGAGTTTGTCTGACATGTGATTCAAGCTATTCGTCTTGTAGACATCAAAAACCAAATCCAATTGGTTAGATGTCTAAAGTGCGTTATGTGTGTTTATATCTACTAAATGAGTTGATTGTAATCGTGGATCTCTTTGGATCTAATCGATCCTGGTTCATTGTATCTTCCTAGCTAGGGCTAGGTGGCCACGTATGGTTTTCATGTTGGAAGAACGTTTCTAGATCCCCATCTCAGGATTGACAAGACAAACACGTCCTGAAGAACAATTGAATGTCTGTTTTCAGGTTGGCCTGCTTCGCCTTTTATTTTGGTAATATAAAGGTTCTTCTTACTTATGGTGTCATAGAAAGGCGTGTGCCACCTTTCACCTCTGTCATCATCAAAACTCTTGTACTGTGTTTTGTCAATTTATTTGACAGTTCTTATAGTTTTAAACACCTGTTCCTACATGATACCTTTCTTATCCAAGGGCAACAATTCATCACTTTCATCTGCAAATCGGTTGCACTTCTCATCAATGACATGTACACGATTTCTTACATCAGAAGCAACTGATTTTTGTGTGCATGATATCTGTTTATGATGACGACTATTTGTACTTGCTGATGTATGACTGTACCTATACTTGCTTAAAATTCTTGATACCCCTGGTCCAACTACCATCAACTGTCACAAGGCTACCTCATTCTCGGTTATTCAAATTGCATCTCCTTCACTTTTTACCAAGAAATTGAGTTGTTCATCAACATGGTCATGTGCCATTACTGAATATGTGTGGCATAATTTCTGAGCCACGAAATGTTCTTTGCAGACTTCTTAAAAAGCACTCGGGCAATGGTCATAGAGCTATACGAGATCACAGACATGAAAGATGAGCCAGCGAGAACAATGGTAGTGGTCCAAAGCGAACATCCATGGTTTGACTGTCCTGAGTGCTTCTACATATGTTTTAATGTTCCTTTCGCGTTGTGATCGAAGAAGCTACAGAAAAAAAAGCTCTGATTGGAGAGCTTTGCCCCAGAAACAAAGCTGTGAGTGCTTAAGTTCCATCAGCTTATACCATTCTGAACACGAGGTATCAGACGATCCGGTCTGTCTTGGACTAGATATTCTGTGAAACAAAATAATGTCCAAGCCATGTACGTATATAGAACAGGAGCTATCAGAAGACAGCAAATAAATTACCTGCATTTTAATTGTGCATCATAAGATAGATGGACCATCGGATACTCATTTTGAAATTTGATAATCCATTTGTCGAATCAAACTACTCCTGACACCACCCAACGAGCAAGCATAGCTTCGTAGAAGTGTAGCACGGATAGACCGAACGGTACGAACCGTCCGTGCTAAGCTGAGTATGCCCCCCCCCACCCTGAGAAGGATAGTACGCATGTATAAAGCCCTATGAGAGAGGTTTCGTTAAAACGGCAAAGTCCGTAAGAACACGTAGCGCACATGCACGCGCGTCAGAGCTTCCCTGGCAACATGTGTCAGTATTGGGAGAGTGTATACTTATAGTGTACCGAGTTGGTACTAGTGATTTCTTCAAATCACACTATTCTTGTCGTTCTTGATAGCAATCAGGAGCGGAATGAAGCGAGGATTTCAGAACGTTTTACCTTTTTAAAATCAGACCAGAAATGGCCGAGTTATTGTTAAATGGCTCACTTAAATTGTTTTCAAAATATTGCTTTGACGTCGTAATCGCGTATATGTATTAAATGAATGGGGAATGCCCTGATCACGTGATTGCCACGTCACCCTTTCTAGCTGCACGCTGATCGACTACTGCTCGCCCTGTGTTTGGCTGGAGCGTCCTGCCTCAGACGTCACAAGTAGTATAAAAGGAGCCAAAAATCAAGAATCAAGAGCACCTTGGCGTGGAAGCCGACACGACAGCAAGGGTGCTGGACCAGCGCAGTGCTAGACGTGGGATAACTGCTCACTGACTGTGGTACCTACACTGCAGCAATGCCCTTCGGAATTGAGATCTCCTGCATTGGTGAGCAGCCTTGAACATCCGCGATTGAATTTTGTACGCTCTCGGATGGCCATCCGGAACACACACGGGAGCTTCTTGCGGATGAGCCTTGCGGACACGATGTAAATTCTACAGGATGTAGAGCCGAGGTGATTCTTGGTGGATAACTCGCCGGATCTTCCGGACCATGCTGAAAATTGGTATCAAACTTCCGCGCAGCATGTCGTGTATTTTAGTTAACCTTTAGACTAGAGTCTGGTGGGACTCTGCCCGGTGCGTCGCAAGAGCTATGCGTCGCAAGAGCTATGCAACATATCCCGCACGGTGTACCCAGTTTATGTACATGCATATTTAAGTACCACTGTAGCCCTCTATGTTATGGGCAACTTTCAAACCACCATCGCCGAACGGAAACTTTATACAATACTGTGTAAATTTATGTATCAGTTATTTTGACTATCTAATGGACATCTTTCTATAACTGTTCTCTTTCACCATCTTGAGAGTGAGCCAATTTAACAGTCTGCTTGCGGAAATCTTCCCTGCAATTTCGGAATCATGCCATCTCGCGCTACTGAACTGTAGCGTATCCATTTCCATGATTTACGAACTCTTACAGTACCGATGACCAATAGGTACTCAAGTACGTATACTATTGTACTATTCATTATTTCCGTAATAGGCACTGATGACTAATAGGTGCCTACCTGGTCTTAAAGACCGCATTTTTATGTTTTCTGTTTCATACTGTATATATTATCTCTATTTCTGTGTGCTTACAACTAACAAGCACCGTAAGGTCTTACGACATGAGACACTGTCAGCACTGTATTAGTGAGATATGTATATGGCAAGTAGCCATCCTAGTTATTCTGTTTTGTTTATATATAAAAGCTCTAGGACGCAGTACGCTAGGCAATACTATACAGCAACATTATATCCACATCACTACTACCCCAGCATCAATTTTATACTGAGGTCACTGATTATGCTCACCATGCTCGAACCTGACATGTGACCGACTAAACCTGGCTATTCTAGCTCGATAGGATAGGTTTAAAGCAGTTCTGTAAGAGACACATTGTGTACACCTCTTTTCCGGCTGTAGTGGATATGTAACACCACACACCGGCTAGATTGTATAAATTGGACAATTGCCTTAGGGCCTCTTAGTAATATCGAGTGTTTGTCTCTTTCCGCGCTCCTCCAGCCGCAATGCTTAATAATTGTCTGGACTCCCAATCGACACATTGGCAGGATCCAACTCTGGGAAACTATTGGGGTTTCCGAGCAGAGATAACTAAAGTGTTGATGTAGGATACACTTCCCCATTTATCTTCAGAAACCAGTTAGTTTAGAAAACCCCGCCAATGTAGGAAGCACTGCGAAAAGAAATTATATTATGTAACCCTGGCCTGCAGTGTATCTCTGGGCATTCTGGAACAACCCTAATGAGAGGTGAAATGTTAATTCCGTAATGCACGGGTGACGGACGAGACACAGATCTCCATCCAACTCAGTATGGTGCCTGGTGAGGTCTTAGAAACCACCACGCCCTCACGGGAAGGTCACTAGCGATGGATATTTGTCTCTTACACCCCACCATAAATACTAATGCGCTTTCTAAATTTCTTATGTGAACTGTAAATTGGCCTAGTGATGTTATATGTGGTTGTGGTGCAATAGTGACGGGATCGTCATATGATTCGGTAGCTGTCACTCCATAACATGTGTAGTTCGCGGGATAGTGTCGGGCTGTTCCGGTGTCTGGTGTCGACTCGCCACGCCGCAAGTGCATGACGAATGATGACGCTGGTTAGCTTCCGGTTTCGGCGTGAAGGATCCTGTACGATACTGCCCTATGGGTAACAAAGACCGGCTCCTAAGGCCGGTGGAACTCAATCGTTCCGGTGGGGCCATGCGACCATCATCGCGAATATTAAACACAACAGTCTCCCCCCAAGTGTTTGTGTCACCAGTATGCCTGTCCATAGCAATTTCATGATCTATGGACTTACAAGATTTGATAGAGACAGCCTGATGAACTTTTAAATGTGGGGCTCCCGGAGGTACCACACAGACTCGTAGGTCCGCAGAGGTATCCCCGTAAGGGAGGCTCCCGTACACGAGACTTAACTAATTAACTTAATGTAAGCTATTATACCTCTAAGCTGAAAGGAAAGAAGATTATCTTTGTGGTGTCAGAAAATTATGTGCCTCACGCGGGCACTACTCCTAGTGCTAGTTTGGGTGAGGAGTATTATCTGCGCGTGGACCGTCATCACTGAATCGTTGCGATAGGATTTCCTGTCGCAGGAAAATGTCGCCACTGCTTAAAGCGGGAGAAGAGTAGTGGTCGAAAGGGGCCCACTCTAATATTTAACCAAAATGTTGTAAAGAAAAGACCATACCAAGTGTGATTATGACTATAAGGTTGCATGCTGTTTTACGTGAAGACGGGACGAACGATTCCCTAAGGATTCCCACGTCACCGTCTTATGTAAATCTCAGTATGCTGAATTAGGAGTTGCTGCTTTTATTTATGTGGGCCTTCTTCTATGCCTAACCTCATATTTAGTTTTTAGAGACAAGAATTATTTTAGGCCACAAATGGATGGCGTCTACCTAGCTTTTAGATATGGCTGTCATTGAGAACGGATGCCCTAACACATCAATACTGAAGACAGCGTGCATACATGTTACTTAATATGATCTCCGAACTGGACAAGAATCCGGACATCTCACTCCGTAACCACATAAAACATCACATGACATTGGTTACTTTTCACAAAAGCATTTTTAGGCAACTGATCTATCGTTATGGTGGGGGTAAGAGAGATGAATACCCACTGTAAATGTCCTTCCCGTGAGGGCGTGGCAGATCTGAATATCATGCCCAGGCATTCTTATGGAATTTGGTGGGGATGCGCATCTCGCCCGTCACCAGGTCCTACGGGACTAACCTTTTAGCCTGTCGTTGAGTTTAAACACAAGTTGCCCAGTTATGCACTGTGGTCTGGGAGAATTGTTCAGCAGATTAAAAAATAAAAATAAAGATATGTTTTTGCAGTGCTTTCCTACATTGGCAAAGGTGACTAACTACTGAATATCCAGAGATACATGGGGAATGTGTGTGACACCACACCCTGGCCATCACCGCTCGGAAACTCCAATAGGTTCCCAGGGTCGGATCAGTCCATGGTGTGGATAGGGACATCCAAACAATTAAGAAGCCATAAGGCTTAGTGGAACATAACGTGAGACAATAACTTAGAAATATGGGGCCCTTTAGGTATGTTGGCCAATCTTTCACAACCTTGCCGGAGTGCGGGGATAAATTATCGCAACTACAGGAAAAGAGGCGTACACTACGTGTTTCCTAACGAAGAGATTGTCTCTAATCATATTAAACCTATCCTATCGAGCTGAATAGAAACGGTTTTTAGTCGGTAGCATGCCGGGCTAAACAGAGTTATAGCATGGACAGTAACCTCAGTGAAAAATTGTTGGTGGCGGGAGAAAGTGCTGCATACATAAATGTTGCTGTATAGTGTTTCCTACTTGCACTGCAGTCCTATATGTTCTACAAATAAACAAAACATATGAACTGATGGCCACTGGCCATATATAAACTAACCAGAACAATCAATACAGTGTGACATGATCAAAATATGATATATATATATATATATATATATATATATATATATATATATATATATATATATATATATATATATATATATATATATATATATATATATATATATATATTTATATATATATATATATATATTACAGGTTAAGGAACCTACTACGATGCGGTTAGCAAAAACACCTTACAGAAAATAAGAATAACTATAAACAGATACAGAAATTATAACTAGCGGTCCTAAGCCCGTTACGGTGCCTTTTAGTCATCGGGACCGTTTATACAGATACGATATAATTATCAAAGATATAATTAACGGGAAAATTAAAATGTCAAGTATAGTTATTTGAATAATCGGTAGCCATTCTTAAGCCTGGGCTATCGTGTTACTGAACTTGATACGTCATTCTTTGGTTGACGTGAGTTGATGCATCCCTTGGAAGCTGGAAAGTTCCCGCAGGTGGGTTTCCGCAAACAGGATTCCCGCAAGCAGCTCATGACGGGAGCAGATCGAACTCAGGACTGTAATCACAATATAGAATGTCTACCGAGTAGTCAGCAAGAGATACAATAACATTACTGCTATGACGAAAGTTCTCGTACACCGATGGTACGGATGGAAGTTGTCAACAGCCCGATCATAAGCGGGGGTTGTTAAATGCGGATGACGATACATAAATAAGCTTAATGGTGCAGGGTACATCAGCTAGCTCTGAAGACGTACCGGGCAAAGTTTACTCTGCTGCCGTCAAAAAGTTTAGATAAACCTGCACGACATCAGTGTGGGGACGGCCAAATAACCACTTTTTGGTGTGGCCGGCAGATCCGGCGTGTCATCCACCAAAGAACATCGCTGCCTCTACATCTGTAGAATCACATTTTCAGGCCGGGAAAGGCCTCACGGCAAGTTCGTGTTCCGAATTAGTTCTTGATATATTCGTGAACAATATAAAAAAAGTTCCAAAAAAATGTTCCCGCAACAACGGGAGATACAAAATTGCTTTAGTGCAGTGGGTTGGATTGCTGCTGGCTACGGGAGAGAAACCGACAGAAAGCGAAATGATCTGCGTAATGTCTGTCTTGCTGATCGTAGCTGACACAGGTCTAACCTAATCGGCCCCTGGCCGAGGATGCTCTCGAGCTCTGGATCTCGTCTCCTTTTATACTACTCGTGACGTCACAGGCGCAGGCTCCAACCAATCATCGGTCGAGCAACAGCCAATCAGCGCGTAGATAATAATAACGCAGTCGAATGTTCTAGAACATTCTAGAAGTTCTGTGTACACGTGGTTATGACATCACGGCAATATTTTGAAGATAATCAAAAGGGGTTTTCCGTGGATAACTCAGCCATTTCTTAACCGATTTTGAAATGGTTTACATATTTGGAAAGCCCGTCGAATTCTGGTCCTGATTAATGCCAGATTCGGTGGGAACACGTTATTAAAAAGGATTACATTGTACCGTCTCGGTACACTAAAAGCGTCATCCTATCTTGGTCGTAAACTATGCGCTCTGTCAAAAATAGCATTAAGCGTGCGCCTGCGCACTATGCGCTTTATTGAACTTAGTTGTTTTTATAACGCGATCTCTGTCATAGGCTCATATACGCTTATGGCTCTACCCAATGGCCATGTTCAGGGAACGAATCCAGGACGGGCGGCGCGTACCCAGCTCAGCTGGTACGGCCGGTACCTGACCGGTCGATCCGAATTACACATGTACGCACGCTGTCTTTCTGAGGACGATGCTATGCGGGGCAACCTTTGGGAAGCTGGGCATCTTCGCCAGTTAGACATGTGTCAAAAGATAGGTAGGAATCCCTGCCACTTGCAGCCAAATCTTGGAAACGTACCTAACAACTAAAGGGTAGGTTAGACTTTAGCAGGAGACCCGCATAAATAAAGCGGCAACTACCAATGCAATATCTTTGGACCTACATAAGATGGTGACCTATGAATTCTTCGGAAATCATCCAACCCGTCTTCACATAAACCAGCGTGCATCACATTAATTATAGCTTCACTTGGATTGACCACTGCACGTAGATTTTTGTTTGTACAAAAGAGTGGCCCTTTTTGCCCGCTCTTTTCCTCCGCTTCGGCATTGAAGGCATTTTCCTGTGATGGAGGCCCGCGCGAGGCACTTTCCTCTCGCAACAATACTATTTTGTATGTGTTAGGGGTATAATTGTGTTTTATACTAAACTATTCAAGTAGCCTCGTTGCGATGCTCCCTTGCGGGGATACCTCTGTGGATTTACGAATCTGTGTGGTACCTTCGGCGAGCCCACATAGAAAGAACACAAGTTGGTTCTATGTACTGTATTATTTTGCTCATGTACTAGCAAACGAGTACCATTGTTTGTATAGTCATTTACTTTTAATTATATCATCCAGACTTTTAAACTAGTTTATGGACCGTCATACCAGTGACACTAGCAGTTGGGATGAGACCGTGAGGTTCAATCTCGATGGCAATGCTCGCACAACCCCACTGGAACGTGATCGTTCCACCGGCTCTAGAAGCCGGTCTTTGTACCTTCCGGAGAAAATGGGATCCGTAACCCCGTGAACCATAGCTAACCAGCCCTCCCACGCATCTTGCACATGTGGTGCAATGGAGTGGAGCAATATAATGGACTAACGTATACCCCTATGAGCTACAGAAGCAGAGCTTGGAGACTGAACCATAAAACATTGCCACCTGGTAATAACCTGCAGTACAATGACTAATGGCATGCCAAGTCTGACCGAAAGGCAAACGGTCCAAACACAGGCAAAGTTCACAGCCTTAAAAAGAAATATTTTCAAAAGCAAGTACATTAATATGATGCAGGCAACTATTAAGCACCCTATATAGCAAAGCAAAACATTTGATCTAAACTGCATACGCTTTTGCTGATTAAATTGTCATTTGCAAAAACCTTAATCACAGCATAATAAGCATAACATGGATGAAAATCATCCCTAAAATATTAAATTTTCAAACCCAGTAAAATATGTCAAAATTTTCTAAATTCTATTTCTTTATCATACAGACTAGATGTAATCATCGAATAGAATGAATTTGTGAAGTTGTAATCACATCGGATAAATTCATGTTCACTAAATTGGCATTTGAAAACGGCGTCTTGGATGCAAATCAGCCCTAAAATACACTGTAAATATCACAGCAAAATTCTTACCCTGAATGCATAAAATTGTCTAATTTCAAACGACGAAAAAATATAGGAAAAATTTGAAAATCAGTTTCTTTTTTGTGGATTAGTCCTCAGCATTATAGAAAACAAATTTGTGAAGTTTTACTCAAATCGGCTAACTCCCTGTTAATTTAAATATCGTTTGAAAAAACCCTTAGCCACAGCATAGTGATTATAACCTGAATGCAAACCAGTCCAAATGCTATAAAAGTATGGACACATTTTGAAAATCAATTTTTTTATGTGGACTAGTCCTAAGCATTGAATAGAACAAATCTGTAGTTTTATTCAAATCGGATAACCACTTGTTGAAGTAAATGTTGTTTGAAAAAGCTTAACTACAGCAAAAGCGTTAATGTTTAAACTTCAAACACGGAAAAGTATGGAAAATCTCAAGAATCAAAATGATTCTGATGCAGATTAGTCCTAAGCATCGTATAGAACACATCTGTGACATTTTATTTAAATCGGATAACACATTGGTGATGTAAATGTCATTTTCAAAAGGCTTAACCAGAGCGGACGCCGACATTTCCCTCTCTCCCAAAATCTCATTTCATTTCGTGAAGGCGAGACAAAAACATTAAACTGGACCCAGAAAATATTCTAATTTCAAACACCGAAAAAGCATGGGAAAATCTTTTAAAAATCAATAGACTTTTGATGCAGACTGGTCCTAAGCATCGTATGCACAACATCTGTGACATTTTATTTAAATCGAATAACCTCTTGGTGATGTACATAGTATAGTATAGGTATAGGTCAGTGTTTATAGTCTGCTGCTTCCACTTGCGTACTCAGCTGACGTTCCAACTTTACTGCCCCCCACCCACCCACCCACCCCACTCCCCTGCCCCTAGGTCATTGTGCCTTTTTAAATTCTGCACATATCTCAACACCCTTTGGCACCATACAGCCCAACATTTCGACCTTTGGTTGTAATTTTTCACTTGCCAAATCAGCCACCCAGCCACTTCTTTCAACCAATCGAACATGAGGTTGAGCGTCGCCATCTGTATATGAAGGCCCTCCCCTAGTAGTACAACGTATTTGCCCTCTCCATACAATTTATGCCATGACCACTGCACATTGTTTGCAATATCGTATCGTGGCTGATCAAGCATGTTCAATTCTGATAGAGCCAGCGATTTTGGTGTAATATCGTGAGATTTGGTGACTTGGTGTCGTTCGTACGATCTGAACCTTATGTTGAAATTAGTCATACAGGTTTTGTGATATGTAGCGTCTTTAGCTGACATATCCAACCATCACCACCATAAACTTAGCAACTTTGTATTGTAGCTCGCCAGGTAGTGTCGGGCCGTTCCGGTGTAGTATGTTGACTCGCCGCGCTGCAAGTGCATGATGAGTGATGACGCTGGTTAGCATCCGGTCTCGGGGTGACGGACCTTGTACGAGACTGCCCTGCGGGAAACAGAAAACGGCTGCTAAGGCCAGTGGAACTCAATCGTTCCGGTTGGGCCGTGCGACCATCGTCGCGAACAGTAAACACAACTGTCTCATCCCACGAGTTTGTGTCACCAGTATGCCTGTCCATAGCAATTTCGTGATCTATGGACTTACAAGATTTGATTTGGTAACATAAAAATATAAGTCTATACAATGAGTTTGCTTAAACAATTAAAAATATGCTAGATAAAACTACAATAAGAGCATACGAAAATACGAGACATAGAGGTAGATGAACTTTTAAACATGGGGCTCCCGGAGGTACCACACAGACTCGTAGGTCCGCAGAGGTATCCCCGCAAGGGAGGCCCCCGTACACGAGACTTAACTAGTTAACTTAATATAAGTTATTATACCTCTAAGCTGAAAGGAAGAAGGTTATCTCAGACGAGAAGTGATGTGCCTCATGCGGGCACTACTCCTAGTGTAAGTTTTGGGTGAGGAGTATTATCCTGGCGTGGACCGTCGTCGCTGAATCCTTGCGAGAGGCAAGTGCCTCGCGCAGGCCTCCGTCTCGGGAAGGTGTCGCCACTGCTTAAAGTGGAAAAAGTAGATAGAAATGGGCCTACCCTAATATCTCAATCAAAAATGCTTTAGAAAGAAAAGACCATACCTAGTGAGATTATAACTATAGGGATGCTCACTGTTTTACGTGAAGACGGGACAGAGGATTCCCGATGGACTCCCTTGTCACCGTCTTATGTAGTTCTTGGTTTGCTGTTTTAGTAGTTGCCGCTTTATTTCTGCGGGCGTTCTGCTTTGCTTAATTCCTTTTAGTTGTTTTTAGAAAGAGAATTAGTTTAGGCCGCAACTGGTTGATATCTACCTAGCTATTAGACACGACTGTCGCAGAGAACAGATGTCCCAAGGACACCAATACTAGTAACAGCACTCCTACATGTTACGTATCAGGATCTCCGAACTGGATAAGAATCTGGACATCCCACCCCGCAAGCATTATTAGACCATTTCTCCTATCGTTATGGTGGGGGTAAGAGAGACGAATTCCCACCGTAAATGTCCTTCCCGCAAGGGCGTGTCAGATTTAAATATCATGCCCAGACATTTTAACAGAATTCGGTGGGAATGCGCATCTCGCCCGTCACCGGGTCCTATGGAACTAACCGTTTTACCTGTCATTAGGTTTATATACAAGTTTCCAGTTTTGCACTGCGGTGCGGGAGGATTGTCAGTAAATAAGATAATAATTAATACATGTGTTTTGCAGTGCTTTCCTGCATTGGCTTAAAGTGCTAACTACTAAGTATCCGAAGATACACGGGAATGTGTATATGACACCACACCCTGGCCATCACCGCTTGGAAACCCCAATAGTTTCTCAGAGTCGGATCAGCCCATGGTGCGGATGGGGACACGAAGAGAGACAAAATCTTACTTATGAGCCTTACCGGAGTGCGGGGCTAGATTATCACACTACCGGAAGAGAAGAGTATATTACACCGTATGTAATGAAGAAAGTGTCTCTAATCATTTTGAACCTATCCTATTGAGCTGAATAGAAAAGGTTTAGTCGGTAGCATGCCGGGCTAAACAGAGTTATAGCACGGACAGCGACCTCAGTGAAAAATTGTTGGTGGCAGGAGAAAGTGTTGCATATATAAGTGTTGCTGTATAGTGTTTCCTACGTGCACTGCAGTCTTATATTTTCTATGAATAAACAAAACATATGAACGGATGGCCACTGGCCATATATATACATAATCTAACCACAACAATCAATACGGTGTCAAAATTATCAAGATATATATAACAGTACAGGTTAACGAACCTACTATAGTGCGGTTAGCAACACATTGAGGAAAATGAGAATAATTATCAACAAATACAGAAATTATAACTAGTGGTCCTAAGACTGTTATGGTTCCTTTTAGTCATCGGGACCGTTATTGCGGATACAATATAATTAACAAAACCTATATAGAGAAATAATTAAACTGTGAACTATAGTTACTTGAATAGTTTGTAGTCATTCTTAAGTTAGGCTACCGTGTTACTGAAATTGATACATCAATCCATAGTCGACGTGAGATGATGCGTTCTCCGGAAGCTGGAAAGTTCCTGCAGGTTGGTTCCCGCAAGCTATTTTCCGCAAACAAAACTTCCGCAAGAACACTCATGGCGGGAGTGCATTGCTTAGTGTTGTAGGCCTAATAGAATGTCTAACGAGCAGTCAGTAAAAGATACGATAGTACGACGTGGTGAAGAAAGTTCCCATACACCAATGGCACAGATGGAAGGTGTAAACAACCCGTCACTAGTGGGGGTTGTCAGAGGCAAACGAGGATACAAAACAAAGCTTCACGGTGCTGGGTACGTCAGCCAGCTCTGAAGACGCACCGGGTAGAGTTTGCTTGCTGCAGTCGAAAGTTGAAAGAACCGACACGATATGAGCACGGCGGTGATTGAAATACCACTTTTAGGTGTGGCCGGCAGATCCAGCGAGTCATCCATCAAAGAACATCCTGTCACTACATCTGTAGACTCACATATTCAGGCCGTAAAGTCCTCACCACAAATTTGTGTTCCGAATGTAGCTGTTGGTATTCGTGAACAATTATCAGGAGTTCCAAATTACTCTCGTAAATGGGGAGTTACAAAATTGTTTTAGTGCGGTGGGTTGGATAACTGCACGCTACGGGATAAAAACCTGACACATAGTGAAGGAAGACGCGTATTGTCTGTCACGCTTGTAGTAGCTGTTACAGATCCAAACTGTTCGGCCCCTGGCGGAGGATGCTCTCGATCACTGGATCGCGTCTCCTTGTATACTCCTCGCGACGTCACAGGCGAGCAAGACCCAATCAGCGCGCAGCTAATAATAGCGCAGTCGAAGGTTCTAGAACATTCTAAAAGCTTTGCGCCCACGTGGTTATGACATCACGGCAATATTTTGAAGATAATCATGAAGAGTTTTCCCTTGATAACTCAGCCATTTCTCAACCGATTTTGAAATAGGTTACAGATTTGAAAAGCCCGTTGAATTCTAGTCTTGATTAATGCCAGATTTAACGGGAACAGGCAATTAATAAGGATTACACGGTACCATCTCGGTACACTAAAAGTGCCATCCTATCTAGGTCGTAACTACGCGCTCCATTTAAACAGCATCCTAGCGCGCATGCGCATCATGCGTTTTAATGAACTTAGTCGTTTTTCGACGCGCTATCTCTCCCATAGGCCTATATACGCTTATGGCTCTACCCGGAGGGGCATGTTCAGGAAAGAAATCCAGGACGGGCGGCGTGTACCCAGCTCAGCTGGTACGGCCGGTATCCAACCGGTCGATCCGAACTACACCATCATTCAGATCTGTAGCCATTGTTCGAACATTGTGGTCAGCATTCATTGTCTCTACACAAGCGTATTTTTGGCCAGGTGCTATCACTATATCACAGAAGCATAATGTAGTGTCATCTGATAGACTCAAGGATGGGGTGTTCCGCAGTTTACGCTTGGCAGCTGTTGAAGCGTTGGCCGTCTTGTGCCATTTAGCGTTATTCCTAGAAAGAGTTGTTTCAATATCATACCCATTGTCCATTCTGGCAATGTTGATGGACAACGGAATAGCGTTTAGGTTCTGGAGATTCTACAATAACGTTTTGCCACCTGTAGATCTATAATAATCATTCCTATTCTTCATTTTCATTGCTATTCTTCATTGGATCTAGCGCTACTTCAGTACTAGCTTCTTGATCTATAACACACAATGACCAATCTATGTCTTGATTCGATGTTCCTGATATTACCAGCATGATTTACTTTGACATCATTTTAGTGAAGCAAAATACTATCACTAACACCAATCACTGAAAAGATAAGAATAGCTCAATGCACTACAGATGTAACCTAATACAAGTGTTTAATTAGTTAATCAGTAAAAATTATATTGAAACGCATTAGCATGCAGACCATTGGAATTTTCTATTTCTAAATCCCATTCTCTTGTACATGACAGCAACATTGTTTCCAAAACGCACACCAGCCGTTATATATACACACGTGAATAGGATTTATACATAAGAATTTTTACATCATTTCAACATCATTTATTATTTATATGCCGGTGCAGAAGATATGTGCAAACGGGCGCGCATCTGCCAGAAATGTGACGCATAGGCCTGTAACTTTACTAATTTGAGAATTATGCAATCGTGTTCAACATATTACACTATTTTAATGATATATCATCTATTTTGTTTTTTTATTCCATTCATGTGACTGATACATAAGAAAATTACTTTTATCGGTATAAATGGCGGCCATTTTGAAAATCCGCCATTTTGAGCAGGAAGCGCTCATTTTACAACTTGTCTCTTCTTAATTTTGTGATCAGCATACTCAAAGGTCATGCTTTCTGTGCCAGAAGTGCACTACTTTTGCACTTATCAGCCCCACTAATACAATAGTTAAGTCGGATAAAGCTTAAGGAATGTTCATTTGCAGGCCTGTGTCGTGTTTTTAAGGAACACAGCACCGTGAGTGAGTTGTGGGGGAGGGGCGGTGGTTGTGGGGAGTGGTGGTGGTGGTGGGTGTGCGTGCGTGCGTGCGTGCGTGCGTGCGTGCGTGCGTGCGTGCGTGCGTGCGTGCGTGTGTCTGGAATCTGGAATCTTTGGTTCATAAGCCTTATAACATTGCTGCTGAACAGCCTAGAGGTAGAAGACTAACCTATATAGACAGTAAACTATATTGGTAGCATACACTGGTAACAGAATCTTCAAGCACCATGATAGCCATACTATTCATAATGTGACAGGTCTGTTATCCCATGAAGATGCAAGTATTATTTGCATCTCCAAATGGATTGCTAACAGTAGTAGTTTAGTCATACTTTCCAACTGACTCTAGAACAGTGGTGTATTATTAAACTATCAATCAGTAAATAGTAGAAAACAGAAGTTAATAATGCAAATTACAGGCAGGGTCTATGACATGGATGCATCCCACCCACTGCCTCCGAACTCCCCAGGAGCGAGTGTGGATGGGAAAGATATTGGAAAACTACACGCATGGAGAGCGAAGTCGGGTTAGGGCTTAGGAGGCGTTGCTGCTCAATAAAAATAGATGTTCCGGTCTTCCTCTGCGGAAAATTTGTAAATTAAACTCTGCGCAGCCATTTCAGACCGTATTTCTAATAAATTGACCAAATAATGTGTGGTGGGGAGATGTTGGTTCTGGCGCACTTGTCTGCAGAAGCTGGTGGGTGGGTATGAGAATTGGTTCCTCCCGGGATGGAGGTGGATACAAACTGCCTCTTCTACCCTCATTTGCTTAAACCGATCTGCAAATTACAAGAAAAGTATGTAAGCGAGTAAGTTGGCTATTTATCACTCCGAATGCAGGAACTTATTTCTCAGAGCATCTAATTGTACAAAATTTTCACCAATCAGGACCCACTGCCCCCCGCCTAAGGAAGACCCTCCTCCATTCAGGGAGTGGGGTGGGGTGTGGGGTGGGGAGGAGGGGGGAACAACATTTTAACACGGCAATGTTGCTGGACAAGAGAAAACTATTTTTAGAAATTTAAAACAGGAATTACTGGCTCGGTAAACTATCCAGTAATTCCAGTGGTAAAGTCAAAAATCGTTTTCTCTTGGACTGCAAATGGACACTGATTAAGCAAATGTTTGGATTTTCTTAGCCTTTTAATGTTCAATCCTGACAAAACTGCCTCTGCTGTGGTCTTATACATCTATAAGACAAAAGAAAGCTATTTTGTACGTTCCAATGGTAAAGTTACAAAAATAGACTTGGCTTGTCCTTTTTTAATTTTTTGACAAATCTTTACCATCAAAGGGTTAATGCATCTAGGTAACGTTATGAGTGTAATGGGGCGCTATTGACACGCGAGATGTTATTTTATACTGGCAGCAGCCGTACAATGTTTATCCTGCTTTGTCACGTTACCTTGAACCGTGACAGGGCGACAAATGCCTCTTGATGTTGGCAGCTCATTGGCTTTTTCAGCTTTAGGGTTTCTTTACTGTTCGTAAGCTTACGTGAATATTACACGCTTTGAGAAACAATTTCTGACAATTTGAGAATTAAAACTATCGTAGATTCTCTCAAATATACTTTTTGCTTGTTTTCAAGATTTCGTTTAAAAAAAGCTTTATTAGGCCTACAGCTCTACAATTATCATCTTATATCTCACCTCACCTATTCACATACAATGCACACTTATTAACTATTATACGTTCGTGCTAAATTAATACATTATCAGCCACGGTGCCTTTAAGCACCCATGTCGGCCTCCAACAACATTGACAGGAGACATAAGCTACAAGAAAACTAAAACTACAAAAGCCTACTTTAACCCGATTGACTATACATACAGTGCAGGGTGAATGCAAAGCCGTTACTCC
Organism: Chaetoderma sp. LZ-2023a; assembly: GCA_034401795.1. Taxonomy (NCBI): domain Eukaryota; kingdom Metazoa; phylum Mollusca; class Caudofoveata; order Chaetodermatida; family Chaetodermatidae; genus Chaetoderma; species Chaetoderma sp. LZ-2023a. The sequence continues at coordinate 53,219,750 of CM067367.1, forward strand.
GATACACTACCACTATACCTTAATTGAGGAATCCAGTTTTAGCTATGTCCCGCCCATCTCTAGGTAACCTCCACCCACTCTTTATTCTTGCTGGGATGAATCGATCCCTGTACTCCCTGAATCTCAACTTCCAGAAAACTATACAGGTAAGCTGTTGAATACGTTGAAACTAATTTGACTGGATGCCGTTGCCAGCAACAGTGCCCAATCAATATAGTTTCAAAATATTCAATAGCATGTTTATTAAATAGTAAAGACACTGACAACAAGCCAGTGATTAATCGGTTACGGTTTGGTCAAATGTGCCTCATCTACAAGCGAGCTCCAAAACAAAAGTCCACGGTCAACCATGATCTATAAAACCTAACTATCGGCAAGGCCATCCTGGCATCGTATATTGAGCAGGTGGTCATGGTTGCCGCCAACTGCAAACCAAATGAAACCCTAAGTAAAGTCATAATACATGTGGAGACATCAACTGCTAAAAACATCAGTGTAGTCAGGAATACAACCAAAGTAAATCTTATGTTGATAATCCATTTGTTACAACGATGTCCGAACAACAGAAAATACTGCGACTACGCCTATATCAAAGCAGTCGAAATTAACACCAAATTGAACTAAGACAGATTCACGATAAGATCGTGTGTCAAAGCAGTGAATAATTGGGAAAACTCGCCATCAAAATAGCAGGTGACCTGGTAAACTAGATCACGTCGACCGATGATTGTCGGACTCGATAGGCGCCAACCAAACCAATAAAAAAGTAAGTTCTCTTTTGGTACTTGGAAAAGAAATTGAACAATGGCAAATGGATATAATTTTAATAGAAACAAACTTGTATTGGCAATAGAAACAAACTTGTATTGGCAATATTAATCTGACACTTTATTCGAATACGCAATACAATTAGTAACAAAACATTAGTTTGGAGACTATTATAAAACACTGAATTGAAATTCCGCATTTGAGAGAGTCATATCCATTGGACAATATTAGATTTCTATGTAGGTATGCCACTAGATGTGGAATATGCAAATGATGTTGATTGTATCGAAGACGAAAAAGTCCTCTTGGTACACCACTTCCAATAGCTGCAGAACAGCTCAAGTCTACACACCTATTCATGAACGAAGCCGAATCAGTGTGGATGCACTCACGTATACCTATCCGAAACCACAGAAATGAATGGTGACGACACGCCCATCGGGGCCCTGAGAAGTGGAGAAAGGCAGAATTTTGGTTTCCATCGTCGGCAGCTCTAGCGACATTGGAACTCACTGTGTCACAGGAAATATCGCCTTCCAGTCCTTTTGGAAGTTGTGGATTCGTGGCTCTAAAATCCCCAAGAAAATCAAAATGCAACTATATGATGTTATATGTTTTTCCATAATGCTGTACGATTACAACTTGTTTTAAAAAAATTAATAAATGGCCTCTGGTCAGCAATGTCCAGATGCCTCAGCCTCGCAAATGTTAGTAATATGATCTAGGTAACTAACTGTGCCTATACCACCATTCAGTGACTTTCAGTAACTGGCCCTTTAAGCAAGAATAAGTAAATGGCTATAGAAAAATAAGTAACTGGCACAAAAAAATAAGCGATTAAATAAATGAATGGACGGTTTTTTTCACATTCCGCTTTGCAACAAGTGCTCCAAAATACACATTGCACCATGTGCTCGTTCAATTACCGCGACGGAAACGGGACGATGCGCGTTGTCCTGAAAATGAGTGCAGTTGATTGGTTGGTTTCGTGGACAACGCCCGTCATTCTGTTTCTGTCCCTGTATTAGAACGAGCCCATGGTAACCACATGCAGGGCCGAACTTAGGCCTCATGGGGCCCAGGGCAAGGTTTCTGACATGGGGCCCTGTTGGTGAGCTATATGCCTATGCCTATATAGGGGTGACTTACCCCTCCTTAGGGGTGTCTGGTAGTCTCCCCACCTCCACCAACCCCATTTTTTAAAGAGTGATAAACAACATAGTTGTTTTGATTTCTATCTTTGCCTTAATTCACACATCATTTTAGGAAAATTAGAATTTGAGAGCAATTGCTACCTGAATTTGCATATTTTCTGTCAATTCACCCTACTCCCGATTCGCATTATAGTGTTCAATATTATCCATTATGTTTGGTTTTAGTCAATTTTGCCACGTCAGCGTTAAGCGTTTTGCTCATTACATAATAAAAATTACATCCGGTAATACTGAACAGCATTTCACGGAAACTGGAAAGCATTAAACTCTAAATAAATAGTAGCTTAGAAATTGTATTGTAATATGAGTGTGGCCATTTGTGGGTGGCGGGGTGGGGTGGTAGACTAATGAACCTAATTTTTAGGAAGAGCTTATTTCTGGTTATTTTTAATTTTCCATGAGCTTTAGTAATATGTAACTTATAATCTTATTTCAACATTTTATTTTTACTAGCATTGGGGGGCCCCTGACCACGGGCCCACGGCTGTTGTGGCATTTGGCCAGGTCAGCCCGCCATGTTGCCCAGCCCGGCCCCCAGGGCCTCAAGAAATAACACCTAAATTTTTTTAGGTGTCATGTTCGGGGGCCCTGGGCAAATTTGGGGCCCAGGGCACATGCCCGTTTGCCCTGCCTATAGATCGGCCCTGACCACATGAGATCCGGGTGCCAAGCGAGCTGAAAGCAAAATGATAAAAAGTCTCCATTGAAATTGCATCACTTCCCGCTCCTCGCCACCCCACCCCCACTCACCCCACCACCAGCAGAACTGCCACATAAGCGAATTTTTTACGGAACAGATAGGCCAAGTTTTTTTAAGACTACACCGTACCACCAGCAATGAACACCTCTTCATGAATCAGAATCTTCTTCGTAAATTGCTTCTCATTTCTGAGAAGAGAAATTGGATTCACTTATCGCGACCTAATTTACATGGCTGGAATTTTCCAATGACGGATGCGTGCTGTTTACAAGGCAGAGAAGGTTGTTATTTCCCATGATCGCTATACTGATCGTCTCCGGGCTCATGGGATTCAGACAATAGTGTAGCAGCATGCTAAGTCCCGTGGGAATTTTTTTATGTTAATTCCCATGGGAATTTTTTTATGAAAGCAAACCACTAGTCTAGATGTATGAAGGGGACCCGCAGGAAAAATAAAAAGTTTGGTGGCGGTCTGGGAAACTGCTCTGGCCATCATAATGATTTTAATTTTGACGTCATCGGTTAAACTGGTCGCAAGTGGATTTTGATCCACCAAGTATATGACTTGTATTACTCCTATAACGGTATTTTAAGACCTGTCATGGTTCCCATGCTCATCAGCAAGTACAAATATATGGTGAGGTTAATGTGAATGATACACAATCGCCATCAATATCAGACATTTTTAAAGATTATTATAAATCCGCTCAATCTTTTATATTAAACTTGATATTTCTTTTGGGCGGGGTTGGGGGCGGGTGGAGGGGGTAGAGTGGTGGAGACAGATCGAACAAAAGTGCCAACTTTTCAACAAAGACTTCCATTAGCGTTTATCAAAAACCCAAAATCTGACCAACAGATGACCATTATAAATCTGCCCAATATTTTATATTCAGCTTGATATAGACTCCCCCTCCACCTCCACCTCCTTCTACTTGTCCCCCCCACCTCTGCTCTTCTTCACACATACACACTGCGTGAATTATTGAAGTTAGTAGTATTAATATGTTAACATTATCCGCCACCACAGCAATCTTGTTTTATCCTATGAAGTCTTCAATGACTTTCTAAGGATCACTATATCGGATAATATAAAAGAATTGGGCAGATTTATAGTAATTTTGACAAATGTCTGATACTGACAGCCATTTTAAATGGTGACGTCATAATGACCATCTATTGGCCAGATTTTGGGTTCTTGAGAATGTTTCTAATCTAAACACTAATTATGAGTCTTTGTTGAAAAATATGTACTTTTGTTCGGTCTGTTTCTTCCCCCCCCCCCCTCCCCCCCCCACCCCCCCTACACACACGCGTGCGGAACACGCACGCCCACCCCACCCATTCCACTAAAAATATTATCAAGTTTAATATAAAAGATTGCTGACCAGAGGCCATTTACTTATTTTCTGGTGCCAGTGACCTATTCCCCCCCCCCCCCCTACTTAAAGGGTCAGTCACAATATGTTGGTGAATGATGGTATAGGCGTGGTCAGTCATCTAGATCATATTGCTAACATTTGCGAGGATGATGCATCTGGACATTGATGGCCGTGATCCGGATAAAAGAACCTGGATCCGGATCTGATCAATTTCTGGACATTTGGATATCTCGGAAATTACTCTGGTCTGATTTGGCCCTGACTTTAACACGGGAAATGGTATGACCATGCACTAGGATTCCACAATTTTGGGCGTGCGCTGAAAAAATCCGAGAAATCTGAAAACATACGAAACCCGCAGCTATCGACATTGTTTTGGAGCACGTTGCAGACCTTTTATTAGGTTACTCATATCGTGTCAATGGATCTTTCCAAGTTTATCCATCCATCATATGCCGTCATAATCAACCACGTGACGTGTAGGATGACGTCGTAATCATGACGCCATGAGTGATTCTATGTAGTCCGTCTTTAACGCTTAATTGTCCGACACGTTGAATGAATTGTATGTCTTTACCATTTAATAAACATTCTGTTGAATATTTTGAAACCATAGGCAGCAACAGCACTCACTCATATTAGTCTCAAAATACTTAATAGTTAACGTATATATCTTTCTGGAAATTGATAGTCAGTGCGTTCGGGGATCGATCAATTACAACACGATCGAGGTGTGGGTGGAGCTTAGCTAGAGATGGGCGGGGCATGGCTAAAACTGGAACGGTCCATTACTGGAATGCAAAGTAAAATGTAAATAAAGGCAGATGATGCCATCAAATATAGGCCGTATTTTCGTAGAAACCAACTTATACGGGCCTGCTAGCTGCGAGTCGTAGGCGTGCGCGTGCGTGTGTGCATGGACGCGTGCGTGCCCTCGTTTACCTCTTCGCTCATCAGTAGCATCGAGACAGTGTGGTAATTTATCGCAGAGATACCATAATTTTCTACCATAGTCGGGGCTGTATATGGGTAGACTTGGACGAATGCATAACCCGTCAGCGCACAGGAAGCATGCCGGATATGTCAACATATCAGATGCTTCATTTCCAATATCTGTGGACAGACGGAGATGCGTTATTTGCCACTGATATTTAAATTAAATATCCCAAAGAAAATTGGTAGATTTTGTGGACCCAATTATACCTACATGCTACTGCATGCTAAATACTATATATTTGCGAGATACATATTATGACACAAGTTTCCGGCCTAACCATGATGCGCACCGGTTAGAACCCTGTCGTGGTTACATAAACCCCTTGCGTTCAACGCACTTGTTCCACCATTTCTCCAGTTAACCCCTCGTGAAACCATGATGTGTCACACACCCGTAGGAAGGTCTCCACAGCCTCTATTACTTGTTCGTCCGTCTCAATTTTTTTTTACCGCGGAGAAGAGTTTTGAGCTGAGGGAACAGGTGGAAGTCAGAGGGGGCCCAGGTCAGGTGAATAAGGAGGATGCAGAAGAATCCGGAAGCCAGAGTCACTTGCAGCCTTCATTGCAACCTGAGAGGTGTGGGCCAGGGCATTGTCCTGCAGCAGCCAAACACCATAATGGGGGCTTTCCTCGGCGATTCTTCGTAATCGCTTCACGCAACTTTCGCAACCCATTGATATAATATTCGCCATTTATCGTCCTGCCATACTGGAGGTAGTCATCAGCACTCCCTCAGAGTCCCAGAAAACTGACGCCATTACTTTACCACTGGATGGCATTGTTTCGAACTTTTTTGGAGGCGGAGAACCCGGATGCTTGCACTGCATACTTTGAATTTTAGACTCAGGGTCGAAGTGATGAACCCAAGTTTCATCCTGAGTAACTACGTGCCACAGAAAGCCTTCTTCGTCTGACCGGTATTCGTTCAACAGTTCCTGACATACTTGGACCCATCTTCTCATTTGTTCATTGGTTAACATTCTGGGTACCCATCTTGCTGACACCTTATTCATGTGTAGCTTCTCTTGAAGAATTCGTTCTACTGCTGATTTACTCATGCCATGGGTCTTGGCTATCTGCTAGACAGTCATTCTTCTGGCTTGCGTGACTGTGTCAAGCACAGCGTCAGCATTTTGGGTGGTGACCTCACATGATCGACCCGGACGGGGTGGGGTGAGTGGGTGGGTGTGGGGTGGGGGTGAGGGTGGGGGGGGGAATCTTCGGTTCTGGTTCTACCCAGCTTGAAGGATGCGCACCATTCATTTACAGTACTATAAGAAGGAGCAGTGTCCCCTAATATTTCTGACATGCTTTGCTGACAGTTTTTTTTATAGGAAGATACTTGAGCACTGCTCGAAGCTAATTGTTCTCCATTTTCATGAAAAGCAAAAGGGTACATGTACTAAACTGACCAGATGTATTACCTTGATTAAGATAGAACAATGAAATATACTCAGTTGGCCATCTAAAGGGTTGGTCTACATGAGGCAAAAATATTATTTAGGATGTGAAGTTGCTTTCCGGGTGACGCCGGAGACCAGGGGCGCCGGAAGTAAATTTGAGGGGCGGGGGCAGGTTCCACAAAAGAGCACGCTGGATGGCATTGTCTGGAGGAAGATATGAAATGGGTGCCCCCCCCCCCCCTCCCCGCGGCCTCTCATAGAAAGGTGTTCGGGGATACCCATCTACCTAACCACCACGAGAAAAAACATTGAAAGGTGCAGGATCATGACACAATTTCCTGCATTCTGAGTTTCTTATGATTACGTATAAATGTTAGAGCGATGTTAATCGAAGAACTTATGTATTCTTTGGTCAACTGAAGCTGTTCCCAATTCACAATGTGAGTGAGCGGGCGGGCGGGCGGGCGGGCGGGCGGGCGGGCAGGTTGTTGTGCCAGAAGCACACGTTGAGTGTGCGTGGATTCGTGCATGTGTCTGCATGGTGGACTTGCACAGTTTGCCTTGAAAATACTTAATTATACTTTAGTTCCTAATTATATTTGCAATCAGCGGGATTCAGAGGGAAAGTGCTTTTTGTGAAAACTAGGTTATTCAAGACAAATCTACCAATCATGTTGAACATGTGAACAAGGTTTGTTCAGCCCTTGCCTTTGACCATGAAGTTTTTTTAGGTTCATGTCAAGCTGTTTCACAGGTCTTTAAATGTACTTTTTAAAATAGTGCAAAATCCAAGATGGCCACCAACAAAATCGATCAAGCCGCTTTCCGGGACCAACCGTGGATCTGACCTTATGGATCTCTACTGCCCAGCAGTTCTTAAGGACTCGCTTTAAAATAGGGCCCACTATGGAAATATACTGGATGAATAGACAGATGTGGTAGCAACACAATTACGTCAAATTAGTAACAAACTATTCAACAGCTAGTGCGTATGGAATAAGTAATTTAAATTATGATTTCGCAGCCTCTTACTTAGCCATATTGGCGTGTGGGTGTCAGATGTACATTTGGCCCGGGCTATTCAAAGGAGGCCTTCAAATGTCTGATTTTGTTTAAGTGTAGATGGTGGTATGATCTTTTATGTTAAGAACTCAGAGCTTGACATGGCTAGACATGTACGTGTATCACGACCGTACGAGTTGGTAGGGTGGCGGTGGGGTGTGGGGTATGTGGGGTGGGGTGGGGTGGGGTTGAGCTCATACTCATATAAATAGGACAGTATTAAAAAAATCCAAGAGGGTGATATCGTGCGTGCGTGCGTGCGAGCGAGCGAGCGTGCGTGCGTGCGTGCGGGCGGGCGGGGGGGGGGGGGGGGGGTAGGGAGAGATAGCAAATCTTAGACACATTCCTCAAATACGCCCACCGACATTGCACTTCGGCCATGTGTTACAAATTATTTCTACCTTTGCATCTGCTTCACACGTCAATTAAAAATTTGAGCTTGAGAGTTGCTGTTAATTCTAATTAATATCACTTAGTGTTTCCACATTGCTACACCCAGCCGCCCATCATTGCACGTATGTTATATTATACCGACTAAGCAAGGCATTAACGGAGCGTGGACCAGCATCACTTCAAAAATTCAAATAGCATATGACTATGTATCTTACCCTTTATTTGCAAATATACATGCAACGTTTACAGATAGAAAAGTCAATATGTCACATGTAACACTACATAACTAGCGGTTGCATTGATGATTTGATTCAGCCTAGAAGCTCTCCCATATTACTTTATGGACTTGTGTTTATGTCAAAACAACCGAACTTTAATACAACTGCTCAGCCTGCTCTGAATATTCTAGAAATCTTGTTTAAAGTTCTAAAGTAACGTTTACTCATTTTTCGCAAAGAAACGGGTAAAGGGCACCCCTGCCCAGAGACTTATGGGGCACCCCTCGTACATGTATGTTTCTTGCAGTGCGCATATTTTCAAGCTTCAATAATGGGTGCATGTACTACTACTTGAGTCGCTGACAGACCTCAATCGATATGTCGAGCCTAAGATTGTTTCTGTCTAATATTGGATGTTCTACTCTCCACTATCGACCACCATGCAGATGAAGAGATCCATGTCAAGCTATGCTCTGCCATCTCTAACTAAGCTCCTCTCACTTTTTACGCGTGTAGGAATCCATTAAAAGCTTAAAAACTTAGTTTCAAAATATTCAACTGAATGTTTATTAAATTCCAAATTCATCAAAACACACAATTCGCGATGGACTTGTCCACTTTCGTGACGGAGCTATGGGTCGTTCCGCCTCTGATTGTGACATCAAATAGCATTTGACATAATAACCTATTTGATTATGACGTCAGATACTTGAGTGACAGATCGGGCCTCTCCACGGAGCTACGAGCCGTTTATCAGGTCAACTCGGCATATAGGCCTAGGGTTGTCAACATTGGCTTGATTAGTTATAAGACTATTAGATGGTATTCATGTTGGTAATATCGCCATCCAAGGGTGGGGAGGGGAGAAGATTATGGGTTCGCAGCTTTGCTACGCATGGACACATACCACATCCCAACATCTTTGACATTTGGTTGAATGATTTATAAGAACCTTACCACAGTATTCATCGCGACCATTATGGCAGTCTCTTTGGGCATCACAAATAACTGATCGTTTGACGCACTGGACAGGAGAACATTCAAACTCGTCAGTTTTGCAGACCTCTGAAATGAGTAGTGCAATTCAAGTGCAATGGGACCGAATTGACCTTTCCAGTTTCAGCTATGCCCCGCCCATCACTAGCTAAGCTCCACCCACACCTAGCTCGTGTTGGGATCGCTCGATCCCTGAACTCCCTAACTATCAATTTCCAGAAAACTATGCAGGTAAGCTGTTAAATATTTTGAAACTAATTTCACTGGGCGCTATTGCTGGCAACGTTGTACAGTCAAATTAGTTTCAAAATATCCAACCATGGCGATTTGAAACTTTGAAAGATAGCGTCCCAGAATCTAAATTTCAAGATAACAGGTAAGCTGCTGAATATTTGTTTAACTACTTTGACTAGGGGGTCGTTGCTGCTATGGTGCAATGCTGCACGTCATGTCGTTGATTATGACGTCATATGATGGATGGATAAAGTGGAAAGGTCCGCTGATTATAACGTCAGATACTTGAGTGAGTTTACGTTTTAACCTTTGTTGCTATTCTGACTGCTGACTGAAGATGCCTCTGCATAGATTGGTTAAATCATCAGTATTTTCCATTAAAACGCAAATGACTCACTTTTCTGTTTAGCTGTATATTGGATGTGCATTAGTGACGTGTTTGATGATTCCGGTAGAATAATCCATACATATGGGCTTCTGGACACGATCTCATCCCAACTGCCCGGCTGAGTTAAACAGAGGCTGTACGATGTAGGCATAGCGATTCCTATCCTGCTAACACGGTGAAAGAAACTTTAGTAAACAAAACAATGTTAACCATTTGAGCACAACAATTGTCGCAATTCACATACAAAATAAACATGTTTATTGGCGCTGTAGTTCTGAGCGAGAGAGAGTTATCACAACACAGCTAAGTAACCCACCTCACGCTTATGATAAGTCTTTAAAGCTAAGATCATAAGTTAACGGCCACCTTGACCGATGATGTCAGTTCGCATTATATACCGGTAATAGGCGTAATTCAATAGATGTATGGTCTAACCACGCCCCCACCCTGTCCCCTTGCAACGGGCCAAAATCATCATTACCGGGATGTCTAGATAATGATACGACTAGATGGTCTTAAAATATGAGTAATTGATTGAAAGTTGTTGATGTCTGTAACACTAACAATTTTCAACAAACACTCCAAAATAATAGCGAATTATTTAACTGATTAACAAATATTCAGATATCTATCCAGTTGTTCGACTCGTGATGATTAAACAAATGAGAATTAGAATTGATCGATTATAAATGGAAGACATAATTATTGTTGTTAGTCAGTAAGAAGCTAGATTTTAACAATTATTGACGTAATCAGAAATGCACCTTATTCCTGATGCTCATAAAGAAAGTAATAGTTGTAAGCGACGAGTTCCTGACAACACACGCATACATTGCTACATGTTTATAGAAAAAATTACATAGGCATACAATAATTGTACCCACTCATCCTCGGCCTCATCAACCCCATAAAACGGATATACGGTTCAAACCGGTTTGAAAATTGACATCGTCACAGGTTTGACATTATGCCATACCGTGCATTATCAGTAGCAGCAGTAGCAGTCATTCTCTCCTTGACCTACCGTATTAGGAGCCCACAACAAATTAGCACTGAGCCCCAAATAGGGCTAATCATACTCTGTCCACACTGCTATTGTGTTACGGGCATCTCAAAGTACGTATGCACTATGCAATCGTCTGATGACTATTAGCGCCGCAGTTGCGATCACGTCACCATCCCAATACAGTCAAGTACATTTTAATGGTCAAATAATCAGGCATCAACACCACCAGCACCAGCACCAGCACCACCATAACCAACCAACCAACCACAACGACAACAACAACAACAACAACAACAACAACAACAACAACAACTAAATCTTCACCACCACCACCACCACCACCACCACCACCACCACCGCTGCCACCAGCACCACCACCACAACCTCCGCCGCACCCGCCGCCACCACCACCACCACCACCATCATCATCATCATCATCATCATCATCATCATCATCATCATCATCATCATCATCATCATCATTATCCCGATGACCATCATAGATCTTTCTCATACGTATTTTACCTGCGCTTGTCATTTCCGATTAAAACTCCTTCCTCGGAACAATTTGCATCGTGTTTTTGCTCGATGCTATGCACAACAGCAGGAGCCTCTCCATCCAGTCCAAAACCTACAACGAGTTGTATCAAACTTCCTTCATCAGAACTGATTTCAATCAACATGCGTTCACACAAAGAGATATCGTTCTCTTTTGGTGCAGATCGTATTGTAGTTTCATTATTCCAAGGCTTATCACTCCCAGCTACTTCTCCATTTATGTTCGTTTCTGTGGATATAACATCTGACCATTTATTTGTCTCACTGTGACTAACAGCTTGATCTTTAAGAGTCGATGACTGAGAAGTAGAAGAATAATTGTTGATACTTATTGTTGTGTTGATATTCCGATTAAGATTGGCATCAACTGATATAAAGTCATTCATTCCAATACCCTTATGATGTACACCATTGTCGCTGTATGTCTTCGCCGTAGTCTCAAAGGTTTGGAAGCGTTTGCTTCCTGGTTCATATCCGTCTACCTTCATATCCGTACTCCGTAAACTATTTTTTCCAACAGCCACAGATATGTCACCAGCTTTGGATTCGTTGCTGTAAGACATATCTTTGTTCGTAGCCAAAACACGGTATGTGTGCAACAGATCACCCAGCGTTACCATTGACTGGTTGGAATCAAGCGTAGCAAATAACGCCACTCGACAATACTGACCCTTGTACGTCTCGATGAGGGCATGTGTAGTCATTTGCATAATCACTGCCAAAAAGAAAGAGATTTCAAGCAATAAATTATTCTAAAACAAGTAGGTTTGTCCGTGTTTCAAACCCAAATGTAGAATATAGATATATTAGATGATATGTGAAATAGAAGGCATTAAATACAACTGTTGATATCTTAACCTTTTGAACCAGTACTAGTAGTAGTAGTAGTAGTAGTAGTAGTAGTAGTAGTAGTAGTAGTAGTAGTAGTAGTAGTAGTAGTAGTAGTAGTAGTAGCCGTATCCGTAGCCGTACCCGCTCCCTCCTTGACGCACCCAACAAGGGGCTCTACACCTAATTAGCCATGTTCTCCAAAGCTTAATTCAGCTCTGGGTCGAAGTGGTGAGTAAGAAAAGTATCACCATCGTCGTCGTCGTTGTCGTCGTCGCCGCAGTCGGCGTCGTCGTCGCCGCCGTCGTCGTCATCGGTATCATCATCATCAGCAGCAGCAGGCACCCCTCCTTTACCCACTCAATACGGGGCGCACAATTAATTAGCCATGGAGCCCAACTATGTTCAATTCAGCTCTGTGTGCAAGTATTGAGCGGAGAATCATCTGAATGTTGTCATCAGATATTAAACTGATCATCCGTAAATCTAATGGCCTTATTGACACGCCATGATTTCAGCTGATAATTGATGTTTGATGTTTATGATAAATCTCTCGAACATTTATCAAAAATGATATAAAATCAATTGTATTCAGGAAGTGCCCATACAAACATCCTTATGACGTCCTATGAGTGTTCGTGTATACATAGCCTAGCCTACGTATCTCTGATTATTATCAGATAGTGATACAATTCAAACGATTAAATATGGTCAATAGCCATCTGCAGTGTTTGTGACACTTGTTAAACTATGGTATCTATCAAACGTTAGCATTGTAAATATAAGCAAACATTACATCTCATGGTGGGCGGGTGGATGTATGAGTGCGTGCGTGCGTGCGTGCGTGCGTGCGTGCGTGCGTGCGTGCGCGCGTGCGTGCGTACGTGCGAACGAGCGAGTGCGTAAGTTCGTGGCGGGTTTCGAAATGCCAAGTCGAAAGGCATTTTAATACTGTCATAGGCATTTTCAGATACATGCGGATATCTTGAAATAATAGGTCCTACCTGTTTCAATTAATTATCGGTACGACCCATTTGAAGATATCGAGAAAACGATAGGCTTGATAGCATATGTTTAATTCAAATAAGGATCCCCTCGACTGGGTTACATAGGTCTATTTCTAAATGCAATGAATTATTTATATTATAAAATATGAAATGAGTTAGTGAATAGGCTACATTTGTGGACCATTTTTCCATTTATTAATGGATTAAGACCAAATTTATGTGTGCGTGCGTAAACACCTTGGAGAAGGATTAAGAATTCATTAAACAGCTGAATGACATGTCCACTCGCTTCAGTCGCAGGAATCATCAGCATCATCATCATCATCATCATCATCATCATAAAAATATCTATTTGAATGAAACCGCTATAGTTAGGACATAATGGGTTCTGTCAGTAATATAAAAAACAGGACCGGCACTCTATAGCTGCGAGATATGTGGCTTGATCAGATATATACTGAACCAAAAAAGCTAAGCAACACTGAGAATATTACTGTATAAATGTTATTTAACAAAAACAATAAATTGATTCAAATATATTATTTAATTGATAGGTCATTTTCCAATTTGAACAACAGTCTCTTGTTCCTGTAATGCTAGGCATCGCGCCTTTAACACGGCATCATTCAACGGAGGGTCCAAATTTACATAATGACACTGAGCTGTCAATACCGGTTGTGACCTCCGCGCGCATTAACCACCGCTCCGCGCGCATTAACCACCGCCGTACATCGCTTTTTCATGCTTCGAATTAAGCACCTGATGTTACGAAGAGGAATCGCATCCCATTCCTGGAGCAGTGCGGCTTCCAGCTCCCGCACGTTGTGAAGATGTGGATGGTTCTCACGCACCATACGGCCAAGAATGTCCCACACGTGTTCGATAGGAGACAGGTCCGGTGATCGCGCAAACCGATTCTCGATGTGACGCGCTGTAAGCGGAACAGCAACAAGTGGACGACGGGCATGCAGTCCAGCATCGTGGAGTCTGTTTCGCACAGTTTGCGCATGCACTGTAGCGCCGGTAGCGGTGTGCAAATTACGGGACAGCCGTGGCGCAGTCTCAAGCCTGTGACGTCGTGATGACGTCGCTAAGTAGCGGTCTTCTCGTGGTGTTGTTGCTCTCGGTCTGCCAGATCGTGGTCGGTCATTAACATGTCCAGTTTCCTGCTCACGTTGGCGGAGACGGGAAATGGTTGAGGCGTGAACATTAAAACGTCGAGCGACAGCGCGAACGCTCTGCCCAGCAGCGAGTCTTCCCATTGCTTCATGGCGCTGATTTTCGGGTAGCGTTGGGCGGCGGTCCATGTTCGGTAGGGTACACTTTTAAGCGTTTTCTGTTAACGTTCGTTATCTGCTTTTGCAATATGGTGAATTTTTGCCTTCGCTACCCGCCAATGTGGGCATTTTCACATGCAGTAAGCGTGCAGCCGAGAAATGCAAGAAATCATTTGCATTTCTTCATGATCAGCGAGACATTACATTGACGAAACATGCCTACAAATTTGGTTATAAATGGACGCATAGTTTTAATACAGCAAACCAAACTTCACTGTTGCTAAACTTTTTTGGCTCAGTATATATCAGAATATTTAGCTTAGCGACAGACTGACTTATAATGTTATTTGGGGGCCTAAGCTTCTTAAGAATGTTGATATTAAATAATGTTAATACATAGATATGGGCCTCTACTTGATTTATTGAAGCATGTGAGAAAATTTGTAAAATGTTTATCCCTTTGTTTATTTCGTATGGATTTTCACCGAACTTAGTGGACACATTTTTGGACAGATTACCACCAATAGGCCTACATATGCCAAGTACAAATAAGTCTGACATAATTTCTATAGGATTTGGGTCAATTTTTTCATTATAACAATTATAAAATTGCCAGTAGTAGTATTCAGTAGGCCCTACTAATCTAGAGGTTAATCCCTTTGGGATTTGCGTGAAATATTTAGCAAACGTATCTGATTGTAATCCATTGAGAGTCGGCCCAACAAAATTTGAAAAACTTTGTTGTCGATTTTTCTTTTCATTTTTTGGAGGTAAGATGACTCAGGTCAAAGCCAATGGGAGTAATGGGAAACTGATCAATTTCTATCCATAGATAATGTTGCAAAAAACGAACGGATCTTCCTATACTTATTAATCTGCGATCTATGGCAGATTATTGTTTTTTCTCAGGATCTTTATTCTTCTTCTTCTTATTATTATTTTTATTATTATTATTATTATTATTATTATTATTCTCAAGGAATTTCGCAAACTATATCCTCCTACAGTTATGATCTGCTCAACTTCAAACGTGGTCAACTTGTAGTACCCATTGGGATCTAGTTTGCTATTACTTTTCTTCTCGATCGGGTGTATGGTTTCCGAGATGTCTGCATTTCTGCGGGCAAAAAGTCCCATAGGAAATGTATAGGATCAATATTCGGACAGCGACTACTCCTAGAGTTTTTCCTCAATCATCCTGAAACTTCACATACTTCTAGCATGTGTTGCTCTGCATCCCCACCCAAAATATTTTCAGAACTCTGCATTTCTGTGCCCCATGTCGCCATAGGAAATGCATGAGAGCAATATTCGGATACTGACTGTTCCTAGAGTTTTGCTTCTATCATCTTGAAACTGGGAAAACTTCTAGCATATTTTGACCCACATGTTGACCCAAAATATTGTTTGGGTATGGTGACCCATTTTTGAGAAAATATGGCATAAGCCCAATTTTTTGGAATCAAGAAAATTAATATTTCTAGGTTGGTCAGATGCTTGATATTTGGGATATACGTAGATACATTATACTACTATGGATTAATAAAGCAAAATCGTTAGCGAACATGTTAACCTTTCAGAACGCTGCATTTCCGTTCCCAACATGTCCCATAGGGAATGTATGGGAGCAATATTCGGTCAGCGACTGCTCCTAGGATTTTTCCCGGATGATCTTGAAACCTAACATATTTCTAGGATCTGTTGACCCGCTAGTGGCCAAAAAAATCTTTTCTGTTCAGTGTCCAGTTTTTTAGAAAATGCTGAATAAAAACAATTATTTAGTATCACGAGAATTCTTACTTCTGTCCCTATCAGAGGGTTGCTATTTTGACATCCCTAGATACCAGAGGCTACTATTGCTTACTAAAATAAAACCGTTAGTGGACATATTAACATTTCTATTATTGCAAATCTGCACACTAAACAATATTTCCATGATTTGCTGATAAATGATGGGATTAGGGTCCGATTGTGTCAACATTTAGATCGCCTGATCCGGGGCGGACTTGCCTCTCAGACACCATTTACAGAACTCCGGTATCCCGAACGGTTCATGAGATATTGAGATTTTTGCATCGTAGACAAATATGTCAATGGGAAATGTATTGGAAATTGATTTGATGATAAATGATCCAGTTTTGGAAATATCAAATCTAAACTTGGTACATTTCTAGTACGCACCAGGCATGTATAGATCATCTACAGAAATTGG
This sequence comes from Chaetoderma sp. LZ-2023a, assembly GCA_034401795.1. Taxonomy (NCBI): domain Eukaryota; kingdom Metazoa; phylum Mollusca; class Caudofoveata; order Chaetodermatida; family Chaetodermatidae; genus Chaetoderma; species Chaetoderma sp. LZ-2023a. Next base: position 53,236,392 of record CM067367.1, read on the forward strand.
ATCTGGTGTATGGTTACCGAGAATTCCACGTTTTCTTGTCCAAAAAGTCCAATTGGAAATGTAAGGGATTGTTATTCGGACAGCAACTCGTCCTATAGTTTCTTGCAGATCATGGAGAAACCTAACAGACCTCTAGCATATGTTAACACGCATCTGACACCCACATATTTTCCTGGTCCATTGAGTACTATTTGCGATTTCAAGCCTCCAAACTTGAGACACTTTCAGTACACCTTAGTACTGGGGATGTTTTTATTTTTCTTTTGGATCCAGTGAAGAATTTGCGAGGAATATGCTTATCCGTGCCCAAAATGCCCCAAAGAAAATGTATGAGAGTGATATTCTGATAGCGACTCCCCTTAAGGTTACTGCAGATCATGTTGAAACTTAACATCCTTCCAGAATCCGTAGTACGACCAAAAATCAATGAAACGGCCATCAAATGTCAAATAAATGAGAAATTACTGAATTTTGTTTGACCCAGGTAGTCAAAAACAATCGAAATTCACCAGATTTAATTGCCTCAATCAACTCCAACAGGTAATGGGAGGTAATTCATGCCAAAACCTAAAATTGGTCACTTTGACCCCTGATTGACATTGACCTTGGACGGGTCACTTTCAAACCACCATGAGAATCGAAATTCATCATATTGAACTGACACAATCAACTTGACCAGGTAAAGGGAGGTAATTCATGCCAAAAACAAAAATTGGTCAGTTTTTTGTATGAATTGCCTCCTTTTACCTTTAATTCATTAATTTCTCCTTTATTTGACATTTAATGGCATTTTCCTTGATTTTGGTAAAAATTCCACTACAGCAAATCAGGACACATTATTTTATAGTTTAGGGTCAAGGGTATTGATTTTCAAGAAATCAGCTTTTCTATACCCTGTGTAAAATTATGGTAATTTCAACAATGGATCTTTGAACTGCGGCAACACTTAGACTTTTTATCAGATCAGCATCAGACATGTTCAATGATCATCTGAGAAGAGGGCTTATAATACTCCTTAATGCCCAGTCATCGCAGATTTACAGTTACTTCAGTAAATGTGTTCTAGTTGTTACTTATTGTTGATTTCCAGTTCAGGCTCCGAGCGGATCCTCCTTTATCCTTCATTTTCAATATTTACTTTATTGACTTCCGATTATGTTAATTTTTGCTTTATCATTATCATACAAAATATATTGGTTTTATTGGTGTTTATCTAGGCTGTTTTTTAATGTGTTCAGGGGTTTATCTGAAATAATATAGCTAGGGAGGCTGTTCCAGATTGGTGTAGCACGTACAGTGAATGAATCTTTGCAGAGCGATGTGTTGCGTCATTGTGGATATACATTTTTCAAATTGCTACGGTTGCTTGATCTTGATGTTAGGTGTCTCCACATATTTACAAAATCATATGAGCTTGGATCATACTTCGCACTGATCATCTGGTAGCTTTCTATCATGCCTCCTCGAGCACATCTTAACTCAGTGTTGGGAGCTTCAGTTTCTTGAGCCTTTCCGGATAGCTTAAGGCCTTCATTCCAGGAGGGTGCTTGGTTGCCATCCGTTGCACAGCTTCTAATTGTTCGATTTGCTTGATTTTGTATGGGGCCCAAACTGAAGGCGCGTACTCTAAATGAACTCTTACCAGTGATTTATATAATGGAATGAATGTCGTCTCTTCCATGTGTTGAAAGCCCCCCCCCCCCCCACACACACACCCACCCCACCCCCACCCCTCCCCCGGGATAATTAAGAACATAGATGTAGCTTCCTTTGCCTTCTCACTAAGATGCTTCTCGAAGGAGTTTTTCTTCAATAATTATTCCTATATCCGTCTCCTCTTTAACTCTTTTAGATGTGTCTCGTGTAGTCGGTATTTGTAGTCACTCTCTGGACTAATCTTACCCATAAACATCTGCTTGCACTTGCCAGAGCGGAAGCGTAAATGGCATGTATCACTCCGTTGTGATAGTGTTTCGAGGTTACTTTGCAACATCTCCATGTTTTCTCTTTATTTAGCCCCTCCCCCCCCCCCCCCCTAATTATGGTTAAGATGTGTGTGCCATCTGCAAACATACTATTGAATTAACTATATCTGTTAGATCATTAATAAAAATAACGAAAGACACCGGCCCTAGCACAGATCCTTGGGGAATTCCAGATGTGACGTCATCCCCGGAAGATGTTTTCCCATTAACCAGTACTCGTTTTCGCTGTCATGTAACAAGTTTACTATTGATGCTAGTACTGGTTCAGCAATTCCAAATACTTTTAGGTTTTTCTAGAATCCTTCTATGTGGTACCGTATAAAATGTCTTGATAGTCCATATAAACATATCTATTGATGCCCCTTGATTGATTGCCTTTGTCAATGCAGCTAACACTTTTAGGAGTTGTAGCGCTGTGGGCCTGTCCGTCATGAACCCATATTGTGTGTCCGTAAAAAGATCTTGATCCTTCATATACTTGATTACATGTTCCGATACTATTGTCTCCAACGCTTTACAAATAAATGCGCTGAGACTTACTGGTCGGTAGTTGTCGTCTATGGCGTTGTTTCCTTTTTGGACGATTGCACTGATTTGAGCCTTCTTCCAACTGCTCGACGCTTCTCTCGTTTCCACTGATTTGTTGAAAATCTTTTAATGGCTTTCGTATGGATGCTGCCATTTCGCTTTATAAATTGTGGATGAAGTTTGCCCATTCCAGGAGATTTGTCTTGTTTTAGGATTTTGAGCAGCTTGCGTACTTCACTTTTACTTATTGAAATTTTGTTAATAAATGGTTTTCATAGACATTGGATCTGTAGGGTCTGTATTCTTGCTCTGGTTTTGCTCTTAGAGTTAATGTATTGCCAGATTAAGTTAGGATTTATTTTAGACTTTAGTGAGATTCTTTTTTCAAATCCCCTTCTTTCTCTCTTGGTCAGCTTGCGAACTTTGTTCCTAATTTTGTTGTATTCATTCCTTGTGTTTGGGTCCTTAAGTCGATTAAACTTCCGCGATAATGCATTTGTCGTCTTTATCTTTTCGAATGTATCTTTTTTTGTCCAATGGGAATAGTTTATTTCTCTCTAGCCCTGATTTTGACTATTTCACTGGTACATACTTGTCTTCAGTATCCAGCACTATCTTGCGAAATCTTTCCCAATTTGCAATTACATCCATGGTACCTGCTACCATAGCATCCCAGTCAATAATGTTTATTTGCTGATTAATTCCATCATAAGTTGCTTTGTCATAACATTTCCTGGTTTGCGTTGCCTTATGTACAATTGAATAGCATTTAATATGCAGGTAGTGCCGACTACAAAATTTTGATCACATTTACCCAATGGATATTGGAGTTCCATTTTACTAATCATATTTGCTTCATTTGTTACGACGTGGTCCAGAATGTTAGGAGTATTCATGCTCCCCTCCTCCCCACCCCACCCTCCCTCATGTTTGTTATTGCACATGTAAGAAGAGAAGGTTATCTTGTAAACATTGTGAAAACTTATATTCATTAGTATTTGTATCCTCTTTCTATCGTGATCCAGGTACTCCAATCAATATCCGAGTAATTGAAATCTCACATAAACAGTGTTGGAATCCCAAACTACTGGCTTCATTGATATAGACATCCAATATCTGCATCACCAAAATAAATTTGTAATGTCAGACAAGAGAGTTATGGAGCTTGAGAACTTCCTAATGTATGCGGCCAAATATGGAAAGAAGGTAGCTACAGAGTTATGGCGTTTGAGAACTTCATAATGTATGCGGTCAAATATAAAAAAGAAGGTAACTTCTCACTTCGTGGGTGGGTGCCTTTGGGCATTGATTATATTTCTAATCTAGTTTCTGGTGGATATATGTCAGTGGCCAATGGAAGGCTCCGATCTACCAATCAAGAATCCGACTTCATAACCAAATACGTCATATGTTAACTGACGTCGGCATCAAAATATAGTTTTACCAGTCAGTTACGAAAATCAAAAAGTCCTTTACTCATGGCTACGCACTGTATGTATTTTATGAAGTTAGTCTTTTGAAACTATTTTGAATGGGAGCTGTTGCACCATAACTGCCTATGGCAGCAATCGGCTCCCTATCAAATTATTCTCAAAATATTCAACACGTTACCTGTTTAGTTCTGGAAATTCAGGTTTCAAAGGGTTACGCCTACATGAAGAGGATATGTGTCGGGTGTATTTCCGAGTCATTCATATCCTTTTAGTACTCAGTTACTGTTAAGAATTATTGGTCTTGAAAAATGTGTAATAAACATGTATGGACAACGCTACGACTACACGCTATAAGTGAACAAATGGTGGTTATTCTGAAGAAAATTTGAATTATTGTCTGCCTATGGTAGCAATGAATTTCCCTCAACGCGTTTTCAAAACATACAGTCGGTTTAAGTTAAACAGTAACCATAAATTTCCAGGAATTGATAATTAAAAGGTTGACGTAGTCGGGATGATTATCACGTTTGCGGTTCTGAATGCTGTAACTATATCGGGAGGCAGCTGCTAGCTCTCGCCCGTGTGACAGAGAAAACAGTTTCATATATTTGATGCCAGATGGGATCGACTTGGCACATACATACAGTCTTCGTTTTCACCTTGATTTAATTTACCAGAAGCGTCGCAAAGTGGCAGGTGGGTAGGGAGCCCCCCACCCCCCACCCCCCACCCCCCCCCACCCAACCCCCCCCCCCACCCCCTCCACCTCACACCCACCAATTTTACGATACATTAAGCTTATAAACACTAAAAGTCTATCATATAACTCAACGGAACGCCACCCCACGCACAGGTGTGAAACACTTTGTAGCCATATCTTATATATAATCTCGTTATCAAATCGGGTAAATTCGCTATCTTAACCCTTTGAACCCTAGAGTCCCATTAACCTGATAACGCAGCTTACTGGGTGGATGCTGGACCGATACCGTGCCTGTCGTTACTAAAAGTACCGGCACGGTATCGGCCCAGCATTGGCCCAGTAAGCTGCGTTATCTGGGTATATCAATTTCAAGGCAGCCATAGGGGTAAGCTGTTGAATATTTTGAAACAAATTCGACAGGACGCTATTGCTGCCACAAGCAACAACAACTTCCAGTCATCTTAGTTTTAAAATATTCAACATAATATTTCTTACATTGTAAGTCATTTATCGGATTTGATCCCGCGAGTTCAAAGGGTTTAAATCTCTTGTCAATAAGCACTCGGTGAGTACAATATCAAAAGCGCCAGATATTTGGAGAGCTCAATGGAGGGATGCAGTCTGTCACTAAGTGTCTGACGTCATGAGCAATTACGTCACTAGTTAGCTGACGTCGGAATCGTACGTATAGCTGAATTTACAATTTAATAAACATTATGCTGAATATTGTGGATGGAGCTTAACGAGAAATGGACGGTAACATTCCGGTATAGCAGACAGACGGACGGACGGACGGGCGGGTGGACTGACGCACAGATGGACAGACAGACCTTTGTTTAGGGGCGCAAGGAATGTGTATGGCTAACTGAGTGTGGGTCGATCTGGTATATACATGGGTGGGTGGGGTGGCACCGCCGTTTAGTGCGTATGGGTGGCAGGGGTGGGGTGGGGGGGGGGGAGATACAGTAATCATTGTCCAGAAAAATTTCGAAAATCTAGTTTCTCTCAGAGGGTATCACCGGAAATATGAAGATTCGTGAGGTTAATTTATATTATGAATTGTCCATCACATCTATTATAACAAACATAAAATAAATTAGGGGCTAAAGATGCATTTTGTCTCTGAGTGTGGTTTGGTCGGAACCCTCAGGCATTCGGAGAACATGTCCAAACATAGACCACTTTTGTTAGGACACTTTCAGACAGTGAGAACATATTGGGCATAGGCTTACTGTAGAAGCTGCACATCAGAGAAGCGACGATTTTGCTCTTCCGCTCTTACTCTTCGCCAACAACTCCATCTGCAGCTGATAGAAGTAGGTAAACATGAGGCCCAAGGGCCTGTGGCGCTCACCTGGACCATTAGCATTTGAACCATTTGCATTTAAATAGATATGATGGATCATTTCCCGAAATTCTGAATTGACGTTCTAGAGTCTACCATGATTGGGTCATTCTAGCCAAAATGGTTGAAATATGTCAAGCGACTAAGGAGAAGCAACGTATTGACAATTTCTGGTAAATTTCTCATAAAATCTAAGATTTCCACCCAAAGGTTTCTCAGTTAAAATTCTGAATAGATTTTCTAGAGCCTACCACCATAGAATCCATCTAATGAATTGTGTTTGAAATACGTCTAGCATCTAAGGAACAGTCGCATTTTGACCATTTCCGGTAGATTTTTTCATAAAATATCAGATTTTCATCCAAAAATTGGTCAATCAAAATTCTGAAAAGAAGTTCTAGAGCCTACCACCATAGAATCCATCTAGCCAAATTTGGTTGAAATATGTCAAGCAGCTAAGGAGTAGCATTTTGACAATTTCCGGTACATTTTTAATAAAATCTAGGATTTTCACTCAAAATATTTACGCAACAAAGTTCTGAATGGAAGTTCTAGAGCCTATGACCATGGGAGTCTTTCAGCCCAATTTGGTTGAAATCGGTCAAAATGGTAAGGAGAAGAAGCAATTGGACAATTTCCGGTAAATTTAAAATAAAATCTAAGTTTTTCTCCCAAAATATTTACGAATCAAACTCCTGAATGCAAGTTCTATAACCTATGACCATAGGATCCTTTCAGCCAAATTTGATTGAAATCGGTCCAGCGGGTAAGGAGAAGAAGCAATTTGCCAATTTCCGGTAAATTTTTAATAAAATCTTGCATTTTCGCTCAAAATATTTACGCAACAAAATTCTGAATAGAAGTTCTAGAGCCTATGACCATAGGATTCTTTCAGCCCAATTTGGTTGAAATCGGTCAAAAGGGTAAGGAGAAGAAGCAATTTAACAATTTCCGGTAAATTTTAAATACAATCTAAGATTTTGACCCAAAAAATTTATGAATCAAAATTCCAAATGGAAGTTCCGGATACGAGCACAATAGCATCCTTTGACTAAAATTTAGTTAAGATTCGGCTATTGGTTAAGGAGGAGTAGCGTTTTAAAGCAGAAGTACGCACGCACACCACCACCACCGCCACCACCTCCTCGCCCACCCACCCCCACCCCACTCACCCCTCGAAAACATTTTGAAACTTAGATGTTTTCCTATATTTTGGGGGTAATTATGGCATTTCGAGTTTAAACAATCAAAAAGCGTGGGGAACACTTGGGCAGTCAGAGATCTCGGACTAATCAGATTTCAGAGCTACATGTACACGGGCTAGCTGAATTCAGTAATTCAGTAATTAATTAATTAATGGCATCTCAAATAATTATGAAATGCAATTTAACTCAGTTTTGTTGCCACAACGACATTCAAATTCAAGCAAATTGCTATCAAATTTTTCGAATTGTTTTACACTTATGATCCCCATCCAACCCCAACTACAGCGAATCAGACAGCATTAAACAGAATAACGAATATGGAATATCGAATAACATATAACGAATTTAAAGTAATTCTTTTTAGGATAGCACGTGAAATAAGTAACGACAACAGTACAATAGATTACCAAAAGATGAAACTTGTCTTGAAAGCATGCATAGAGAATGTCACAACTTACTTATTAGACCCATGACGACATGGGCGTACAGTAGTAGCAGTAGCATCGTCTTTTTTTTTACTCTGCCATCACATCACCGATCCGACATCATCATCACCACTGCCGTCATCGTAGCGGGAATCAGGAATCGCTCTATTTTGCACAATACACGCCACGAGTCGCACAGATAATAATAAAACGTGCCCTGGACGATCATAACACAAACGACAAAACCATATCATGAGCATGCTGTGTTGTGACTGAACGCTACCGTTTTCATGCTGTGATAAACGTAGGCTACAATGGATAAAACTATGACGTTTCTTAAGGGACAAATCTGTGTTGACTAGCCTATCAGGAAATCATACATGAGTATGGTGATGGTGGAATGGTGGTGGTGGCGGCGACGACGGCGGTGGCGGCGGAAATGCTGGTGGTAACTATAGCGGTGATGGTGATGTTGCTATGTGCACGAGCTAATATAAATATGTAAATCTTCATAGAGAACGAAGAATGAATTTGAGAGAGAGAGAGAGAGAGAGAGAGAGAGAGAGGTGGGTGGGGGTGAATGAGGGTATGGAGAGCGATGGATTTGCGGAGGGAGAAGAGATGGGTAGTAGACGATGAATTGGTGGCTAGCGTGCGCGCGATGTGCGTTAGTGCGTGTGGTCGCCGATATAAGGGTGGGTGGGGGGGGGGAGACTGTCAGTCAAATTGTTTGCACAATGTCCAGAGTATTATATTAAATCTCCTTCAAATAAGGTTTCTACGAAATGGGAATAAAAAAGAACTAAGTTGATTTAGTAAAGTATCTTGAAAATGTTCCTCACTGGGCATGTATGCGGCAGCAGGTTCCTGTCAAATTAGCTTTAAAATATTCAACATTTTACCTGTATAGTTACCTTGAAATTAAGATTCTGGAAATCCAGGATTCAAATGGTTAGAATTAAAATGAATATTCGATTAAGTGTTATTTCCATATTTTCATATGAACGTAATTAGTGAAGCACAGTATAACGTGTCTTCAGATATTGGTAAAATATTTGCTTATTAAATGTCCAATTGCAGAGCAGATTATTTTGACATTTTACCACGGGAATGACTGGCTCGTTTACAGTGGTAAATTTTCAAAAAGAGTATTGTCCTGGCCTGCAAATGGAAGTTCTTGAAAACCACTGCAAAGGCTGGTTATGGCCGTCGTCAAAGAGTTAAACAAGATTGACGATTCGTTTCAATTAACGTACTTACGTACAGTCAATGGACCTTTCCGGTTTTAGCTATGCCCCGCCCATCTCTAGCTAAGCGCCACCCACACCTCGCTCGTGTTGGGATCGATCGATCTCTGAACACCCTGACTATCAATTTCCAAAAGTCTACACAGGTAAGCTGTTGAATATTTTGAAACTGATTTGACTGGGTGCAACTTAGGCAGCAACAGCGCCCAGTCAAATTAGTTTCAAAATATTCAACAGCATGTTTATTAAATAGCAAAGAATTACAAAGACATACAATTCATACAACGTTTCGGACTCTGAGATTTGATGACGATCTATATGGAACCTTTTGTGACGTAATGATTGTGACGTCATCATACGCGCGCTGAGCTGATTATGACGTCATACGAGGTCAGATGACGGATGGATACTCTGGAAAGGTGAATTCGCGTGCTCAGATTAAGAACGCGCAGAAACTCCTACACGCAACAGGTAACAGGGTGGGTATGTCGCTATTGGAATATCAGCATTGCAGGTATATGTAATTGTAACGCTAACGTGCGCTTATCTTATTGTTATTTATTAATTATTCATTAATTAAGTTACAACGTGCTGATCTGAATCAGATCCAATCACGCGATGCAACAATTAGCCTACATTATTAACTTCACTCTTAACACTCTGGTGTCAAAACCTTATATTTTGAAATTAAATTAAAAGATGAACTGGTGTTCATTTTTCAACAAATTTGGTGGAAGATGGTTCTGTCGTAAACAGCAACATCGTCCACCAAAAGTGTTGAAAAATGTACACCAGTCTCTTTGATATTGACACAATAAAAGATAGAATATTGACACCAGAGTGGTAAGGGTTACGCTACATAGGAATTTAACTGGATGTGTAAGCCAAGAACGCCAGAATTATTAATCGAGAGACCGACCAACCGACAAACCGATAGACTGATTGACAGATCGATCGATCAATCGGCAATGTTCAGTTTCACTCGGCCTACATTGCGCAACAATAATCCCGACATAATTAGACTCGTCAATTACAAAAAAGTGACTTGCCGCTGTTTGCATGAAATGAATGAGGTAGATAATTTATGACTGCGCATTTGCATTAATTACATTCACGTATGCTCAAATGGCCACGCGTCTTAAAAGCACCACCTTGTATCTATTAAAGAGACAACTGGTATGGCAACTGTCTTGTATTAAACAACAGTACAGCTCAGAAATCACTTTAAATGTTTCCAAAACAAAATAAAAAGTAGGCCTACTGCTGAATATTTTGAAGATAATTGGATTGGAAGCCATTGATGCCTAAAGAAGCAATGTCTTCCAATCAAATCATGTTCAAAATATTCACCGCAACATTTCTTACTAACTGACATGTTTCTGGGTTTTTTGCTTTTGGTAAGATTTTAACTGATTTCTGAGCTGTACTGTAATACGTGTATTTATGCAATCGCTATTGTGATAAAAAAAACCCAGCTGCTTCTAATCGGTTTAAATTGGATAGCTACATATATTCATGCTGATTGGAGTGGGTGGTAGAAATAACCCCCACCCACCATCTGTAAATCTAATGACGATCCGCGTGCGGGCACTGCTGTACCTGAAGGAGAAGTAACAATACTTGACCTAAGCATTTTCTCTGACAACATCAGTTGCGGACATAAACGTTGTCTGTCTGTGATAACGAGTCGGCGCACTCTCTTTCCATCACGCAAAACAGAGAACACATTTGTTGAATTCCTTAGACTAATTTCATTTTGATTGGAACCTGTTGTTAGCTTATTCATTTGAATGGTTTAAGATTTATAACAGCGTCGAATTAGACATACGTGGATATACTATGGACGAAAGGGTTATGGCCGTTCAGGTTGTTATTACTATAGAGATTATCAGACGCTCAAGAAAGTACTTGACGGGCATCCTTGTTTAAACATCATATCATTCTCCGTCAATCACAGAGCACACGTGACCTAAAGCGATGAGAGAGTCACTCTTTAACTCTTTCATCCATAAACACCAACTATGACACAATGGATGATGTATCATCTCGAATAGGGCTTATTTTGTAGGCAATTTGCATGGGTCGGTTTGCTGTCTGATGCAGTATTGCCTTATACAGCTACCAATCAAATTATTTTCAAAGCTTGTTATAGAATGATTTGTATCATTCATGTATAGTCATGTTAACCGACGGTACAGTGATTTCACGTGGAATCGATGAAGTTGTTAAGGTATATTGATTTAGTTCATTCAGTTTCAGAGTGCAGAGCCAGTACATTGGATGTTCTTGCTCTATGCTCTAAAATTGAATGATGTTGATTCATACTCTGATCTGGACAACGCCCAGTAAAGTACCTAACTAATTGATGAATCCACTCTATCAGTCAATCAAATGACGTCATAATCAACTACACCGCCTGCAGGCTGACGTCATAATCAATTACATCATGAATTACTTAATTAACTCTTTATTGTCCATCAGGTTTTACGAATGGTAGGGTAGAAACTGGGTATATCGCGCATAGGTGGTATATCGCGCACCATTGTGTAGGAGAGCTGTGCAGCACGTCATCAAAAAATGCGCCATGCGTGAACCGATGACGTATGCGAAATAACGAGTAAGACAAATCCCGCCTACGCATGTGCTTTAAAGAAGTGATACAAAAATCTCAATATAAATGATAATAAACCACAGTTTTCGTCATTTTCGCAAGGAACTACATGTATGTTTCCTAGTGTAGGAAGGCATCGTTGTTAAAATAAAATCCTAAAAATGTGAAGGGGTTACTTATGTATTTACTTGCAGTCTTGCGAGAATGTTTCATAAGCCCATATTAAAACACGTGATTTCGTTTTGTCATACAAGGTCGCGCAGTGCATCACGGGACATGAGGGTAATATTGTGCATTAAACAGTTTTATATCGCGCATAATCTTAGCCTAATATCGCGCGCGTTACTAGTATCTAACGTGCGCGATATTACCCTCTTTTAGACGCGCGCACGCACGCACGCACGCACGCACGCACGCACGCACGCACGCACGCACGCACGCACGCACGCACGCACGCACACACACACACACACACGTCTTAAAGAACCACCATCACGTGGCCACAAAAGCCACAAATTACTATAGTAAATGGCATGTATCAAGTGAGTGTAATATTGACCACTTTTGATGGTCCATAAAGTGTCGGCTGACAGGATTGACTATATTGTCCTATATTAAAATTAACATGGATATTTTGAATTTTGAGCCAGTACGCTGATAACTTTTAAAAGGCCCTCTCTATCCATCTCCGTCCGTCTGTCTGTCTATCTATCAGTCCGAAAACGAAAACAACAACGCCGCACGTTGCCAGTGCGTCAATAAAATAAAAATACATATACTGCCCGAGCCGTGCTGGAGTCAGAGTACAATAGGCGTAAAAGCCTAGGGTTGAATTGTGGCGGGTGCATCCACAGATAGTCCCATATGAATCGTCAGTGTGTCAGTATATCAGACATGTGAAAACTGGTCGGCCAATCCTTGACTTTTTAGTCTTGGTGCGGTGGTCCAGTGGAAAGATGCCTGGTTGCTGATGCTATGCGGAGTTGCAGAATGGCGGTTCGACCTCCCGACCGGGAGAATGTGATCAACAAATTAAACTAATGGGTGCATCACTGTCGGCTAAGTTAGCACATGGAAATTGAAGCCGCACGTTGTCAGTGCGTCAATAAAATAAAAATACCTACCTACCTACCTACCTACCTGCCTGCTTTCCTGCCTGCCTGCCTATCATCTATCTATCTACCTACCTACCTACCTACCTACCTACCTACCTACCTACCTATCTATCTACCTACATCTATCTATTATCTATCTATCTATAATATGTTTATATTATAATTTCAGACTGGGTATGGCATCGGGAAAGAGGTGACATGTCGTACCGGTAGACGGCGATCATTAAAAGACGCTAACGCAAACTTTCCACCACCACCACCACCGCCGCCACCCCCACTTACGACTACGGGCAAAGAACCGAGGGCAAAAAGAAGACTGTTATACTGTAGGGAGAATCTGTCGAAGGCAGTGTGTGAATACGCAGGCAGATCTGGTCCATTGATTCGTTCGCTCTCTAGAATGTATTCAGTTCCTGAAACGACTTTGCGTGATCGGATCAAAGGGCGAATCTCGATAGATGCTAGGGTTGGACAAAAAAATATACTACATGAGACTGAGGAAATAAAATTGGAAGACTATTTAATCAAATGTTGCGAACTTGGCGTCGGTAAAACGAAAAAGCAGATTACGGAGATGGCGTTGTCAATTGTTGAGAGATATTCACCTGGTAGAAATTTGAAAGTTGTCAACCAATGGAGAGCAACCGGGAACGCAGGGAATGACTGGTATTATGGCTTCAAGGAACGCCACCCGAATCTGAGTTTGCGAAAGCCAGAACAACCCTGCCATTCAAGAGCGGTAATGGGGAATGCCACTGTCATTGACAATTACTATGCGACCATGGATGAACTTCTACGAGAGATGGACATATTGGATCATCCAGAGCTAATTTATAACTGTGCCGAGACTGGTGTAGGGCTTGATTTCAGACCGGCTAGGGTGGTTGGGTGCAAAAAAGCAAAAAACATTTGGTCAATATGTAGTGGAGATAAGACAAACATTACAGTAATGGCATGCGCCACTGCTGCTGGAGATGTGTTATCACCGATGGTAATATTCATGGGTAAGCGAGAAGTGGAGGCGCTGAAAGAAACTGCCCCCATAAGCTGGCTTGTTAAGTTAAGTGAAAGTGGCTGGATCAATTCGCAACTATTCGAATGTTGGTTGGTGGAACTTTTTATACCCTCAGTTGAGCAACAACGTACAGTGCATGGTGATCCGACTAGAAAAGCGCTTCTATTAGACGGGCACAATAGCCATGAAACTTTGCATGCACTTGAACTCGCAGAGTCTTTTGCAGAGTATTAGAAAAGGCATTTAATAAATCAAAAGCTCGGGTTACAAATGTTACAAATGGCTTTCGCAAATGTGGTCTTTATCCATTCAAACGCATCTCTCCGAGAGCTATTAAAAGGCAGGCAATTTGCTCCTTCTGATGTACTCCACCGAGTAGTAGATGAAGTGAATGTTCCTCGGGTTGAAATGAATGTTCCTGGTGCTGAAGTGAATGTTCCTGGTGCTGAAGTGAATGTTCCTGGTGCTGAAGTGAATGTTCCTGGTGTTGAAGTGAATGTTCCTGGTGCTGAAGTGAATGTTCCTGGTGCTGAAGTGAATGTTCCTGGTGCTGAAGTGAATGTTCCTGGTGCTGAAGTGAATGTTCCTGCTGTTGGAGTGAATGTTCCTGGTGCTGAAGTGAATGTTCCTGCTGTTGGAGTGAATGTTCCTGGTGCTGAAGTGAATGTTCCTGCTGTTGAAGTGAATGTTTCTGGTGCTGAAGTGAATGTTCCTGGTGCTGAAGTGAATGTTCCTGGTGTTGAAGTGAATGTTCCTGCTGTTGGAGTGAATGTTCCTGGTGCTGAAGTGAATGTTCCTGGTGTTGAAGTGAATGTACCTGGTGCTGAAGTGAATGTTCCTGGTGTTGAGGTGAATGTTACTGGTGTTGAAGTGAATGTTCCTGGTGTTCAAGTGAATGTTCCTGGTGTTGAAGTGAATGTTCCTGGTGCTGAAGTGAATGTTCCTGCTGCTGGAGTGAATGTTCCTGGTGCTGAAGTGAATGTTCCTGCTGTTGGAGTGAATGTTCCTGATGTTGAAATGAATGTTCCTGGTGTGAGCCATGCTAGTCTGACACAAACTAGTATGATTGAAATGGAAGCCAGCGGTTCTGTAGCTGTAGTGAGAGCCAGTGGTCGTGATGTGGATGGTAATAATAGTGGGTTATTTTCCGTGGAGGGGCATAGTGATGTGGAAGTCAATATTTTTTACTTGCCCAGTTTTACGCGGCGGGTTCCTTTGACGAATCGCAGGAGAAATCCATACTGTAGAAATCTGACAGTGTATGAGTTTATTTCAGAAAAGATAGCAAAGTTACACCCCGTTTCTACCCTATGTTTTTTCTATTTTGAAACCAATTTGACTTGGCGCTGTTGCTGCCATAGATAGCAACAGCACATATAGGCAGCAACAGCACCAAGTCAATTTAATTTTGAATTTCAGCTGTTATGATTATTATATGTGTTAAGTCATGGTTGGAATTGGCAATGGTCAAGGGGAGTAACCGATCATCTTATATGGTTTCACTAATGACAGAGTGACCGGCCCTGTGGTAGATCAGCCAGCCTCTAAGATAGAAAGCAGCTGGAGGGAGAAAGCAGGCAGTTTGACAGGCGTGAGTCTAGACCCTAGCATTGGGAACTAGCATATAAACGCCTTAAATATTACAACACACCACACACGAAAGCAGGCAGTCGTCGTCTTGGTCAGCGTTCGTGACAACATGTGTATAAAAAAGAATAAATGTGAGATAGTTTAGATGTTAAAAAGAAATGTGTTTGTTTATTTATTGGACAATTCTATTGAGCTAATACCCCGTTATCCATTTCACAACAGCTCACCTGTAAAATGGCATTCTAGGAAGTCAGGGTTAACATTATATAAATCGATCTCAACACCCTCAACGCTCAATTAGCAGGCGATGGTGCGAACGAGCAATCAGTGGAAATATAGGTAATCTCTTTCACTCATCGTTTCCTCTCCACCCAGGGCCCATATGCATAATGGGCGTGTAACATTACACTACTTTAAGCTAAACTTTAGTTTAGTAAAACCACTGTTTGCGGTTTAATAAAATCAGTATGCTTGAAAGGTAGTTTAATTAAACCTGACATAGCCTGTCAATTTCATGGCAAGCTATATTTCGACTGCGCATTTATATCTACATGTTTTCAGTTAAGCTTATCACAAATACGAAGCAAACGGGCAACGATACATGTACCAATTTGGCCTGTTTGTAAATATGCCAATTTGTTATTGGCGCGACTGTTTCTAAACGGCGTACTATATGACAATTTGCTAATGATCCGTTCGTATCATCTTTGAAAAAGTGGCATATGGGCTGTCCGCCTCCTCATCCTCATCATCATCATCCTCCTCTTCTCCTCCTCCTCCTCCTCCTCCTCCACCTCCTCCACCTCCTAACGTATTCCATTTTGCACAACCAACCGATCAACCAATCACCCGCTGCCACCGCCACCACCACAAGCACCACTACCACCACTAGTATCGTCGTCGTCGTCGTCGCCGCCAATAACACTAACAGCAGCAGAGCCCACTAAGAGCCGAGACCGACAAATACCATTACTTTCAACCTTCATCAGGAAATAGAATCAACCATCATAGTGTTCCAAGAATGGAATTCGAATGGGTGATATCAGAACTTTTGGAAGAGATACCACGCTTAAACGGGAGGTTTAGTAAAACTGGCATATTTTGAGGTATTTACACCTTTGTTTAAGCTAGACCATTCATATGCATATAGTCTTAAACTCTGTTTAATATTAACCCACTGTTTACCGTAAACGGCCTTTATGCATATGAGCAGCGGGTAAATCACATGGTTTAATTATTAACCCACTGTTTATCTTAAGCCATCTTTATGCATGTGAACAGGGGTGTAAATGGAAAATTACACATGGCTTAAGCTAAGCACTCTCTAACCCACCGCTATGCATACGGGCCGAGTATAAATGGTAGCAGTGTAAAACCTTGGAAAGTTGGATGAAATGGGTGTAATAGACTGGAAATAACACCAGCCTAGATATGGTCTAAATGAGACCTAAAAATTTCGAGTAGGCCCATATCATTATCTGTGCAAATAGCCAAATGCAATGAAATGAAATGAAATTTTTGAAATTTTATTGGTACTGAACGAAATTACACGTTTTGACCATATAGAGATCTACAATGTAACATATAACGTTGGCATAATATAGCAGTTTAACCAGAATTTACAGAAACAAAAGCATAATTCGAACGAACATGAAATTACATAATATATACAGTCAGCCTTCTGCGACTAGCCACATAGTTCTGGAAGCAAGAGGATGGCGCTTCTCCAAGACAGGTGGTCCGAATACCACCTGTCTAGAAAATACGTACAGTTGCTAATAGAGGGATCCAATCTGTCACCCAAGTAATTGACGTCATATTAAATTACTTTATTAGAGGGCTAATGTCATAATCATTAGTAGGTTTAACACAGTCGGGAACAATTGAATAGTCCGCAATGAAGAGTGCCAATTGTATGTGTTTGATCGATTTATAGTTTAATAACTGTTCTGTTGAAAGGTTTGAATCTAACCTGACCTGGAGGCGTTGTTGCCATAGGCTGCCATTAGTAATGCAGTGTGTGGACAAAGCCATCAGCATGCTATGTAGACCTAGTATATTGCGGTCAAACATCGGTTTATCACCATTAGCCTAGCTGATAACAGCAGATTTCAGGGTTTTTATGACCCACCTTGCCACGCTCCACTCAAGGTGACAGTTTTAACAGAACCATGCTCCAAAAGAGGGATCCATATCTAGCTATTCCCCACGCATTTCTAGCTCCACCCATATTTTACATTTGTTGGAATAGACCTTTCTACTCTATCCATCCACCATATGACGTCATAATTAACTACGTGGCGTGTGGAATGACATCATAATCAATGACGTTATTGTGACGTAGATAAGTACGTCACGAACGCATAATTGAAGACGGACTATGCATTGTTGTACGAATGTTGTCTTTACTATTTAATAAACATGCTGTTGAATATCTTGAAACTAATTTGACTGGGCGCTGTTGCTGCCATAGACAGCAACATCAGCCAGTCGAATTAGTTTCAAAATATTCAACAGCTTACCTGCATAGCTTTCTGGAAATTGATAGTCATGGAGTTCAGAGATCGATCGATCCCAAACACGACCGTTGTGTGGGTGGGGCGTAGATAGAGATGGGCGGGGCATAGCTAACGCTTGGTTTGAAACCTTGACGTCAGATTGTGCGGGCCTGAAGCATTCTCTGTTCGCAACATTGTCCCAGGAGGGTTAATGCAAACCTCGCTGGTTGGCATAGTACATGTGCTGTGGCATTACGTATGTGCTTGATACCAGAGTACATATGTACTTAGTATTGTAGGACGCTACCAACATTAGCGGACTTACAGTTAGAACTTTAAGTCGAGAGATAGTGTCTGCTCAGTCAGTATCGCGCGTAGAGTGCATAAACTTTCTTAGCAACAACTCCAAGGATATTACGGGCCTGTCTATTTAAGACCGATTGGGAATATTTTAATTATCTTTGAAACTATCCTATCTTCAGGATTCGGGAACTGCAGAATGTTTCAACGATGCATAATAATGGAGATATCCAGGAAATAGGAATATTTCCCTTCAGTTACAGAAGCTGAGTCTCTGGCCGATGCGCCATAGACAGGCGTGCTTGCCAAAGATGCGCCAAGTAAGCATAACCAAAGCACCGGATTCCCTCGGGAGTGTGGGAGGAGTCACGTGACCAGTCCTGATTCCTATATATGCTGTCTCGCTGAGAGAAATCATGACGAAGACCATATTCCGCATCGAGGGTACAGCCAAAGGGAAAAGACTGGTAAATAGGTCGCTAGTGCTGCAAGCTAACTTGCTACGGTAGCTTCAATAGCGCTCTGCGGCCACCAGTCCATGCCAATTACAAACATCGGTCAGTTGCCCGGTTGTACCCCGATTTGCCATTTTGGGTAATCCACTGAAGCATCAACTGAAAATTAGAACGCCGCAGATGAACCTGTTTGTCATTGACACTTACTTTAGCCTCTTAAGCCATCTCGAGGCCACAGGAAAAAGTCAGACAGAAGACCGTTGACGCAATCATTATTCAGAGCTAAAACCGCTCTCCCAAAAGAAATATCTGACTGCTCTGAAAACTCAGACAGAAGACCCCAGATTCAGTCATCAGCTGCACACAAGTCGCACAAGAACTAGACCGCGACTCTGAGACCGTGCTTCTGGGAAAGATAATCAGACCACTGAGGAACGAATCTAGGCCGCAGACCGTGAGAGAGACCCTTGGGATCTTGATACTGCTACTCTACAATGTGTCATCACCGTGATCTTCTTGCGCACATAGCCTGTTAAACTGGTCATCGTTCCTCTCACTGCTTCATTTGCTAACGTCTTCTTATTGTCTTTGTTGCTTCACCGCATGGATCGCTTTGTCTTCCAGCCGCTTCATGGACTGCTGAAAACTGTCTTAAACATTAAAAATTAAATGCAACTTTGTTGAACCATTGAATTGCCAGATCAGTAGGCTAAGCATTAGATATTAAATGCCAAATGTTATATGTCACGTGTGTGAACAGCTAACCACTACAAGGGTTCTGATCTTGTCAATTTCTTACATGTGCCTCTGAACTTTCATCAGACCGCTGCCAGCTCAATGTGAATATAGTTCTTTGAAGTGCATGTACATCACACATCAATGACATTACTGTAACATGGACATAATGCGCTTTCATTTGGTCTTTGTATATTTATGACAATTTTCACTGGTGAAATGACTTGCTCTATTATTGAGCGAGTCATTCTACTGGGAAATTGTCAAAAATAATCCTTTGGCCTGCAACTGACGTTTTTCAATACTATTACAGACGCCATTTTTGGCCATCTTAACACGTAAGCAGTTACGCTGACCCATGTGAGCTCAATGTAATGAACTGCTTGAATGCAGAGAAACACACATTTATCTAACTTCTCTCTGGTTAGAGTATAGCATATTGATGTAGTTCGGCTCGACCGGTCGGATACCGGCCGTACCAGCTGAGCTGGTTACGCGCCGCCCGTCCTGGATTCGTTTCCTGAACACGCCCCTCTGGGTAGAACCATAAGCGTATTTAGGCCTATGGGAGAGATAGCGTGTCGAAAAACGACTAAGTTCATTAAAACGCATGATGCGCGTGTGCACGCTAGGACGCTGTTTATATGGAGCGCGTAGCTACGACCTAGATAGGATGGCGCTTTTAGTGTACCGAGATGGTACCCTGTAATCCTTATTGATTGCCTGTCTCCGTTAAGTCTGGCATTAATCAAGACCAGAATTCAACGGGCTTTTCAAATTTGTAAACCATTTCAAAATCGGTTGAGAAATGGCTGAGTTATCCAGGGAAAACTCTTCATGATTATCTTCAAAATATTGCTGTGACGTCATAACCACGTGGACGCATAGCTTCTAGAATGTTCTAGAACGTTTGACCTCGCTATTATTAGCTGCGCGCTGTTTGGCTCTTGCTCGAACGATGATTGGAAGGAGCCTGTGCCTGTGACGTCGCGAGGAGTGTAAAAGGAGAAGCAATCTAGTGATCGACAGCATCCTCGGCCAGGGGCCGAACAGGTTGTATCTGTATCAGCTACTAATGAGCGCGACAGCAATATGCGTCTTCTTTCGCTATGTGTCGGGTTTTATCCCGTAGCGTGCAGTTCTCCAACCCACCACACTAAAACAATTTTGTAACTCCCCCTTTATGGGAGTAATTTGGAACTTCTGATAATTGTTCACGAATACCAACAGCCACATTCAGAACACAAATTTGCGGTGAGGCCTTTCCAGCCTGAATATGTGAGTCTGCAGATGTAGAGATGGGATGTTCTTTGATGGATGACTCGCCGGATCTGCCGGCCATGCCTAAAAGTGGTGTTTCAATCGCCGCCGCACACATATTGTGTCGGTTCTTTTGACTTTTGACGGCAGCGAGTAAACTGCCCGGTGCGTCTTCAGAGCTGGTTGACGTACCCAGCACCGTGAAGCTTTGTTTTGTATCCTCGTTTTCCCCTGACAATCCCCGCTAGTGGCGGGTTGTTTACACCTTCCATCCGTGCCATCGGTGTACGGGAACTTTCTTCACCACGTAGTACTATCGTATCTTTTACTGACAGCTCGTTACACATTCTATTAGGCCTACAGCACTAAGCAATGCACTCCCGCCATGAGTGTTCTTGCGGAAGTCTTGTTTGCAGGAACCAACCTGTGGGAAATTTCCAGCTTCCGGAGAGCGCATCATTTCATGTCAACTACGGATCAACGTATCAATTTCAGTAACACGATAGCCTAACTTGAGAGTGTCTACCAAGTATTCAAGTAACTACACTTCACAGTTTAATTATTTCTCTACATAGATTTTGTTAATTATATTGTATTCGCAATAACGGTCCCGATGACTAAAAGGAACCGTAACAGTCTTAGGACCGCTAGTTATAATTTCTGTATTTGTTAATAATTATTCTCATTTTCCTCAATGTGTTGCTAACTGCACTATAGTAGGTTCGTTAACCTGTAGTGTTATATATAGCTTGATCACTCGACACCGTATTGATTGTTCTGGTTAGATTATGTGTATATATATATATATATATATATATATATATATATATATATATATATATATATATATATATATATATATATGGCCAGAGGCCATCCGTTCATATGTTTTGTTTATTCATAGGAAATATACGACTGCTGTGCACGTAGGAAACACTATACAGCAACGCCTATATATGCAGCATTTTCTCCCGCCACCAACAATTTTTCACTGAGGTCACTGTCCGTGCTATAACTCTGTTTAGCCCGGCATGCTATTGACTAAACCTTTTCTATTCAGCTCAATAGGATAGGTTAGAAATGATTAGAGACACTTTCTTCATTACATACTGTGTAATATACTCTTATCTTCCGGTAGTGCAATAATCTAGCCCCGCACTCCGGTAAGACTCATAAATAAGATTTTGTCTCTCTTCGTGTTCCACTCAGCCTTGTGGCTTCTTAATTGTTTGGATGTCCCTATCCACACCATTGGCTGATCCGACTCTGGGAAACTATTGGGGTTTCCGAGCGGTGATGGCCAGAGTGCGGTGTCACATACATGTCCCGTGTATCTTTGGATACTTAGTAGTTAGCACTTTTTAAGCCAATGTAGGAAAGCACTGCGAAAACACATGTATTAATTATTATCTAATTAACTGACAATCCTCTCGCACCGCAGTGCAAAACTAGCAACTTGTATATAAACCTAACGACAGGTTAAACGGTTAGTTCCATAGGACCCGGTGGCAGGCGAGATGCGCATCCCCACCGAATTCTGTTAAAATGTCTAGGCATGATATTTAGATCTGCCACGCCCTTGTGGGAAGGACAGTTACGGTGGGAATTCGTCTCTCTTACCCCACCCCCACACCATAACGATAGGAGAAATGGTCTAATAATGCTTTTGTGAAATGTAACCCATGTCTTGTAATGTTTTATGTGGTTGCGGTGCGGGATGTCCGGATTCTTATCCAGTTCGGAGATCTTACTACGTAACATGTATGAGCGCTGTCTCTAGTATGGATATCTTGGGGCATCTGTTCTCCATGACAGCCATGTCTAATAGCTAGGTAGAAATCAGCCAGTCGCGGCCTAAACTAATTCCCGTTCTAGAAACAACTAAAAGGAATTAAGCAAAGCAGAAGGCCCGCAGAAATAAAGCCGCAACTGCTAATGCAGCAAACCAAGAACTACATGAGACGGTGACAAGGGAATCCATCGGGAATCCTCCGTCCCGTCTTCACATAAAGCAGTGCGCATCCCTATTGTCATAATCTCACTAGGTATGGTCTTTTCTTTCTAAAGCATTTTTGATTGAAATATTAGGGTAGACCCATTTTTACCTACCTTTCCTCTTCCGCTTTAAGCAGTGGCGACACCTTCCCGAGATGGAGGCCCGCGCGAGGCACTTGCCTCTCGCAAGGATTCAGCGACGACGGTCCACGCGAGGATAATACTCCTCACCCGAAACTTGCATTAGGAGTAGTGCCCGCGTGAGGCACATCACTTTTCGTCTGAGATAACCTTCTTCCTTTCAGCTTAGAGGTATAATAACTTATATTAAGTTAATTAGTTAAGTCTCGTGTACGGGAGCCTCCCTTGCGGGGATACCTCTGCGGACCTACGAGTCTGTGTGGCACCTCCTGGAGCCCGATGTTGAAAAGTTCATCTACCTGTCTCTATGTCTCGTATGCTCTGATTGTAGTGTTATCTAGCATATTTTTAATTGTTTAGGTAAACTCATTGCATAGACGTATATTTTTAGGTCACCAAATCAAATCATGTAAGTCCATAGATCACAAAATTGCTATGGACAGGCATACTGGTGACACAAACTCGTGGGATGAGACCGTTGTGTTTAATGTTCGCGACAATGGTCACACGGCCCCACCAGAATGATTGAGTTGCACCGGCCTTAGGAGCCGGTTTTTGTTTCACGCAGGGCAGTCTCGTACAAGGTCTGTCACCCCGAGACCAGATGCTAACCAGCGTCATCACTCGTCGTGCACTTGTGGCGCGGCGAGTCGACCTGATACACCGGAACGGCCCGACACTACCCAGCCATCTACATTGGTGAGCCACCGATTCCTATGTTGACCCTTTCTGTGACAAATACTGGAAAAAGTTTATTCTTTATGATATTTGTAAAATTTATTATGTTGAATTATTTTCAAATTAATTTGACACAGGAAGCCATTTGCAGCAACCCCAGCAGGCACATGACATTGTTTCAACATTGAATCCACGTTGAAATCACGTTATGATGTGATTTCAACATGGATTCAACGTTGAAACAACATCATGTGCCTGCTGGGACGGCTTACAGTCAAATTAATTTCAAAATATTTAACAGTTTTCTTGTGTTGATAATGAGATATGGGGATTTCTTCTGTGAAATGGTTAAGCTTCATACATTTTCATAAAATAATTGGATAGTTTAAGCATTGTAAGCAGGTTAGAAAACATTGAAAACACTGTTTCATGCGTGAAATTATCAATCTGTATTCTGGTGGAATGTTTGCAGGCTATGATGCCAGGCTCTGTTACCAGCTGTAGGCTGGATTTCCAGTCAGTGAAATTATCAACAGTATCTGACTGCAGTCAGTAGCGGATTATAATAGGGGCAGTGGGGACATTTGCCCCCGGCCCCAGATCCTGACCAGCCCCCAACTTTTTCTATCAAAAACTTTTTAAAAAGTAAATAATGTGTTTTATGCAGTTTCTCTTTTTACAAACGAGAATAGCTGTCTGGACATGATGTCCAGAGAGCTATTTCGTTTGCGAAGAGAGAAACTGATAACAGGATGTCGTACAAACTTGGCGGATTGTAATGTTCTGCAGCATAAAATAACTATAGTCATGTATGCCCCACTCTATGCTATTTTGCATCATTCACAATAGCACAGAGTGGGGCATACATCCCCACACAATTGTATATTCCATAAATTTTACTGGATATTAAGACTCAGTTGCGGTTCCAATGGGTGTCCCGAGTGGCTCTGGCCACCTCTGCCCCACCCCTCCCTTGAACTAAAACGTTTTCGCATAGGTCATGAAGATGTTGTGGAATATTATGGTCCTTTGAACTCTGATGGCATCAAATCTCAATTTCAAGACAACCATACGGGTCTGTAATCTGTTGAATGTTTTAAAACTAATTTGACTGGAAGCTGTTGCATCCTTTATGCCTTATTATAAGTAACGTATTATGTTAAGTAATGCAAAACACCAATAAAGGTGTGATGTTTGCATTGCAGAATTACACTTATTCTCTAAGGTAGTGAAGACAACACCTTAGCTGATGCAATTTTAAAACTAAGAATTGCATCGTATTGTGATTCCTCAATGCACACACCACATCTGCAGTGGCATGTAGCATTACTTAGTTATCAATATGAATAGGTGAATATAATGATAGGTTAATACATGTTCACAATCTTATTATCTATTTTACCATAGACTCCTTTACTCCTTTTTCATTTGACTGCTTGATTATCTCCAAGAATGTTTTTTTCACTACGCGAAAGGCGCAAACAAAAAAAACGTATCACATTTTACAAAATTGTTAATGGAAACTGTCCAGATTATTTAATTCTATAATCTCAGAAATCCAGAGAATTTCGTCATTCCCAGGCAGAGGCTTGAGATGTCCTTTATCCTTTATCCCGAGCACTATCCAACTGTGGAATAACTTAGACACAATAATTAAAACATCCCCAACTAGCTATCTTTAAGAAAAAGCTTATCAGCTCATATCAGACATTTCCACAGAAAATTCCAGTCTACTTTTCGCTTGGTAAAAGAAAAGATAACATTATTCTGTGTAAGCTTAGAAACAAATGCAGCCAATTAAATGCTGATTTACACAGATATCATCTCATAGACCAACTCGATTGCATTCATTGCCAGGTACCTGAGACTTCTCATCATTTCTTCCTGATATGTCCAAAATAAGCTGATGAAAGACAAATTCCGGTGGAGTTCCAACTTCAAATTGGCCCATTTGGATTACTGGACATGATTTTAAATGGAAGCGACAATCTTTCGGCTGAGGTGAACGATGATATAGCGACTAGGGTACATCGTTTTATGAGGCAGACTGGCAGATTTTGACATATGTCTGTCTGTCTTATGGAGCGATATACTTTTCGTAAGCATATTTCCAAAACTCCATCCATATCGGAAGAAGTGATGCGAATGAACTAGTAATTTATTTTTCATTTATCTCTCTCTCTCTCTCTCTCTCTCTCTCTCTCTTTCTCTCTCTCTCTCTCTCTCTCTCTCTCTCTCTCTCTCTCTCTCTCTCTCTCTCTCTCTCCTCTCTCCGACAACAGCATGGCTACAATCAGCATCCATCAACAATAAAGCCGGCTTTGCAGCCCACCCAACCTCGTTGACTCTGGCTACAATTTCAAGGTAACTATTGTATCCTGAACTCGTACATGCCCACTTCAGGCTACACAAGTTCCTCAGAGAACTATGCATAATGTTTCGACCTAATCTTCGTCAGCATCGAGGAATACAGAGCTACACATAGGGATAATCTAGCCTAGCGACATGAATCCAACTATTCTGGACAATGATAAACAGTTTAAATCCTTCATAAAGCAGGCAAATCATAGGTTGCTACCAGCATTATCTACTGATCCAACATACATACATGGCAATAATACTTCCCAGATAGACTAATTCTTGGGATATAACTGTGATTCAGCTACCAGGTCATTAGTCTACAATACAGATGCAGAAAATACTTCCACACTGTCTACTGTGAACTTCCATTTGACCTCAAGATGCGTATACCTATGAGGTCTCAGAAACCAAACATCATCAAATCCCATTTCAACCAGTATCATCAGAGAAACTCTCCAGTGCCATATGAAAATTAAACAAAGGTAAATCAGCCAACGAATTTGGGATCAGCGCAGAACACATAATAAATGCTGGAAACACAATACTGCCTGTACTGCCTTATATATTTAACATCATTCTGAAGACAAAGCATATACGGTCTGCATTCAAGTCTGGCATCATAAGAGAGGGAAGGAACTATCATGTTTCAGCAACTCTAGAGGAATTACTATTTCTGCACTGCTGGGCAAGATATTTGACCATATCATCTTTGTGTGGTATACTGCGTATATAAACTCTTATATTGCCATTCTGTTATGTTCTGCTTGGAGTTTCCGCCAATGTCTGGCGCACCACCTTTCGGTGTATTATCCGGGAATCTCTAGAATCCGCAGATTACTGGAGTTTTTCATTAATTATATATTATATTATATACACACACGCAAACGATCATTATATCTGATATTTATGTACACGCATGTACACACGCAAGTGATGTTCCTATGTATATATATAGAGGAGTAAATGTTCACAGTTCATAGACGAGTAAATTTATGTTCACCATACGCGTGAATTGCTATTGAAATGCATGTAGGAGCATCCAGAAAGCATAAGGTGCACCGTATTTTTCTATGTGCTATTATCTTGATATTTTATAATGCAAGCTTTTTACTAAGAGAATAAAATCAAATCAAATCAAATCTTTGTTAGTTAATTTGTTTCATTTAAGAGATGATTACGTCTGACATGAAGTTTATAGCAGAGTTTCCTGGAGATGGATTCAATTTTCGACATTGAATCGCTTCCAATCAGGCCAAATAAGAGAGTTGTATTGAGTAACATCTGGAGAATAAGATTCTCATCCTTGGACACTGAACTAGGAAATGCATACGGTCTTCTACAACGTTCTTACAAAAAGGACAGGCATCATTCTCATATTGATTAAATTTAGATCTGTGTGCTTGCAGATAGTATGTACCAGTTAGTAACCTTGCCTTGATGACGGCACGTTTTACATTCTAAATCCAAACAGTTATCATGAACCATTTTATGTATGTACTTGCACACTATCTGGCAAGCATGTTGTTTTCACTGGTTTTACTGTTTACGGCTTCTGCCGTGTTGTTTATCTTTTCCAAGTATTAAAGTTAGTTAGTTTGGGCGCTGACTTCGTAATATACTGCGGTTTTGGCGACGAGGCAGACGAATTTATACACGCGAATGCAGGTGTTATTGCTTTTTAATGCTGTATTACTGCTGATTGCGTTGGATGCGTTTGCTAATCACTGCTGTTACCGTATTTGCCATTATTTGCGCACCATTGAAATCCTGTGTAAACTGCCAGACATTGGAAGCGTGAGTTACGAAAAATCCGCTACATATACAATTAACTGTTACAAACATATATTGCTACTATTACTACATTGAGAATAAAGTACAAAATAGCTGATGGTTTCGTAGTACCAATTCCCAAGTTTAGTGGAAGAAAAGAAGACTTATACATACTGTGAGCGTTTTATGTCATGCATGGAGGCGAATAATATTGCAGACGAGAAGCGTCATGTGCATATACGTATGTCGTCAATGGGAGATGATTTATTTAAACTCGCTCATGATTCGTTTGCACCTACAAAAGTGTCAGACAAAAGTTTGACTGACATAATTGATAAACTTAAATCACATATGATGCCTAAAACAAATGTCATTATGGCACGTTACATATTTAATCGCCGAAATCAACACAAATCAGAAAGCGTAAATGCGTATGATGCGGAACTGCGGAAACTTTCAGATAACTGCAAGTATGACAACCAGTTGCAGATGTGGTTACGTGACAGGTTTGTAGCCGATATTTACAACGAAGGCACCAGGTGGAAGTTACTACAGGATGATGAAGCACTGGCATTTGGGAAAGTGTATCAAATAGCATTAAGCCATGAAATAGCAAGCCAAGAAGCGTGTGCAATCTGTAGCACGCCAAATGTTAAATAGTTACAAAAACAAATTCATAGGTCGCAAAATCAAGGAGGGAAATCTGCAAAACCAAAACGTTGCTATCGTTGTAGCAGTGAAAAACATTCAGCCAATACATGCCAACATCGTACTACTATTTGTGGATTCTGTCAGAAAGTTGGACATCTCAAGAGCGTTTGTATGTCACGAACCAATGGTAATGAGCAAAATTCAAGATACCCCCCCCCCCCACCCACCCCCTAGAACATCCGAAAAGAACCAAAAACTGAATGCCGTTAAAATGACTGATGACGAAATAAATTTAAGTAGTTATGAGAGCACGCATACAAATTAAGATACAGATAGTGACTCCGATGAAGTTAGCCTTCATCATGTGTGTAGTAAAGCCAATTCACCTAGAAGAATTATTAAGGAATGCATTGTGCATAAATGATGAAATGGTTACATTCGAGGTAAACACTGGCTCTGCTGTCACATTGATTAGTAATAATGCATACAATGAATCACAAGCATTTCGCAACTTGCCAATACACAATTGTTCTACAAAGCCACGTTCATATACTGGGGAACCTATTGCTGTTAGAGTGTAAATGCATGTTGATGTTTCTGTTGATAACGGTATGCGTAGGAATTTGCGACTAATACTCACAGAGGGAGGTGGGCCTTTATTGCTTGGGTTGGACTGGTTGAATTGTATTGAACCATGGTGCCATCCTATTAATTCAAATATAAATGCAGTGGAATCCGATATGGAATTTCAGGAGCTGATTGATAAACACTCAGTTGTTTTCCAGGATGAGTTGGGACATTTGCGTGATGTCAAAGCAGCTCTTGAAATTCAGCCTGATGCTAAACCTGTGTTTTGTAAGGCACGTAATGTTCCATTTGCGCTCCGTGCTAAGGTCGAAAATGAAATTGATCGCCTTGAAAATGAAGGTATTCTAACTAAAGTTAAAGGTCAATTCCGGGATTGGTAAAAGTGTACTTTATTTGAAAGACTATTATATGACTAACATATTGGATCCTAAATAAAAACAATAGACAAATAATACGAGTAATTATACCCTCGTAAACATGGGATTATTTTATCTCCCGGGCAGCGCCATTTTCTTGCAATGAGAGCGAGATTTCACGAGATCCTGACGTCATCCCCACACCAATGCTATCTTTACCGAGCACGAAGGCTGTGCAGTAAATATGTATATGCGTGGAGGCCTAACATGTGCTAAGTTTTTCAAGTAATTCTAGGATCTGAAGGCGGTGAATCATTAATTCCTAGACCACTGAAGCATAGATTCCATTTTCTCTATCCTATCAGAATGTGTTCATTTTGGTAACAATGCTGCTGTAAGTCATTGCTGTGCACGACAGCAACACATTTCAGCAACATTTTTTTTTATGTACCCCGGCACTATCTCTGTAAGTAGGCTATTATGCATTTTACACCATGCAAAAAGGGTTAAATGAATTGGCACACTTGACACGTGCATATTGTCAAATTACTCAGCCGACTCAAGATACCGTTATAGCGTGTGTCGCAGGCAGTGTAAATAAATATTCCAAGAAAACATATGATATGATAATATTGCCGGAACCGCAGAACCGATTGTAATAATTATGATACCTACCTGTAGCTGCAAATTCGAAGATTTATCCAAGATGTTAGAATCGGCCTAGTGGTTCAAAAGATACACTCTGCAGGAAAAACTAAGCCAACAAAATTTCAAACAAAAATTTCAGGATGCGCTCTATCCATCATCCCATATCAGAATGAGTATTACAGTTACAATGATAGAATTTGCTGTGTCGAAGCTTTACAATGTTATCACATAATGGGAAAAATTCCATCAAAATATAATTCATTTGGTGATACCTCTGGCAATATTCACGTGAGCAAAATTATAATTGGTCAGGCAAATAGCCATTTCTTTCAGCTTTAAACACACTCCAATTTAATGACAATACACAAGGATAGAGTTTGCGAGACAAAATCCATCTCATGCTGAATTTTGCCAAAAATACGATAACATATTCTTAGATCGTATCTTAGATGAATAATTTGTTTTAAATATTCCAGTCTTTTGAACCTCCTGTCTGATATTAACATCCATTATATCATATTTATCCCGAGGTCGGCACCTATTTAGAAATCCTAGACTCATTGGAATCGCTTCAGCGGTTCGTTTGCTATTATTATTTACTTATACCTCCTTAAAATATATAGGCCTACTCGCGTCTATTGGCCTAGCGCCTCCAGTCATAGCAATAGTGGTGGTGTCGGGCTGACGTCACTAGACGCGATAAAATGTCAGCGCCCAGATGTACGAAAAAGTTTCAATTTTACCAACTTTATCTAGTGATAGTTGGTTACGCTATTTCTATCTGGTTATTATTCTGGCGCAATTTCATTAAACATCTTTCAAATAAAGCACACTTTTTATCACCCCGGAATTGTCCTTTAAACATTCATCTTGGGCTACCCCGATAGTACCAGTTATCAAACCCTCTGATGGCATTCGTCTTTGTGCCGATTATACAATAACATTGAACAAATATGCCAAAAATGAAACATACCCAATCTCCAAAATCGATGAACTGTTTACTAAGTTGCGTGGAGGTCAAGAATTTACAATTATCCGCAAATTGAACTTAATGAGAAATTGTGTGAGCTTACTACGATTAACACAAGTAAAGGCCTCTATGCGCATTCTAGAATCCCATTTGGTGTCAGCACAGCCCCAGCACTCTTCTAGCGTATAATAGAAAACATGCTCAAGGGCATTCCATATACTGCTGTATACTTTGACGATATTGTTGTTACTGATAGAGACCGGGTCGAACATGTGCATACCCGTGAATCAGTTTTCAGTACAATAGAGCAAAATGGACTACGGTTACAGAAGGAAAAATGTAAATTCTTCCTGCCACAAGTTGAATTCCTTGGTTTTGTCATTGACAAAGATGGGCTACATCCCACTCCTGCTAAAGTTACTGCGATACATAATGCGTCTCCGCCTGCGAACACTACTGAACTTTTTAGGATTATTGAATCACTATGCTAAATTTCTTCCCCATCTGTCATCGCGGCTAGCTCCGTTATACCATTTACTCCAGAAGGATGTAAAATGGGAGTGGTCGAAGGACTGTAATGATGCATTTGAAGAAAGTAAGCATGACTTAACAAGTGACAAATTGCTAGTTCATTATCATGCGGACAATTATCTAGTATTGTCATGTGATGGGTCTGCGTATGGAGTAGGTGCTGTACTTCAACATCGAATTAATGGTAAGGACCATCTAATTGCTTATGCATTGCAAACATTGACTAAGGCAGAGTGTAATTATTCTCAGATAGAAAAAGAAGGGCTCGCAATCATATTTGGTGTTGGCAAATTCCGCCAATATTTATTGAGACGATTATTCACAATTGTTACGGATCATCGTCCGCTTTTATCATTGTTTTCGCCATCCAAATTGATCCCAGAAATGACTGCCTCACGAATTAAGTGTTGGTCAGTAATCGTGTCAACATTTCAATATAACATTGAATACGGTTCCTCTAAAAATAATGCTGTTGCTGATGGATTATCGAGGTTACCCTTAAATGCTACAGGTTTGCAAAGACACAATAACGAAGATCTTGTGCTACTTATTAACACAATTGATACAAACTTGCCTATTATGTCTAAAGACATTGCGAATGAAACAAAGAAAAATTCCTTATTGCGCCGTGTTTATCGATACATTATGGAAGGTTGGCCAGAGCACTTAGACCCAGTAGGCGATATTGACTTAAAACCATACTTTGATAAGCAAACAGAGCTTTCTGTAGAACAAGGGTGTATCCTTTGGGGGTTGCGAGTTGTTATTCCCAATTCACTACGAGAGTCATTGCTCCTAGAACTACACAGTGAACATGCTGGTGTCGTCCGAATGAAAGAAAGTGCATGCTCAATATTCTGCTGGTCTAGGTTAGACTCTGATATTGAGTTAATGAGCCAAAATTGCTCTGATTGCCAATAAGAATCGTCATTACCTCAGGCTATGACGTGGAAGTAGCAATCTGCTCCATGGAAAATATTGCATATTGACTTTGCAGAGCCATTTCTATATCAGTGTTACTTGGTTGTCGTTGATGCTCATTCTAAATGGATTGATGTGTTTACAATGAACTCAATAACTACTATTGCTACAATCAAACACCTTCGAACATTATTCGCTAATCGTGGTTTGCCACAACACATAGTGAGTGACAATGGCTCACAATTTACATCCAGTGAATTCCAACAATTTCTAAAAAATGAACTCAGTCCAGCATACCCTAACTGCACCCAGGCACCCAGCTACGAATGGCCAAGTTGAAAGGTTTGTCCAAAATCTAAAGAAAGCACTTAAGAAAATGAAAGACTAATTGGGAGATGTTAATGAGAAGATCAGTTAGTATTTGCTAACCTATCGGATCACGCCACATGCTACGACAGGGAAACCCCCATGTGAACTGTTAATGCACAGACAATTAAGAACTAGACTTTCTGCTATGCGCCCATCTCCAAATTCCTTAGCCTTTCCAAAGGAGACTATTGATGACAATTTCCAATAGTTTTCTGTTGGCCAACCCGTGTTTGTTTTGAATTTCAGTGTACGAAGTCCGCGCTGGGTGCCAGCTGTAATTTTAGAGAGACATGGCTGTCGAAATTACCATGTTTCAGTAGGTGATCACATATGGAAAAGACATGCTGACCAGATTCATGCCCGGAACTTGATTAATTACATGAACCTGAATGACGTTTTGAATCCGCATGTTGATACAATGCCGACGACAAGTATCCTAGATACTGCTAACAAACAATACCTTACTGAGGTGGCATATCCTGTAGAGCCAGAACGTACTATTCCAGTTCCTGAGGCATCAGGTCTCGGAAACGCTCTGCCCGGCGGAAACACTCTGCCTGAAACTGACGAATCAGCACACATGGATGACCCAGCTATCAGCAGAACCCCCACGTCGTTCCAGGAACCCACCTAAACGTTTAATCACTGAGATATAGTATCTTTAACAAAAAGAACAAACTTTTGTAAGACTTATTAAATATTTGCTCCCACCAAATTTCATTTAAGGGAGGGCATATGTACTATACTGCATATATAAACTCTTATATTGCCATTCTAAATCTCAACAGTTATCATGAACCATTTTATGTATGTACTTGCACACTATCTGGAAAGCATGTTGTTTTCATGCTTTTTACTTTTTACGGCCTTTGCCATGTTGTTTATCTTTTCCAAGTATTAAAGTTAGTTAGTTTTCATTGCATGTCTTACTTCGTAATATACTACACTTTGTCAACTGGAAGGTTATGATTGCTGCACAAACCTTAATGTAGCACAAGACGTGTAGAGATTTACACGAAAAAAGATTTTTAAAGCAGTCCCTAGTAAAATCAATGATTTGTGTATATAAGCGGAAGGAATATGGTGTGATATAACACTGGATGAACTAAATTATTTACTCATTAGATGTTTACATAGCTGTCATTAAATGTGGATAAAACAAACTATATGTTATTTTCAAAATCTAGAGAACATATAAATAAAAATATTCCGAAAATTTATATCAGCAAAAAAGAAATTGTACGCAAAAAGGAAAAGTATGCAAAGTTTCTAGGAGTATATTTAGATAAAAATCTGACCTGGGCCAAACAAATTGAGACAGTTACTGCGAAAGTAGCAAGAGGAATAGGTGTCATCCAAAGATTAAAACCATATATGACACATGACACGGTTAAAACACTGTACAGCACATTAATCCTTCTGCACCTCACATACTGCAATGCCGTTTTGACTAACCCCTACAAAAACAAAATATCTAAAATTCAAAGGCTCCAAAAAAGGAGCATTAAATTATTTTCTCTACCAGCTGAAGGCCAAGATATGTTTAAAGAAGAAAAACTACTCAAACTTACTGACATAGGTAAATCCCAAATGTTAACTATTGTAAAAAATTTCCATCACAACACCCTACCCAAATCCATAGCCCCATTCTTTGTGAACAATATTAACATCCACCAACATAACACTAGAAGCAGACACAAACTACATGAGAAATACACATGCACAGACATGGGAAAACATAGAAAATCAATTACAGCCACTCAATTATGGAATAATACTAAACAGGAAACCCGGGACAAAATACTGACAACAAAATCATTCAAGAAAATAATAAAGGATTCCTTAATTAACACGTATTATTACTACTACTACTACTACTACTACTACTACTACTACTACTACTACTACTACTACTACTACTACTACTCCAATCTACCCGCTACAACTGGATGTTTTCAACTGCTAACAACCATCAAATTTTATATTCAGTAACCATAAAACCAAGCTACTGGATGAGCAGGAGAATGAGCACTGTGCCCCTCCCCTCCCTCCCCACCCTTGCCCAAGGATGCTCCCCACTAGGCAGCATCCTGTAAACATCTTATCAACTGCACAAATACAGCACAGCTCGGGGATGATCTGACATACTTCTAAACAAAAACAGTACCTTGTTGTTAGAATAATTTAAAAATCAGTGTGAGAAATGTTCTATTGTATGTTTTGAATGTGGGTGGATTGGAGGACATTTCTGCCTATGGCAACAGTGGCCTCCAATTCAATTATATTCAACACATTCAACAGAACGTTTTTATTTTACTATTGAGATGAACTGGTTATTTCCGAGATGTGCTGTATAACCAAAGTCAACCAAAAATATCATATAAAATCACCACAACAACTACTACTAGTACTTAGACATGTATTAATTTTTTATTTAACTTGTCAACGTCCTGTGTTTGTATGCTACAGTCCTGTAAAATGTAGTTGTATAGAGGTTTGTATATATGTGTAAGGTGTCCACCAATACAATAGACATTGCCTTCTGCGGACAACCTAGTTGAATCCATAATTTATATATATTTTACTACTGAATAAATAATCTTGAATCTTGGCATAGGTCGTCTAACAGCTCAAGTAGGAACAATGAAGCACTACACCAAGCACATTTTAAGGCACATTGCAGTACTGAAATACTCAAACTTTGTTATCACATGGGATTTCAACTATTCAGAATTAGATTGGGGAACTGGGAAGTCACCAGTCACCAGACAATTCATATCAGCAAGCATCTTTATTTATGGAGGCTATTCGTGACCCATACCTCTTTCAACATATTACAGAGCCCACACATTTCAAAGGCGACTAGAGGCCCAAAGTGCTAGACTTGATCCTTACGGACGAGGAAGAGCTGATAAAGGACCGTACCTACCATTTTGCCTCTTGGCAAAAGCCATCATGTGACATTAAGCTTTCTTTATGCCTGCTGCATTGCGACCACCAAAAAGCTCACTGCAAGATACAGATATGACAGAGGAAATTATTACTCACAGATGCGAGGTGTAGCTGGACATTACAACTAAAGATTTTGAAAATCTAGATATCGAAGAAAGTCTGTCACTCGTTAACAGCTCAATCCATGAAGCCGTTATAAAATCAATTACAAAAGTGCAGAATAGAAATGGGCCAATAGAAGGAAAACAAAGTGGGAAAATGCACAGTTACTAAAGAAAACCAAGGAGAAGATAAAAGCCTTCTAAAGATATATGCAAACCAGAACTGCTCAAGATCGTCTTAAATACACAAAGCCAAGAAAACCAAGCCAAGTGAGCTTGTAGGAAGGCTCATCAATATTTTTAAAGAAAGGTAGCACGAGAGGCTAAGACAAAGCAAAGGCTTTCTCCACCTAAGCACAATGTAACCTGAGAACAAACGAAGCTATTGCAGACCTTGTAAGTAGTGATGGCACCCATGGCATCAACAGATGAAGAAAAAGCAGGAGTATTCAAACGTTATTTAGTAGTGTCTTCACTAGTGAGGACATTAGTCCCGCACCTGCCACAGCCCGACCTTGACTCAGAGCTAGAGAACATATCATTCGGTATTGTCGACGTGGGCAGGTACTGCAAAAGTTGAATATCACCCAATCACCAGGACCGGATGGTTTCCATCATCAGATGTTAGTTGAATTAGCACAGAAAATAAATTTACCTTTATGGAACAATGCATGTAGGAAATAATTTGGTTCAGCCAGACAACAACCAAGCCAACTTCAGTCAACTTGGTTCAGTCGGGCAACAACCAAACAAACTTCAGTCAACTTGATTCGGCCAGACAACTACAAAGCAAATTTCAGTTAACTTGGTTCGCCCAGATAACAGCCTAACAAATTGTTCCAGTTAACATGTGTTCAGCCAGTCGCCAACCAAGCAAATAGCGGAGTCAGCTTGCAGTCAAGCTAATTTTAGACTATTAGGCATACTTTTCCATTACTAACTAACTAGTGTCTCATTTTTCTATGGCCTGTGCCGTTCTTCCTTTAGAACTTATATATAATTATATCTTTGCCACCAATCATTATATGTTATATATTGTACTCACATAGGCCATTTAAAATAATACATCAACAATAGTGCTCTAACCTTAAGAATTCTCAATATCAGCACATTACACTAAGTTAACCCATCTTCTGCCCAATAACGACACAAGTTCGGTAATATCTAGCATAGGTAGTAGCTCAGCTATTTATGTTAGAACTCAGTTAACAAGCCAAGCCAATTGTTGTAATTGTTAAAAATGGCTGTTTATTGTAAAGCCAGCTTCATGTGCCGCAAACGTCTAGTGGCTAATCACTGCAAAAGCGTCCAAAAAGAAGGGTCATTTAGAAAAAGAGCCAAAAGCACCATCAACAATCGTCTCACTTTGTGACTAACTCTGGCCCATCTTTGGCCAATTCTATTGCCTTATGTTTACTAAGCCCATCCTTCGGTTCGGTGGTGCCATTGCCGAAATTGCTTAGGTTTCTCGGTGGACCCAAACGTAACGAAAATGCACCACACTTCCCTCTGTATCTCACAATACCTTTAGGATAATAACTCTGCCACAATAGGAACTCACTGCGAAATAGCTGATTAATTATTGGCCTAGCAGTGAACCTTGGGCAATTTGTATTTAAACCTAACTTCAGGTTTAACTGGTAGCTCCCGGGAATCAGGTCTATACAGCTTGATTCTGACGCATCAGCACGCAGCAAAAGACACGCCAGGCAGACCAACTCTGTAGTGACTTAGGAAGGTCAAGTGACCCTCCACGCTGTCTAAACAAGTCTCCAACAGTCTGTCAGGAGTTTCTTCGACCAAGCCATAAATAGTTTACGGTGCTTCTAAGCATTTTTGTTTTGTCTTGTCCTTGTCTTGTTTTATCTGTGGTTACATCAGACACTCGGTTAGGAGTCGCTCTTCGGATCCACTACCAATCACCTTGGTAACCTTGTACGTGCAGTCTGTGTGTTGGACCTGTTCACTGGTCGAGTCTTATGGGAGGCCAGAACAATCCCTGTGCAAGCAGACGAAACCTGTTCTAAAACGATAGGCTAGGGCGATGGGCCTCAGTGGCATTAATATCTGTGTTTAACAAAATATTAGGTAGCATCCTTTCAAAGGACGGAGAACTACAGCAGCATCCGCCTAGCTTAATTAGTTGGTAGATTCGGCCTGACCAGTATCTGCGGAGACTGACCAGCCATTTCCCATAAATCTGCATACACCACACATATATAAGTCAAGCAAGCACTTCCCAATACACATTTTGTTTTACCCAACTATGGTTGGAC
The DNA here is from genome assembly GCA_034401795.1 of Chaetoderma sp. LZ-2023a. Lineage (NCBI taxonomy): Eukaryota > Metazoa > Mollusca > Caudofoveata > Chaetodermatida > Chaetodermatidae > Chaetoderma > Chaetoderma sp. LZ-2023a. The sequence continues at coordinate 53,274,150 of CM067367.1, forward strand.
GGGCATATATAGAGGGAGGCCCGCGTGAGGCATATCCTCTCACATCGGCTAAAGTCTCCTTATTAATGGGGAGTTAATTGTTCTTGTATAACTAGCTTATATTAAGCGTAAATGTCCTTGGAAACCTTCCATCCATATTGTTTAGTGAGGATAAGTAAGCATAGGTGAGATATTTATCAGCAAGAATTCGTTTAATTCTCACTAAACCTACATAAATCAGCCTTCAGCAGCATATCAGATTGCGCTGAACTATGTCACAACTATAGCAACTTAAACAAGTGATATTATTTATATACGGCACACAGGGCTTATGAATAGCACAGATGAAATGGTGGTCATGAACTTTGATGTGCGCAGGAATGCCTGAACGACCTCATTTGAACGTGACCGATCTGCCAATCCAAGAGACTGCATTTTGTACTTATCAGTGCATCCGTCTGCCACCTCCAACGAACATGATACCCTGCCAACTCCATCGTGATTCGTGATCATCTGCACCTAGCGTACAGAACTGAATGTCTACAAGAGGAACAACTTGGATGCGCGGACGCGACAATCCCATATGTCCATATTGGATGAAAGGTTAAATCCTACGAGTCTAGATCTTCTTCCTCTTCGACTATTGATACATTAACTGGTGTTGTGTCTTGGAGCAGAGATCTTAGAGTTTTAACCACTTTCCTGGCTGGCTGGATGGATGGATAGGTAATTGAGTGAAGGAAGGAAGAATGAGTGATCAAACCTGTAGCATTTGGATTTGAATCTTGCGGCAGAGTTGAGTTGATTTGGCGTGGTAGATCCCTCACTTCTGGTGAGAATGGTCACGATGACCTATCTTCCGCATAATGGTAACTGTCGGTAGGCTATTATTGTAGATTCGTCATCGTATCCAATTCATGTCTGCAGTACAAGCCATTATTCTTATTTGATGACAATTAAGATAAAGCCTTCCTTACACTTGGTATAGTGCATAACAACGTCTACTTGTGGTAAACTCTAATTGTTGGGTCATGTTATCTGAGAGATTTGCTCGACTGGTGCCCAGTACAAAATGGCATACTCTGATGTTCTGAACCGATGTTCTACAGTTTGCTCTAATTGCAAGCAGCATTTCAAAATCTAGTACAGATCTCCTTCAGAATTGGTAGTCTAACTTCATCTTTTACTGGGCATCTCAACATAAAATGCTCGAGTCTCTCTCTCTCTCTCTCTCTCTCTCTCTCTCTCTCTCTCTCTCTCTCTCTCTCTCGTTCTAAGCACAGCAGAGACATTTGGTTAGGTACCACTGCATTCTGGCATCTTATATTCACTTGCAGCTGGAATATTGCTGTCAGCATTCATCTTTTACTGTTTCTCTATATACATCACGTGGACTGCTAATGAAGTCTACTGCTGGATGGCGCTTCTTGAGCATCTCTCTCCCTCTCTCTCTCTCTCTTTCTCTCTCTCTCTCTCTCTCTCTCTCTCTCTCTCTCTCTCTCTCTCTCTCTCTCTCTCTCTCTCTCTCTCTCTCTCTCTCTCTCTCTCTCGCTCTCCAGACCCACCCCACCCCCAGTATGCACCTAGCACTACGTATTTAAAAAGTGAGAGCGTGTAAATTTTGTGAGGATATTGAAATGTGAGAGATGGATTGAAAAGAAATATCGTGAGATAAATCAACTACACATATTTTTAGGGGACGAAAAGAATAAATACATATTTGGACGTTTCACGCTTAGCCTGATCGCTTAAGGCACCATAACTGTGGGGACCAAGATTTTGTCCTCAGAATTATGGTACGTCCCGATGCCAGTTGTGAAAGCAATTGGTACCTATTGGACAAACTCCATTACACCAGAGCCGAAAAGATAGTACAACCACAGTAGAAATATGCACAGCCATGCAAACTGGAGATACTTCCCTAATCACGGGCATAGGTGTTTGTGGTCTTGTCTATAAGTTCAGAATGTTAATGTGTGGAAAACCACTATGTAGCATTATGATGGTCAGGGTTTGTTGGACAGATCCTAAACACATTCGCCTAGATCTAATAGTAGTTTATATCTGTATGTGTACAGGAGGTATAGTAGGTGTCTGTTATTATTAGCCTTTAGATCATCCAATAACTTTTTTTAAGATCCTTTAGTTCAATGGTCATGGTAGGGTCCAGGATATGTTGGATTAGATATTCTGTTGAGCATTGGGTAAGCTTCAGTTAGCAATCTGTCTGTAGAATCTTAAGTATTGACAGCAGCACTGTTCTTCCTCTACATTCCAGTGCATGGGACGTCATTACAAAATGGCTCACAGTTTCCAGTTCTTCCTTGTCCGTGTCCTTGTGTCAGAGGAACCCTGGAAAACTCCAGATAGTTGAGAAAAAAACGCATCGAATGAGAACAATACTGTGACTATAAAACGTTGCGATGTCTTTAATGAAAGTTATTTACAGACTAGTTTAGCACGTTCTCCTATCGTTCGTTGTGTTGGTTTCACATGTGGAGCTGTATCTGAGTTCAGAAGCTTCAGCCTATCACTGTATAGGAAGTAGATCAAATCTTGGGTGATGAACTCCATGTGTAGTTGTATGTTCTGAGAGCTCAGCATGTTTAACAGTGTGTCTGTGAGGATGGTGTGTCTACAGTCGACAATGAGCTGTAGCATGACCTCATCATTATAGTGGATGTCTGGTACTGCGTTCTTCAGAATTTCGTGTAGGCAGTTGACATATGGCAATCTGGTTCCCTCCAAGGCCTCGCAGTGTAGAACGAAGTGTAGTCTAGTCTCTGGTGCTTTGCAGCATAATTTGCAGACTGGAGAAGTTGCCTTTGATCTGTCAAAGTGTGCCTTTGTAGACTGTAGTGTAAGTGGCCCACATAGAACCTTAGCTTTTACCCTCGCTTTGAGTGTTTGCATTGTCGTCGCTATGGGTGTAGTCCATACTGCCACCACAAGTCCCACTGTGTTGAAGAGGAGAGAGTCCACTGACATAAATCGTGTGGAGGAGGGATGGCTGTAATCTGCCAAAGGTTTTCCTGTCAGTGACTGATGACAGCTTTTCGGACATCTTTGTTCCACCAACCCTTCTCTGGGTGCTAACTAGCAGTGTATGTGCCCTAGGGAGTCCATCATATTCTTGTAACCTCTTTTCAATATGAATGAACCAGCTGGAGGAGGTGTTGTGTTACGTTGCTGGCTTCCGCCTATAGTGACCCTGAATTCTGCTGAATTCTTGTCTTCGATGAGGTTTCTAAATAGACATATATCTCTGCACTAACAGTGATGATACCCACAAGGCCGAGATTTGCTATCTTTGCTGTCCATTCTGGGAGGGTTTGAATTTGGCGTAGCTTCTCCCGCTTTGAAGCCTCTAAGCGGCCCTGTTGTTTCCTGTTTAATATCCAGAGTGTACATCCATACAGTAAGGTAGCGAGAATATATACAGTCCATATTATGCGGCATACTGCTGGGTTTAATCCATTACGACCATGTATTCCCACTCCTAATAAGGCATACATGATTTTTGTTGCAGATTCCAGTATTCCTTGCAGAGCAGATACAATGGGCCACAAAGATAATTTCTGTAGTGGCATCTACTGACCTGAGGGCTATACGTCCTTGTAAGTACCCTTAGCTTGACAGGTATACAAGTTATGTCACATACAGAGAAGTAATGTGCATCCAAAACAGGATGCTGACTACCTGGTGTGAAGGACGAGACATTTAAGTACATAGGCGAGCTGTAGAGCGGGATCACCTCTACTATTGTTACTTTCCAGTGTTATCTAATATCTCTCTCGATAAGAAGTTTCCACCTCTCTTTTTAATTGGTGAATCACAGTACATCTCTATGAGCGGTTTCGATTGGACTAGTCTTGTCCAAACTAGTGTCGGGTTGAATTCGTTTGTGTGAGTTTAGCAGAGTTTAATAACAGTCATGATATTGCAGGTTCGGGGCTGACCGGTATTAACACAGTGAAGGCTCATAACCTGTGTTATCATGTCATGATTATGGCGTAATAATTGAATCTATGTGATGTCACAACAAGAGTGGTGTAGAACTCGCGCAAACGAGTTTACTCTAAAACGTATTCGTTTGTATGAGTTCTGCAAAACTGTTATTGTGACGTCACATAGAGTCAATCATGATGCCATAATCATGCCATGATAAGGCAGGTTATGGGTCTTCACTGTGTTAATATTCACTGTGTTAATATCACGCAGCCCCGAACGTGCGTTACCATGTTTGTTATTTAAATCTGCTAAACTCGCACAAACGAATTCAAACCGGCACTGCAATCTAAAAATAGAGGCATGGCTTCTTTGAGAATACATCTCTAATGTATTGACCGGCCATCTTATTACGTCATTACAATGACTTGACTATTACACAGACTCCACTTCGGCGACCAGACATGTCGGCACCCAGTCCATTTCCGTAGCGGAATGTAAAAGGAACACTATACATCGTGTTGATTTTGGTATCATCTTAACATCTGTATCACTAGCTTAAGACAGACATTAAAATGGACTTGATCCACTCAGTGGTTCACGTAATATCAATATCCACGCAACGTCAGCAAATTCTTGACCTCATTTTGTGTGCGACAGACGTGCGACAGATTTGGATTTTACGATGAATTCAGAGGGACTATTTTTATGTTAACTACTTGTCATACAGACTACTATAGGCTTTATATCATCTCGTATTACATGAATTAATATTGTCCTTTTAAGTTTCAATTCTCTCTACCATATTCTATATTCTGGTGGAAATCACTACGCGAATGGCTACTCAATACATACGAGATACTTTTCTCAATCTCGAATTGAAGGAGACCTCGTGAGATACGAATGCCTGACACTAGTGTGTACAACACCAGTGCAATCGAAACCGCTCAATGTCTTCCAACTCTTCTTTTGATAGATTTCAAGTTTACAGAGGGAATATAAGATATGTAGGTCATTAGTTTCACAGCAAATCTAGAGAGCAATTTTAGGACACAACTACTGCGGCAAAGGTCACATAAAAATCATTAAAATGATACATTGTTAGTAATTATTAAACTCAGCGATCATAATCTTTCATTTCATCTCTCTCTCTCTCTCTCTCTCTCTCTCTCTCTCCCACCCACCCACCCCACCACCCGACCTCTCTCTCTCTCTCTCTCTCTTTCTCTCTCTCTCTCTCTCTCTCTCTCATTCCCATATTCTCTCTCTCACTCTTAATTTATATATTTGATTCCGCTTGTTTTATTAAATTTCTTTGTATTATATATGTATTATAGTGTGACGATACACGAATATTAACCTAAGTGCTTGTAAGCCTCATAGACAATGACTTAATTACAAGTATATATCATACTGAAATAAAAGTAACTAACTTGAGCTGACATGGACACATGTTAGCATCTGGTATATGATCTTGTAGGGTTTATGAATTGTTTAAGATTAAGTATGTATTTTGCTATATTGCTTTTATGTTCTTTTTATAACTGTAAACTGTATACTGTGCTGATTATCCGTAATGGCATAAAAATCAATAAAGTATTTCTCATAGGTGATCAGAATTTGGTAGTATGAGTTTGAGTCCATAAGTGAGAATCGGCGCAACATAGATTTTGAATAGATGCAGTGTTGATACTGGGTCAAGTCCATTGAATTGTGCCCATGATAACCGGCAGCTAATGTGCTACAATCAAGGTCAAGTTAGACTCGCTAACTATAGTCACATTCATGGTTTACTGATCATGCACAGTTGCTATGCCCAGTCGAACTTGATTTTAGTCGACTATAGTTCGCTGGTACCCCGGTTCCCTATTGAATTACTATTGCAGAAAATTTGGAACCGGATACCAGTCTCCATTAACCCTTTCTGTCGTTTGTTTTGATGACCTACGAAAATGGGTTATTTTTGTCCGCTAAGACGTCAAAAGGCGTTCATATGGCATAACGCGGGAAGGAATATGGGCTTGGGAACATTGATATACAATGGGAAAGCATAAGTTCATCAAACCTAAGTTATTTAGCGAAATATTTACACTTTTATATGCATTTATTAGTGGCAGGCGATCGGTGTCCGCCATTTTGAAATTTAGGTAAATATCGGACTAACCATCTGAACCGAGGTCGGGTGCTCGGTTGACTATAGTTGACTAGCTAGTTAACTATTTGAAGTTCGGCTGGTACTCTAGTTAGCTATAGCTAACTATGGTTAGGAGTCGAACTTGACCCTAGCAAATATGAGGGGCACAGCGACTAAAGCCACCACACCAATTTTGTTTACATTTTTGAAAACTTTTGGCTCGAATTTTAAATTTTATTAATTTTAGATTATTCCGTTATCAATTACTATATCTGAAGAAAGTGAATTGAATCATGCAAAGTGGTCAATTATACAGTAATCGGTATTTTTGTAAGAGTTAGCTATTGACATTATGATGATGTTTTAAGTTAACCGATCGAAATGACACCAGTTTTCGTAGATGTGACGTCAAAGTTGTTTTATTTCATGGTTTTTCTATACATGTAAATAGAATCTAAACAGGAAGTCCATCAAATGCATGGCCTATTGAGCGATGAACTCCTTACACACATTACAAAACATGTATACATTAACATATATATGACACACAAGACAGTGGCACGGTGACAGAAATGCAGCATCATGCATGCTAAAAAGCTACCTTGATATGAAAACTTATACAGGGACTTTACTACCTTTCTGGGATTATTAGCCAGTGAATTTACCCATTTGGAGATTTTATTAGCCATGCAGATTTTCGGTTAGAAAAGATATGAGTCTCGCCTCAGACTTATAATGTACAATAGATCACATTTACTTAGGTAGGCCCATATAAACATATACTCATGCACATATATATATATATATATATACACCTGTGCAAAAGTTAAGCACCACCCTATTTTTACGCACATGCGAGGGTATATTCATGTGCTATGAAGAAAGCAATAGCATAAACATTTATGTACCCATCCATCTTAGTGCAAGAGGTAATAATGCAACTAGAGGAATGCTGATTATGATGGTGGGGAAACACTGTATGTTTTTGTTTGAACTTGAAAACGAGGCCTGAATATGGTTACGTTGACACAACTGACAACTATTGCCCTACAGTTGACACACGTGGCTAGATTGTCATTAATGGTGTCTGAAAACGAAGTTTAACATCTGTGCACGAGTTTGAAACTGTCATTATTAATACCGGGTATATCCACCTTGTGCCTGGATGACGGCCTGGACACAACGTCTCATGCTGGTCACCAACCGACTGATACGCCATTGTGGTATTCGTTGCCATTCAAGATGGAGTGCGTCTGTTAATTCCTGTAGGTTCTGCACAGGAGGATCCCTCCTTCTCACCATGTTTCCCAGAATACATCCCAGATATGCTCAATAGGGTTCATGTCAGGGCTCCTTGCTGGCCATGGTAGGGTTTCGATGGCATTCTGGCGGAGGTATTCATGCACAGCTCTAGCACGATGTGGTCGGGCGTTGTCATCCATGAATATAGGGTGGGTTCCAGGTGCATAATTTACAAAATGAGAGACCAAAACTCTATCCAGTATGGAATCTTGATATCTTTGTCCATTTAATGTTCCAGGTACAGTCAACAGATCCAGCTTACAATCAAATGAGATGCATCCCCATATCATAACGGAACCTCCACCAAATGGAACTTCTTCCATGATGTTACGTTGGTTGTACGCCGTGCGTCTGGACCTCCATACACGAGTTCGACCATCTGTGGCATGAAGCAGGAACCGACTTTCATCGGACCAGTGTACCCGTCTCCAGGATCTCATGTTCCAGTGTCTTCTTTCGTTGCACCACCTCAGACGCTCCTCTTTGTGGTGTGCAGTGAGGAGAGGACATCTGACAGGTCTCCTAGCTTTCATGCCAGCAGCATACAGTCTCCTTTTGACGGTAGACATTGACACTCTATTGCGCATTTCCCATTGCTGGCTGAGCACTCTGCTGTTGGTGAATGGAGATCTCCTAACAAGGCGTACTAGGGCTCGATCATCACGGGCAGTAGTCTTCTTCGGTCTTCCAGATCTAGGCCTGTCCTTCACCTCGTTAGTTTGCCCATGTTTTGCAATCAAACGACTGATTACAGTATGGTTAATGTTCAGCTGTCTGCCAATCTCTCTGCATGACATACCAGTGGTATGCATGCCTATGATTTGCCATTTCACACGATCACTTAACCTTCGTCTTGCCATAGCGGTTCACAATCAAGAGCTAATTCTCTCTGTACAAATAAACCACGGTCATGAACACAAAATTCCTAATCTTGTCGCCTAAATCTGTGTGTAATGTTCTACACCTCAAACTGGACGTTTACATAACTGAACACGTGTGCTGTTTCCCGCCACGCACGGACATCAAGCGGCGTGAAGTCATGCATGCATGTGCATTTCGTACTTGGAATTATGTCAGCTAACGCGGGGACAAAAAGTATGGCAGCCTAGTTGTACCATCATGTTTCTACGTTCTATTGTTTTTGCTGGTGCTGGTACTCGCTTTTATTCTATTTTCGTTTGGTTATCATCTGATTTTAACTATTACCACTACGGTGGAGGATTATACGAACATAACATAACATAGTTGCAGAAACCGCCTGAGACCGCTGCCGAAACCGTGCCAGATGTCTTGTAATATACATAGACACATTGTCCAATGGATTACAAGACATCTGGCACGGTTTCGGCAGCGGTCTCAGGCGGTTTCTGCAACTATGTTATGTTATGTTCGTATAATCCTCCACCGTAGTGGTAATAGTTAAAATCAGATGATAACCAAACGAAAATAGAATAAAAGCGAGTAATAAACAAGGGAAAATTAAATAAACAAGTACAGAATAAAACAACACCCTAAAACTAGGTAGAGTAGTTGGACAAGAGCAGTACAGAATAAAACAACAAACCAAACTAGTTAAACAAGAGCAATATAAAATTGTAACATTAAGACGCATTAATATCTAAGAATTTATCATAAGTTTAAAACATAATTGAGTTAAAATAAAGTACAAACGTACTATTTGATGCTTTGGTAGAATAAAAGCGCTAAGGCGTTAATCGATTTTAACATAACACGAAAAGGTTTAGATGTCCAAAAAGAAATCCAGTATTAGTTGGTTGATTTATCACAAGTTTATATTGGTACTAAAAATAAGATTGTCAATTTCATCTGCTACATCGGGTAATTTCAGCAGGCGCAAATATTAATTCGTTTTCGGCAGCCTACCGAGACGCAAATATACAGCATAAAAACATACATTTTCGGCAGCCTCTCACATTATTACATTTTCGGCAGCATGTTCAACATCGCTATATTGTTATAAAATATTGTAATGTTATTGAAATTGTTTTACCAGCGATCTGTATAAGTCTGTCTGTATCTAAAAATATTCCCTTTTTTCAGGTTAATGCCGTGATTAAGTAACCATAGATCTGAAATTCATAGACCTCATTTTAATTGATGTTAGAAATGTTGAGTATTTAGAAACTAATTTGTCCATTTCCTGTGGAATTGGTTTCAAAATATAGACTGGTTTTCCTGCATGGCTGTCATAAATTTGAGACACGAATGTTAATATGGTTAATAGGTTTCGGCTAATTCGTTTTATCTAATATATATATATATTTATTTATTTATATATAATATGTATACATATTGATTACTCATGACTCTCACCGCGAGACGGTCAGCCAAATTGAGAGCCAGGTTAGTATGAACAAGTGCATGAACGTGCAAAGATAATTTAGTGAAACATTTGAGAAAACAATCAAGCAGCAGTAGTAGTAGTAGTATATTGTTATCTAGTGAAACAATAAAAAACCTATTATTATTATTATTATTATTATTATTATTATATAGTTAGGCTATCACATTATCATTAGCTCTCAAAAAATTATCGCCTCTGCAACATTTGCATACACCTGGTCGGCTACATCTGTGAATTGAAAAAATAAGGTGAATAAATTGCGTGTGCCCAACAAACATCTAACAAAAATTATTACCAGTAAATTCCTAAAATACCAATACATATTCCGACGCGCGCGTTCATTTTATATTGTTCAAGGGAATGGTCGGAATACACACAGACGCGGATTACAAATACAATAGAGAGAGAGTGAGCTCTAACCAACCAGCTTTCAGGAACAACTTCAACAAATCAAAATGCACGTGTAGTTGCTGGTCGTACTTGTGATTCAGATCGTTCGTTAGTCTGTATTAATCTATCGACCATTACAGACGTAACATTATAAGAGTTTCTTGCAGATTTTTGAAATTATTTATACTTTCTAATGAGCATTTCCAAATTTACTTCAAACATTAGGCATTTGCTAGATCTTAACGAAGATTGGAGGAAATCTACTCCAAGTCTCAAAACAAAAAATTATTTTCAAAATTCTCATTTTCATGTGATACATGAATTACGTGATACATAGATTTTCCAAATTGCAGTTGCTTTTCAAATATTATGTTACACCTTAAATATTCTAGAATTTTATTTTAATTTTTGGCATAACCAGTTAATAACATACAACTGAACTGAAATTTGTAATAATTTGAGGCCAATCATTTTATTAAAGAATGATTGATAGGCCTACGTCTTTATTTCAAAATAACATGAAATTATATTTCACAGAGTCACAACAGTAGGCCAAATCTTCGTCACGGCGCTTGACTTTCATCGCAGCACCTGGCACTTGACTTTCATTGTCAGTCACTAGCAATTAGTGGTAATTAGCTATGGATTTCAATCTATCAGAGTCAATATAACAGAAATATATACTATTACTATATAATACACACGTATAGTATTAGTATATATTACTGTTATATCGACTCTGTTAAATCGACATAGACATAGTGTAGCATATAGGTAACACAGGGATAATAATAAAACACACACTTATATAGGCTCCTGAAAACGGGCTGCCGAAAATGTACTCCAACCTGCTGAAAATGGTTGACTGCCGAAATGTCTATACACCTCTGGCACAACCAAAACCCAAACTATGGCGTTATTCACCTGCTTAGGACAAAATTAGAAGAACAATACAAGCAATATTTCTTTAAAGCAATCCGAACAACCTCAAAACTCTCAACATATCGACTTATTAAAACAAACTACACAATAGAACTGTGTACACCGATCTTGGACGCCGTATGACCTTGGATGCTATTATATCGATCTTGGCCGCCTGGTGTATCTAGTATTCTATATATCTATGTTTTGTTTATACCTATGTTTGGGTGATGATATACCTTTTAGATATATCGATCTACCTGTTTGTTCCTATTTCTAATTCTTCTAACATCTGTTTCCTATTTTTCAAGTAATTCAATGGCTAGCGGACGGCTTACCGGAATGCCGGCTGTTGCAATTTTGAGTGATAAAGCTGATTGATACTAAAAGCTGGATCAGCGAAAACAATGGAATTTAAGTAGCAATGTCGAAACAAGTTTAGCGTTTAAAGAATTAATCTTACTACATAAATTTTGTAATCTTGTAAAGCCTTGTTTGAAATAGATAGAAACTGGAAGACGTCATAAGATGTCCAGCCACCTACATGTAGCTTAATTAGAAAAGAGGTTGTGCAAACTGTGTCATAAAGAGGTTGGGGATGAAGCACACTTCCTAATTATCTGGGAAAGGTTAATGGATCACCACTTGTCTGTATCCTCATCAATTTTCATTAATCACAATGGTACAGAACCTTTAACTCAACTAATTTGTATACTGACATTTACCTCACTAAATGAATTGCATACATGTAAAGCCATTAATAGCCTGATGGAGAAAAGAAAAGACATCCTAACATCACCTGCAACGTAATCAACTGTAGCACTATTGAGGAATTTGCAGTTCAATACACACATTATCACTTGTACTGTTGTAGATGCCTCTTTTATGCTACTCATAGCACTAGCTCATGTAATAAGTCATGTGTTTTCACATCAAGAGTATACTTACCACCCTGATACCTTATGATATTTCCTAAATATCGACCTAGCTTCAATAATACTCAGAATTAAAAGGAAACCGCCCCCACTGGGCAGGTTACACAACTGACAGACCAGCGGATGTACAGCCCAAACTCGCACATGCGCGGGGCTGACTCATTCAATTCTTAAAATATTGACCTGCCATTGCAACACGCTTTCTAGCCTTACTTTTGCTTTCATTCTTTTTTAAGCTTTGAGTTGTTTTGCAACTTGCTTTGACTTATTATTAGTATGTCTGACGCTGCCAAGTCGCCGGAGGATGCTCCCGGTCGAGCCATCAGGTGTACTTTAGTAAATTTTTTGATAAAAAATTTGCGTGTTGACTCGGATGGTATTTCCGGGATTCACGCTATCTCGTGGATACGTCTTTATTAGGCTAGCTCTTTTGTGGGGGAGGCCTATATATTAGCTAACGCATGTTGTGCTTTATTTTTCAGACACATGAGCTGATATTTGAAGGGTATCCTTTTATTTAAACAATATTTATACTTGGTTTCTGGCCATATTCTGGGTCCTTCTTTTTTATTATGAGTTTGCTGAGACAATTATTATTACCATAAGAAGTAATTTTTCCGCATTCTCCCCCCTCCACAGGGTTTTGGACTCAGGATCAGGTATTCCTGTGTTGTTTATCAGACTTCACTCGTCCTCAGAAGTCATCTTATGAGGTTATTTAGGAGAGAGAAAAAAGTTTCAGTCATTTTATTTCTAAATATTTTAGAAGTTTTTTGACTGAGTATTGAGTTATTTATCTCTCTTGATGGTTTGCATAGGTTCATTGTGTTTATAAAGTTCAATTACTAATTAATCTTTGTTTTGAGCTGTGAAGTCTAAATAAAGTTCGCCTCAAGTATTCAAGTTCAAGTTCAAATTCTTATGTCTCCATTGTCTTCTTAAAGAAGTATAACACGGTTTTAGGATTTGTTTACTTTTTGTCAGGCCTATAGTTTTTTCTATGGGCCTGGCTTATCTTTCATTTGATGGTCAAAAGTTTTCCTTATGGATCTTATTAGCCTTCTGCAATTGGTTTTTTGGTTCGTCATAACTAAAAACTAATTGTTTCCGTTTGTGTCTTTTCAGAGGGTTATTGAAAACAAATGCCCTTCCTGCCACCGTTTTGTGAAGGCCCACTTTTTCCCTCATGACTGTACTAGGTGCAGTACGTGCGGTCCTCTTCTAAATTGCCATGTGTGTGAGTCGTGGCCGGTGGAGGTGTTAACCGATTTTTTAAATCAGCAGTTAAAAGACCGGCCGGCAGACGAGAAAAGGCGTCTGGAAAAAGAGTGTGGTAAGAAGAGAAGGCATCCATGCCAGACATGGAGGCCTTCCATCTTGAAATGATGGGAGAAATGAAGAAGACGATCACGGATCTTGTCCCGGAGTTGCTTCGCAGCTTGCTTCCCGGGTCAGGTTCGTCATTGTCTTCTTCATTTGCTCCGGGACAGAGTGTTCCCGTCTCTGGTTCTCTTAGCAAACCAGTTTTTGTTATAGACCAAGAGACGGCTCCCATTGGTCCGGCGCTGAGGCTTGCCTCGCCCGTGGAACCGGGAGCGAAAGCCATGGCCTCAGGGGCTCGCTTATGGAGTGCTCTAGAGCAGCCTAAGGCTAAGGGTATCAGCGCCTCACGCGATACCCCTCCTGCCCAGGCCGAGCTTGATCCCTTTTCAAGCTTGGCGTCTACTCTTTCTGGGCAGGAAGAAGAGGACACTCTGTTATGGCCTACCGATGAGTCGATGGCCATGGAAATGGATTCCCATGGCCCCCAGGTTGACCTTTTCCATGGAACTACTTCTTCGGGAGTGAGTTTCACGGCTCAACGGCTAGGAGCCGATGGCCATCCATACCATATCCCTCGGCCTGCCGAGAGTGTACCGTGAAGAAGGCCCGGACTGTGACGTCATGTTTTTATCCCCCCACGACGCCGTTGATCCGGCTCCTGGAATAGCCACAGCGCAAGCCATACCGTCCCTTGCGGGTCCGTATGGCTTCCCTGGCTATCCAGGAGTATCTTCAGCTCCGACCATTACCCCACCAGTGAATGTGGTTGAGGACGACGAAGGCCCTAGGCTCGTCGAACATTCACAGGTGGCTACCGAGGAAGACAGGTTGGATGCTTGCCATTGGCTGGTGAACATCAAGCCAGAACACCAGGTGGATCCACCGGCTTCCCAGCGGGACCAGCGCCCGTGGTTGGGAGGGAAACCGGTGATGAGCACCATGCCATCTCTGCCGTATGCGGAGCATATCGTTGATATGTTCGCTGCAGCAGAGACGTGCATTCTGCCGAGAGGACGCCTTGCGAAGGCCCCTCGCAAGGTGGCACGGCGCTGCCGTGTAAGCTCTGATCTATATCAGAAGTATGGCGTCATTCCAAAGCCTTGCATGGATGACCGTGCGGCTTTTGGCGAAGACACACGACCTGGGTCCAAGTCTGACACAGGACCCTTGTGCGCTAGAGCCCTGCGCAACGCTAATTCCGCGCTGCAGGACACGGAGGAAAGTACGAGAGGAGGCATCTCAGCTCTCTCGCACGTTTCCCAGCTGCTACAGGGGCTAGTAGCAGCATCCGTGGCCCGCCAAACTTCTCCTCTTGCAGTCCAGAGAGCCATCCGGGACGGCATTAACCTGGCTCTGGACTGCATGACGAGATCCGTAACCAGGGGTTTACGGGTGAGGCACACATTTGCCCGTGACAATTTGTGTCCCTTGCAGGACCTGTACGCACCTGTCTCTGGTTCCGATCTGGACTCAAAATCCAAGAGATCCAGATCAACGGTTGTGTATAGATTAAGAAATTCAATCCCTCATACTAAAACACGCTATTCAACCAGCACAAAAATGTCCGGGTTATTATTCAACCGTGTTCCTAGTGACAAAAAGCGCTGGAGGGTGGAGACCAATTCTCAACCTCAAACCTCTCAACAGGTTTATCCTCACACCAAGTTTCAAAATGGAAACTGTGAGAACGGTGTTAGCAGGATTGAGGAAGGGAATGTGGACAGCATCAATAGATCTAAAAGATGCCTATTTTCACATTCCCATTTCGATGAGCTTTCGTCGGTTTCTGAGATTTGCATTTCAGGGCCGCCAATGGGAATTCAGGATTCTACCATTTGGTATATCGACGGCTCCTCGGGTCTTCACTCGAGTGGTCCAAGCTATGACGTCATACCTCTGCAGGAGACATATAGCAATCCACACGTTCATAGACGACTGGCTGTTAAAGGCACACACTCAAAAAAGTCTATCAGCAAATATGGAGATAGTTTTGAAAACTCTTACAGATCTAAGCTGGATAATCAACTTTCAAAAGTCAGAGCTGACTCCCCTGTTCTTCGATCCAAGAGATAGGATATGTTTATCCATCTCAAGAGAGAGTAGAAATACTCATCTCAGTAATACAGTGAGTGTGCAACAGTCATCATGTCCTGGCACGGGTCTACTTGAGAATGTTGGGGTTGATGGTTTCTTTGGAACTAGTCATTCCTCAGGCAGCCTTACGCCGGCGGCCGATCCAGTTATTTCTCATGACACAGTGGACCCAGAGTACGGGTTTCCTGGACTCAAAGGTGTCAGTGTTGGAACCTCTTATTCACCACCTTCAATGGTGGATGAAGAGAGAAAATCTCCTGGCTGGGGTGACGTTGTCACTGCCCCACCCTCAGTTAACGATGTACACAGATGCATCAATGGAGGGATGGGGAGCTTGCCTGGAAGAAAACAAAGTATCAGGGCTTTGGAATCTGGATCAGTCAAGAGAACATGCGAGCGGTAGTCTTAGCCATGGAACACTTCCTAGAGAAGGTCAAGGGCAAGAGTGTTCTGGTTCGATCAGACAATACAACAGTAGTGACTTACATAAACCGCCAGGGCGGAACTAAGTCGCCAAGTCTCTGTATGATGACATGGAAACTGCTTTGATGGTGCCTAGATCATGGGATTTCCCCTGAAAGCAGTTCATATTCCGGGAAGGCTAAATCTATTAGCAGACTCATTGAGCCGAAGAATGAGCATTCTTCCCACGGAATGGCAACTAAATCAATATGTGGCGGATCGCCTGTTCATCCACTGATGCAAGTCCAACATAGATTTATTCGCAACGAACAAGAATGCGAAGATGACGACGTACGTCTCTCCAATTCCAGATCCGAGCGCTATCGCAATAGATACGTTAGCTATCAGTTGGGAGGGAATGTATGCATACGCATTCCCGCCAGCAATCCTGATTCCAAAAGTTCTCCAGAAAATCAGGTAGCAGGAATGGCAAGTGCTTCTGATCGCCCCAAATTGGCTAGGCCGATCATGGTATACGGATCTGCTGGACCTTCTGGTCTGCAATCCTGTTCCTCTGCCTCTGATGGATAACATAATCTTCCAGGGCAAGGCCTTGCACAACAACTCGTCAATGTTCCAATTGACTGCATGGATGTTGTCACGGAATCAGCAGTTAAGGAGGGTTTTTCTGAGCAAGCAGCCATGTTTATGGCAAAAGCCAGAAGGGGGTCAACCTCCAGAGCGTGTAATTATAAAATCAACAGATTTGCTGAATGGTGCTCAAAAAGATGTATTAATCCAATGGAAGCATCTATTCAGGTAGTAGCCGATTTCCTCTGTCACCTTTTTGATGCCTTTTGCCTCAAGCCTAACTCTATTGCTGGCTACAAGTCAGCTTTAATGTCAGTTATCCCTTGCTTGGCTATTAGGGGAAGTGATGAAGTATGTAATCTAAATACTTTAATCAAAGGCATGGGTAATCTAAGACCAAGGAATCCTCCAGTGATCCCGTCTTGGAGTTTATCGTTAGTACTTCAAGTATTAGCAGATAACCCCTTTGAACCACTAAGCTCCATTTCCATGAAAATGTTTACGCTTAAAACATTTTTTCTGATTGCTGCAGCTTCAGCCAGACGAAGAAGTGAAATACATGCTTTGTCAGCAGAGCCAGACCGTTTTGTGGTGACAGGGGAAGGCCTTAGGCTTCTACCTAGAGTTAACTTTATGGCGAAGAACCAGTCTTTAAAATATCCTGGTCAGCCTATAGTTTTACCCGCTTTGTCTAGGTTTGATCCTAATTCAAAGGCTTGGTGTCCAGTCCATGCATTAACGTGTTATAAACAACGTACACAGGAATGGCGGACGGATCCTAGTGCTTTATGGCTATCTTACATTGAACCCCATCGGAGAGCTTCTAAAGATACCATTTCTAGGTGGATTGTGGAATGCATCCAGCATTGCCACAAAGCCGCCACGGGTAGACAAGTTGACATGGCCAAGGCTCACAGTGTCCGTGGCGTAGTGACATCCACGGCTCTGTTTAACGGCGTGCCGGTGGATGACATTATGTCAGTAGCACAATGGCACTGTGAGTCTAGTTTTACAGATCATTACCTACGTGACACGTCAAATCCACTTGCCTTATCGATTTTACATAAACGTTAAATCTGTATATAAATTTGTAAATATTGTACATAAGGCCGTTGACTCACACACAGTGCAATTTAGTGAGGGGAATCCCCGCTTTTCCGTACTGTACCTATCATCGCCAGCGGTGATCAAAGGGGAATCTCATCAAAATAGGTTAGTCCTATATTTGGTGATGGTTATTTTTTGTTACGTTTTTATATTACTTACTAAAATGGTGATGTTTTTGTGTTCTTTGTGGTTCCATCTGAGAGTATGCGAAATGAAGCTTTCGTCCGATGTCTTATAGTACTTTAGCATGAGTACATAGAGAGCGTATAGGACATTGAGGTCATTGCTCCCTCTTTAAAAGAGGGGGGGAGCGGATGTGAAACGGTCATTACTCTCAATATCGGTCGTGTTATCCGATGTCCAAATCATTTCCTGATTGTGTTTACATACGCAATTTCAGATGTTTGTTGTGCTCCAAAAGCAAAAGCTTGCTCTTCCAGGGATGAGCCGGTCTTCTG
Organism: Chaetoderma sp. LZ-2023a; assembly: GCA_034401795.1. Classification (NCBI taxonomy): domain Eukaryota; kingdom Metazoa; phylum Mollusca; class Caudofoveata; order Chaetodermatida; family Chaetodermatidae; genus Chaetoderma; species Chaetoderma sp. LZ-2023a. Next base: position 53,292,099 of record CM067367.1, read on the forward strand.
ACCTTCGCCTCCCTCCCGCCGAATTCTCTTACAAATTTTGGCTATGTCATAAAGTATCATGGTGATAAGTGTACTCTTGATGTGAAATAAACGAAATCACAGATTTCTTTTTTCACGAGAGAGTTGATACTTACCACCCTGATTCGATCCCGGCCTCTCCGCCCCTCAGAGGCTCGGTCTATCGGCGTTTTATGTTGCAATTAGGTCAGCCAATATTTTGGAATAGAATGAGTCAGCCCCTAACATGTGCGAGTTTGGGCTGCACATCCGCTGGTCTGTCAGTTGTGTAACCTGGCCAGTGGGGGCGGTTTCTTTTTAATTCTGAGTATTATTGAAGCTAGGTCGATATTTAGGAAATATCATAAAGTATCAGGGTAGTAAGTATCAACTCTCTCATGAAAAAAGAAATCCATGATTTCGTTTAAATTACCATATATCCTAGTACTGGCACCATTATTAGAAATTAACGCATGCATAATTGAAGTTCAATAGTCATTGAGAACTGTGTAAACTCCTAGCAAATTAACTAGACAACACTAATTAAAGAACACAAACACATCTGGAAAAGTTAACAAATCAAATAGTTGGTAAGTATTTGGAAATTACTGAATAATCTGATCCACATTACCAGAAATATTGGTAATATTTGGTATCAGATTGTTCATGAAGTCCAAGATCTGGAAATGTTATTCTTCACAAACTATGAATAGCTAAGCCACAGTTCTGGGAAACAATCTTGTTCCTTTGCTTCCTCTTTTACAAGTGGACTAATTATCCATACTACATTGGCATGATTGGTTTTCATGGAAAATAACTTATCTGGTACTAGGCCAACTCCACAAATGGATTCCATGCTTGGTCATGATGGTTACTTCCACCTAATGTCCCCCCATCTGTTACAATTTCTCCTGGAAATACTAAGATTTGATATCTTATAATAACCAAGGGTTCTGTCACAATCTCATTTGGTCAACAGAAATTTTGCCTGGAGATTGTCAATATGCCACCAGGACCATTCTCAGTTTCACAGTCATCACTATTAGCCAAGATGTCGTTAATGTGTGTGATGATGACAAGATTGCAGTTTTAATTTTGCTATTATTGGAAGGATCAAATAATGAACCTTTTGTGCTCCAGCTACAGCTTGTAATGATTCTCACCTGTTTTCTAACATTACAGTAGTTTGTCACTGGTGTCCGTAGACTAGGTCAAGTTTGACTCCTAACCATAGTTAGCTATAGCTAACTAGATTCCGAGTCGAACTTCAAATAGGTAACTAGCTAGTCAACTATAGTCAACCGAGCACCCGCCCTCGGGTCAGATGGTTAGTGCGATATTTGCATAAACTTCCAAATGGCAGATACTGATCACTTGCCGCGAATAAATGCATATAAAAGTGTAAATATTCCACTAAATAACTTAGGTTTGATGAAATTATGCTTTCTCCTTCGATCAATACTTACCATTACATTACTCATTGATAATACAGCTACCCTGAAGCTGTGCTCTAGGAATCTAGATTTAGAAAGCTTTACCGGCTCCTGGAACCGGGTACCCGGTTCCCAACAACCGGGTACCCGCCTGCCTGAGACACTCATTCTTGTTTGCATAGCAACAAGAGAATACATGCTTTTTGTCTTGGAGAAATCTTAGTTTTCTTTGTGTTTTTCCCTGTGCTTTTTGCTATTTCTTATTACTGATTTTATTATGGAAGGAGTTACTGAACTTCAGGTCGTATTCTTTCATTTTATTTCTTTATTTATGTGGAGACTTATGTCTCTGAAATTTCGTGTGTGTTGCATGTCCAATTTTCTGACCCCGGAACTGGGACGTGTGGTTACAACGAAATATGCCAGATAAGATCGCCTCCTTTAATCCCAACGGTGATCGGGCAGTAATTTGAAACTAGGCGTCTGTTTACATTTTTTTAACACTAAAATCGGCTTACGTCATCCAACCGTATGGTACGAGCAGATGACGTCACACCCTTTTATTTCTCGGATTATTTGGTGACGGAAATGTTTCATTAATTCATGCATCATGATCTTATTCTTGGTAGCTGCGTGCGTTTTTGTGCCAGAAACTTTAGAATTATATCATGTTTTGCGTGTAATCACAATCTTATGGTATGGCGTCCGTCCGTCTGTCTGTCTGTCCATCAACCTTTGCTTTAAAATGCTACTCCTCATTAACCGCTGGGTGGTTGTCAACCAAATTTGGCTGGAAGGACCCTATCGGTGTAGGCTTCAGAACCTATATACAGAATTCTGATTGGTCAATTTTTTTGGTGTCCATTTTGCATTTTCCGAAAAATTGCGGGAAATCGTTTAAAACGCTACTCCTCATTAACTGCTTGGACAATTTGAACCAGGCTTAGCTGAGACGATAGTATGCTGGTATGTTTCAGAACTTGTCTACAGAATTTTGATTGGTCAATTTTTCCGGCGGCCATCTTGGATTTTCTGAAAATTTCTTAAAAGCCTACTCGATAACCATTGGGCCGATTTCAATCAAATTAGGATGAAAGAATCCTAGCCTGGTATCCTTATATACTTATATACAGAATTTTCATTGGTCCATTTTCCCAGTGGCCATCTTGAATTTTCCAAAAAATGGCGGGAAGTCGCTTAAAACGCTACACCTTATTAACTGCTTAGGCAATTTCAACCAGACTTGCCTGGAATGATACTAGGCTGGTAGATTTCAGAACTTGTATACAGAATTTTGATTGGTCCATTTTTCCGGTGGCCATCTTGGATTTTCTGGAAATGTTGGAAAATCAGTTAAAAGGCTACTCATTAACCGCTTGAATGAGCAAAGTTGGCTGGAAGGACCCTAAAGTCCTATGCTTCAGAGCATGTATATAGAATTTTGATTGGTCAATTTATTCAGTGGCCATCTTGAATTTTCCGAAGAATGGCTGAAAATCGTCTACTCATTTACTAATTGCGTGATTTCAACCAGACTGGCTGGAACGAGCCTAGGGCGGTAGGTAGGCTTTAGAAGTTGCATATAGAATTTTAATTGGTCAATTTTTCTGGCAGCCATTTTGGATTTTCTGAATATTTTGGGAAATCAGTTAAAAGGCTACTCCTCATTAACCACTTGGCCGATTTCAACCAAACTCTGGAAGAAACCTAGGCCTGTACACTTCAGAACTTGTATACAGAATTTTTGACGGCTTGATTTTGATTGTGGCCATCGTGGATTTTCCAATAAATGGGAATTTATACAAAATGCTACTCCTCATTAATCGCTTGGGCAATTTCAACCAATTTTGGCTGGAAGGATCCTATTGTCGTAGCCTATTTAAATGCAAATGGTTATAATGCCAATGGTCCAGGTGAGCGCCACAGGACCTTGGGCCTCTTGTTTTTTTATTTGAAGGATTTTGAAGCCAAAATTGGTCTTGTATAGGTTTTTTGTTATTCTGATTTTAAATTTGCCATTTTCAAAACTGTAGGATAAACGGTTTGGTGGCCATTTTGGATCATTTTCCCGCCAAAAGCTCCCGCACTAAAGCAATGAGAGATTTAAAATGTCTTCTTTACGAGACCCACGGGTCAATTTCAATTATATTTAGGAGGAAGCATCCTTAGGGCATAGAGATCCAAGTTTGTTCAAACGAAGCTGATCGGCCAATTTGGCCAGTGGCCATCTTGGATTTGGTCTATTTTTTTTATAAATGTCTAAAATTTAAACTGTTTTGGGGATTGAATTAAGACACATGAAATATCATTTAGGGTAAGAGCTGAATCAAGTTTGTTCAAGGGAACTTGATTAGTCAAATGGTTCGGCGGCCATCTTGGATGACCTAGTTTTCGTGAAAATGACTTCTCCAGAGTCGCTGGACGGATATGGGCAAAATTTGGGATATAGGATTGGGGACTAAGGCTGATAAACGTTTGTTCAAGGGAATTTGATATAAAAAAACAGGGCCGCTGTGGGACAATCAAAATGTAGCGTGGTTGGATATTTTTATTAAATCAATGTTGAAGTCGAAATCAGTTTTATATATATATATATATATATTTTAAATGTGTCAGAAGGAAGCTAATCCATCAATTTGGCTGGCAACCATCTTGGATTTTGGCTGCTTTTTTTTTTTTAAAGTACTGTATCTTAAAAATCTTCTCCGAAACCAATTGGGGGATCAATTCCCAACTCATAAAACATTATTTAGCGCAACAGCTGAACCATGTTAGTTCAAGCAAACTTGATTAGCCAAAGCTTCTGCGGCCATCTTGTCTGACCTAGTTTTCCTGAAAACAACTCCAGAACTGCTGAAAATTGGCAGATGTGATTAGGAACTATGGGCTGAAGTTTGTTCAAGGGAAGTTGATACGTAAAAAAGTATGGCCGCCATGGGCCAATTGATCAAAATGTAGCCTGTTTGGCAGCCATATTGGATATTTTTATTTGAATCCGAAATTGGTTGTATATAGGTTTTTGGGTATTCTGATTTCAAATTTGCTATTTTCAAAACTGTCAGATATACAGTTTGGTGTCCATCTTGGATCATTTTCCCGGCAAATGCTACCATACTAAAGCAATATGACATTTTAAATGTCTTCTCGAGAACCACTCAGCCGATTACAAGTATATGTGACAGAAAGCATCCTTAGGTCGTAGAGATCCAGATTTGTTCAGATGAAGCTGATCGGCCAATTTGCCTGGCTGCCATCTTGGATTTTGGATGACTTTTTGAAACATCTTTAAAAATGTTTTCAGAATGCCGTTGGGATTGATTCAAAACTCATGGAAGATCATGTAGGGCAACAGCTGAACCAAGTTTCTTCAAGGGAAGTTGATTGACCTAATATTTTGGCTGCTATCTTGAATGACCTAGTTTTCATGAAAGCGACCTACAGAATTGTTGAACAGATCGGGCTGAAATTTGTCAGATATGATTAGGGACTAAGAGTCATTAAAATTTATTCAAGGAAAGTTGATACATAAAGAAACATGGCCGCTGTGTTCTTATTATAATTCTTCTGGTTCTACTTATAGTTAATGGCCTTTCTGGTTGAATTACCTATGTTCCAGGTGAGCAATATAGGCCCCTTGGGCTGATTGTTGGCAATGCTCTCAGAATATCATACAGAACCACATCAGATATTTTAATGAAACTTTATAGGTCCAAGATTTTGGTGCGAAAATCGGCTTTTTGATGCAAAAACTCATGATTTTCGCCAATGTTCTCATAAAAAGCATGTCATACAGAACTGCTTAAAACAATTTGATGAAATTGGCAGGTGGTTTCTTTATGATGGCTACATGTAGATGTGCCTTTTGAATGAGTCACCCAGATTTTCTGTGAAAATGGGCTTTTTAATGCAAAAACTCACAATCTTTATCAATTTCCTTGTTTTTTATTTCTTATTGTGTTTCTTTGGATTTTATTTTATTTGTTTTATTTTAATAATAGGAATGCCTTGACTAAAATTGTTACCTTCTACATAGAGAATGGTATTTTCGGTGATTGTGGGGCCCTCTGAGTCAAACAACGTTTTCTAGTTTGATGGACTATGAAGCCGCAAATGGTTTTATATGGCTTTCTGGGTATGCTGATTTCAAATTTGCCACATTCCCAATTGTGAGATAAACGGTTTTGTGGCCATCAGAGGTCATTTTCCGGCCAATAACTCCTATACTAAAGCAATAAGAAATTTAAATTGTCTTCTTGAGAACTACTGGGCCGATTTCAATTATTTTTGAGAGGGAGCATTCTTAGGGCATAGAGATCCAAGTTTGTTCAAATGAGCCAATCGGCCATTTTGGATTTAGTCCATCTTTTATAAACGTCTTTAAAAATCTTCGAAACCATTTAGGGGAGTGATTTAAAACTCATGACATATCATTTAGCATGTTTAGAGTAAGAGCTGAACCAAGTTTGTTCAAGGGAACTTGATTAGCCAAATGGTTCAGCGACCATCTTGGATGACCTAGTTTTTGCAAAAATAACTTCTCCAGACTGCCAGAACCCCAATTGCGGGATAAACGGTTTTGTGACCATCATGGATCATTTTCCAGCCAAAAACTCCCATACTAAAGCAATAAGAAATTTAAATTGTCTTCTCGAGAACGACTGGACCGATTTCAATTATATTTGACAGGAAACACCCTTATGGCATAGAGCTTCAAGCTTGTTCAAACGAAGCCGATCGGCCAATTTGGCCAGCAGCCATCTTGTATTTTGGTTGATTTTTCGAAACGTCTTAAAATTTGCTTCTCCAAATTCGATTCCAAACTCATGAAACACCATCTAAGGTAACATCTGAAACAAGTTTGTTCACGGGTACTTGATTGGCCATATGCTTCGGCGGCTATCTTGGATGACCATGTTTTCACGAAAATGGCCTCCATAACTGCTGAACAGATCAGGCCAAAATTTTGGAGATATGATTAGATCCATTAAACTTTGTTCAAGGGAAATTGATATATAAAAAAACATGGCCACTGTGGACCGATGTACTGTATGGTGAAATGTAGTGTGTTTGGTGGCCATATTAGATTTTTTTATTTGATGGACCTTGAAACTGAAATTAGATTATAGGTTTTTGGGTACTTGTATGCTGATTTCAAATTTGCCACATTCGAAACTTGGATAAATGGTTTGGCGGCAATTTTGGATCTTTGTCCCGCCAAAAATTCCTATACTAAAGCAATATGAAATTTAGTGTCTTCTCAGGAATCAGTGATATGATTTGAACAAAATTAGGTAGGAAACATCCTTGGACCATAGGGATCCAAGTTTGTTCAAATTAAGCTGATCGGCCATCTGGGATTTTGGCGAATTTTTAGAATTTATATTCTCCGAAATCGCTTTGGGGATTGATTCGAAACTCGTGAAATATTATCTCTATGGACAGCAGCTGAACCAAATTTTTTTACGGTAACTTGATTTGACATACAATGTATGTTTTGGTGGCCATGTTGGATGACCTAATTTTCACAAAAACTACTGAAGAGGTGAACGGATTTAGCCAAAATTTGGGAAATATGATTAGGGACTAAGGGCCATTCAAGTTTGTTAATGGGAAGTTAGTAACATGGCCACCATCGACTATTCAATCAGAATTCACTGTTAGGTGGCCATATTTGTTTTTTCTGGATTTGGAAGCTGAAATTGGTTTTTAAATTTATAGGCGATGGTGATTTCAAATTTTCCACATTCAAAACTCACTGTCTGTCAAATAAATGGGTTGGTGGCCATCTTTTTTTCCCTGCTAAAATCTCCCATAGTAAAGCAATGGGAAATTAAAAATATTTTCTCGAAAACCACTGGACTGATTTTAGCCAAATTTGAACGGCCGCATCCTTGTTCTTGTTGCAGTTCTGGCCAAATTTTAGGGTTGTAGGCAATGGTCTTTCTAGTTGGAATACCTATTATTGCATTTGACTCTACATCTCATCCTGACTTTCAGGTTTTGTCAAAGGTTAGGGAAGTTTGAAAGCAAACTTGAATAACTGCTTAAGATGGGGAGATGAAAGCGTCTTCCATTGATTTTGTGTTCAATGGTCAATATCAGTTGAACTTGGTACAAGACTTAGTAGTTGATCTTTGCCTCAAGTTTTGAGTGTACAATTGCTATGATGCCATGCCAGGCTGTTAGCCAAAGACCCGGCCACCCGTCTTTTAGACGGGTAAATTCCATTTTGGACAGGTATGACAGGCAGAAAATCAGAAATTAATAAGAACATGTTAAAATTTACAAGAATCTTATGAATTTAACTAGGAAATTTGAAAAATGTTCCCACTTAGGATTATAAGACCTAAACTCATTGTCTGTGGATACCATATTTTCAATTCCTGGCTAACAGCCTGTCCCATGCCATACTTCTTTGGAGGCTATGAATGGTCCTTATGATTTAGTGGCCACGGTCAGAGGTCAAGGTTATGCTGAGCTTAGTAGAAAAATAAATACCACCATATTGCAACCAAACTAATCCTATTGATTCCACCAAATGAATTTGATCTGGTATTCATCGTCAATGAGGAAAGGCAAGACATTTAACTGTGTACCTGCAGAATTTCTGCAGACTACATTTTTGATGTGGTTTACCACAAGGTGGTGCATAAAAGCTGAATTGATTAGGTGCGTGATCGGTTTTGAGATAATGTCACTTGCATATTTGAATAGTTCATTGCTCATGCCATCAGGTCCAGATGCACATCCATTTTTCAGGGCTTTAAGTGCCTTCTCAACTTCTGTTGTTTTAATTGGTGTTAGTAATGGCCTGGGGTCTCCTGAGAACGGGTGCAAAGGCTCATCATCATTGTCAGTGAACTGTTCCTTGAACCATTCTCGGATTGCCTCAGCTTTTCCCTGGTCAGTCCCGATAAAGTGTCCTTCATAGTTGTGTACAGTGAGTGGTGGTGTGTAGTCAGTAACTCTCAGGGCTCGGGCTGCCTGAAACATTTTAACTGCTGAAACATTTTGTGACAGTCATTCGTGGCAGTGATTTCATCTGCTAGGGAGTCTGCCTGTTGAATAGCAAGATCTTTTAAGCACTTGCTAATGTAGCGCAGAATAACATTGCGCTTCTGACGTATTTTGGTGTGGGCTTCACTTTGGCCACTTTGATAGATGTGCAGCCGTAATGCTTTCTGCTCTGCTGACAGTTGTACTACTAGAGGGTCATCAGTATACCTAGTTTGGTTGTTTTTAAGAACACCTATGGTGCTGGTAGCAGATGATTCCATAGATTTCAGTATTTTGCTTAGGGCTTCGTTTGGATCGGTGCTGACATCAATGTTAGCTATCTGCTCCCCGAGGGCTTTTTTGTATGACATTTGAATGTCAGTGCCGCTGATGAGCTCGGGTAGGTTGTAGGTGACTCTACCCTCTTGCCTGGTATGGTGTTTATATATTAGGTAGAGATCGTTCATCTGAAGGCATGTAATGACTAGCTTATGGTCGGAATTGAGGTCTGTGTCTCCATACGAACGAGCGTTCTGGAGTAAGGATTTTGCTTCTGTCTTGCATAGTATGAAGTCTATTTGGTTGAAGACAGCTGTTGTAACCTTAGAACCTTTTGGGGCTTTGCGATCAGTAATGTGTCCAGTCCATGTTGTCCGGTGACGGCATGGGTGTTTGAAAGCCGTATTTGTGACAAATAGGCCATTGGAACTAAGACACTTAAAGCCCTGAAAAATGGACGTGCATCTGGACCTGATGGCATGAGCAGTGAACTATTCAAATATGCAAGTGACATTGTCTCAAACCCGATCACGCACCTAATCAATTCAGCTTTTATGCACCACCTTCCCATCGACGCTGTAGGCCAAGGCACCCTTATCGCACTACCCAAGCCCAAGAAGCCACCCAGGCCCTCAGCCAATCTGCGACCCATTGTGCTCCCCAACAGCATACGGAAAATCCTATCCAATGTTACTCTATGCCGCATCCGAGACAAGATCGATTGCTTCACCGGATCATGTTTGTTTGAAGTGGACGCAGCTGCGCAGACATTGTATGGGCTTAACGCATGCTTGTGTCGGTAGTCATGTCCAAACACTGGGACTTCCACAAAATGGGCATTGACATGTCACGAGCCTTCGACATAATTATATGCTCAAAGATCCTAGATGTACTATGCCAGGCCAGTTGCAATGAAGTGAATGAAGATGAGCTACGACTAGTGAGACTACTGCTTGCAGACACCAAGCTGAGAGTACGAGTCAAGTCAGTGAAGTCTGTAGAGTTTGAGACATCAATCGGCTCACCACAGGGAGATGGTCTATCTCCAGTGCTTTTCACCTGCTACCTTGCTGCCGCATTGAAATCTGTGCGGGAAAGTTCCACAAGACCAAAACCCCCCCCAGTGTCAATACTGGGCATGCCACTAGAGATGGAATATGTCGACGATGTGGATTTCATAGACGAGGAAAAGAAACCCCTTGACGAACTTCTCCCAATAGCTGCAAGCAAACTAAAAATTGTATGAATCCAAAACAGAGTTCACCCACATATACCTATCAACAAAGCATGAAACTATAGAAAATGACGACCCACTTCCATGGAGGAAAAGTAAATCCTGGTCTCACTGCTTTGCAGTACTGCTGACATTTCTGCACGCTGCGTCATGGGGAACATAGCTTTCCAGTCCTTCTGGAAGCTATGGATTCGTAGATCAACGATGCCATTGATAAAGAGGCTACGTTTACACAATTCAACCTGGGTATCCTTGATGCTGTATAACTGTAACAGCTGGGAAGCTCCAAATGCAGCTCTAGTCAAACTCGATGCCTGCCACCGCAAACACCTGCACACCATCACTGGACACCGATGGCCAGACAGCATAATTTCCAACGATGCACTATACAAGATGTGTAATACGTCGTCGCTGTCTGTAAAAGTCGCCCAGCAAAGATGGTCCGTGTTTGGCCATGTGCTAAGGAAGCCAGAAGAGACACCAGCACAGAGAGCCTTGGAATTCGCCCTACTCGGAGCCAGCCAGTACAAAGCCAGGAGAGGACGTCATTGCATAAATCTGCTAAGTGTGCTATGAGGTGACCTCAAGAAAGCAAGACTCGGTACACTCAAGTCAAGAATGGACCTGAGGAAGCTAAGGATTTCGGCTGAGGACAAGACACAGTGGGCAAAAGCGAAGAAGGACTGAGTGCAGCTGTAGGATGTTTCTACTACTACAGCCGCAGAATACAGTAATCATACTTACATCCATCAACAATGAGGACAGGCAAGACATTTAACTGTATGCCTGCAGAATTTCTGCAGCCTACATTTTTGATGTGGTTTACATTTACCAGGAACTGACCTACCAATAAGCATTTGCCAATTAGTCAAATGCTAGTATTAGTAAGATTGAAATCTGGTTACCCGTAATAAAAAGCAGGATTGGCTAAATATTTGGCTAATGATTAAAATCATATTAGTATACATAATTTTTACGTAGAGAACCATTAAATTAATTGTGAAGAACATCTTAAGATAAATATTTATGTAATTAGTTCTTATATTATGTTTTAATTGTAACCAAATAAACCTTGAAATCCTAATATCTCAGATTAAAAGCACCCATATAGGTCAGCGGTTGAATATTTTGAAACAAATTTAACTCGAAGCTATTGTTGCCTTAGTCAGCTACAGCTTCTATTCTAATTAGTTTTAAAATATTCAACATAATCTTGTATTAATGGTATGTTAAGTGTACGGTTGAAATGGTGGTCAGGTGGTGATGGATTGCCATCATCTCAAAACATGGACTAAAATAGTTAGGATTTTGCTCAGAACAAGAATAAATTTTTCCAGTCCACGCGACGTTGATATATTTTTCGGTCAGACCGCAGTAAGGTCAAAAGTGTCTATTTTGCAAACAATGTAATTGTTGCTGAAAGCTGTTACATTTAAATTTTTGACAGTAAAATTGGCATACGTCTTCGGGACCCAACAGTTACGCATCAACCCAAGTTCGGAAAAGATCGCTCCATTAGAGTTATTGAAAAATGATTTTAAAATGTCTATTTTGAAAACAATGTTGCTGAAAGCTGTTGCTGTCACGTTTTAGCCTTTAGCCACAAAATTGGCATGCATGTTCAGGACTACATGGGCAAGTTTCCACCCAAGGTTGGAGAACATTGCACCAGTAGGACCTGCCAGCGATATGAACAGGCTAGGAGATGCTTCTGGCCTATTGATTTAAAGTATCTTTTGAAGAGAAGATCAGAGGAGACAGAGACAGTTTGATGAACACTTCAGCTTTCATGCACCAAATAAGGAAAACAGTCTAAGATTACTGTCATGAGAAAGATGAACGGAAGAAGAAGTTATTGAAGAATGCGTAAAAATTATATTTTGAAAACTGTTGCTAAAAGCTGTTGCTGTTGGGTTTTAAGCCCTAAAATTTGCATATCTCGGGACTCCAGGGTCATACTTCCCTCCAAATTTGGAGATGATCCCTCCAGTAGAACCAGAGTTATTCAAAAGTGTCTTAAGAACAACAACAACTAGATTGCACTCGTGGGAGATGCTGACTCACCTCTGCTCTGTCTTGACAATGCGCTTAGCGACCTAACCCCCGTGACCTAGATACTTGATCCATTGACCTGAATCTCAAAGCAATCATAAGCCGTCGCAATATGAATACGTGCGTGAAATCTGGTTGTTTGACCTTGCTTTCCAGAGTTACCTGTATGGCCAAAAATGTTTATTCCAGTATGCACTTTGTGATGCTGTGACCTACATGTAGATATTTGATGCTTTCTCCTGAAACTAATAGAACTTCTAGCCACCTATAGTATGAAATGATGGGCCAAATTTGGTGATTCTACCTACTTGCATTCCCGATTTATGGCTTAAAATGTGTATTTTTGGAGGCCTAGATATTTGAACAATTGATCTGAAACAAAGTTTTCCCTCTAGCCAACCACAAGATGAATGTATGTTACCGATTTGGCAATTCTACTTTCTTGCCCTGCAGTTATTACTGTATTTCGGGATACACTAAGTGACCCAGAACCTGATTTTTGACCTTTTGACCCCAAACTAAAACGTTTCCTAACCACTCCTAATATCAATGTATGTGCCACATTTGGTGATTCTACCTACTTGCGTTCCTGATTTATGGATAAAAATGTGTATTTCAGGATGCACTAAGTGATACTATGACCTCAATTTTTTACGCTTTGACGCCATTCTAAAATGTTTCCTAGCCAGTCATAATATCAATGCATGGGCCGAATTTGGTGATTCTAGCTACTTGCATTTCAGATTTATGGCTAAAAGTTGTGTATTTCGGGATGCACTAAGTGACCCTGTGACCTTGATTTTTTACCCCAAAGTAAAAAATTTTCTAGCCACTCATAATATCAATGTATGTACCAAATTTGGTGATTCTACCTCATATAATTCCCGAGATATGCCTCGGATAAACATACACACACAACGCATGCACACACACACACGCACACGCATGCACGCACACACACACTACTCACACTGGCCTTGGGCGGCGTGAGTAACAAGAAGCACTCCATGCTCACATATACCCTTGTGCCTAGAGACGCGGGTAAAACGTGTAGTTGGCTAATCTATTGGCTAATAATTTGTGAAAGCCAGGTCTGTCCCTGATTTACCTCTGGATATGCTGAATATTTTGAAATCAATTTGCCTGAAAGTTGTTGGTGGTTAAAGGGAAATTCCAGTGAAAATCGGGAATAAGTCAACTAAAAATATACTATAATCTGAAATAGTTGCCACAAAAAAATATATAATACACTGTTCCATTGCCGAGAAATAATAAAATGAATATGCCCAAAACGCTCGAAAACGTGACTCCTCGCAACGAGAGCGAGAAACCGTGGGATTATGACGTCAACGACACACCAGCAAAATATCGCCAGCGCTTTTAGATTTACCTGTTTATTTCGCGTTATGAAGGCCGAATATTAATTAACCCTTTAATGACAAATTTCTGTCAGGAAAATCAGAATATTTCCTTATTGAATGGCCATTTGCAGGCCAAGCGAAGACTATTTTTGAAAATTTTACCACTGGAACGGCTGGCTCGGTTACTGAGACAGTTGTTTTAGTTGTAAATTCTCAAAATAGCCTTCTTTTGACCTGCGTCCTCAACTTGACGATTGCAGAGGCCAGTGCTGGCGTGAAATGGTTAAATCGCATCATGTCCGCATGACAAGCATGGGCTTGTAGTAATAGAAATGATCATGGAAAGGGTACGGAAATTCACATTTTCAGATACCGTATCCACAGAAGCATCCGCATGAAAAGGGGCTAACTGAAAGATGGCTTCATAACATCGGCACTGGATGGATATCTTCCACATTTAAATTTGGATGACACAAGTTTAGAACATATAGTCTGTATAATTTAAAAATAATGTGTCATGCATTTCAAAACAAAAGGCGCGGTGCTTAATTTTAATATAACAGAATCAAACTCGACAATTACCGTCGTATTTGCTTGCATCAATTGTAAAACGGGATTTGCAAACCAAAATGAAACGATGTCGCTGATTGCCCGGTTGGTCAATTATAGGCAACCGCTTAGCGGCTTACTTCGTAGACGATAGTAGGTGACAGCTAGTAAATAATGACACGTGTACGCTAGACATAATTAGTAGTTTAGTGCTTTCACACTATTGAAATCCAGCGTTATTAATCATTTACAACGTTTACTCCCAATTTTAAAATAACTGCTGAGTGTTGAATATTCTGAATAAAATTTTCCTGGAATTATGTTGCAGTAGCTTCCAAACTAATTAGTTTCACACAATAGGCCTATGCAGGATAAATTTTAAGCTTTCTGGTTTTCTGTCCTTGAAAGGGTTAACTAATTGATCCTAAATTTTCTAATGTTGACCCATATTTACTGCCTGTTGAATATTTTGAAACTGGAATTTGACTGGAAGCAGAAGTTGCAATAGCAACAGCTTTCAGAGAAATTACATTCAACATTTATTCAACTAACATATTTTTCAAGAATTTGTTGTAGCTGGTTGATTGCAAACATGCTCCTGGCATAACCCTTCAATGTTTTTTAAAAATAGAAATTGCCCATAAGAAAACAATTTTTGACAATTTAGCACTACAATGACTGGCGCGATCATCGGGACACTAATTGCACTTTAATTTCCTTCAAACACTGGCAAAGTGTCAGTTGTTTAGCCAGTACGCTAATTATCCACGAGATGCAGGATTTGCCTCCCCTGGTTACGGCTATCCTCGTATCCTCGATCGGGCAAACAGAGTAGGTGTGTCGGTGACGTCAGCTGCTTGTCCAAGATGGCGCCTCTATCTACTGGTTACTTTAGCAATTTAAATTGAGGATATCTTTTTTATTTGTTGGCATAAAATTGTGCTCTTGGTCTCAAATTAATGCGGAAAATTAGTACTTTACGTCAGATGCATAAAATCCCCCAATGCAAATTTGTTGGTGATTATACAGGTAACCTATTGAGTATTTTGAAACTAATTTGACTGGGAGCTGGCAGCAACAGCCCCTATCAAGATTAGTAAATAGAATATTTTCAAAATATTCAATAGAATATTTATTAAATTGTAAGTTTATCCAAGACATACAATTCGTACAGTACATATAGTGAAAGACTGATTTTTCCGACTAAGATATTTGTCATTATGATCCATTGTGATGATCAGCTAACTAGTGACGTAATGTATTATGATGTCATATAATTGCGTAACAGATCAGATGTCTCAATTACTCAGAATTCTTGTTTAACCCTTTAACACTCATATCAGCCAAAAACGGCTTCTGCAGTGGTCTTGAAAAATGACCATTTGCCGACCAAGAGAAGACAATTTTTGAAAATTTATAACTGGAATGACTGGCTCGATAACCGAGCCAATCATTCCAGTGGTAAATTTTGAAAACTTGTTTTTTGTCTTGGTCTGCAAATTGACATTTTCTATGAGAAATTTGAAATTTTCTTGAAAAGAATTTATGCTTATCCCTTTAACACTTATATCAGCCAAAAAATGGTTTCTACAGTGGTCTTGAGAAATGTCAATTTGAAGACCAAGAGAAAACCATTTTTTTTAATTTACTACTGGAATGACTGGCTCAATAACTGAGCCAGTCATTCCAGCGCTAAGCTTTCAAAAATAGTCTCTTGCTCTGCAAATTTACATTTTCTTTGAAAAAATTGAAATGAACAAATTCAAGGCTTAAAGGGTTAAAGTTCATATCAAGAGCTTTAACTCGGTGTCACCAGTTTGGTTGCATTTATCTGGTAGTTTCTGTCTATATACTTGTAGTGGTGGGTAATCTACAGCTGTAATATGTACTAATATAAGATAGTAATGGTCTGTTGGTTATGCACAAAACACTTGCCTGGACATGTACTTCAATCAGGCTCTGTTCACTGCCTCAGTGCCTTGGACATTATCCAAAAATCTGTCCTCATAATAATCGCTTTATAATAAATTGTAATGTAATATGTATATGGATCAAAAGTTTCTGACAGACACAGGGGTATGTTTCAATAAAATCACATTAATACTTGTTAACGATCGTGTTCGTTCACGGCTTGACTAGAAAATACGTGTATCTAATAGAGATAGTGATATTGTTTTGTATATATTTATTTGACTTATTAATCTGGTAAGGATATGTTACAAAATTTGCTGTCATAATTATATTCACAGGTATGCAGTTTTCTAATCAATCTGATTTTAATTAACTTTTTCATATTACATACATGTACAGTAAATTCTTGATGCTATATGGAATACTCTGTAGAATATTTTGAAAATAATTTGATGGGAAGCTGTTGTTGTCTTAGGCAGTTGCAGCTTCCAGTTGAATTATTTTCAAAATATTCAACAGGCTTTCTGTATGACTTCCATAGCAATTGATAATATAGTATTTACCCCCTTGGAAAGGTTCTAGGGTGTTTAGGGATTCGTACGTACAGATTTAGAATATAACTTAATAGTCCTAAGACAGATGTCGAATTCATGTTTCATTAGTTTTTGTCCATATTTGCCAGAGTTATCCTCCATGAAATTTTTTTAACCATTCTTTGATCTGCGATGACTTAAGTTAGACCTAACAGATTTGAAACAAATTCAGCAGATTTGAACCAAGCTTGCATTATAGCTTAATTCTACCGCGGCAGATGGCAAATTCATGTTCCCTTAGTTTTTGTCAATATTTGGCAGAGTTATCAGCCTTTAAAAAAAAAATTTAGATTAATACTATTAAGACAACAGTCAAGTTCCTGTTTCATTATTTTCCGTTAACATTTGCCAGAGCTATCGTCCTTGAATAATACAAGGTTTATTAATTTGACATCATTCCCTTACAACAAACACTGTAATGTAAGCACATATGTATTAGTTATGTGCAGCAGGAAAGTGAATTGCCCAGATTCCTTACATCTCATGTTAACAAAAGCGAGATTTATGTTGCTTGCAATGCCTTGTTCAATTTACCTTACCACTCTGATGTCAAAATTTTTAAATTTCAAATTAAAGTAAAAGATGAACGTGTTTATTTTTCAACAAATTTGGTGGAAGATGGTGCTGTCGTAGACAACATCTTCCACCAAAATTGTTGAAAAATGTACACTAGTTTCTTTGCTATTGACACTGTAAAAGTTAGAATTTATTGACATCAATGGTTAAACCATTTCATCCAGTGTTTTGTAGCGTACATCCCCACTCTTTGTGGGGATTATGTATGGTCGTCCGCACATGCATGCATATGTGCAGATTTTGGTCATGGTTCACTAACTAATATCGTCTACTTAACCCTTTAGTGGTCAGACCAGTGAGTTATCTTGCGAAATGTTCATTTGTTGGACAAGAGACCATTTTTTGAAAATTTATCACATAAATGCCTGGCTTGATAAATGAGTCATAATCCAGTCATTCCAGTGGTAAATTGTCAGAAATAGTCTTCTTCGCCTGCAAATAGGATATTCAATCGGTAAATAATTTGATTTATTTGACCAGATGTCTATATTTGTTCAGGTCAAAAGGTCATTGAAGTTATTTCTTAAAAAAATACCATTATCTATAATTACATACATATACATGTATATATAACTGTTGCATCCAGCCTCTCAATGGTCTTTAGGAATGTTCATTTGCAGTCCGAGAGAAGAATATTTGTGTGTATTTTCAAAGATTTGTCACTGGAATGCCTGGCTCGAGATAACCTTTTCTTAACCTGCTAATGGACCTTCAGTAAGCAAAATTATAAATTTTCCAGACCAATCCTGATCAGTAAAGGGTTAAAAATGTGAACCTATATCTTCTCTCTCACCATCTGTTATGTACTGCTGAATTCTCAGCTTTCAGCTCACGTGACACAAACTGCCAAACCTTTGCTTAAATCCATGTAGAAGTTACGACTGGCACCTGTACAGCAACCTTGTCTTTCATTCTTTACTGGTCAGCAGCATTGGTAGAAATAAGATCACAAATTTTGTTTCGTGAATGTCAATTTGCAGGCTAGTGAACCAAGTTTGTTCGAACAGAGAACCCTCTTTCTCTTAAGATTTGGTCTGGCAGCCATCTTGGATGACCTATTTTTGCCAAAGCTATTTTCCTCTAAATCCGGCCAATATTTAGGGACAATTAGGCACAAAGGTCCATGCTAAGGGCCGAGTTAATAGACATATGATAGGTGAAAAAACATAGACTAATCAAAGTAGAGCCTGTCTTAGATGGATTTTAGCAGCAAAAATGGTGATACACACGTAATGTACCAGTATATAATTTGGAGGCTGCTGAATACAGACAATGACAGATTTGACCCTGGAATTTGATTGGTCAATCAGGTTGTTCAAAGCAAATCTGATTGGTTCAATTTTTCAGTAGTCATCTTGGAATATTTGCTATTTTTTAACACCTTTCAATATCTTTTGCGAATCCGATTGATAATGATATGAAATACACAATTTTGAGCAATAGCTGAACCAGAGAGTCAAAGCATGAGATGGAAGATATTATAGTCAAGATGGCTTATGAGTAGATGATCAATTGAGGGAATCGACATTCATATTTTAACCCTTTAATGGCTAATTTTGGTCAAGAAAATAAACATATTTGCTTTTTCCTTGTCCATTTGTATACCAAAAGAAGACTATTTTTGAAAATTTACCACTGGAATGACTGGCCTAGTTACTGGGCCAGTCATTCCAGTGGTAAATTTTCAAAACACTTGGCCTGCAAATGGGCACTCCTCAAGACCATTCCAGAGTCCGATCTTGGCCGGCTTCACCATGAAATGGTTAAAGAGAGCTTAACTTTAGCAGAGCAGTCATTCAGACTTGTTAGGTGACCTATATCTGTGAGGCTTAACTTTAGCAGAGCAGTCATTCAGACTTGTTAGGTGACCCATATCTGTGAGGCTTAACTTTAGCACAGCAGTCACTCAGACTTGTTAGGTAACCCATATCTGTGAGGCTTAACTTTAGCAGAGCAGTCATTCAGACTTGTTAGGTGACCCATATCTGTGAGGCTTAACTTTGGCAGAGCAGTCATTCAGACTTGTTAGGTAACCCATATCTGTGAGGCTTAACTTTAGCAGAGTGGTCATTCAGACTTGTTAGGTGACCCATATCTGTGAGTCTAGTTCGCTCACTTGGGTGAGCTTATACAATCGTGATTTATCTGTCATTTGTGTGTCAACCATTGTGGCACATTTCTCAATTTGTTAATGGATTAAAACCAAATTTAGCAGATATGTTCCTTTTATTTAGGCAATATCTATTTGGGCTGCCGGTACAAAGAAGAAGTGGCCAGGCCCCTAAATACTATACTTATGCCCCTTGCTATATTTGCAAAGTATTGAAGCCTATGGGGAAAATACGTTGTGGCACATTTTGTCATTTATCGATGGATTAAAATCAAACTTGGCAGATATAGTCCTTTATCTATTCGAGCTATGAATATTAAAGTGGTTACGCCCTTAAACAAGCGGCATAACTCTGGTTCATTAAGGCATTTTTGGGTATTGAACCTTATGGGGAAAATACATGTCTCTCATCAATTTTTGATGAATTAAAACCAACTTTAGCAGATGTGTTCCTTCAGCCAAATATCTATTTGAACTATCAATGTAAAGAGGTCATGCCTTTAAACAAGGACCTTAACTCTAGTTCATTAAGACTAAACTATTGAACCCTATGTTGAAAAAACATTTGTTTCGTCAATTGTTGATGGATTAAAAGAAAATTTAGCAGATATATGTATTTGGACTTTGAATATGAAGAGGCCGCAGCTTTAAACAAGGGCCATAACACTGGTCATAAAGAC
The DNA here is from genome assembly GCA_034401795.1 of Chaetoderma sp. LZ-2023a. Taxonomy (NCBI): domain Eukaryota; kingdom Metazoa; phylum Mollusca; class Caudofoveata; order Chaetodermatida; family Chaetodermatidae; genus Chaetoderma; species Chaetoderma sp. LZ-2023a. Next base: position 53,311,870 of record CM067367.1, read on the forward strand.
TAAAATATTAATTTAAAAAAATGACTAAAACCAAATTTAGCGAATATGTTTCTTAGGCAATATCTCTTTGCCCTATGAATATGAAAAGGATGCGACTTGAAATAAGGGTTATAACTCTGCCTCTTTAAGACAATTTTAAATATTGATCCCTATGGGAAAAATGTATCTGTATCAAGTTTCGTAAGTTGTTAATGGATTACAACAAGATTTGGCAGAAAGGTTCATTTAGTACACTTTAATCATTTGAACATAGTGTCAGGAATGGCTGCTCCATTGATCAATGATACTTTTCCCATTGTCAATAATGCCAATATTCTTGCGTTTCATCATCCAAATTTTTGATTACAGTGTCCATTGGCCATTGGTTAAATGTCAGTTTTGTGACACTTGAACCCTTGCTCATTAGTGTCAGGAATGGCTGCCCCATTGATCAATGGTACTTTTCCTGCTGGTTTATAATGTCATGGATATGATCATTATTGCATTTCGTCATCCAAATTTTGTGACCATTGTCCCGTTGGTAAATGTCATATGCTGGGTCAATAATGTCAGGGATGGCTGTCCCATTTGCCAATGGTATTTTTCCTGTTGGTCAGGAATATCAAGGACACTAATATTTTTGTATTACCGGATCAAAATTTTGCAAGTTGATAATAATGTCAGGGATGTCTGCCCCATTGATCAATGGTACTTTTGCTTTTGGACAATAATATCACGGATGCCAATATTCGTGCATTTCCTCATCCAGATTTTTAACTGACCATTGTCCCATTAGTAAATGGCATCTGTTAATACACTTGAACCATTTAATAGTAACTAGTGTCAAGATTGGCTGCCCCATTTATCAATGTGTAGGGGGTCCATCGACTCATAGGCTCTGCCTTTGATGGACTGCCCAATTGTGATGTTTGTAGATTGTATATTAAGCATGAAATAAATAATCTTGAATCTTGATGTGAGCAACAGCGCTACACAATAGATGATTAGATTAAGCGTTTAATGGTTTAAACTGGCCTCTGGAGTTGTCTTGAGGGATGTCCACTAGATGACCAACAGAGGACTATTTTTGAAAATTTGCCACTGAAATGACTGGTTCAGTTATGGGCCAAAAATTCCAGTGTCAAATCTTTCAAAAATAGTCTTTTTGTAGAATGATCAAATGTCTTTTTTTCCTGACAAAATTGTATCATTGCAGTGTTAAGTAAATCAAATATTGTAATATGTGCTCAGGACCATTGACTATTAGCATATATCTGTACTCTTCATTTTCCAGGCTCGTACCAGGAACATTTAGTTTAAATTCTGTGAAGTTTCATCTTAGAGATCATGTATTCATCTCCAACTACGCCGAAAGGAAGGGTAAGTTCTTACCCACCAGTAGCTCTTTAGTGGTCTAGTCTGTCAAAAAATGTCTTCGGCAGTGCGCTGGAAAAATTATGACCATTTGTAGACCAAGATGTAATCTTTCCTGATAATAATGCACCACTGGTAATATGTATGCAGCTTAACCAGTCATTTCAAATTTTTGTCTAAAATATTCTTCTTACTATGTAAATGAACGTTTGCTATGAAAAATGAAAATCCAGCTTTTCTGGAGAAATTTGAACCATTAATGGAGGAATCCAGTTTTTGCTATGCCCTGCCCAATTTCAGCTAAGCTCCACCCACAGTTCGCCCGTGTTGGGATCGATCGAGCGCTGAACCCCCTGACTATCAATTTCCAGAAAACTATACAGATAAGCTGTTGAATATTTTGAAACTAATTTGTCTGCAGTCAAATTAGTTTCAAAATGTTCAACAGCATGTTTATTAAATAGTATAAAGACATACAATTCGTACAACAATGCTTACTCCATCATCAATTAAGCGTTCCTGATTAACGTAGCTATGTCATTTGTGATGTAATTGATTATGATGTCAGCCTACAAGTTACGTAGTTGATTATTATGTCATATGATTAATGGATAAACTGGAATCTTCCATTGATCAACATAAATAGTACTGTACATGTATGTTTACATTTGAAGCTCAGTCATGTCAGTATAATTCGTGTTTCGCACACATATTGAAATCTTAATCAATAATATCTTGACAACAAAAGGATTAAACGTTTTTACATTGCATCGCATTACAGTCAGTAACCCTTTCACTTCCCTGAAAATTCCTAAAAAAGTAAATTCTTTATGATATAAAACTTATTCTATTGAATATTTTGAAATTAATTTGACTGGAAACTGCAGCTTCTAATCAGATTAATTTCAAAATATTCAACAGATTTCTTGTGTGGTCGCCTTGAAAATAAGTTATAGGGAATTCAACGGTTAAAGGGGACAGGTTGTATAGAGATTCCATATTGTCAAGCGTGTCTTGTAACTTTGTATGTAGACCAGTATATGTATGTATTTCAGCGTGCTGAGCCCGTGTTCAAGACACCAATGTCTTACAGTCCCCATGTGAAGCACTCACGCCTTCAGCCATCACCATCTCGTGTGGAAGTTTGGAGACATCAGCTTGGCTTGGATGGTTAGTTAGTGTAATAACATAAGACTTTCTATTCAAGTTTCTATTTTTACTTTCCTGACCCAATTTAACCATTAAAGCTATAGACATGATAGACAGAAGGAGTTGGCTATCCTACATGTCCTAGAGTTGATATGTAATAAATAAACAGGTGCAAGCCTGCTACAGTTGCGATATCGAAAGCTTTACTGAGTGTCACATATTTTACTGGCAGACTAACTGACTGTCCGGACCGGATGTCTGACATACTGACTAAGCGACCGACAGGCTTAAATAATAGTTGTGACTCACAACTAAGAAAACTCGAGAGAAGAAAGTGATGTGTTTAGTTGGCCTATATCTGGTCCCTATTTTCTAGCATGTCTATGTCTCAGGCCTACGTAGGCTTGGTACTGTTGTATTTTAATCCATTATGGGTAACCTACCCAATTTTTACATGTACACATTTATAAATACTCTTAAATGGAGATAGTCTAGTAGATTAAGTAAAAATCATTCAAATTGTGAAACGATTACCAAATTTGGCATGTATGAAGTTTTAGGTATACTCTCATATAAAAGCAGGACAGACGCGATTGGGCCCATCGGGAGCCATCATCTTGCAATTTTGTAATAAAGTGCCATGGGTAATATTATAAAGTCTCATTTAAAGTAAATTTGAATTTGAAAATTGGAAACGAAAATTTCTCGGCTTCAATTATACACAGATAATTGATTCAAGAGTTTTTAAACGTCTAAATAAATATGTATCTGTAAGATATATTGCCGATTTAGCGCAACAACTACTAATTATACTCTACAAGACAATCAACGCATTGCCATTTTCAAATAATTTACCCTTTGCACTGCACATTGTCAGCACCTGCCCTAGCCATAGTTAACAGTCTTATGCCTTGTAGTGTATAATAGTTTGTGAGTCTTTGTCGGCATACACAATGTCTAAAACGTGTAAGATTGTAGATCCTAGTGCAAGTACCTCTCAGTGTTTAGAAAGTCTGGACTCATCAAATGTAACAGACTGACAGCTTTGTGTTCTCTGCCAGACAGAAACAGATGAGAGATTAGTGGATCCTGGACTATGTATATATAAGCGGAGTGATAAGAACTGTGGCTATAAATGTATTGCTGAAAACCTGTATCAGTTCTACAATCTCAATTGCTTACCCATGAAAATAGATGTTTCCAGAATGGACACTGGTGAAGGTATTGAGACAACTCTTCGGACAAACAAAACACGATGGCATAAAAGTTGTCGAAATAAAATTGATAAGCAAAAGCTTCTGCGTGCTCAGAAAAGAAAAGCCAAAGACGATGAAGAACCCGAACAAAGTCCAGTTAAAACCAGACATACTTCTGTAGCAAGTTCAATGAAAAGAACAGAAAATTGTTTCTTCTGTGATGAAGATGGCACTAATGAACACCGTCGCAGTGCATTGACATTAGCAGTTGATCACCGTGTTCGCGACTATGCCTACATATTACAGGACTGAAAACTTCTAGGCAAGCTTTCAGAATGGGGTATGCCTGCTTTAAATGCAAGATACCATCTCAGTTGCCTGACTGCTCTGCACAATCATGTCAGACAGCACCAGACAGAAAGCACCAATACTGACCTAAATATGAAGACTGATAGTCTAGTATTGGCAGAATTAATTTCATACATAGAAGAATTCCGGCAGGACAAAACACTTCCAATTTTTATACCCTGCAAAATATTTTGCGCGGTATTATGTAATGGCGCCATCCATCCGGGCGGGCATGCGGGCGGCAGAGTGGTTTCCGGATGATAACTCCGTTACCGTTTGTCGGATCGCATTGAAACTTCATAGGGTGGTTGGACTAGGTCTTGGGAAGAAACCTATCGAAATCGATGATGATCCGAAATCCAAGATGGCCGCCAGGCACTGGTGGCCATCTTGAAAATTGGTTTTCCAGATGATAACTCCGTTACCATTTATCGGATCGCTTTGAAACCTCATGGAGTGGTTGGACTAGGACTGGGGAAGAAACCTATCGAAATTAACAATGATCCGAAATCCAAGATGGCTGCCAGCCACCAGTAGCCATCTTGAAAATTGGTTTCTGGATGATCACTCCGTTACCGTTTATCAGATCGCTTTAAAACTTCATAGAGTGGTTGGCCTAGGTCTGGGGAAGAAACCTATCGAAATCGATGATGATCTGAAATCCAAGATGGCCGCCAGCCACAGGCGGGCATCTTGAAAATTGGTTTCCGGATAATAACTTGTTACCGTTTATCGAATCGCTTGAAACTTCATAGAGTAGTTGGACTAGGTCTGAGGAAGAAAGCTATCGAAATTGACAATGATCCGAAATTCAAGATGGCTGCCAGCCACCGGTGGCCATCTTGAAAATTGGTTTCCAGATAATAACTGTTATCGTTTATCGGATCGCTATGAAATTTCATAGGGTGGTTCGACTACCTCTGGGAAAGAAAACTATCGAGATTGACAATGATACGAACTCCAAGATGGCTACCAGCCACCGGTGGCCATCTTGAAAATTGGCTTCCAAATGATAACTCTGTTACCGTTTATCGGATCCCTTTGAAATTTCATAGAGTGGTTGGACTAGGTGTGGAGAAGAGACCTATCGAAATTGACGATGATCTGAACTCCAAGATGGCCGCCAGCCATGGGCTGCCATCATGAAAGTTGGTTTCTGGATTTCATTTATTGGGTCACTTCCTACAGTCGTTGGAATATGTCTGGTGAAGAAACTTATCAAAATTTACGATAATCCGAAATCTAATATGGCCGCCAGTCAGTGGCAGCCATCTTGAAAATTGGTTTCCGGACGATACCGCCTTGACCGTTTAACAGATCGCTTTGACACTTCATAAGGATGACGGGTCTGATGGTGCTGAGGAAGAAATAAATATTTTCTTCTTCTTTTCGATTGCTGGTATCACACTTGGAGAGCCGTTCTCAAGATGAAATCTGTGGTTTTCTGCAGTTCTTCCACAGGCCCATACAGCTTTTCAAGAAAAGAGGTTGACAAAGGCCAGATCTCTTCTCTCAGCAGCTGATACGTACTGCAACATTGAAGTATGTGCTCTGTGGTCTGTTCTGCTTCTCGACAAGGACAAGCGGGCGATGTCGTAAGGTGGAACCGCCTGTACATGTGTTGGTTTAGTCTGTTATGTCCAGTTCTGAGAGGAAAAATGGGCACTTGCTCTGGCCTCGAGAGATGTTACCGTTTATCGGATCCCTTTGAAATTTCATAGAGTGGTTGGACTAGGTGTGGAGAAGAGACCTATCGAAATTGACGATGATCTGAACTCCAAGATGGCCGCCAGCCATGGGCTGCCATCATGAAAGTTGGTTTCTGGATTTCATTTATTGGGTCACTTCCTACAGTCGTTGGAATATGTCTGGTGAAGAAACTTATCAAAATTTACGATAATCCAAAATCTAATATGGCCGCCAGTCAGCGGCAGCCATCTTGAAAATTGGTTTCCGGACGATACCACCTTGACCGTTTAACAGATCGCTTTGACACTTCATAAGGATGACGGGTCTGATGGTGCTGAGGAAGAAATAAATATTTTCTTCTTCTTTTCGATCGCTGGTATCACACTTGGAGAGCCGTTCTCAAGATGAAATCTGTGGTTTTCTGCAGTTCTTCCACAGGCCCATACAGCTTTTCAAGAAAAGAGGTTGACAAAGGCCAGATCTCTTCTCTCAGCAGCTGATACGTACTGCAACATTGAAGTATGTGCTCTGTGGTCTGTTCTGCTTCTCCACAAGGACAAGCGGGCGATGTCGTAAGGTGGAACCGCCTGTACATGTGTTGGTTTAGTCTGTTATGTCCAGTTCTGAGACGAAAAATGGTCACTTGCTCTGGCCTCGAGGATGATGGTAGGCATCTTCTGATTGAGGTGTTCTATAGAGTGACTTGATGATAGTCTTCATCTCTGTATGTGTAACCATGTTTTCTGTCTGATTCTCTTCTGCACCCACCTTTGCCATCTTGTCTGCTTCCTCATTTCCTTGGACTCCACAGTGTGAGGGGATCCACTGCAATGCTATCCGAAAGCATTTGATGGTTTGTAGTGCTTCTTCAAGTTGTGGCAGCTTACCTTTGGTGATAGCCTCAAGGACGGAGCGGGCATCAGATAATATTTTCTGATAGCTGTCATTCATTGGTTTGTCATCATGGCGGGGTATTGTGCGTGGTTTGCGTAGCTCTTGTTAAACTGTGTGATTTAGTAAAACTATATGAAACACGATTGAGTATAACAGATCCTTGTTTTTCAGGGAAAGTGAACAGTACTAGACTGAAAGAAAGATTGTTATGTCTAATACCAGATTTGAGAGCTCAACCTCAAGGCGAGATGTCATTATGATGTTTAATGCAGACATTGGTGAGGCATGTTCATATAATTCTGATGATGCCGCAATTCATTTGGTACAGGTTGCGCAAATATTGAGGCAAGAAATCCTACAACATGACTATTTCTTTAATGGGATGCGAGGTTGAAACTGTCCTGTAGGTGGGGCTTAGAATACACCTTCCGTATCCTCTGCGTGTCGTAAGAGGCGACTAAAGGAGGTAAGGGTGAGGTAACCCTGACAGAAACCTCGAGTGCTGAAGACGGAGGTTCCAGGCCACACGGCGCACTAATAAACCATGGATCCACGCACTTAACGCTTATGATCATGTCGATAGTCACTTACAGGACTAGCGGGATGATCAGCGAACGAAATGAAGAAGAAGACTATTTCTTTAATGAGATGTGAGGTTGAAACTGTCGCGGAAAGTGTTCTCGCTCTTGTGAGAATGATTTTGCGAGGCACAAGTATTCAAGAGCAAAAGTAGTCACCAGATGCTGTAACAAAGGTACCAATACTGGGCTATGGTTTTGGAACTTGAACTACTCGCTATGCAGTTTATTCGCTCAGTGCGGGAGCGCAATTTTAATCTCTGTTCAGTGCCTTGGGAAGATAGTACCATGGATGTTCTCTTTGAGCCACACAAATTATGCCAGATGGCTGCCAATTCACATAAAAGGTATGGTTCAGCTACAGCAACAAGCAACATCAGTTCATGCAGAGTTCATAAGAGGACATTTTGCCATACAGAAAACAGCACATATCTTTTCTGCTATGTCTTTAGACCAAGCCCATGAACAGATGAATGAGAAGATCCAAGGTGATGGTAGCATAATAGGAATAACAAACACTCCATCTGCCTTGATAAGATGGATCACAGCTGGTCCAGAAGTGGCTAGAATTGTTCATGAGTTTGAAATTTCATTTCAGCTGCCTACTAAGATAATAACACAACACCATGATCAGAGTGTCTCAATTCAGTCTCAGTTTGTAGAACATGTCAAAGGTGTGGTTTCTAAGTTTGAAGAATATGGTAACCCCCTTCAGTGATACCAGCCCATACCATTGCAACCACACTTGGGGAGCAGAAGGCTAGATCATTGCCATTCTTCCATGCCTTCAGTGGCTGTGATACCTCATCCTCCTTCAGGGGCATTGGGAAGAAAACGGCTTGGGACATGGACATCATTTTTTTAAATCACGGAAGCATTTGTCAACCTGTCAGCCTCACCCGTTACAATCTCTAATGACATAATTGACAAGCTTCAACGTTTTGTCATTCTACTCTATGACAGAACTAGTGAGTGCAACCAGGTAAACCAGGCAAGAAGACTTCTATTTGCATAGGGAAGACAGCTAGATCACATATCCCCAACTAAGGTTGCGCTTACTGAGCATATCAGAAGATCGGCATATCAAGGAGGACACTGTTGGGGACAGGCACTCAAGGATCAACAGCAGTTACCAAACCAATGTGATTGGGAATGGACAAGGGATGCAAATGAACACTGGGCACCTTACTGGTCAGCCCTTCCTGAGGCTGCAAAGTCTTGCAAAGAATTAATCAAATGTGGCTGCAAAAAAGCTTGTAAGCCTCATTCTAAATGCATTAATTCTTCCCGTTCATGCACTGAACTTTTCACTTGTGGTAGCTCATGCTATAGATAGAGTGGTATTAATACACTACGAGTGCACAGATCAATTGAAATATGTGATCCCGCCAATGACATGCAAAATATAACAATTTCGTTGTAAATCCTGCTTTTTGCTTGTGTCGTATAGAATATTGATATACGGAAATAAGATATGTATTCGTAAATAATCACATCAGTTTCTTTGGATAGTAAAACATATAAAAAGTCACCTTATTCATCTATATATGTGTCCTAGAAGGTAGGGTATTATATAAATAAGTTTCGAAAGCAGCCATGATGAAATTCAAAATGGTGGCTAAAATATGTGTCTGATCATGTGTGTCCTGCTCTTATTGGATAGAGCATACAAAAATCTATACATAAGCCAATTTTCATGCTTGTTTCACATTTTGAACGATTTTGGTCAGTTTTCGACTGAACCTACTAGACTAAGAGAGGCAATGAGGACTGAAGGAGCATGTCTATGTTTCTAATGAAAGTGAGATATTATTGCACAGAGACGTGAACCACGGTCACAGGTTAAGAAAACCAGTACATTATACTCTAACCGCTGTTCCGTGATTTCCTTACTTGAAAACATGCCTGTCTAATTCAACCCTTTAACCCTTTCTTGACCAAACTGACCTCTGTAGTGGTCTTGGGGAATGTCCATTTGCAGGCCAAGAGAAGACTATTTTTAAACATATATCAGTAGAATGACTGGCTCAGTCGTTCCAGTGGTAAATATTAAAAAATAGTCTTCTTTTGTCCTGCAAATGGACATTCAATACAGAAATATTTTGATATTTTAAAATAAATTTAGACATTAAAGGGTTAATGGTAAGGATTTGTCTAGAAAATGGATATTTCTGCTTAGTGAATTTCCAGTCACAGGTCAAAAGAAGACGATTTTTGAAAATTTACCTCTGGAATCATTGACTCGGTTATCGAGCCTGTTATTAGTGATAAATCTTCTAAGATTGTCTTCTGGCCTGCAGATGAGCATTTCTCTAGACCACTGCAAAGAACAGTTTGGGCAGGCTTGATCATTAATCTGTTGAGCCCGATTAGAGATGTGACCTTTCAGACAGGTGTGTCTGTACTGGCTTGTTTATTTGTGTTCCAGATGATTCTAGTCCTGTCCAGAAGATGACGAGTTCAGATTCAGATGAAGAAAATCAAGCCCCCAATACACCACGAAGAAAAAATGCACCACTCTCAGGTATGTCACACAAAGAGTATCATGGTGTTCCATATTCTCGCGGTACTTACTACAATTCATCTCACAATAAAATTAATTAATTAATCTTCTCTGATTGAAATGTTTTTGGAATTTGAATGTCGGACCTAGTTACCGAATTGTTCACAAAGTAAAATCCAGTTTTGTGCAGATGAAAGGTTTGATATCATCTCGGGAAAGCACCTTGGTAGGTGATCGTATTTCTGAGGAGATCTACATATTCTCATGATAAACAAAGAATAGTATCTACAGTGGCCCAGTGCAGTCATAGCCCAGAGAAAATATCAAGAATGCTTTCCAGGTTAACAAGTCTTCAACAAAACACTATTAATTATTTTAAAATCGATCAGAATCCTGATTTTACCATATTGTATGCAGGAGGTCATGACATATTTTATCTGCAAGACGCGTGATTGGGAAACCCCTAAAATTATTACATGATAACGTATTATGATGTAGCGACTTTCTGAGCTTATTATAAATGGCGACCCTTATTTTTTCCATACACTTTAATCATCCAACAGCGAGGCGGAGTCAATGATCATGGGGCTTGATGATTTTCACTTCAAGAGTATACTTACCTCCCTAATACTTTTGATATTGCTAAATATTGGCTTTCACTCAATAAACACTCAGATTTAAAACAGTTAGGTGCCCCTACTGGGCAGGGAGTCAGAGCGTAGTCTGGCGGATGCCAGCCCCACCTCCGCGCATGCGCAGACTAGCACTTCCTCTTTGCTAGATTATTGGCAGAGAGATCACACATGTCTTTTTGTGCAAAAGCTTTTTCTTATTCTTAAACTGTTTAAGTGGTGTTATTTGGAGTGATAGTCACTTTTTTGGATGGCAGGAAGTAACACTTCGCCAAAGGAGGACTTAGGACCTTTAAATCAGGTGACTTCTAGTAAAATTAGCGAGTTTTCTTCCCGGTGTATTGTGTTTCCGGGACTCGCGTTTACCGTGATGAGCGCCTTGGTTAGTTGGTTTATGTCAACTCGGTGCTACCTAAGGCTAATTTCTTTTTCTGTTTATGTCCACAGGTCTGTATGACGCTAGGTGGTGACATCACAGCAGCAGAGAGTTAGTTTTCTCTCCACCATGGTTCCATTTCCTACTAATACTGTTAGGTTATCTAACCAAATGAAAAATTATGTCCAGTGAGTTGGAGGCCTAGTATAAAGGTCTTCTCACTTTGCCCTCTTGATCCAATTCCTTCCCCATGAGGTGGAGAGAGTTAAGAGGCGTGCAGATGGTGGAGTTCTCCGGTTCGTAATGTTGGATGGTTTGTCTATACAAAGTGTCAGGTATCTAGTTATTGATAATGTGGTGATGTTAATTATAGTAAACAATCAAAGGGAGATAATTAACATTTTTGCCAGAAAAGAGTTATCTATATGTATCTGATGGTTGTGTAGTCGACGTATCCATTCAGCATACAATTCGTCCTTGCACTTGGATGTTTTGTTGGGATCGAATTTTTCCTGTCACGGGATTAATGACGTCATAATCAGCCTGGCTATGTATTTATCAGCAATTCAAGTCGCTATGCTGGTTTCTGATGTATATTGATCTTTATGATCGTTTTCCTTCTCTTTGAGTTGGTTTGAGTGTCTAAGCTTAACTAGTTTGCTCATACTCCTTGTCCTTTGCCCTGTTTCAGGGACCGGGTTGCGCGTCCTGTGGACGTTTTCTACATGAAAAGTTCTGGCCTCATCTGTGCTATCAATGTAGCCCTTGTGGTCCCTTGGTTAATTGTGACATATGTAAGCACTGGGGGGGCGAGTTAATGTCCGAATTCTTGTGCTGCTTACAGGCGACGGACAAGGTGGTAGAGGAGGAGAAGAAGATGAAGCGGAAACGAGAGGTTGTAAGTAGGAAGGGTAAGGGGAAGGTCTCGTCCGCGGTGGATATGGAGGCCTTCCGGACCGAGATGTTGGGAGAGATGAAGAGGACAATAAAGGATTTGGTTCCAGGGTTGCTTCGTGGCATGCTTCCTGGACCAAATCCTTTACTGTCCTCATCATCGGCTTCGGAGCAGGTAATCCCCGCCTCTGGATCGGTTTTCCTTAGACCGCTTCCGTTGTTTGACGATTCAGAGGTGGCCCCATTAGAGGGGGCGTTCCACGGCCCTGGCAGCAGGCTTATTGCCGCGCCGAGAGGGGACCGTGGACGGTTGTCGCTGGAACCCGCGGGCTGCTTATCAGTCCAGGGGTATCCGCACGCCGCGGTGGCCAGTACCTCCTATGGCACCGTTCCTGGTCAGCCCGGGTTAGCTCTCTTTGCTGACCCGGGGTCTAATCTTTCTGACCAGGGTGATGAGGATTACCTGCTAGGGTCGCCGTCTGACGACGTGGACATGGATGAAGACGTTTGTGCACCCCTCGCGGGGAATACAGGCGGCTTCTTCCACGGTTTTACTCACCCTGGAGTAAAGTCCGCGGCTCAGGTGGTGGCCCAGGGCGCTGCTGATGGCCAGCGGTACCGCATACCTCGGCTTGCCGAGGGTGTTGCTGGTGCTGGCCGGGCCCGTGGTGGGGCGGTATATACCCCGCGCTCTGCCACGGTGCCTGCTCCTGGTCAAACCAGTGATATTGTCATGCCGGTGCTATCAGGCCCGCATGTTTTCCCTGGCTTGCCAGGTGTATCAGCGTACCCGCCGTCAAGCTCTGCTGCTTGCGCTCAGGAGGAAGACAAAGGACCCCGTCTTGTAGAGCGCTCGCAGTTAGCCACGGAGGAGGATTGGTCTGACGCTTGCCAGTGGTTGGTGAGCGTTAGGCCTGATCTGCCCGTGGAGCAGTCGCCTAGCCAGCGTGACCACAGGCCGTGGTTAGCTGGGAAACCGACTGCTAACGCTATGCCTTCTCTGCCGCTGGCGGAGCATGTCGTTGACATGTTCAAGGCGGCGGAGGCGTCCATTAACTCGAGTGGACGTCTCGCGAAGGCCCCTCGCGAGGTGGCCAGGCGTTGTCGCATCGTGCCCCTGGATTACCAGCGGTACGGTGTGGTACCCAAGCCCAGCGTGGATGACCGCGCGGCTTTGGGTGAGGATGCGCGGCCAGGCTCCCGTTCTGACACGGGGGTCTTGTGTTCGAACGCGTTGCGTTCGGCGAATGCCGCGTTGCGTGATGCGGAGGAGAGTGGGAGGGCTTCGATTGCCGCTCTGTCCCACGTCTCCCAGCTGTTACAGGGGGTAGTAACGGCATCCGCATCGCGCCAGCCAAGCCCGGTCACGGTCCAGCGAGCCATCCAGGATGGTATTAACCTGGCGCTGGACTGTATGACTCGGGCGGTGACCAGGAGTGTCGGGCAAGACGCACGTTTGCCCTGGACAATCTGTGCCCGTCTCAGGACCTGTACAATAGGCTACTCCGTACGCCTATGACGGGTCCTGGTCTTTTTGGAGGTGAGGGATGTCGCCACCTCCAGGAGACGGTCACCCTGGTGAATAACCAGAGGGCGCTGCGCGAGCAGTTTGAGGTGCTGCGTCGTGCTAACGTTCGCGCCGCGGCCCCTGCGTATCGTCCCCTGCAGGCTCGAGGTGGTGCTGGCCAAGTCAGAGGCCAGCCACCGTCGCAGCGTCGGCCTCGGCCGCGTGCGATTCGGCCAGCAGCGAGGGGGGCGCAGGTTCCTCAGGCGCCGTCAGCCAGGCAGCCTCCCGCGCACCAAGGTGCACGCGGGGCGGGGCGGGGCGCGCGAGGATCTGGGCGTGGTTATCGGTCCTGACAGGACGCTTACCGCGGTAAGAACCACTCCGGTGTGTATGGCGACGGAGACAGTGCCGCTCTTGCATGCCTTGTGTCCACCGCGGTCCCTAGGTGGACCGGTGGGAGGCCGGCTTGCCGGCCACATGCAAGAGTGGGAACGGTTAACTCAGGACCGTTTAGTCTTGCGATGGCTTTCCGTCGGGTATCATCCAGAGTGGATGACAGGCCCGCCGTCGCGACTGTCTCTAGTGCCAGTCTGGACTCCCATTCCGAGAGATCCAGAGCAAAGGTTGTGTATCGAGGAGGAGATAAATTCCCTCGTACAAAAAGGAGCTATTCAGCCGGCACAAAGGTGTCCGGGCTTCTATTCAACCCTGTTCTTAGTAACAAAACGCACCGGAGGGTGGAGACCGATTCTCAACCTCAAGCCATTGAACAAGTTCATCGAGACGCCCAGTTTCAAGATGGAAACGGTGCGCTCGGTGTTGGCGGGGTTGGAGAGGGGGATGTGGACGGCGTCGATAGATTTGAAGGACGCTTATTTCCACATCCCCATCCACGGGAGTTTCTGTCGCTTCCTGAGATTTGCATTCCAGGGCAGACAGTGGGAATTCAGGGTGTTGCCCTTCGGAATTTCCACGGCTCCTCGGGTTTTCACCCGTGTGGTTCTTGCGATCACAGCATGCCTCCGCAGGAGAAGCATAGCAGTCCACACGTACATAGACGACTGGCTGTTGAAAGCGCACACCCGGGAAAGTTTGTCGGCCAATCTGGAGATTGTTTTGAAAACTCTCACAGACTTAGGCTGGATGATCAATTTCCCAAAATCAGAGCTGACTCCATCCCAGAAGTTTGTTTACCTGGGGATGTTCTTCGATCTAGAGACAGGATATGTTTATCCTACTCAGGAGAGGGTTCAGAAACTCATCTCATTAATTCAGTCAGTGTGCGACAGTCGTCATGTCCTGGCACGGGTTTACTTGAGAATGCTGGGGTTGATGGTTTCATTGGAACCAGTCATTCCTCAGGCCGCCTTACGCAGGCGGCCGATCCAGTTATTTCTCATGACACAATGGACCCAGAGTACAGGTTCGCTGGACTCGAATGTGTCAGTGTTGGCGCCTCTCATTCACCACCTGCAATGGTGGTTGAATACAGAGAATCTCTTGCCGGGGGTTTTGCTAACCCCTCCCCACCCTCAGGTGACTGTGTATACAGATGCATCGATGGAGGGCTGGGGAGCTTGCCTGGAAGAGTCCACGATATCAGGGCTTTGGAATCTGGAACAGTCAAAGGAACATATAAATCTACTGGAGCTAAAAGCAGTAGTCCTGGGCCTGGAACATTTCTTACAGAAAGTTCAGGGCAAGATTGTTCTTATTCGTTCAGACAACTCAACAGTTGTGACTTACATAAACCGCCAGGGCGGAACGAAGTCGCCCAGTCTCTGTATGATGACATGGAAACTGCTTTGTTGGTGTCTGGATCACCAGATTACCTTGAAAGCAGTTCATATTCCGGGAAGGTTAAACCTGCTAGCAGACTCATTGAGCCGAAGGATGAGTGTTTTACCCACGGAATGGCAACTAAATCAATGTGTGGCGGATCGTCTGTTCGACCATTGGGGGAAACCCAACATCGATTTGTTCGCAACGAAGAAGAATGCGAAGATGACGACGTACGTCTCTCCGATTCCGGATCCAAGCGCTTTCGCAACAGATGCGTTAGCTATCAGCTGGGGGAGAATGTATGCATACGCATTCCCTCCAGCAATCCTGATTCCAAAAATTCTTCAGAAAATCAGACAAGAGGAATGCCAAGTGCTTCTGATCGCCCCGGATTGGCCAAGCCGATCATGGTATACGGATCTGCTGGACCTTCTGGTCTGCAATCCGGTTCCTCTGCCTCTGATGGACGATATTATCTTCCAGGGCAAGGCCCTTCACAACAATCCGTCAATGTTCAGATTGACTGCGTGGATGTTGTCAAGGAATCTAGAATTAAGGAGGGCTTTTCTGAGCAAGCAGCCATGTTTATGGCCAAAGCCAGGAGGGGGTCAACCTCCAGAGCATATAATTATAAAATCAACAGATTTGCAGAATGGTGCTCAAAAAGATGTATTGATCCAATGGATTCATCTATTCAAGTAGTAGCTGATTTCCTCTGTCACCTCTATGATGCCTATAGCCTCAAGCCTAACTCTATTGCTGGTTATAAATCAGCATTAATGTCTGTTATTCCTTGCTTGGCTAAGAGGGGAAGTGATGAAGTAAATACATTAAATGTATTAATTAAAGGCATGGGCAATCTAAGACCAAGGAATCCACCTGTGATTCCGTCTTGGAGTTTATCGCTAGTGCTTCAAGTACTAGGTGATAAGCCTTTTGAACCACTTAGTTCCATTTCTATGAAACTATTAACACTGAAGACGGTGTTTTTAATTGCTGCGGCCTCGGCTAGGCGTAGGAGTGAAATTCATGCCTTATCAGCCGAGGATGACCGTTTTGTGGTTTCAGGGGAAGGCCTTAAGCTGCTACCTAGGATTAATTTCTTGGCTAAAAATCAGTCGTTGAAATATCCAGGTCAACCTATTATTTTGCCTGCTTTAACTAGATATGATCCTAATTCTAAAGCATGGTGTCCCGTCCGGGCGCTGCGCCGGTACAAACAACGTACGGCGGAGTGGCGCACCGACCAGTCAGCGTTATGGTTGTCATATATTGAACCCCATGGCAGGGCTTCTAAGGACACCATTTCCAGGTGGATTGTGGAATGCATTCAGTTTTGCCATAAATCCGCCACCGGGAAGCAGGTTGACGTGGCCAAGGCTCACAGTGTCCGCGGCGTAGTGACATCCACGGCCCTATTTAATGGGGTCCCTGTGGATGATATTATGTCGGTGGCTCAGTGGCACTGTGAGTCAAGTTTTACAGACCATTATCTCCGTGACACCTCTAATCCTCTCGCCTTGTCGATTTTGAAAAAATAACTCGGTTTATATTTTTTGAGGAGGTTTTTCCTCATTACTTATATATTTCACAATTAATTTATGGAAACACCCACTTTTTTGGGCCTGCATCAGTCTTTACCAATGGGAAGATGATGTCAGCAGCCATTTTCAACAAGGTCAGTCTTGTTCATGTGTTGTCCGTTGTTGATTGTATTGTCACGATTACCCGTTATTAATATGGTGATGGTTTGTGTATTTGTGTGGTTCATTGTTGAGAGTTACGAAAATGGAGTTTTTTCGTCTCTGTCCTGTAGTACATGGCACTTGTACGTAGAGAGCGTATAGGACATTGAGGTCAGGCGACTCTTCCTCCCAGGAAGGAGGGGGGGGGGGAGCGCATGTGACATTCGGTCATCTCTCATACATCGGTAGTGTTATCCGATGGTTAGTCAAAACCTGACTGTTTTTCTTACAGTTTCAGAAGTTTAAGTGCCTTAAACGCAGAAAAGCGTATAGGGATGAGCTGGTCTTTTGACCTCGCCTCCCTCCCGCCAGATTCACTTTCGAATTCTGGCAATATCAAAAGTATTAGGGAGGTAAGTATACTCTTGAAGTGAAATAAACGAAATCTAGGATTTCTTTTTTCACGAGAGAGTTGATACTTACCTCCCTAGATACGGACCCGGCCTCTCCACCCCACAGAGGCTCGGTCTTCAGGCTCTTAATAGTTGCATGTGTGTCAGCCAATAATCTAGTCAGAGGAAGTGCTAGTCTGCGCATGCGCGGAGGTGGGGCTGGCATCCGCCAGACTACGCTCTGACTCCCTGCCCAGTAGGGGCACCTAACTGTTTTAAATCTGAGTGTTTATTGAGTGAAAGCCAATATTTAGCAATATCAAAAGTATTAGGGAGGTAAGTATCAACTCTCTCGTGAAAAAAGAAATCCTAGATTTCGTTTAGTCACCGACGTAATCAAATTAGCAGATGATGTGTTTCAGTCTGCTAGAAGTTTTGCATATTAGATTTTTGTGAGTTAGTGATGGTTTTAGGAAGTAAGGTTCAGGCGCGTATATTATAATGTTGACAGCAAGTTGTAGTGTCGGAATTAAAATGATACCACCTCCCTCAACTGACCGCCGTTCGGCGATCCGTGGCTATGGCCAAGAATATAAAACTCCCGTGCGGACCCCACTATCCGGGAGAACCTCCTCAGGATACCGGCCAGTGGCCAGCCTTTCTTATTCTGACCGGTATCCTGAGGTTTTTCTATCTGTGGGACACTTTTCTACCTATCCTACCTATCCTATCCTACCTATCCTAGCCCACCTATCTCCTACCCCACCCTGTTGCTATTCCAGCCGGCTGGTGTGTGTGTGTGTGTGTGTGTGTGTGTGTCTGTGGTGCTTTTACCCCGCACTGGGGAGTGTCGCGGTGGGTCTTTATCTAACCTGGTCATATTACCCCGGCCTAGTGTCTTACCTAGTTTCAAAATTTCAGGTAAGTTCTAGCGAGGTCTTTTGAGCGGATTTGAACCCCAATCTGCAGCCTGGGAATCCTATGCAATTCATTTCTCTATTGATTGATTGACCCACCGCAACACTACTAAAATCTCGCCTCTTAGTAATCTTATCTCTGAGCGTGAGTATTGCGGTTACTGCACTTATCAGTCTGACATCACTTCGAGACAACGCAGTAACAGCAATGAGAACACATAACTTATCAGCTATAATTACTAATGCATACATGGCCGAGGTAGTTAAGGCATGAGATCCTTGTCTTGTGTTTATTAGCAAACTTAAAAGCACAGGTTCAAATTTCGCTATTATCATGTGTGGATAACTCCGGCATTTGTGGTCCGATTTTAAAATGGTAAACAGTTTTGAAATTCTCGCTTCATTCCGGTCCTAATCGGTGCCAAGAACGCCGAGAATGAAGTGATTTCTCGGTACAATATAAGCATACATTCTCTCACAATACTGACACGTGGATCTGACGCATGCGCATGCGTGCTACACATTTGTAGTGTCAGGGTCAAAATGATACCACCTCCCTCAACTGGATTTCCATTTAGAGAAATGAGCCCCACCACCCTCTTAAGCCCTGGGGGGCTGAAAGTCCATTTAGAGACAAGTCTCCACAGTGATATACACCACTGATCGCCATCAACGACAGGGCCGGCTCTATTCTGTGTGGGCTCAAACAAACACGTAGTCTCTGCCAGAGTCACATCGGCATGATGGGACCACCCATAGGGGTTTCCATCTACCTTGACAACGCTCACCTGGGAGGAGGCTAAAGTGATTAGCATATGAACCACGGCAGACTCTGGCATGTTCACATGTTACACAGAGAATCTGGTGCTGAGCAGGGGTCTCCAGCAGACAACCACGGCCTACCCTCTCCACCCCATAGAAGTGGCAGACAGACTCGACCTCTTTACGTGGGTGAAAGCGGTCATAAATGTTTCTCCGCAAGGGGTCGACCCAAAGATTGTACTGGGGGTCATCCCGGAAGTGGGCCCACTTGGCATCCAATATCATGGCAGTCTCAGCACCCTGTGCCACTGCTGTAGATGCCAGCACGAGTAGTATGATGAGAGTCATGGCTATATATGAAGAGTTAAACTGAACAGAGTGAACCCCTCGAGAAATATCTGTCCCAGATCAAGCCCTGTTCCATCTGGATTGATAGTGATCTTCACCCCATCAGGGGCTGAAGCAGTTTAACAGCACCCTTGACTTTGGAGACATGTGACACACCATCTACCCGTAGGGTGCCCTCCTGGAGGTTAACAGCTTCTTCTGGTCCATCGAATGGACGACGCAGCAGGAGCTTTCCACCTGTGACCCCGATCCGGTGACCCACCCTCGTCAGGGAGACACCTTCACCTATGTGGGTGAGGAAGGATGATCCCCGATTGTAGAGCTTTCGAACTGTCCAATCCTTTTTGACAACAGTGGAGAGGGGAGTAACCTCTATGTCAATGAGTGCGGGAGGCCTATATAGGGGCAGCCATGTTTGCCAGTCACCCCCAGGTCCAGTGCAGTACCACACTTCATTCTTCTCAAATATGACCTGCACGTTTTTTGCCAGGGTCAATAGCAGGCCATCATGGGCCGTCGGCGGGGCACCGCTCGAATAGGGTTTGACCAGATGAAAGCTGAGGTCGTTATTTAGGGTGTTGATGTCTGCCACCTCTGTATCCGAGAGCTCAATCAACGGCTCGAGGATGTACTTCCTCTTCGGGAAATCATACCGAAACACGATCTTGTGGCCATCTATGTTGCGACCCAGGCACTCCTTCATCACATCCTTGAGGTCTGTGAGCAGCTCCACCCCATCACCACCAATGGGGTGGAGGGAGAATGCCTTTGAGATTGATTTGTACTGTAGGGCGAATGACTTGCCATCGCTCTCTTCTACCTTGGCAGCATCAACTGCGTACACATCTGCCAGGTCAGCAAGACCAGTCGAGTGAGCAAATATGGGTTCCATAGCATGCTATAGGAGGGGTTTAAGCGAGACATATAACCATGCCGATTGTCCGACTGCTGCTCTCCGGTGGTGGGAACGTAATAATTCCCTCTAGAAGGGAGACGGGTGGTACAGTACCGTGTAGAATGAGTCCTGTTCGTGGTGCCCCAGCGGGGCACAACATACATACACGCTGATGTGCTACATCAACCTCTGGGCAGTGCACACAGCAGCTCACTGGTAGAAGTCGGCCGGGACGTGATAGAGGATCTCCCAGGTACCATCAGCAACCTATGGAAAGCTATCAGTCCTAGCCTGTTCACACCTGTAAATCACCTGTTTGACAGCCCCTCCATTAACATATATGCCGGCATGGATGGGATATCGGACGCCCATTTAGAGTTTAGACTCTTATTACTCATTGACCTGACATGATATCACACCAGGAATATCTGACCTTTGCCGAGATGATGAAGAGCCTGCTACAGGATTGCCCCTTCATGACCCCTGCACAGATAAAGGCCTTAAACGAACAGATGCTCGCACTGCAACAAGAAGGAGAGCGACTACAGCGGGAGAGCTGGTATCAACGGAACGCGAGCCTTGCAAGGAGGCGAAGGAACAGTGAAGGTTCCCGATACTGGCAGGCCCTCCTGGAGGAGAGTAAGCGGGACGATGTCTTCACATACGACGATGAGCCAGATGCAGCGGAGACCGTGGACAACGATGAGCCAGAGAGTAAGTGGGACGATGAGCCAGATGTCTTCACATACGACGATGAGCCAGGTGTCTTCACAGACGAGGATGAGCCAGATATCATACAGTGGGAAGAGGAGATGGCGCAGAAGTGTAAGAGTAAGACCAAGAAAGTCATCCAGCGGCGGACCTACTATCTTGGTCATAAGGTGAAGCTCCAGATGTCACATCTCAGAAAGCTACTGGCACCCGACATAGTGCTGGAAGACGTCTGTCTCGAAACCAGCAAGCTGGCACGGTTCGCCAGGCTCTCCAAAATGTACCCTTTTAGGACTCATGAGCAGATTCTGCAGGTGAGGCAGGTTTAATCTCCAGGTATACTATGGCAAAATCAGAGTGGCAGAAGCAACCAGAAATTTACCCCTCCCTGATGGCTGACGAGGACGGTACCATCCACGGCTGGCGACTTCAGCAGATAGATACCATCAGACAGAATCTCGGCCATGAGGCAGAAAAGTACAGCAGAACGCGCAGGCGATATAAGACGGCCTACAACGTCCTCGCGCGTACAACCACTGCTGCGGGTGTGATTGGAGCCAGTGCTGGCGTGGCAGCTGCGGCCACTCGCTACAGGGGTGGGGGCCATCGTCGCTGGGTTGCGTGGCACTAGCCGCCACTGTCTTGGCCACAGGCTTGGGGGTGGGGCAGCGGCAGATCACAAGGAGGCTGGAGAAGCATGCTAAGTACGTGGCACTGGCACAGAGTATGCTACGGATTATCGACGAGTCTGTCAGCAAAGCTCTCGAGGCTGGCCAGGTTACCTATGAAGAGTACCACCATATATTGAAGGTCCAAGCCCTGTACCGCATGGAGAAATCTAAAGTGCGACAGCAATACCTCAAAGGCTCCAGCGGGCGGGTTGATATGGAGGATTTAAAAAATGAGATGTTACGGCGAGGTCGCCTCGCTGGTCTCTGGAGTCGAGACGACTACAAATAGTGTGCTGCGGTAGCTTTAAGAACACCAGTATAGATGGCCTTCCCACTGAACCTCACGACAGTCATCCGGAGCCAAACGCCCCTCCTGGGTACACCCCTGACTGGCCTGAGAGGTCTACTGGATGATATACCAGAGCTAACACCTTCCCCCATCACAGTGAATGGACGATCCCGAACCAGCTTCTCCGTCAACCCACGACCACTGACCAACTGCCCCATCACCATCAAGGGTGCGAAGCAAGCTCATACTTGGATGGCTGCTCCAAGCCTCTCATACTGGAATCAGCAGCTGAACTTTGCCGTGTGGTGTGCCAGGTCAGGATGTGGAGTAAGTTCCACCCTGCTTCACTCCTATTCTGGTACTGCTGAAGCTTGGCTCATCGCCAGCTGTCTCAGATTCCACGTGTTCTTCACGGCGCGACGAATCCTCCATGAGCTGGGTGCAAGCCTCCCTGATACAAATGCCTTCGACCCACAGCTCAACAGTCATAGTGTCTCAGCGGGTAGCAGACTACAGAGAGAGTTCAGCGCTCACCCAGACTATTGGTGGCATGGTGGTGACAACAGTGGTCTAGGGGTTATGTACTGTGACCCGAGCGCTGGTCCAAAATATGCATATCATAGATGTGTGAAAGTACTTTCTCCCATACACCACCTCAGGCCTCACACCAGCAGGGATCGTTCGGATCAACCAGTCCCTGGAAGCACTGTGCTACTGCCTCTTTATGGCACAGACCCAGCTGCGGCATTCCATAGATGGTGTCAGCGGAGCAGAGGTCCAGACCATGTTCATCAGTCTCGTTGAGGATATGATCATCGTGGCAGACCCCAGTAGTCTTATTGCTAAGTTCCATCAGGGGTTGCAGAAGGCCCGTCGCAAACTTGACTGCTATTTCACCACACCTATGGTTGATTCCGAGCAACATGATCGTGAACATCGAGGACCTCCAAGTCAGGGGCTATAACAACATGATAGTCGAGGGGAGTTCCCCCGGTGTCCACTTCGGCTTCAACACTGTCATCAATGCACCTACACGTAGTACGAGCCATACAGTCATTCCGACACATACACTGCAGCCAGTCGACACGGCAGGTCCAGGCGCCCCGACACTGCAGCCAGACGACACGACACCGCTTCCCGTGGTAGCTCTACGTGTGGTGTCAGGCCTAGCTATCGTGGCGCTCAGGATCAGCCTACTCCGCCGCTAGCAAATCAGCTGTAAGACTATCCTGACTACAGTAGCAGTGGGGACCACGGTGCGCCACTGAACCAGCTTGGCATACCCTACAGCCCCTATACCCGCTGCCAACATGCACATCCAAGGGCTGGAGGGTTCGGCAGCACATCCTTTTTCCAGCTTGTAGTATCGCAGAGCCTTGTTCAGCTCTGAGTCCGGTGAGGCCATGGCGGTCTGCAACTGCTGGAACACATCTGACAGATACTCCCGATCCTTGTAGAAACCTTTAGCTCGCAGGAGCTGCCCGATGATACTCCCGCCCATGATAAGGTATTCGAGGAAGCAGATCTGTTCCTTGCCAAATCCTAGATAGAGCTTCACAGCTGTCAGCTCCTCTCTCAGCTCAGCATCGGAGAGCTGAGTGAGCTCATCTGGTGTCTTCTTCTTGTAGTCCTTCAACTCCCTCCGGAAGACATCATAGTACTTCTCGCATAGCGTGAGCCCGGACATGTTTAAGATGTCTCAATAGAGAGATGATGAATGTTCCTGAGTACCAACCCGGCCACCTGGCAGACACAGACTGGGAAGATCTTCTTAGCTCTCTCGGCAGGGGACGCAGACGTTTAACCGCGTTGTATACTCAGTGCTTAAACAATGACGTCAATGGTACAGATCGTGAAGCAACTTCCCGAGAGCCAGGCGAGTCTTCAGAAAGTGGAGAACCCCCTGTTTAAGACTATATGCTCTGCCTCAATGTGGCACAGGGGTGTAACCCACTGGGTGTCAATCCAGACATTTAGAGGGGCTAACCAGAGCATTATGCATAACGCTAATGAAATGACACTTGGAGAGCGAATCAACCGAAATGGTGCGCGCCCTATGAGGATCCGCCAGGCAGGTGCAGCGCCGGGCTCCATGCCTCGAAGGAGCCCACCCTCAGCTACTGGAGGTCCCATCAACTCGTCTTGTGGAGCCAGGGAACGAGGATGGAGAGCTACTGGCCAACCGAAAGAGAAGACCAACCCCAAAGAGAACCCCAGTATCAACATCATGCACTGGAACGTAGAAGGGGTTACCAACAAGAAATCAGAGCTCGAAGAGTTCCTGTACGAAAACAACATTGATATCTGCTGCATCCAAGAGAAACACCTGCATGAAGGAAAACCATTTAAGATCAGAGGTTACCAGATTTTCAAAGAGGAAGAAAGATAGGCGGGGTAATCACCTTGGTCCGAAACGGCGTGAACGCCAGCCAGATCAAAACCTTTATGGAAGAGGCAGAATATATCAAGATCAAGGTAACAACCAGCAACTCTGTGATTGACATTGTCAATTATTACTGCCCTAATGACAAGAATCTCTCACTTGACACAATCCCGGTCCCGGACTGCCACTTCCTCATTGCGGGAGACTTTAATAGCCAGTCCCAGAGCTGGGGATACAGAACGCTTGATAAACGAGGAGAAGACATTGAAGCATGGCAAGATGAAAAGCACCTTTTACTTGTCAACGATCCCACAGATCAGCCTACCTTCTGCTCGCGCCGGTGGCACTCGACAACAACGCCGGACTTGGCATTTTGTACAGAAGACATTCACAGAAACCTCAGTAGAGTGGTCGGATCGCAGTTAGGAGGAAGCGACCACCGCCCAGTCCTCCTCTCTCTTTCTGGAAGTATTTCGACAAGTTGACCTCAACATCCAAGGTGGAACTACAAAAAGGCAAATTGGAGTCTGTTCCGCATTCGTTCCAATGAGCTTACCCAAAATATAGGAATAGAAGGGAGAAACATCAACAATGTGGTCAAGGAATTTAATTCAAGTATCCTCAAGGCTGCCAACGAAGCGATTCCTCAAGGGTTTAGGAAAGCTACCACCCCTACTGGACAACAGAACTGCAAGCAGCTCATGATAAACTAGACAAGGCCAGAGAAGATGCAGAGGGTAATCCCTGTCATGAAAACCACTTCACGCTACAACGAACTAAAGCCAGGTATATAAAGACCAAGCTGGAGGTCAAAAGAAGAAGCTGGAGGGAAAAGACAGCAGGGTTTAATTTAGAGAGACGCCACAAAGCTATGGAGACTGACTAAAGCACTGAGTGATGAGGGTGTCGGGGGAGAGAAGATTACTCTTGAAGAAGATGGACAAACACTGACAGGAAAGATGGCTGCAAATGCCTTTACGAAGGCATATGCAAAAGAAAGCAACATTTCTATACCACGGATGTGTCAAAAAGAGGTTAAAAAAGAGCAAAAGGAAAGAACAGACACCAACGCTCACGATGCAATGAAAGTTGGCATTAGTTTAGCAGAACTGAAGAAGGCTATCCACCAATTGAAGAAGAAGAAATCTCCCAGGCCTGATGGCATTACGAATGAAATGATCCAACAACTTGGTAATGCATCTCTCCGCAAGTTGCTAGACATCTTTAATCTCAGTTGGACCAATGGAGAGGTTCCTCAGTGCTGGAAGGAAGCCAGAATGACTCCTATTCTGAAAAAAGGGAAGAACAAGACGAAAGTGCTGAGCTACCGTCCTATCAGTCTTACAAGCTGCAAATGCAAAACCATGGAGCGCATCATCAACCAGCGGTTGCAGTGGTACCTGGAGTCGGAGAACATTATAGTTTCAGAGCAGGCCGGCTTCAGAAGATACAGGAGCACAGAAAATCAAACAAAACATCTTGCACAGGTCATAGAGGACACTTTTCAAGCCAAGATGCTAGCTGCCTTTATCGATCTGCAGAAGGCATTTGACAAGGTGTGGAAGGATGGCCTCCTCATGAAGCTTCGGTGGCAACATGTTCCGATGGACCAAGTCATACCTACACAATCGCAGAGCTAGGGTGCTGTTGGATGGACAATCTGGACAGAATGTATTGCTGAGACAAGGGGTGCCACAAGGCAAAACCAAGGTTGGCAATCTGACACTGGGCGGTACTCCACTCGAGTATGAGGACCAGCAGACAAACCTGGGAGTCACCTACGACAGAAGATTAACATGGAAGGAGCACATACAGAACGCAGAGGCAAAGGCCAGAAGAAAGCTAAACATCATGAGGAAGCTGGCAGGAACAAAGTGGGGTGCCAATGAAAGGATCCTCAAGACCATCTACCTAGGTGCCGTACGCCCACACCTTGAGTATGGATCCAGCTCATGGATGACAGCAGCTAAATCTCATCAACAGAACCTCGACAGAGTACAAAACCAGGCACTGCGCATCATCACTGGTGGAATGAGATCAACACCAATGGAAAAAACGGAGCAGACAGCAGGCATCCCCCCCACTTAGCAAAGAAAGGGAATGCAAAGCACTGATCCAAGCTGCAAAGTTCAAATCGTTCAACAACCACCCAATGAAGATCAGGCAAGCACAGCTGTCATCAGGAAGACTTAAAAGATCAAGTTTTGTGAAAGAGACAAAAGCACTTCAAAGGAAACACCAAGAAATGTTGCCAGCACAAATAGAAGACCCAAACCACACCCTTGATCCTCCACCCTGGGAAAACAAACTAGAGAGCATAGCTATTCGCACCACAGTACCTCATCTCACAACCAAAGATAAACACAGTGATGTGAGCAAGAAGGCCCGGACCCTAGCCATGCTGGAAGAAATGTACCCTCAGGAGACATGGATAAGAATCTACACAGATGGATCAGCCAAAGATGCAATTAGGAGCGGAGGTGCCGGACTGCACATACAGTATCCAAACGGACAACATGAGTCAGCTGCAATACCGACAGGCAAACACTGCACAAACTACAGAGCTGAAGTCGAAGCACTGGTTCATGCAGCTAATACCATCAGTAGAACAGCAGACCCTATTGCACAGATTGTCTTTTATCTGATGCCCGCTCCGTCCTTGAGGCTATCACCAAAGGTAAGCTGCCACAACTTGAAGAAGCACTACAAACCATCAAATGCTTTCGGATAGCATTGCAGTGGATCCCCTCACACTGTGGAGTCCAAGGTAATGAGGAAGCAGACAAGATGGCAAAGGTGGGTGCAGAAGAGAATCAGACAGAAAACATGGTTACCCATACAGAGATGAAGACTATCATCAAGTCACTCTATAGAACACCTCAATCAGAAGATGCCTACCATCATCTCTCGAGGCCGGAGCAACTGACCATTTTTCGTCTCGGAACTGGACACAACAGACTAAACCAACACATGTACAGGCGGTTCCACCGTACGACATCGCCCGCTTGTCCTTGTGGAGAAGCAGAACAGACCACAGAGCACATACTTCAATGTTGCAGTACGTATCAGCTGCTGAGAGAAGAGATCTGGCCTTTGTCAACCTCTTTTCTTGAAAAGCTGTATGAGCCTGTGGAAGAACTGCAGAAAACCACAGATTTCATCTTGAGAACGGCTCTCCAAGTGTGATACCAGCGATTGAAAAGAAGAAGAAGGTGGAGAACCTGCTGCGAACCAAGACACAGAAGTTACTGACCAAAGCAAAATCTCTGGCAGTCCATGTCGCCAGTAACGTGGCAGCGAATATGGCCGTGGTTCTAGGGCTAGCAACGAGTGCAATGGCTGAGATCATCGTCGCCTACGTTTAACCCCTCTGAATAGTGAGAGATTGATCACGAGACCCCTGCAGCATATGAGGCATGGCGTGCCGGAGAGCGGTGTGTAGCCCATAGTCAAGCACGCGGACTGAGGATTGCCAATGCCCGGGAATGGTGGACCGCCCACAAGGCGTGCCCCTGCAGAGAGGGCCAGTACCCTGAGCACTGCTACCTATTCCCTTGGCCGACTGCGTGGTCCTCCTATGCCCAACTATTTCACTGGGGGTATGACTAGTAGGTTTAATCCGTCTGTATATGACTATGACTCTGTCACTCACAGACCTAGAAAGCAAAGAGCTAGGCGATCTTGCTCACTTGGGAGAGGCATGCCTCGGTTCAGAGGACACTGTTGCCCCTATCTCCTTCCTAGACTTCGATGAGAAGGGAGACCCGCGGGAGATTCGAGGTACCATCCCAGCCCGAGATCTCATCGGGATCACTGATACGTAAGGACAATCGGCCATTAACAGGGCCAAGACTGTATACAAGAGGATGGGCATCAAGGAGAGGGCGACGATGCGAGGTATGCTCAGAGTCGATGAGGCTGGAGCCATCAAGGTTATGGCTGAGTCCTATGCACAGGACCTGGTTACGGATCTCCTGAGACCACGGAGCACATTCATCCAGGATGGAGGGAATCTCAAGATAGGCACCCTCAGCCTAAACAGTATCACTGTCGACGGCCAAACAGGTGCAGGTGCTATCGACAGCCTCCGGCTACCAGAGGTGAAGGGGTCAGGACTCTTGAATTTGCCGTTTAAGACCACAGGATAGTCATGGCTTCCCGTGCATGTATCATACAGATACTGGATGTACTAGACACTGTGGGTTCTGACACAGCCCCTCTACGCTATCTTCTCATCTGTTGCTGGGATTTCATGCTTGACGCCTCCATCGCATCCTTCGTATCCGCCGGAGGTGCAGGATTCCCCGCTCTGCATGCGAAAGAGCTGGTGCAGGAAGTACTGCCGTTTAGTCTCCCAGATATAAACGAGGCTACCGCCGTCCAAGTGCTAACCATCCTCCGCACGCATGTCTGTACCATTCGACAGTAGGGCGGCCGATACTGGCCAGGTGGTGCTGATCATTGCCCCGTCAGAACACAGGAAAAACATCTTACTGCGGGCTCTCCTGGCCGAACATCTACACTCTCAATACATCCTTCTGGTGTCTGACTCCGCCGCTGAGGCGGTTGACAGTAATGATCAATGGTACAATGGCCCAATCACCAAGACGCAGAACCTGCAAGCACTGATGGAGAAGCTGCTGGAAGCCCGACTAACAGAACCACTTGTTCTAGTTATCGATGACCCTGCAATGGACAAGAAAACAGTCACCTACCTCAGCAACATCACCAGGCGCATCCGGCACACAAAGATAACTGTCTTCATCCTCTTTCAGAAGTACACCTGCGAGATCTCACCAGACATCCGCCACAATGCCCGGTTGCTATACTTCAGCTCCAAGTGTGGACGTGCCCTGCTCGAGACCATATACGACAGCCTAACCCTCAAGGAGACCAAAGGGGACTTTATCGCAGGTGTACAGAGGGCAGCTGAGCTGTACCGCTTCATCTTCAGCAACAAGGAGACAGGTGAGCTGTCACACTTCAAGCCATCTCTGGAAAAGGCGCATACCTTCACCTACAAGCTGAATCCAGCCAGGAAACTAGCCTGCTCTACGCGTCATCACTGACAGACTGTCACAGCTGCCTTAATTTTTTTTTCATTCATCAGAAGGCTGCGCGGTCTCCGCTACTTCATCCGCGGTCTCCACTACTTCATCAGATGCTTGAGAACCTTCGTCAGAAGCTACTTCGTCAGATGCTTGAGAACCGTCGTCAGAAGCTACTACGTCAGAAACTACTTCGGCAGGTCCGTACTGTCGCTTAAACTCTAACCACTGAGGGTCATCTTTTGGGATTCTCTTCATCTGGTTCTTCTCACGGTAGACCCACTTTAGCCATCCGCGCTTAGCATCTGACTTGTGAGGGGATTTGATGAGGTAGTCCTGGTAGTTATCTGGGAATTTCATAAATGCTGCCCGATCACTGGCCAAACTCCTGCGCCCTTTTTCATTGAAGATGTGCTCAACAGCCTCCTTGCGGCCAACAGTGACCCCCTCCTGAGTACCTTCTGCATGACCGGTGTCGTGGCTCTCCGCTACAGCGGCACTGACCTCCCTGAAGTAGTTATTTGCTCCAGACTGGGGTCTATCCAGCATCTCTCGTTCTTCCTGGCTATGGAGGCTAAATACGGCAGCCCACTTCCTGACTGTTAGTAGATCTTTGGGGTCGACCCTCGCCTTTTGGAGAGCTAGAATAACAGGACTGTTGGTTGGGGCCACAGGTAGGTTGGGTAGTACCTTGCCCTGGGTGCTGTCAAACTTCTGGTAGAGTATCCGAATCAGGAGTTCTTTTGTACTACGAGCTGGCGCTCCTTCCTCTATGGCGGCCAGTATCTCCGCATCAGACGGAGGTGAGACCTTGGCTCGCTCGTGGATAATGTTGATGTCACGAAGCAGTCCTCGGACCCTGTCACAGTGGGACAGTGCACACGCAGTGGCTCTGACTGTCATGCCGACTTGTCCTGCTGCCTATAGACAATCTGCTGGAGAACTTTACCAAACATGGCAGCCGTTTAACCCCTCTATATACCCAGACCTTAAACATGCTGCAGTATGTGCAACATCCAGATAGGGCCATTGAACCCGCGACATCGCACCGGACTGATCGGCGGAAGGACTGCCTGACGGTCATTCGACCCAGTATACATGATGAGAACCAGTTGTCCGCTGCTGGGAAGTACATTGACTTTGCAATCTCGGCACAGATCCACGAGATCAAGAGCATGACACTCGAGTTCACGCTTCAGAGCACAATAGAACAGACGGTAGAGCTCCCGCAGGTTCTGAACAGGTGGGAGATCATGCAGACAGTACCGTGGACACCACCTATGTGAACGATGAGTACCGAGTCCTAGGTCCGCTGGCTCGTGGCCCAACCTTCTATGTGAAGGGAAAGGGGTACTACGCTGTGAGGTGCAATGAGGGGTTCACGGAATTCGAACTACAGGCAGGTGTCGAGAAGCCCATGGCAGTTCCACTCTTAACCCTCCTCGAGAACACGGCTGTCATGCGGGATAAGCTGTTCCTCTGGGTGTACACTGATCAGCTCGCAGATGCGACGATGAATGCTCCAAGACTTCATGTCTGGCATGACAAGAATGACCAGGAGCTGAAGCAAACGGGTTCCAAACAGCAGATCGTGCATGTGGAGCGAGAACACCAGCAGGTCCAAGCCACAGCTAACCAACGGGTAGAGCTAACATTGCATCATGGTGCATCGGACTGTGTCGCTGTTGCTGTCCTGGTTCAGAAGGGAGGAGCCATCCATCAGGTGGATAAGCTAGACGACTTCAAGCTTGTGGTTGCTGGGACCAATGTTCTCTGCCACCCAGTCCTGAGCTGCTCCTATCGTGTTCAGCCACGGGCTCCCTGGAGCATTCTTGTGGAAGAGCATCACCCTACCGTCTTCGATGTGACGGTTGCGATAGGTATGGATGTAGCGGAGGTAAAACGCGTTCTGGACAGTCTGGATCTTTTGTATGATCTGGCCTGTACGGTCTCCTTCTAGACCTCTGAAGAATGTCCAGCATACTGACCGGCATCCTCTATCCTCTGTCTCCCTTTCGCCGAGACGCTGGTCGAGAATGTGTTCGCCTTCTCGCCTCATGCTCCGGGCTACGGGTTCAGACCTCGGCCCCCTTATGCTCCGGGCTGGGCTCAGACCTCGGCATTGCTTAACGATCCTGCGTTTGAGAGTTAAGCGTTCCAGTGGATGGGCCTCCATCCACCTCGCTACAGTCTTGGCTCGCAAGCTAGCAGTCACCTCGGCCAACTGACGATGCTCACGTATCCGCTATGCTTTCTTGTGGGGATTCCAAGGATCCTCTTTGGTAAGCGCTGGAAACCTTCCCACATTCATTGCTCGGGAGAGGCGCTTCTGCCACTCCTCGGCACGGACCTGTCCGACCATCTGGAGCAGGTCGGCTTTCTTGGCCTTAGAGTAGCCTATAAGGCCGAATTGCTTTGCAATAGCGCGAAGCTGTGCAACAGTACTCATGGTGTATATCCCTGTGGATGCCTGCATGGGGTGCGGGGGCCCCCTGCGTTGGAGAGTTAAGGGCTCCAGTGAATGGGCCTCCATCCGCCTCGCTACAGCCGTGGCTCGCAAGCTAGCAGTCACCTCCTCGTCCAACTGACTAAAGTCACGTATCCACTGTGCTTCCTTGTGGGGATTCCAAGGATCCTCGGTAAGCGCTCGAAACCTTCCCGTATTCATTGCTCGGGAGAGTCGCTTCTGCCACTCCTCGGCACGGACCTGGTCGATCATCTGGAGCAGGTCGGCTTTCTTGGCCTTAGAGTAGCCTATAAGGCCGAATTGCTTTGCAATAGCGCGAATCTGTGCAACAGTACTCATGGTGTAGATCCCTGTGGATGCCTGTCTCTAAATAATTCAGACGCTATTATGTGTGGCGTTCTGTACCTGTGGGTGCTGTGTATCCCCTGTCTGGGAGTTCAGACCTATTATGTGTGGTGCTGGCGATCAGTACCTGAGGGTGGTGTATATCCCTGTGGATGCCTGTCTCTAAATGGGCATTCAGACCCTATTATGTGTGGCGATCAGCGTTCAGACCTATTATATGTGGTGCTGGAGATCAGTACCTGTGGGTGGTGTATAACCCTGTGGATGCCTGTCGCTAAATGGGTGGTCAGCCCCTGGTAGTAGTAGTGTCGGGATGATCCTACCTGTTCGGCGATCTGTGGTGGCCCCAGGGAATCAGAGGGCAGTGGGGCTCATTTGTCTAAATGGAAATCCAGTTGAGGGAGGTGTATCATTTTGACCGCGACACTACTAACGCGTAGCACGCGTGCGCATGCGTCAGATCCACGTGTCAATATTGTGAGAGAGTGTATGCTTATATTGTACCGAGAAATCACTTCATTCTCGGCGTTCTTGGCACAGATTAGGACCAGAATGAAGCGAGAATTTCAAAACTGTTTACCATTTTAAAATCAGACCAGAAATGGCCTTAACTACCTCGGCCATGTATGCATTAGTAATTATAGCTGATAAGTTATGTGTTCTCATTGCTGTTACTGCGTTATCTCGAAGTGACGTCAGACTGATAAGTGCAGTAACCGCAATACTCACGCTCAGAGATAAGATTACTAAGAGGCGAGATTTTAGTAGTGTTGCGGTGGGTCAATCAATAGAGTATTGAATTGCATAGGATTCCCAGGCTGCAGATTAGGGTTCAAATCCGCTCAAAAGACCTCGCTAGAACATACCTGAAATTTCAAAACTAGGTCAGCCACTAGGCCGGGGTAATATGACCAGGTTAGATAAAGACCCACCACGACACTCCCCAGTGCAAGGTAAAAGCACCACAGACACACACACACACCAGCCGGCTGGAATAGCAACAGGGTGGGGTAGGAGATAGGTGGGGTAGGATAGGTAGAAAAGTGTCCCACAGATAGAAAAACCTCCTCAGGATACCGGTCAGAATAAGAAATCCCGGCCACTGGCCGGTATCCTGAGGAGGTTCTCCCTGACAGTGGGGTCCGCACAGGAGTTTTATATTCTTGGCCATGGCCACGGATCGCCGAACGGCGGTCATTTGAGGGAGGTGGTATCATTTTAATTCTGACACTACTCAGCTTGTTGTACGTTGTAGCTTTCTATTATATTCACTAATAAGTGGGACATTTTTGAAAAAAAAAGTTGTTTGCAATCATCTTTGACTTCCTGGTTATGGTGTCGCCATTCTAAACAGCAGGTAGGGTGGCGTAGAGTTTTATTTATAGCGAAAAATCATATTGCCGCGAGAATATGGAACCTGCGAGAATATGAGACGGGATTATACAAGATCTTCATTTATTCTCTCGTAACCTTAAAGCAAGTCATGCATGTCAAGGGAGATAATTGTTGGTTGTGAATTTTAACAATGCATATGTTACCAAAGAAAATTTTTCTTTGAAAATTTTCCAACTAATATGGCTGGTTCTTAATCCCTTCAATCCTGGAAATTCCAGTATCACAATGAGCGATACAGGCCGCTTCTGTGTCATGTTTTATATGATGTTGGATAGTACAGTACAGCTTTAAGAAATAACTTAACATGTGCTGCTAACCCTTCTTATGTCAATAGTGCCCCGAAGCGCTGAAAATGCTTTTTTTGTCAATTAACCTTTTCATGTCTCAAGATTTTTAAAGAAAATTCAAATATTTACTCAGTGAATGACCAAGAGACCTGTTCTTTTGTAAATTTACCACTGAAATTTAGGAAAATATTTTTTAAAGAGTTTGATCAGGTTGACGATTGAAGAATTAATTGTCAAGAAAATCTAAATTTTTGTTTAGTCAGTGTCCATTTGCAGGCCAAGAGAAGACTATTTTTTTTTTATTTCTCACTGGAATGACTGGCTCGTTAACTGAGCCAGTCATTCCAGTGGTTGATTTCCAAAAATAGTCTTCTCTTGGACTGCAAATAGAAGCAACTGCAGAGTTTTACCATTATAAACCACCAGTTGACAC
The DNA here is from genome assembly GCA_034401795.1 of Chaetoderma sp. LZ-2023a. Classification (NCBI taxonomy): domain Eukaryota; kingdom Metazoa; phylum Mollusca; class Caudofoveata; order Chaetodermatida; family Chaetodermatidae; genus Chaetoderma; species Chaetoderma sp. LZ-2023a. The sequence goes on from CM067367.1 coordinate 53,345,799, forward strand.
AAGAGGGCTTAAGCATTACTGCCTAATATTCCAATCCAGTTACATGAATTATGTTCAAAATATTCAACAAAACATTTTCTTACATCCTGTTCAAAATTGTACTAACTAACATGTTTCTGTTTTTGTTCTTGAAATATGTTATGTTATTTGTCCCCTACCAATAACACTGGGGGTGGGGGTGTACTATAGTTTTGCACTCCGTCTGTCCATCCATCTGTTCATCCGTCCATCTGTCGCAGTTGGTTTTCCTCACTTTTTTTCGCATTCCTAGATATTCAACTGAGAATTGGTAGATTTGCTTTGTTATGAGAAGTTACAGAGCAAGTTCGAGTTTCAGGCGTATGCGTCAATTTTTTATGGAGCTATGGCCCCTTTCGACTTAAGAAATACAAAAAAATATCAGCTTTCCGCACTTTTTTTCGCACTCCTTCAAGATATTTAAGCAAAAATCAGTGCATCGCTTTAGTATATGGAGCTACCGAGCAAGTTCGAGTTTCAGACATTTTTGTCAATCTTTCATGAAGTTATGCCCCCTTTCGACTTATGAAATACACAAAATATTAGTTTTCCCCAATTTTTTTCGCAGCCCTTCGAGATATTCAACTGAGAATTGGTACATTACTTTGTTATGAGAAATTACAGAGCAAGTTCGAGTTTCAGGTGTTTGCATCAATTTTTGATGGAGTTATGTCCCCTTTCGACTTATGAAATACAAACCTATTGATCAGCTTTCAAGACTTTTTCGTTCTCCTTCACCATATATAACTGAAACTTGGTTTATTGCTACAAGTTACATATCAAGTTCGAGTTCAAATTTTTAATGGAGTTTTTGACTAGCAATCACTAAAGATTTATATCACCAGGTAGGGGACATGTATTGCAAAGCAATACTCACAGAATGCTTGTTTCTGATTTGTACTGTATGTGAATATGTATTCTATTTGACAGAAGAGGCTGCTAGAAGTCCATGCACTATGGCTGAATACACATCTCTATGTCGACAATTAGATGACCGGAATAATCAACGTGATGAATTGCTCTTGAAAGTAAAGGTAAGGGGATGTCTGTTACATCGATTATTATCTCCCTCCTCTATGAATGTGGGTGATATTTATGTGTTTGTTTCTCTGTAATGTGTTCATCCATGCATTTTGTTTTTCATTCAATAACATAACTTAGGTGTATTTTGATGAAACTTCGTGATTATGTTGTCTGTGGGGCTAGGAAAAGCCTATTATATTTTGGGTCAGTCCGTCCATCATTCAGACTGTACAGAGTGTACATCTTGCCAATCATTATGTGTGTGTGTGTGTGTGCGTGCGTGCGTGCGTGTGTGAGCACATGCGTGTGTGCGCTTGCTGTGTTCATTCAATAACTTAGCTTGTTCTTGGAGTACTGTCATTAAGCTTCATGAGTAAGTTGGTCATGGAACTAGTAAGAAGCCTACAATCTTTTGGGTCAGTCCGCTCATTAGTTAGAACATCTTTCCAACCATGTGTGTTTGTGCCACATTTCTGTTTGTTGATAGGCCTTAATGGCTACTTGTATGCTGACATTGGACTAGGAAGTAGCATATTATTTTATGGACAAGTGTGTCTTATCACAAACCAGAATAGCTGCTGGTTGTGGGGGGGGGGGGGGGGTGGGATCAACGTTTTATCTAGTTTTAAAACTTGTCTTTGTAGACAGGGGTCACTGTGCCTGTAGCACTGTCTGTAGGCAGGATACTGACTATATTTAACTCCATCAGCATTTAACATTTCGTCTAAGTTGTCAATGAAGAGTTTCCCATATTATTGGGTACGTAATACTCCAAGCTGCATGCTACTAAGTCAAAGTAAATTTTTTTTTGTAAACAGCTTTACATTGATATGACCAGATCTAACAATTTTATGATGAAACCAGCCTCTGCAGTGGTCTTGAGAAATGTCCATTTACAGGTCAAGAGATACTATTTTTATCAAATTTACCACTGGAATGATTGGCTCTATTTACAAAGCCAATCATTCCAGTGGTAAATTTTCAAAATTAGTCTTCTCTTTGCCTGCAAATGGACATTCAATAAACAAATATTTTGATTTGCATCAGCCAAATTTTGCCATTAAAGGGTTAAGAATCTAAGCACAGTGATTTGTTGCAAGATTGTGGTAATTCTTATACATTGTACCCATGGATAAGCTTTTAATTAAAGAATGATGACACTTATATGAATTTCACAACAATTAGTCCAGCTAGAATGAGTAAGATCACTATTTATTGGACAGTTCAGGAGGCAATCTGTGGTGGATTCAAAGAAGGAGGGAGTCTCACTTGGCATATGTACCTCCCACCTCTTGGCCAAACTTGAGGGTTGGTAATTTCCCGGGAAATACCCAGGGCAGTGGGAAATACCAGGAAATACCGGGAAATACTCAGATATCAGATGTCAAATTTATACATTTCACCCCCATGGTTATTTGTCATGCTTAGGAAAACACTGACAAGCATTAGTAAATATCATATAGTGACATATTATGCATAAGTTGCAAAACTATGCTTAAGGAACATAGTCCTCTAACTTCTAAAGCAACACTACAACAGATAAAACTGAACATCCAATGAAATACCATTATAATTTTATGAGGTATGACTGCATATTTGACAGTAAATCACCATCTATAGATCTGTTTGTAGGTCAGTAGACCGATACAATTACCTACCCAATAATAAAATGCTTTGACTACTGCCAGAACATGCAATGTAAACTTACTTCTGAGGTCTACCTCTTGCTGTGTACTTGCTTAACCCTTTAGCACTCAAGTCGGTGAAAAATAGCTTCTGCAGTAGTCTTTGATAAATGTCCATTTGCAGCCCAAGAGAAGACTATTATTGACAATTTACCACTGGAATGACTGGCTTGATAACTGAACTCAAAAATAGCCTCTTAATCTGAAAATATATATTTTCTAGGAGATTATTGAAATTTGCTTGACCAAATTTGAATGTTAAACGGTTAAATATCTAATTCACTATCTGGGGTGTCATTATATCTAAGTTAGTGCTATGGTGACTGAATACATTTCATTCTGAAGTTGCAGAAATGTTAAAATTGTATTTGCTATTTAAACCCGAAATCTATAGAATATGTTGAAAAGAATGTGAAAGCTGTTTTTAATCAGTCATATTGTAGCATGTAATAGTAAAAATACTAAATAGTACATAATATTAGTATATAATCATATATAATAGAATGAAATGTGTTGTCATCTCAATCAGTTAATCTCTAATTAGAGACCTTGCTGGCTTTCCATTGCCGGACAATATCACACATGCATATGAGCTGAGTGTGGGAGAAGGCCTAGCTCAGAGCATTGATTTACAACCATGTAGAAATCTGAGGCTAACTAAATATACAATACTTGTACATATATATTTGTAAGTGTACCAGCAGTTTGGCAATTTAAGCTTAGATCTCTATTTTAAATCAATATTCTGATAGGCTGAGAATTCAAGGCAGTATAATGGATTTGTATTGTATGTCACAATATGCGCAGCGTGCTGATGCATTGCATATCAGTTTAAGTAAACCATTCATGTGACAAAAGTTTCTTAATATTATGAAACTATTTTACTGGAAGTTGTTGTTGCAGCCTCTATTGAAAATGCTTTCTAAAAGTTCCACCAACACTGTTTGTGCAATAAGTAGTAGGTGTTGTATCTGCTATGTTGGTTTGAAAAGGTTAGAGATATGCTATGATGTGCCTATATTGCCTATTTGATCTCATATGTCAACCTGTATTTGATATAGGCCTCTATAGCCACTCTGATTAATATATCTAGGATAATTAGTTTAAAATTTACCATTTCTAATGAGTAGTAGAGTATTTCCCGGTATTTCCTGCTTTTTTTTAGTATTTCCCGAGGCGGTATTTACCAGTATTTCCCGCCCGGTATTTCCCGCACCGGGAAATTGCTGCCAACCCTGCCAAACCTACTGTTATTTTGGTGCACATATTAAGAACAATGGACCAAGCAAAATAAACAATTTCTGTCACTCAATGCAGATGTTTTCTCAGACATGTCAGAAAAAGAAAATCTAATTGTCAAATTTTCCCAGAGGTAACCCGCATTTCCCGAACATTTCCCAGCTCCTCTCCCAGTCATGTCATTTACACCTGCATAAAAGACGTTCATGGATCTGCCTCTAGCAACCATTGCTGTAGATAGGTACATATTAAAGGACCTTTCCAGTTTATTCATCCATCATATGACATCATAATCAACTACTGATATGTAGAATGATGTCATAATAATCAATTACAGCATGATTGACTCGATTTAGTCTGTCTTAAACGCTTAATAGTCTGACATGTTGTACGAATTGTATGTCTGCTATTTAATAAACATGCTGTTGAATATTTTGAAACTAATTTGACTGGGCGCTGTTGCTGCTATGGCAGCAACAGCATGCTGTGCAAATTGTATGTCTGCTATTTAATAAACATGCTGTTGAATATTTTGAAACTAATTTGCTATGGCAGCAACAGCACCCAGTCAAATAGTTTTCAAATATTCAACAGCTAACCTGTATAGTTTTCTGGAAATTGATAGTCAGTGAGTTCAGAGATCAATCGATCCCAACATGAGCGAGATGTGGGTGGAGCTTAGCTAGAAATGGGTGGGGCATGGCTAAAACTTGAACGGTCCATTCTGTACCTACTTGGGAATAATCTTAAATATTATTCATTCTATATGAACAGCCGTTTTCTCGCAGATCATACAAACCCTTCATTTCGGAGATTAGCAATAAATAAGCTGTATAAAAAAAAAAAATCTGTTTGTTGTATTTATTTTATTAGACTTTCTCATGTAAGACAAAGCATTATAAAGATCGTCTGGAACGTGAGGAAGTATCCAAGCGCCAACAGTTGGGTATTATGCGTAAAGCCCATGAGCAACAGCTGCAGGAACGTGATCGATTGATCCATAATCTCAGAGATGTGATCGAGGAACAACAGTTAAGATCTCAGTCACCATGTGGGGAGACAGGTAACACAGTTATTACTACATAACAACTTACCTCCTTGCATTACTATTGCTCTTTCCTTCTGTGAAGGGAAGCATAGTAGGATGAATTTTTTTACAGCCAATGTTTGCTGGGTATTGTGGTTACAGAGTGACTGAAGGCTTCTTCAGGAATCGCCATACTCTCTCTAATGATGAGATCCATAGTAATTCGCTTGAATACTATATCTCAGTATGAGGCAAGAAGAGGGTTAATCCAATACCCAGAGCCACTGAGAAGGTCATTAAGCACAATGACAACCTCATTGGCTGATAGCTATCACAAGCGTAAAAAACCTCCTAAGATAAGTGGTTGTAGGTCCTGGTGCATTAATAATGATTTGTAAGATCATTTCTATTTTCGTGGTAGGTGCGTTACCAGTTTTGGTTACTTGCGCCCAGAGTGTATAGACTATGTGTTGTCTATTTTTGCTTCTTCTTTTACAGTAGCATGTATAAGCTACTGAATTGACATGCTTGTTGCAATTGAGCATGAATCTGCGATATCTCGGTAGCATACTCTCAAAATGAAAATCAAAATAATTTTAAAATTAAAGATCGGTAGGGTCTCTATCAATAAATCTTGGGAGTAGCGCTGGCTAATCCTGAGTCATATTCGGAGTTTTACTCTATCAAATCTGTATTTTTATGATTCAGATTTGAGAAAGTCTCCGAAGAAGATCAAGGAGAAAGAAAAGAATCAGAATCATTCTATCAGATATTCTTCTGGCAGTTGCCATAGATTTATAAAATCGGAATGCTCTGGACATGTGTGTTCGAAATGCACTTCGTGTAATTTAGAGTCGACCTGTTTGATATGCGGGTCATGGTCCCAAGCTGCCAGAATGTCATTCTTTAAACCAAATTCCCTAGAGATCTTAAATATTCCTGGGAATCCTCCTTCAAGGTCGGTGGTTAAAATAAAGGCCAAACCCGAGGCCACGGCAGATTCAGCCATCCTTGAAAAAATTGTTCTATCTATGGAATGTCTCCAGAAACAAGTTCACAATATTGACTCGTCTATTGACAGTAGGATCAATAAGATTATCCTGGACCAATCAGTTACCAATGCTTCATCTCTTGACGTAGTTGATTGTGAAGCATTGGAGCTGTCTGTTTTCAAGAAGTGCCTATTCTCTAAATCTAATAAATTACAACTCACTGGTTTACATTGTTTCAGCGGTAGCACAAAAAATGGGAAGAATAAGAGCACAAAGACTCGGATTTCGCCTCGTTCATAAGCCAGTCCTATCACTCCAGGATTCTTCTTCATCTGTCAACATTCCGCAGCCTGCGCCCATGTGGCCCGAGTTTGGTATATCCTCTCTCGGGCCCGAGTGGGTCATAAGTCGGTCCTGTATGTCACCTCCTATCACTACCACTTCCTCACTGGTTGGGTCGAAGGATTTCCCGACCAGAGTGGTCCAGGTGATCTCACATCCGTTGTCTTCTACAAAGCCAGTTTCATCATCTTATATTGTATCTGCTGTTTCTCAGGCTAGGCTTCCGGCCCTGGGTCCGGGGTTTTTCCTGGCCCTGGGTCCAGGGTTTTTCCTGGCCCTGGGTCTGGGGGTTTTCCTGGCCCTGGGTCCGGGGTTTTTCCTGGCCCCGGGTCCGGACGTTGACCGGCTTAGGTTACCGAACTCATCCTTGGGGCTGGACCCGGATTTTTGTCCGGGTCCTGCTACTAGGGAGGCTTCGAGATCAGAGTTTGTGCCGGCTCATGCCCCGCCCTCGGGGTTTCTCCCTGTCCTCTCCTCTCTGGTCAATTTTCCGGCCCCGGTCCGAGTCGGGAACAGTCATTCCGGCATGTCAAATTTAAATTTGAATTTTTCTTCAAATTTTGGTCAATCCTCATGTGACTTTTCACATGTTTCCCCTGTCCCGGGGCCCAGTTGGGCTCCAGAGCCAGGTTCAGCTCTAAATTCTCAGCCATCCTCTATTTACTTGTCTACGGATTTTTCTGGGCGGTCGGCAGGTCCTCTCTGGGATACTATTAGTAATCCCAGAGAGGGTCCGGGACCGCATCTGGGGTTAGTAGATCTGTGCCCGGGTCTCCTAGGGGACCTGGGTCCGTCTAGATCTCATCTTTCTCCCGGTAGTTTACTGTCTAATTCTCAGTATTCTCACGATTCAAATTCTGATGCTGTTAAACATATCCTAGTTATTAGTGAATCTCTGTTGGATAATTCTAGATCAGATTACACTAATTATTCCACTAGTGATCATTTCTCCTTCCCTCATTCTAGATCCATTATGGGTAATTCTTCGAGTTCTCAGAATCCCTCATACTCTTCAGATCCTATGTCCCAGGAAAATCCTTCCCAGGACTCAGTGAGTTGTTATCTTAATGAATCCTTAGTGAATGAAATTACTCCTATCGGTTTGTCAAGTAAAATATTTTTCCTTGTCCAAGGACAGTTCAGGGAATTCTATCATCACTGCTTTTAGAAGCTCTATTGATTTCCTTCCGTCCTTTGAATTTAGTTTGGTCCCTAGAAGTATCCTTCGTCATTCTCGATCTAAGGTTATGTTCGCGAATTACTCATCATCATCCTCATCCATTCATCCTTCTTTAGTATCGGATATCTTGTCTAGGGACGTTGAGGTTTCCTCCATTGTTGATGATTCTGAAGATTCTATCCCATCTCAGGATTCTACTCTTCAATCTTCTCAAGATACTTTTCACGGGAGACCCTCTGATTCCAAGTTTCTACTTCTTAGGGCTGCTGAGAATGACTGGTCTAGTACTCACCAATGGGTTTCAGATTCTCTCCACATTAAATTACAGCCTGAACTATACTTTGTATGAATCTCATCTGGTCTCAGAAGACAATATTTCTTTTAATCGTGTTCTTCCGATTAATAATTTTTCAGCGGATCTTTTAGATCATTTTTCTCAGCACGTTTGCTTTTCAGATTTCTCCCTGGCTCCTCCAGATTTTGCTTCTTCCATTAGAGTGCCTCTTTCTGATTTTGACGCAACTATTAGATCTAAGTCTCTGTTTGGTGATGCTTGGGATCTTATTAAAGATACTGGTAGATCTCCTGTTTCGGATTCAGCCATGATTAGATCTTTAGAACAATCGGCTAGACTCAGATTTAAGCTTTCAAATTTTTCGGCTCTTCTTTCTGAAGCTGTTTTTAAGGTTTCCTCTAGAGGCGAATCTATTACTCAGTCGGCCTTGGCTTGTCTGGCAGACATATCTAGATTTAACCTTAATTTGGACGCTAGATTAGTTGGTTTTGTCAACAACTGTCGCAGGAAGAGAGCACTTGGTTCTTTAGCTATTTCTCAGAAGCTTAAAGACACACTTATTTCCACATTCTGTTTTGGTACGGAGTTGTTTGGCCCCGAATCCACTAGTCTCATCGTGAAGGAGGTAGATAGGCTCAAGAGTATTCATAAGATCTCTTATAAAGTTGGTCTTCCTCAGGTTTCTAGGAAATGTTCCTTCACACCGGTTCGTTCTTTTCCTCCCTCATCTCCTTCAAAGAAGTTACCTCGTTCTGATACTCAAACTTCTTTCCTTCTCAGATTTGTGTGAATTCCAATAGATCTTTTGATAGATCTAGATCTCCTTCTCCAGCTAGGCCTTCCTCTCTGGGTCGTTCTCATAAGTCTCCTCAACGTAGGTCTCCTATTCAGGATAAATATAAGATTTAGATTTTCAGTCCCCCACTATTTCAAGCTTTCCAAGCATCCCAGTAGGCAATCGTCTTTCCCGGTTCAGGACTTATTTGGGATCTTCTTATCAGTGGGTTTTAGAAACTATTTATCACGGCCATCATCCTTGTTGGAAGGAAAAACCTCCTCTTTACTTTGTTCCTCCATGGATCCCCGTTCCATCGTGCCCGGAGAAACTTTTAGCCTTGGAATCCGAGATTCTGTCTCTGATGTCAAGACATGCAGTGGAGGAGGTGAGTCCAATCCAGGTTACTTCTCGACCATGTTTCCTGTTCAAAAGAAGAGGGGGGGGGGGGGGGGGGGGGGGGGTTGGTGTTGTGATGGAGACCCATTATAAATCTAAAATCCCTCAATCTTCTAATTGTGAGTCCTTCCTTCAAGATGGAAACGGTTCAATCCATCATTCAGTCTCTCCAGGTGGGCTTGTGGACAATGTCCATCGACCTCAAAGATGCATATTTTCACATCCCTCTTCATCCTGCATTCCGCAAGTTCCTTCATTTCACTTACAAAGGCAGCATCGGGCAGTTTCGCAGTCTTCCCTTCAGCCTGCCCACCTCCCCATACGTAGTCACTCGAATAGTATCATCAGTAGCCTCATGCCTTCATCTTCAGGCAATTTCAGTACATGTCTATATAGACGATTGGCTTTTCAAGGCTCCCGATCCTGTCTCCCTCATTGCGGATGTATCAGATGCCATCCAGGTTTGCCTTCACCTGGGTTGGATCATCAATGTAGAAAGGTCGCGTCTCTCCCCAAGTCAAGTCTTTACCCACTTGGGGGTCACTTTCGACCTGTCAGGTGAGGTTATTTCCCTCCCTTCCCAATGTGCAGATAATGATATCCACAATTCAAGCTCTCAAGGTAGGCCAGTTAGTTTCGGCCAGATCTTTCCTCAGAATAATAGGCTCATGGTTTCGGTAGAGAAAGTGATTCCTTGGGCTCCTCTGATGAGAAGACCCTTCCAGTTCTATCTTATGGCCCACTGGAATCAGTCTCTAGATTCTCTGAATCATCGGATTCTCATCAAGTTTCATCTCATGACTCTGGAAGGATGGGAAGCCATCTGGGATTCCAAAGAGATTTCGGGAACCTCGTCCCTCACAGAATCTTCCTACCATGTCAACCTTTTAGAACTGTGGGCTGTTTTCCATGCCCTAGTTCATTGGGAACTCATGATTCTCGGTCTTTCAATCCTTATCCGATCAGACAATTTCACAGTGGTCTCATTCGTCAATCATCGGGGGGGGGGGGGGGGGGGGGGGGGGGGGGGCAGGCAAACAAACTGAATTCTCTGGCTGACCAGTTATCTCATCCCAGGATCCCAGAAATAGAATGGGAGTTGATTGAAAGAGGCTGTAGCCCAGTCGATTTTTCTTCAGTTCAGTTGTCCCCACATAGACTTGTTTGCTACTCTCTAAAACAGAAAGATATCCACCTTCATATCTCCCTTTCTGGAAGTCATGGCTCTTTCAGTAGACTCTCTATCTCAGTCTTGGGACAACATGTTCGCTTACGCTTTTCCTTCTACGATTCTCAATCCTCTGGTACTCGGAAAGATCAGGCAACATCCCTGTGTAGTCCTGTTAATAGCTCCATTTTGGCCGACAAAATCGTGATTTCCAGATCTCCTGGACCTTCTTGTAGATCTCCCTCCGCTACTTCCTGTCTCCTACAATATATTGTCACAGAACAGAGGCAGGATTCTCCATCAGAATCCAGAAATCTTTCGCCTGTCAATCTGGAAGTTGAGGCTTCATTTAAATGGTCATATCTTGTTAGAATAGTTATATTCAGAAAAGCTATTCATTATATTCTTCAGCCTTTAGGTTATAACCGGATATGTCAGAATTTAACATATTTGGGTATTTCTGAAAGGAATTTCCCGTCATATAATGTAGAGAATTTTGGTTAATTTTTTATTTCAGCTTTGGTCAGATATTCAGAGTTGAGTAGTGATAGGATCATCTGCATCTTCATGGATCTGCATAAAGCTGGATTATTTGACTGGATTCGTCAAAGGAATGAAGTCTTAGTTGCGAACAACAAGGTCATGTGATAGCTATCAGCCAGTGAGGTTGTCATTGTGCTTAATGACCTTCTCAGTGGCTTTTGGTATTGGATTAACCCTCTTCTTGCCTCATTCTGCGATATAGCGCTCAAAGAGAGTATGGCGATTCCTGAAGAAGCCTTCAGTCACTCTGTAACCACAATACACAGCAAACATTGGCTGTAAAAAAATTCATCCTACTACGCTTCCCTTCAGAGAAGGAAAGAGTAATAGTAATGCAAGGAGGTATGTATATGTAATTAGTAAAACATAAGACCAGACCCTCTGGGTCATCTGGTCGATATTTGTGATCTGCTCAAATTAGTATAAAAAACGTCAACAACTTACATGTATGGTCAACCTGAAATAAAGGGATCTGATCTGTCACACAAGTGTATGATGTATATAAATCGATTCCAACATGTGTAAATATGTGGGTGGAGCTTAGCTAGAAATGGCAGATAATAGATACAAATAGATCCCGGCATTAGGATAGTCCAGCAGCTTGGCAATGCTTGTATGCTTGCTTTGGTGTTAGGATACTGGTTTTACAGTCAGGAAGGCGTTACATACAGCTTGGCAATGCTTGTATGCTTGCTTTGGTGTTAGGATACTGGTTTTGCAGTCAGGAAGGCGTTACATTTGCCAGTACCATATTGGCACAAGTCTGGCTTTCTGATTTCACTTCAAGACTATACTTACCTCCCTAATACTTTTGATATTGCTAAATATCGGCGTTCACTCAATAAACACTCAGAATAAAAACAGTTAGGTGCACCTACTGGGCAGGTAGACAGAGGGTAGTCCGGCGGATGCCAGCCCCACCACCGCGCATGCGCCGACTACTACTTCCTCTTTGCTAATTTATTGGCAGAGAGAACACATGTTTTTGTGCTTTTTTCAAAAGTTTCACTGTTTTCAACGCGTTTATAGTCTTAGAAGTGTGAATATATTAGAAGGATACTACCTGGATATGTCGGATAAAGTGGCTTCGCCGGAGGATGGCGCAGGATCTTTATATCAGGTGATTTCTAATATATTCTAACGAGTTTTCCCCGGTGTAATGTGTTTCCGGGACTCGCGTTTACCGTGATAAGAGCCTGTTTTAGTTGTTTTATTTCAACATGGTGCTATATAAGACTAATCTCTCTCTGTGTTTATGTCCACAGGTCTCTGTGAGGATATGTAATGGACATCACAGCATCTGAGGGTTTGTTTCTCTCCACCAAGGTTCCATTTCCTACTAATACTGTTAGGTTATCTAACCAAGAATTCTATGTCCAGTGAGGCGGAGGCCTAGTATAAAGGTCTTCTCACTTTGCCCTCTTGCTCCAATTCCTTCCCCTAGGGTGGAGAGAGTTAAGAGGCGTACAGTTGGTGGAGTGCTCCAGTTCATCACGTTGGATGGTTTGTCTATACAAAGTGTCAGGTATCTAAGTAATGATATGAGGTGAGGTTAATTATTTAAGAAAATTAACTGCTATTGCCATTGTTATCGTTGTGTATCTGATGGTTGTGTAGTCTGAATAACCGTTCTAAGATGTTCTGGTTATGTATACAATTCGTCCGCACGCCTAGTTGTTGGTCGGATCGATTGATTTCTGTCATGGGATCATGACGTCATAATCAGCCTTGCGTTTATTAACAATTAAAGTTTTGTCCAACGCTGGTTTTAGTCAATTATTGATCTTTATGATCGTTTCCCTCTCTTTTAGTTTGGTTTTGAGTTTCTAACCTTAACTAGTTTGCTCATTGTCCTCGTCCTTTGTCCTGTTTCAGTGACCTGGTTGTCCGTCCTGTGGACGTTTCTTGAAAGATCGATTTGTGCCTCACCTTTGCTTTGGTTGTAGTCCCTGTGGGCCATTGCTTAAGTGTGAGGGATGCAAGCATTGGGGGGGGGGGGGGGGCGACTTAATGTCTGAGTTTCTGTGTTTGCAGGCGAAGGACAAGGTAGTGGAGGAGGAGAGGAAGCAGAAGAGAGAGGGTGTAGGTAAGAAGGGTAAGAGGAAGGCCTCGTCCGCGGTGGACATGGAGGCCTTCCGAACCGAGATGTTGGGAGAGATGAAGAGGACGATAAAGGATTTGGTTCCAGAGTTGCTACGTGGCATGCTTCCTGGACCAAATCCTTTGTCGTCCTCGGCATCTGCTTCCGAGCAGGTAATCCCCGCCTCTGAATCACCTTTCCGTAGGCCGGTTCCGTTGTTCGACGATTCAGAGGTGGCCCCATTAGTGGGGGTGATCCATGACCCTGGCAGCAGGCTTGGTGCCGCGCCGAGGGGTCGTGGACGGCTGTCGCTGGAACCCGCGGGCTGCTTATCAGTCCAGGGGTATCCGCACGCCGCGGGTGCCAGTACCTCCTATGGCACCTTTCCTGGCCAGTCCGGGTTAGCTCTCTTTGCTGACCCGGAGTCTAATCTTTCTGGCCAGGAGGAAGAGGATTACCTGTTAGGGTCGCCGTCTGGGGACGTGACCATGGATTATGACGTCTGTGCACCCCTCGCGGGGAATACAGGCGACATATTCCATGGCTCTACTCACGCAGGAGTAGAGTTCACGGTGCAGAAGGTGGCCCTGGCCGATGCTGATGGCCAGCTATACCGCATACCTCGGCTTGCCGAGAGTATCGCTGGTGCTGGCCGGGGCCGTGGTGGGGCGGTATCTGCCCCGCGCTCTACCACAGCGCCTGCTCCTGTGCAGGCCAGTCAATTTAACATGCCTGTTCTTTCGGGCCTGCATGTTTTTTCTGGCCTGCCGGGGGTATCAGCTTATCCGCCGTCAAGCTCTGCTGCTTGCGCTCAGGAGGAAGACGAAGGCCCCCGTCTTGTAGAGCGCTCGCAGCTAGCCATGGAAGAGGATTGGTCTGACGCTTGCCAATGGCTGGTAAGTGTTAGGCCAGATCTGCCCGTGGAGCAGTCGGCTAGCCAGCGTGATCACAGGCCGTGGTTAGCTGGTAAGGCTACTGCTAGCGCAATGCCATCTCTGCCGCTGGCTGAGCATGTCGTTGACATGTTCGAGGCGGCGGAGACGTCCATCAAGGCGAATGGGTGTCTCGCGAAGGCCCCTCGCGAGGTGGCCAGGCGTTGCCGCATCGTGCCCCTGGATTACCAGAGGTACGGTGTGGTACCCAAGCCGAGCGTGGATGACCGCGCGGCTTTGGGTGAAGATGCGCGGCCGGGCTCCCGTTCTGACACGGGAGTCTTGTGTTCGAACACGTTGCGTTCGGCCAATGCCGCGTTGCGTGATGCGGAGGAGAGTGGGAGGGCTTCGATTGCCGCTCTGTCCCACGTCTCCCAGCTGTTACAGGGGGTAGTGACAGCATCCGCATCGCGCCAGGCGAGCCCGGTCACAGTCCAGAGAGCCATCCAGGATGGTATCAACCTGGCTCTGGACTGTATGACTCGGGCGGTGACCAGGAGTGTCCGGGCGCGGCGCACATTTGCCTTGGACAATCTGTGCCCATCCCAGGACCTGTATAATAGGCTACTGCGTACGCCTATGACAGGTCCTGGTCTCTTTGGAGGTGAGGGATGTAGACACCTCCAGGAGACGGTTACTCTGGTCAACAACCAGAGGGCGCTGCGCGAGCAGTTTGAAGTGCTCCGTCGGGAGCGCGTTCGCGCCGCACCCCCTGCGTATCGTCCCCTGCAGGCTCGAGGTGGAGGTGGCCAAGTCAGAGGCCACCCACCAGCGCAGCCTAGGCTGTGTGCGATTCGGCCGGCAGTGAGGGGGGCCGAGGTGCGCGCGGTGCTGGGTGTGGCGCGCGAGGATCTGGTCGGGGTAATCGTGCCTGATGGCCCGGTTACTGCGGTGAGAACCACTCCGGTGTTTCTGGCGAAGGAGACAGTGCCACTCTTGCACTCCTTATGTCCACCTCTATCCCTAGGTGGACCGGTGGGAGGCCGGCTGGCCGACCACATGCAAGAGTGGGAACGGTTGACTCAGGACCGTTTAGTCTTGCGATGGCTTTCAGTCGGGTATCGTCCCGATTGGATGACAGGCCCGCCGTCGCGACTGTCTCTAGTGCCAATCTGGACTCCGAATCCGAGAGATCCAGATCAAAGGTTGTGTATCGAGGAGGAGATAAGTTCCCTCATACAAAAAGGAGCTATTCAGCCGGCACAAAAGTGTCCGGGCTTCTATTCAACCGTGTTCTTAGTAACAAAAAACACCGGAGGGTGGAGACCGATTCTCAACCTCAAGCCGTTGAACAAGTTCATAGAGACGCCCAGTTTCAAGATGGAGACTGTGCGCTCGGTGTTGGCCGGGTTAGAGAGGGGAATGTGCACAGCTTCGATAGATTTGAAGGATGCTTATTTCCACATTCCCATAGCGAGGAGTTTCCGTCGCTTCCTGAGATTTGCATTCCAGGGCAGACAGTGGGAATTCAGGGTGTTACCCTTCGGAATTTCCACTGCTCCTCGGGTTTTCACCCGTGTGGTTCTTGCGATCACAGCATACCTCCGCAGGAGAAGCATTGCAGTCCACACGTACATAGACGACTGGCTGTTAAAAGCACACACCCAGGAAAGTTTATCGACCAATCTAGAGATTGTTTTGAAAACTCTCACGGATTTGGGCTGGATGATAAATTTTCAAAAATCAGAGCTGACTCCATCCCAGAAGTTTGCTTACCTGGGGATGTTCTTCGATCTAGAGACAGGATATGTTTATCTTACTCAGGAGAGAGTTCAGAGACTCATCTCGGTAATTCAGTCAGTGTGCGACAGTCGTCATGTCCTGGCACGGGTTTACTTGAGAATGCTGGGATTGATGGTTTTGTTTGAACCGTTCATTCCTCAGGCCGCCTTACGCAGGCGGCCGATCCAGATGTTTCTCATGACACAATGGACCCAGAGTACAGGTTCGCTGGACTCGAACGTGTCAGTGTTGGCGCCTCTAATTCACCACCTGCAATGGTGGTTGAGTACAGAGAATCTCTTGGTCGGGGTTTTGCTAACCCCTCCCCACCCTCAGGTGACTGTGTATACAGATGCATCGATGGAGGGGTGGGGAGCTTGTCTGGAAGAGTCCACAATATCAGGGCTTTGGAATCTGGAACAGTCAAAGGAACATATCAATCTACTGGAACTAAGAGCAGTAGTCCTGGGCCTGGAACATTTCTAGCAGACTCATTGAGCCGAAGGATGAGTGTTTTACCGACGGAATGGCAACTAAATCAATGTGTGGCGGATCGTCTGTTCGACCATTGGGGGAAACCCAACACCGATTTGTTCGCTACGAAGAAGAATGCGAAGATGACGACGTACGTCTCTCCGATTCCAGATCCAAGCGCTTTCGCAACAGATGCGTTAGCTATCAGCTGGGGGGGGGAATGTATGCATACGCATTCCCTCCAGCAATCCTGATTCCAAAAGTTCTTCAGAAAATCAGACAGGAGGAGTGCCAAGTGCTTCTGATCGCCCCGGATTGGCCAAGCCGATCATGGTATACGGATCTGCTGGACCTTCTGGTCTGCAATCCGGTTCCTCTGCCTCTGATGGATGACATTATCCTCCAGGGCAAGGCCCTTCACAACAATCCGTCAATGTTCCGATTGACTGCGTGGATGTTGTCAAGGAATCTAGAATTAAGGAGGGCTTTTCTGAGCATGCAGCCATGTTTATGGCCAAAGCCAGGAGGGGGTCAACCTCCAGAGCATATAATTATAAAATCAACAGATTTGCAGAGTGGTGCTCAAAAAGATGTATTGATCCAATGGATTCATCTATTCAGGTAGTAGCTGATTTCCTCTGTCACCTGTATGATGCCTATAGCCTCAAGCCTAACTCTATTGCTGGTTATAAATCAGCTTTAATGACTGTTATCCCTTGCTTGGCTAATAGGGGGAGTGATGAAGTAAGTACATTAAATGTATTAATTAAAGGCATGGGCAATCTAAGACCAAGGAATCCCCCGGTGATTCCTTCTTGGAGTTTATCGCTAGTGCTTCAGGTACTAGGTGATAAGCCTTTTGAACCACTTAGTTCCATTTCTATGAAACTGTTAACTCTTAAAACTGTATTTTTAATTGCTGCGGCCTCGGCTAGGCGTAGGAGTGAAATTCATGCCTTATCAGCCGAGGACGACCGTTTTCTTTTTTCACGAGAGTGTTGATACTTACCTCCCTAGATACGGACCCGGCCTCTCCACCCCACAGAGGCTCGGTCTTCAGGCTCTTAATAGTTGCATGTGTGTCAGCCAATAAATTAGTCAGAGGAAGTAGTAGTCGGCGCATGCGCGGTGGTGGGGCTGGCATGCGCCGGACTACCCTCTGTCTACCTGCCCAGTAGGGACACCTAACTGTTTTTATTCTGAGTGTTTATTGAGTGAACGCCGATATTTAGCAATATCAAAAGTATTAGGGAGGTAAGTATCAACTCTCTCGTGAAAAAAGAAATCCTAGATTTCGTTTATTCCATGTCATCTGCATCTAATATGTCTCATATTGGCCTATTCCATAAGATGACAATTTTCAATAAATACTTCCTGGCAATAAATCATTGATTATTTCAGTCTTCTAATGCCTGAGGTGACATTGTTTTTCAGCCATATTTACACCATCAGGCAACATTGATAATATGTAAAGATTGTACAATTTTATTATAAATTGTGACTGTTGATTGACTGATTGAGATATAAATGCTACTCATGATATTGTATTGATTTGATCTAAGTTATGTCTCAATGTAGTATCTTGCTTTTAAGAAATACATTGGGCCTTCAATGTAGACTACTAATTTGTCTCATGATAACTACATGTAAGTTAATTGATTACGGCCATCGGTGCCTTTTGTAGATTCTACCTATTTCAGATAAACGCCTTACATACAACTAATTCCCCTTTCCAGAGTATCCATCTATCAATCTGACATCATATGATGTCATAATTGGCTAAGCGGCGTATAGGATGATGTCATAATTATTGCATCATAAATTATTCTATTTGGCCGGTCTTTAACTCTTAATAGTCCGTCACGTTATACGAATTGTGTGTCTACTATTTAATAAACATGCTATTTAATATTTTGACGTTAATTTGACTGGATGCTATTGCTGCGATGATAGGCAGCAACAGCAATCAGTCAAATTAGTTCCAAAATATTCAATAGCCTACTTGTATAGTTTTCTGGAAATTGATAGTCAGGGAGTTCAGAGATCGATCCCAACGCGAGCAAGGTGTGGGTGGAGCTTAGCTAGAGATTGGCGGGGCATAGCTAAAAATGGAAACATCCATTGTAATTATAGGTGGTGAGCTAATGTGTGATAATTACCATCTATGAAATTTCTGTTTTCTCCTGCCTGTGTTAAAGTGACACCATGTTTTGGTTCCAAAATATACTACTTTAATGGTCAAATTTAGTCAAGAAAATCAAAATAGTTGTTAATTAAATGTCCATTTGCAGGCCAAGAGAAGACTAGTTTTGGAAATTTATCACTGGAATGACTGGCTCGGTTATTGAGCCAGTCATTCCAGTGATAAATTTTTTTAAATAGTCTTCTCTTGGCTTGCAAATGGCCATTCCTCAAGACCACTGCGGAGGCCAGTTTCGCCCGGCTTGACCATTAAAGGGCTAATGTGGTGAATATTGTTAACTATATATACAACATATCTACTCAAAGACTGCATTCAGGAGGTATTGCCTGCGATAACTAAAATAATTAACATGTCAATGGAAAAGGGTACTGTGCCGGACGATTTTAAAACCGCAAATGTGATGCCTTTATTAAAGAAACCGTCGTTGGATCCAAATATGCTGTCTAACTATCGCCCAGTGTCCAACCTCCCCTATGTCTCAAAACTCCTAGAAAAGTCGTAGCTAATCATCTTAACAACCATTTGGAAGTAAACAATCTGCTTGAACCATATCAGAGCGCATACCGAAAGCTTCACAGCACCGAGACGGCACTAGTTCGTGTGCAAAATGACATTTTGTGTTCAATGGACGAACGTATGTGTGTGATATTGGTGTTACTAGACTTATCGGCCGCATTCGACACCATCGATCATACAATTATGTTGTCGCGTCTACAGGAACTGGGCCTTGCCGGCACTGTCCTTTCTTGGTTCGAGTCCTATCTCAAATGTCGCCGTCAAACTGTCATCATAAACAACTCCAAATCATCCGATGGTACATTGACTTCCGGTGTGCCTCAAGGATCCGTTTTGGGGCCCCTGCTATTTACAATATATACATCACCACTTGGTCGATTACTGCAAAAGCACGGAGTTGAGTATCATTTCTACGCTGATGACACGCAGCTATATATAGCCTTCCGCCCAAATAGTCAATTTGATGCTCATGAGAAATTAGAACTTTGCATTCGCGATGTAAAACTCTGGATGCTTAACAATTTTCTACAGCTAAACGATAAAAAAACTGAAATACTGCTTATCTCGTCACGGCAACTCCGACCAAAACTTGACATAGAGCATCTTCAAATTGGTGACGAAAACATTTCTTTTAACTCTAGTGCAAGGAACATTGGTGTCATATTCGATGACTCGATGTCCATGAACAAACATGTTATGTCCCTCTGTCAATCGCTATTTTTCACATTCAGAAACATTAACAAAATTAGAAAATTACTGACAGCAGATGCCACTAAGACCCTCATTCACGCCTCTATAACATCCAAATTAGACTATGGAAATGCATTGCTAGCAGGAATTACATCAGAGCAGATACAACGTCTCCAGAGGGTGCAGAACACGGCAGCACGGATAATAACACGAACCAAGCGAACAGACCACATAACACCAGTACTCAAACAACTCCATTGGCTTCCTGTGAGAGAGCGCATACAGTATAAAATCGTGCTTCTCGTTTACAAATGTTTACATGGACTAGCCCCACAGTATCTATCTACTTTAATTACAAAGAGAATTGCACCTCGGTCCCTAAGATCAAGTGATCAGACATTATGTGTGGTCCCGTCTACTAATTTAGTTGTTGGACAGCGTGCATTTTCGAACTCCGGTCCAAGACTTTGGAATAATCTACCTGCCCATATCCGAAACTGTCACAAAATTGAGCCTTTTAAATCTAGCCTAAAAACGTATCTTTTTCATCTTTAAAATTTGTAAAGCGCCTTTGAGCGATTACTTTCGGAATTGGCGCTCTAGAAATATTTACATACATACATACAACTATATTATGATATTGTTTTGCAGCTGTACTGTCTGTTGGTGATGTTCAGAGTGAGGGAACAGTGCGGCTTGTAGATGATGTCAAGAGACTACAGATGGAGCTGACAGACTTGCAGGACAAGCTGAATCAGTGTCAACAGGAACACGATGACAGAGAAAACAATCTTCAGGCCACGATTGATGAACTACGCAAGGAGAAGCATGATCTCAAGCAACAGATTGTTAAACTACAAAGTCATGTCCAGGTGTGATCTCAACTCTTGTCCTGCAGTCAAGGTCATATTCCTAGATTCAATTATCAACTTTAGTCCTACCTACCTATAAACTGTCGCTCTGAGCTTAAGTGGATTTAAAAAAAATATCAGCTCTATGCTAAGTCATCAATGAAAGAGATTTGATTTTTAATGTGAAACTTCAATATATTCCCCAGTCTGTGGAAGCCATAATTGCATGACATTTCAATCAAGCGATATAGACATCATTGTGGCCGATATAAGAGTACTGGCTCAGATATAAGAGTAGGCGGGTATATTATATTCTCACCATATGGAATAAAG
The DNA here is from genome assembly GCA_034401795.1 of Chaetoderma sp. LZ-2023a. Classification (NCBI taxonomy): domain Eukaryota; kingdom Metazoa; phylum Mollusca; class Caudofoveata; order Chaetodermatida; family Chaetodermatidae; genus Chaetoderma; species Chaetoderma sp. LZ-2023a. The sequence goes on from CM067367.1 coordinate 53,366,286, forward strand.
CTGAAGACAATGTATAGTTTTCAAATTAATATCAGTGTGGGAGGTTTATGCTACACGTAAGCAATTTACATTACCATACCGTAATATTGTGAGAAATCATGGAATTTGCTTTGAAGAAGTCTTGTCAAAGAGGTAATTAGCGTTGTTCCGATTAATCGATTTGATCGATGCTTGGTTGGGTTGGTTTGCATGTTCAACCAACCGATCGATCATGATTTCAGAAATCAATTTTGGTTGTTTATAAATTGACTTTATTAATATAGTTTAACTGGTCAAGCTAGAAAATGAATACATTTTGGAAAAGAGTTTAAATTTAATTGTTACAACTATATAGTATTACTCTGTCTAAGACATTAATTCTTCCAGCACTGAAATAGTATGTTAATTTCAAAGCAACCATACCAATAATATGTTGAATATTTTGAAACTTTTTTGACTGGAAGCTGTTGCTGCCTAAGGCAGCAACAGTTTCCAGTCAAATTAGTTTCAAAATATTCAACAGATTATTTTTTTAATTATTAAGAATCGATCACACCTGCGACTTGGTTTGAATGGGTAATTATCCTTGAGCTATAATTACTGCATTCAAAATGGATAAAAAATGAGACCCTGTTATGATCAATCATTAATTGATCATCGGTTAGTATATAAAACCAATCATCGATCACAAAAATAGTACCAATTCCCAACACTAGAGGTAATACACCACTTAGATGTACATGTTCTCTGATCCTGTTATATCGCATATACTTATTTTTGTACTAATTTATGTTCAGTCTCCTAGATCTGGTCAGAGCACTACAGATAATGAGAAACAGCTGGAGAAATTACAGCTTGAGAATGACTCTTTAGTTCATCAGCTAGTGGATCTGAAGAAAGAGAAAGCTGGACAGCGCATTAATCAAGGAAGTAAAGTTACAGAAGTAAGACATCTCATATTAATTATATATACACACGCGCGCGCATAGCGAGGGTATTATATTTTTTGTCCCATTTGATCGTCTGTACATCCTTAAAATCTTGTCGCTGCAACTCCTACAGTTTGAGAATTGTTTGAAACTTGACAGGATGAATGTACACCACACAAACATGTACTAATGTTAATCTTGTCATCAGTCTATCTAGTCATTCTGTAGCTACGTCCCTACATCCCAAAAATCTTGTTGCAACTCCTACAGTTTGAGAAAAAATTGTTTGAAACCTGACAGGATGATTGTACACCAATGGAAATGTCGATCTGGCAGTCTGGAGAAATCTGTTTTTGAAAATTTGCCATTCCAGCATTAAATTTTCAAAAATAGATTTCTCTAGGCTGGCAGATCGACATTTCTCAAGACCACTCCATAAGCTGCTTTTTATCGACTACCATTAAAGGGTTAATATAGTGTTGTGTACAACAAAATCTATATTAAACAACTATCTTATACCAAGCAATTGGTTTGTATAGACATATGCTTTCCTAATACAAGTGTGACTTACTATTGCATGTACATTTTGAAGCCAAAAATGGTGATTCTTTAACCCTTTCATGCCAAAACCCGCCTCTACAGTCGTCTTGAGGAATGTCCCTTTGTAGGCCAAGAGAAGACTTTGAAAATGTACCATTGGAATTACTGGCTAGGTAACTGAGCCAGTCATTCCAGTATTAAATTTTCAGAAATAGCCTAGAAATGGGCATTTAATAAACAAATATTTTAATATTCTTGACTAAAGCTAAACATTAATGGGTTAAGCCAGGTGCATGTTTGACCACCTGTTGTTAAAAACCTGGCTCCAAACAGGTGATCTGTCGAGCAGGTTTAACTACATGTGATTATAATCACATTATTACCCTCGCGCAGTAAGAAGAAGAGGCTATTGCAATTGGGTCTGTGGCCGGCCGTGTGTCTTGAACTATATCTAAAAAAACTACTGATCCGATTTTGCTCAAATTTTAATACAACGAAGGAACTTGCCATACAAGAGGATATCCGGACTTTGATCGTGTTCCCGATAAAAGGACCTGGATGCAGATCGGATCTCATTCTTGTTCTGTGAATATCTCAGAAACTACTGGTCTGATAAATGTATGGCACAAATTTTAAGGGTGTGATCATGCACTAGGATTTAACAACTTAGGCTGTGATCCAAGAAAATCCACCAAATATCTGACAATGTTGAAAAAATCCAGATAGTCTGAAAAACATCCAGAAAATCTGAAAACTGTTTGCAATGTGACAATAATCTGAGGCTCTCTGATTTCCCGTGTTTACATTTCTGATGCTCACTTTTGTGCAAACCTCTAGGAGCAGATGGAGCTGATGAGTGGCTCCCTTCAAGAGCAAATGTCAACTTTGCAAGCAGATGTAGACCACAAATTACAGGAACTGGTAGTCATGGAAACAAAGTATAACGAAGAACGTCTGCGACTGTCACTCGATAATCAACAATTGTCTAAGGCTGTCCGAGACTTGAAGGCTCAGATTATGGAGTTACAAGCTAGATCACCTGAGGTATGTCTGCTTATTTTAGAAATTAATTTTGTCATATCACAGTTAACCTTAGTTAAGAGCGTCTCAGCTACTCCTCGTATTTACTTCAGAAACAAATGCGTCATGCTGCTTTGAACTTCAGAAACAAATGCATCATGTCGTTTTGATGGAGAGACAGACATACTGACTTATCTCTGTTGTAATCTGGAGCTAAAAATATAAATACTCACTTAAAGTCAACATATGTCACTTGTTAACTGACATCAAAATCAACTGATTTAACCATTTAACACTTATATCAGCCAAAAACACTTCTGCAGTGGTCTTGAGAAATGTCCACTTGCAGACTAAGAGAAGACTATTTTTTTTAATTTACCACTGGCATGACTGCGATGACTGGCTCAGTAACCGAGCCAGTCATTCAAGTGGTAAATTTTCAAAGATAGTCTTTTCTTGGTCTGCAAATGAACATTTTCTATGAGAAAATTGATATTTTCTTGAACAAATTCGAGTCTTAAAGGGTTAACTCCATCACAAATGTGGCAAGGGTCTGAAAGTAAGTGTCTGAAATGTATGTCTTTGGTGAATTAAAAATTTAATAACGCTTCTGTTGAACATTTTGAAACTAGTTTGACTGGGAGATATTTCTGGCATAGCTAGCAACAGCTACCAGTCAAATTAGTTTCAAAAGATTTCTCATCAGCTTAGATGTATAGCTACTGTGAAATTGGGATTCTTGAACATGGTTCAATGTGTTAAAATTGATACAAACACACATACAAAGTGGGCTTTGCTAAACTAGAAATGAATGGGGCCATATCTAGAAATGGAATGTCCTATTAGCTTTCGTTGGAGTAAGAGTCTGCATGATTTATGCATATTATTGGACACTGATGTTGTAGTAGTACCATGAATGGATGAAATTATTCACTCGCAACATTTCTATCCTATTTGATGGAATTTATTTAAAACACTGGATTTATGCCTCGAAAATTATCATTTCTATCTTAAAATCGAAGTAAAATTTAGGCAAACAGAGTCACGGAATTATTGTTTGAAGAATACACCTGGCCTATGCAATACCATACATACCATAACCAATGTGATACAATACCATGCCAGCACAATAACAATAGAAATGTTGCACCATCACTGCGTATGACGAGTGAAGTGCGGGACAAAAAAGGGATTGACATGTGGGATGTGACCTTCCCAGCCAAAAATGGTTTCTGTAGTGGGCTTGGAAAATTTCCATTTGCAGACCAACAGAAGACTATCTTTGAAAATTTACCACTAGATTGACTTGCTTGATAACCGAGTCAGTCATTACTGTGGTAAATTTTCAAAAATTGTCTCTTGATCTGCAAATGTACATTTTTTATGAGAAAATTGAAATTTCGTTGACCATTTTTGAGAGGTAAATGGTTAAGATCAATATTAATGTGCGCTCTAACTAAGCAATTAGGAATGTAATGTTTTTATTCTGACGCAATAAACTCTTAACAGTTAAATACCAATATCTCATTGATAATCTCTTTACAAAGGTGAGTGTCCCCTCTATGAGGCAGATGACCTCTCGAGCAGGACTTAAAATAATCTTAGAATAGTTTATGTTTTGTCTCAGGTGGTGACTCGGATTCAGAAAGTACCAGTTGAGAATGAGAAGACGTGGCACAGCTTTCAAGCAGCACAAACACAGAATGCACACTTAGAGCAGCAAGTTTCAAACTTAGAACAGCAACTGTCAGTCGCTAACACAATTAATGCCAAGTTAGAGGGCCAGGTAGTTTGCCACACAATAATTACATCCTACCTGACAGCAGAACTATTCCCTTTCCCCTTCTATTTCTTCTTCCTCGGTTTCAACAGGAATCCCTTGCAACATGTAGTGTTTGGAATCCTGATGTCTTCTGTCAGACTGTGGAGTGGAATTGGTTTCTCAGTCAATCATATGACATCATAATCAACTATGTCACATGTAGGCTGACATCATAATCAATTACATACATCATGAATGATGAGATTTAATCCGTCTTAAACACCTAATAGTCCTTCAAGTTGTACAAATTGTATGTCTACTATGTAATAAACATTCAGTCAAATTAGTTTCAAAATTATTCAACAGCTCACATGTAAAGTTTTCAGGAAATGAAGATTCAAAGAGTACAGGGATCAATCGATTCCATCATGGGCGAAGCATGGGTGGAGTTTAGCTAGATTGGCAGGGCATGGCTAAAACTTGATTCCTCCATTCTACTTGACTGTGTCGATAACTACTTTTCACATCAAGAGTATACTTACCTCCCTAATACTTTTGATATTGCTAAATATTGGCTTTCACTCAATAAAACACTCAGATTAAAAACAGTTAGGTGCCCCTACTGGGCAGGTAGTCAGAGGTAGTCCGGCGGATGCCAGCCCCACCACCGCGCATGCGCCGACTACTACTTCCTCTTTGCTAATTTATTGGCAAGGAGAACACATGTGCTTGTTAGCTATCTGCAAGTTTCACGAGTTTATCAGGTGATTTCAATGATATTCTAGCGAGTTTTTTCCCCGCTGTAATGTGTTTCCGGGACTCGCGCTTACCGTGATTAGCGCCTGTTTGAGTTGGTTTTTTCCAACATGGTGCTTTATAAGTCTAATTTCTCTTTGTGTTTATGTCCACAGGTATGGATTTGCATTATTAGTGGACATCTCAGCACAGGAGGGTTTGTTTTTCTCCACCACGGTTCCATTTCCTACTAATACTGTTAGGTTATCTAACCAAAAAGTCTATGTTCAGTGAGTTGGAGGCTTACTATAAAGGTCTTCTCACTTTGCCCTCTTGATCCAATTCCTTCCCCAAGGTGGAGAAAGGTGAAGAGGCGTAGTCTTGGTGGAGTGCTCCAGTGCATCACGGTGGATGGTTTGTCTATACAAGGTGTCAGGTATATGATTAATGATATGAGGTAATATGAATTATTTGAAAAAATAATGACTGATTTTTTACCATTTTTTATCATTCTGTATCTGATGATGTGTAGTCTGAATATCCTTTGGAGGATGTTCTAGTTATGAATACAATTCGTCCTTGCACTTGGATGCTTGTTGCGGACCGATTAATTTCTGTTAAGGGATTGATGACGTCATAATCGGCCTTGCGCTTTATTAACAATTAAAGTTTTGTCCAACGCTGGTTTCTTCTTGATTAGTGATCTTTATGATCCTGTCCCTCTCTTTTAGTTGGTTTTGAGTTTCTTCTAACCGTAACTAACTTGCTCATTGTCCTCGTCCTTTGTCCTGTTTCAGAGACCTGGTTGCCCGTCCTGTGGTCGATTTCTGAAAGATAGATTTGCGCCACATTTGTGTTTTAGCTGCAGTCCCTGTGGACCGTTGCTAAAATGCGATGTATGTAAGCAGTGGGGGGTGAGCTAATGGTTGATTTTTTATCGTTACAGGCGAGGGAGAAGGTGATGGAAGAAGAGAGGAAGGCGAAGAAGGAGGGTGGTAAGAAGGGTAAGAGGAAGGCCTCATCCGCGGTGGATATGGAGGCCTTCCGGTCCGAAATGTTGGGAGAGATGCAGAGGACAATAAAGGATTTGGTCCCAGAGTTGCTTCGCAGCATGCTGCCTGGGCCAGGTCCTTTGTTGTCCTCAGCATCTGCTTCGGAGCAGGTGATCCCCGCCTCTGAATCTGAGTTCCTTAGGTCCGGTCCGGTGTTCGATGTGGATTCAGAGGTGGCCCCGTTGTTGGGGGCGGTCCACGACCCTGGCAGCAGGCTTGGTGCCGCGCCGAGGGGCCGTGGACAACGGTTGTTGCTGGGACCCGCGGTCTGCTCTTCAGACCCTGGGTATCCGCGCGCCGCGGGTGTCAAGTCCTCCTATGGCACCTTCCCTGGCCAGTCCGGGTTAGCTCTCTTTGCTGACCCGGGGTCTAATCTTTCTGGCCAGGAGGAAGAGGATTACCTGCTAGGGTCGCCGTCTGGGGACGTGGCCATGGAGTACGACGTCGGTGCACCCCTCGCGGGGAATACAGGCGACGTGTTCCATGGTTCTACTCATGCAGGAGTAGAATTCACGGTCCAGAAGGTGACCCTGGGTGGTGCTGATGGCCACGGTTACCGCATACCTCGGCTTGCCGAGAGTATCACTGGTGCTGGCCAGGGCCGTGGTGGGGCGGTGTCTGCCCCGCGCTCTACTACGGCGCCGGCTCCTGGTCAAGCCAGGGAGTTTAGCATGCCGGTTCTTTCAGGCCCGCATGCTTTCCCTGGCTTGCCAGGGGTATCAGCATATCCGCCGTCGAGTTCAACTGCCTGCGCTCAGGAGGAAGACGAAGGCCCTCGTCTAGTAGAGCGCTCGCAGTTAGCCACGGAGGAGGATTGGTCGGACGCTTGCCAGTGGCTGGTAAGCGTTCGGCCAGATCTGCCCGTGGAGCAGTCGGCAATCCAGCATGACCATAGGCCGTGGTTAGCTGGTAGGCCGACTGCCACCGCTATGCCATCTCTGCCGCTGGCTGAGCATGTCGTGGACATGTTCGAGGCGGCGGAGACGTCCATTAAGACGAATGGGCGTCTCGCGAAGGCCCCTCGCGAGGTGGCTAGACGTTGCCGCATCGTGCCCCAGGATTACCAGCGGTACGGTGTGGTGCCTAAGCCTAGCGTGGATGATCGCGCGGCTTTGGGCGAAGATGCGCGGCCAGGCAACCGTTCTGACACGGGTGTCCTGTTCTCGAACGCGTTGCGTTCGGCGAATACCGCGCTACGTGATGCGGAGGAGAGTGGGAGAGCTTCGATTGCTGCTCTGTCCCACGTCTCCCAGCTGTTACAGGGGGTGGTAACAGCATCCGCTTCACGTCAGCCAAGCCCGGTAACAGTCCAGAGAGCCATCCAGGATGGTATCAACCTGGCTCTGGACTGTTTGACGCGGGCGGTGACCAGGAGTGTCCGGGCGAGGCGCACGTTTGCCCTTGACAATCTGTGCCCGTCCCAGGACCTGTATAATAGGCTACTGCGAACGCCTATGACAGGTCCTGGTCTCTTTGGAGGTGAGGGATGTAGGCACCTCCAGGAGACGGTGACTCTGGTCAACAACCAGAGGGCGCTGCGTGAGCAGTTTGAGGTGCTCTGGCGGGAGCGCGTTCGCGTATCGTCCCCTGCAGGCTCGAGGTGGCGCTGGCCAGGTCAGAGGCCAGACACCATCGCAGCGCCGGCCTAGGCCGCGTGCGATTCGGCCAGCAGCGAGTGGGGCGCAGGCTCCCCAGGCGCAGCCAGCCAGGCAGCAACCGTGGTGCGCGCGGTGCTGGGCGGGGCGCGCGGGGATCTGGTCGCGGTAATCGGGCCTGATGGGCCGGTTACCGTAGTGGGAACCACTCCGGTGTTTCAGGCCGAGAAGACAGTGCCACTCTCTCACTCCTTATGTCCACCTCTCTCCCTAGGTGGACCGGTGGTCGGCCACTTGATAGAGTGGAAGCGGTTGACTCAGGACCGTTTAGTCTTGCGATGGCTTTCAGTCGGGTATCGTCCCGATTGGATAACAGGCCCGCCATCGAGACTGTCTCTCGTGCCGATCTGGACTCCGATTCCGAGGGATCCAGATCAAAGGTTGTGTATAGAGGAGGAAATAAATTCCCTCATACAAAAGGAAGCCATTCAGCCGGCGCAGAGGTGCCCGGGCTTCTATTCAACCCTGTTCTTAGTAACGAAAAACACCGGAGGGTGGAGGCCGATTCTCAACCTCAAGCCATTGAACAAGTTCATAGAGACGCCCAGTTGGTGTTGGCGGGGTTAGAGCAAGGAATGTGGACAGCGTCAATAGATTTGAAGGATGCTTATTTCCACATTCCCATAGAGAGGAGTTTCCGTCGCTTCCTGAGATTTGCATTCCAGGGCAGACAGTGGGAATTCAGGGTATTACCCTTCGGGATTTCCACGGCTCCTCGGGTCTTCACCCGTGTGGTTCTCGCGATCACTGCATACCTCCGCAGGAGAAGCATAGCAGTCCACACGTACATAGACGACTGGCTGTTGAAAGCACACACCCGGGAAACGTTATCGGCCAATCTGGAGATTGTTTTGAAAACTCTCACGGACTTGGGCTGGATAGTCAATTTCCAAAAATCAGAGCTAACTCCATCCCAGAAGTTTGTTTACCTGGGCATGTTCTTCGATCTCGAGTCGGGATATGTTTATCCCACTGAGGAGAGGGTTCAAAGACTCATCTCAGTAATACAGTCGGTGTGCGACAGTCGTCATGTCCTGGCACGGGTTTACTTGAGAATGCTGGGGTTGATGGTTTCATTGGAACCAGTCATTCCGTAGGCCGCCTTGCGCAGGCGCCCGATCCAGTTGTTTCACACAGTGACACAGTGGACCCAGAGTTCAGGTTCGCTGGACTCGAATGTGTCAGTGTTGGCGCCTCTGATTCACCACCTGCAATGGTGGTTGAATACAGAGAATCTCTTGCCGGGGGTTTTGCCAACCCCTCCCCACCCTCACGTGACTGTGTATACAGATGCATCGATGGAGGGGTGGGGAGCTTGTCTGGAAGAGTCCACAATATCAGGGCTTTGGGATCTGGATCAGTCCAAGGAACATATCAATCTACTAGAGCTAAGAGCAGTAGTCCTGGGCCTGGAACATTTCTTACAGAAAGTTCAGGGCAAGATTGTTCTAATTCGTTCAGACAACTCAACAGTAGTGACTTACATAAACCTCCAGGGCGGAACGAAGTCGCCCAGTCTCTGTATGATGACATGGAAACTGCTTTGTTGGTGCCTAGATCATGGGATCACCTTGAAGGCAGTTCATATTCCGGGAAGGCTAAATCTGCTAGCAGACTCATTGAGCCGAAGGATGAGTGTTTTACCCACGGAATGGCAACTAAATCAATGTGTGGCAGATCGTCTGTTCGACCATTGGGGGAAGCCCAACATCGATTTGTTCGCAACGAAGAAGAATGCAAAGTTGACGACGTACGTCTCTCCGATTCCAGACCCAAGCGCTTTCGCAACAGATGCGTTAGCTATCAGCTGGGCGGGAATGTATGCATACGCATTCCCTCCAGCAATCCTGATTCCAAAGGTGCTTCAGAAAATCAGGCAGCAGGAGTGCCAAGTGCTTCTGATCGCCCCGGATTGGCCAAGCCGATCGTGGTATACGGATCTGCTGGACCTTCTGGTCTGCAATCCGGTTCCGCTGCCTCTGATGGACGACCTTATCTTCCAGGGCAAGGTCCTTCACGACAATCCGTCAATGTTCCGATTGACTGCGTGGATGTTGTCAAGGAATCTAGAATTAAGGAGGGCTTTTCTGAGCAAGCGGCCATATTTATGGCCAAAGCCAGGAGGGGGTCAACCTCCAGAGCATATAATTATAAAATCAACAGATTTGCAGAGTGGTGCTCAAAAAGATGTATTGATCCAATGGACTCATCTATTCAGGTAGTGGCTGATTTCCTCTGTCACCTATATGATGCCTATAGCCTCAAGCCTAACTCTATTGCTGGTTACAAATCAGCATTAATGACTGTTATTCCTTGCTTGGCTAATAGGGGGAGTGATGAAGTAAGTACATTAAATGTATTAATTAAAGGCATGGTCAATCTAAGACCAAGGAATCCACCACTGATTCCAGTCTGGAGTTTATCCCTGGTGCTTCAGGTACTAGGAGATAAGCCTTTTGAACCACTTAGTTCCATTTCTATGAAAATGTTAACGCTTAAAACTGTATTTTTAATTGCTGCGGCCTCGGCAAGGCGTAGGAGTGAGATTCACGCCTTATCAGCCGAGGATGACCGTTTTGTGGTTACAGGGGAAGGCCTTAAGCTTCTACCTAGGATTAATTTCTTGGCTAAGAATCAGTCATTGAAATATCCAGGTCAACCTATTTTTTTGCCATCTTTAACTAGATATGATCCTAATGGTTGTCATATATTGAACCCCATGGCAGGGCGTCTAAGGACACCATTTCCAGGTGGATTGTAGAATGTATTCAGTTTTGTCACAAATCCGCCACCGGGAGACAGGTTGATGTGGCCAAGGCTCACAGTGTCCGCGGTGTCGTGGCATCCACTGCCCTGTTTAGTGGGGTCCCTGTGGATGACATTATGTCCGTGGCTCAGTGGCACTGTGAGTCAGTTTTACAGACCATTACCTCCGTGACACCTCTAACCCTCTCGCCTTGTCGATTTTAAAACATTAATCGTTTTTTTAATTTTGTGAGGAGTGCTTCCGCATTGCTTATATACTTCGCAATTTAGCGATGGTAACAACCACTTGTCGGGACTGCATCAGGCTTCTCTACTGGGATCATGATGACAGCTTCCAAGTTCAACAAGGTCAGTCTTGTTCATGTGTTGTTCATTGTTACTTGTATTGTCACGTTACCCGTTATTATTAATATGGTGATGGTTTATGTGGGAGGTGGTTCATCATAGAGAGTATACGAAAATGAAGCCTTTTCGTCTCAGTCCTATAGTACTTGGCACTAGTACGTGGAGAGCGTATAGGACATTGAGGTCATCTAGTCTTCCTCCCAGGAGGGGGGGTGGAGCGCATATGACATTCGGTCATCTCTCATGCATCGGTTGTGTTATCCGATGGTTTGTCAAATCCTGAATGTGTTCTCACACATTTCAGACGTCATAAGTGCCTTAAACGCGTGAAAGCGTATAGGGAAGAGCTGGTCTTTTGACCTCGCCTCCCTCCCGCCAGATTCACTTTCGAATTCTGGCAATATCAAAAGTATTAGGGAGGTAAGTATACTCTTGATGTGAAATAAACGAAATCTAGGATTTCTTTTTTCACGAGAGAGTTGATACTTACCTCCCTAGATACGGACCCGGCCTCTCCACCCCACAGAGGCTCGGTCTTCAGGCTCTTGGCAGTTGCATGTGTTAGCCAATAAATTAGTCAGAGGAAGTAGTAGTCGGCGCATGCGCGGTGGTGGGGCTGGCATCCGCCGGACTACCTCTGACTACCTGCCCAGTAGGGGCACCTAACTGTTTTTAATCTGAGTGTTTTATTGAGTGAAAGCCAATATTTAGCAATATCAAAAGTATTAGGGAGGTAAGTATCAACTCTCTCGTGAAAAAAGAAATCCTAGATTTCGTTTAGTCTGTATACTGATATTTAACCCATAAGTAGGATGGCGGGTGCATTCTGCTAGTGGACATGGTGGAGATTCCACTCACCAGTGAGAATTGCACATAAATATATTATCGTGAGGATAGAATTCTGTCTCTTTCCAGACAAACGATGGATTTTTAGCTCGATTTTACGAAGTAAAACAAGCTATTGCGATACCCACCACGTCATCCAGCAGCGGCGGCATCGTCCAATTTGCCTTTAGCTAGACTTTTCTGTTTATATCTCATGTTTGGTTAATCATCCTGGACCCAAACTTGGGCACATGCTTCCTTATAATGAGACGTCATCACACAATGATCTTGTGGTCAAAAGGTCATGGGACCATCTCATTCGTCGTCCCTCCGTCAACTTTTGTTTAAAAACACTACTTGTCATTGGCAGATTTCTACCTAATTTGGCTGGAAGGGCGCTATGGGGTGGGGGTGAGGGGCTGGCAGGAAGAGGGTGGGGCTTCAAAATTTGTATACAGAATTTAGATTGATCAATTTTCTGGGTGAAAATCCTAGATTTTATGACAAATTTACTGGAAATTTCCTTGGTTTTTATGAAAAATTTACCAGAAATTGTCAAAACGCTACTCCTCATTAACCGCTTGGCGGATCTCAACTTACTTTGGCTAGAAAAACCCTATGGTTGTATACAGAATTTTGATTGGTCAAGTTTGCTCGGTGAAAACCTTAAAATTTATTGGAAATTGTCAAAACGCTACTCATCATTAACTGCTTGACAGATTTCAACCCTAGTTGGCTGGACAGACCCTATCGTGGTAGGCTCCAGAACGTCTGTTCAGAATTTTAATGGGTCGATTTTTTTTTGGCTGAAAGTCAAATTTTATGAAAAATGTACCAGAAATTGTCAAAATGCATTTCTAAATCGCTTGGTGGATTTTATCCAAATTTGGCTGGAAAGATTCTATAGTGGTAGGGTCTAGAACTACTGTTCAGAATTTTGGTTGGTTGATTGTTTTGTTGGGCATTTGGATTTTGTTTAATTTTCCACAGCCATTGAAAACACTACTCCTTAATTAGTGGCCCGATTTAAACGAAACTTGGGTGGAATGATCATTTCACACTAGGCTTCATCATATCAAACAAGAATTCTAATTGGTCAATTTGTTTGGTGGCCATCTTTGATTTTTCGAAACTTATCCATCATATTTCTAAGCAAATTAGTTTCTACATATTCAACAGAATCTTGTATCTTATATCCGGGCTATATAAAGTTGTTCAGATTTGACAACTAAAATGTGTAATTGGTTAATCGCTACAAAGGTGAGTGTCCCCTCTATGAGGCTCAGCATTACAGGCCCTTGGGTCTCTTGTTCATAAGGGTATTGATAAGCCTTCTATATTTATTTTATGATTGAAGTCCAGCTTCATAGTTCATTGCAAAATCGTACAGTCGAGCTTCATGGTTGCATTGCAACCACATTTCTGGTTATTGAATAGAATTTGTATTGTGTATCAATGCAGATTTAATCATAATTCTCAAATATTGTCACAGGTGTCTGAGTTTACGACTGAGATAGTCTCACTGAACAAACAGATATCGGAAGAGATTGGCTCGCTGAAGAAGCATCGTGATAGTACACGAAGTGAGGCTGAGATCAAGTTTCGCACACTTCGTATTGCACATCAGAAGCTGTGTCTAAAACTGGAGTTACTTATGCCATTATTGAATGATGTGAAGGCATTTCATCATGTGCTAAAGCAGGACTGTATGACATTCCCACAGATTGTTCAGTCAGCAGTTGGACATGTTGCTCATCAGGTAAATTATAGCAATAAACCCTTCCACCGACAAATCCCAGAAAATGTATATTCTTTACGATATAGAACTTATTCTGTTGATATTTTGAAATTAATTTGACTGGAAGCAATGGCTTTCAATGAAATTAATTTCAAAATATTCAACAGTTTTCCAGAAAATTGTAAAATTAGATGTTCTGAGAAGCCGTTCAGGCATGCAGGCACATACACCTGTGTCCTGTGGTGTGACCAGTAGCTGTAACCTGCGCTCGAAACCATCAGCGATGTGGCTATGATTGTATGAAGTGACTGACTGTCACCAATTGCCATTCTTCGCTCGTTTGAAAACATGTTTTTTTGGTTCGCTCACAAGTCACCGATGATTGCCAATTCAAGTAACCAAAATATGGGGCTGTTCAAGTCAAGTGATTCTTGTAAAGTTATCTCTACAAAATAATTGTGTCCATGAGCACATTCACCATTAAAAAGAAGATAAATATATAATCGAGGAATACCAGATGATGTTTCTAGTAAAGATTATATGAACTCTGTTTCCATGAACTGAACCATGTGTGGAATGTGAAAGAATGTTGTTATGACATATAAATATCAGCTCACACAGTGCACATTATTTTGGTCGACGTCTTTGTAGTAGCTTCTCCAAAGATATATGAACGTACATTGCTATAAGGGCTTTCCTACTAGAGGCCATTTTGGTAAAAATGCACCTAACATACACGTGTATCAATACAGGAAGAGTCACTGTTGTATCACCGTCAATTTCATGTGCAATCAATAAGGATGTGATGGCGACAGAATGTGACTAGTAAGCGATAGCTGTAGCATTGTGTCACCATCGGTTCGGTCTAGTGTGCGAGGACATTTATTTGACTAGGACTTGTTACAACTATTCCCAGTCAAACTAGTTTCATAGTCAAGAGAATATCCTTAATTTGTCATTTCTGATCTGTACGGTTTAAAGGTTAACACACTGTCTAAGGAGACATAGTCTGATGCTGCTCTGTATTCATGGTTTGTATGTTTCTTTATTTACTCTAGATTAATAGTGCTTTGTATGGTGTGGATAATCGTTCTTCAGAACTTCTTAATAAATATCAACGAGAACAACAGCTACGTAAGCGCTATCACAATGAACTTGTTGAACTCAGAGGTGAGATGAGATATATGGCACGGTACTCTTACGGGATATGAATAGAATGTGCTCAGCACTTATTCACATATAATCCTCAAATTGCGGAAAATTCAAGATGGCCACCAAAAAAATAGACCAATCAAAATTCTGTATACATGTTCTTAAGCATACCGCTCTAGAGTCTTCCCAACCAAGTTTGCTTGAAATCAGTGGCTAATGAGGAGTAGGCTTTTAACTGATTTCCATAAATTTTCGGAAAATCCAAGATGGCCGCTGGAAATATTGACCAATCAAAATTCTCGTTAGAAGGCTTGAAGTCTACCAGTATCGAATTAGTCTACGTTTTGTTGAAGTCAGGCCTTTTATATTCGAGGAGTAGCGTTTTAAGCGATTTCAGAAAATCTAAGATGACCACCAGAAAAATTGCCCAATCAAAATTCTGAATTGATTTTCTGGAGCCTACCTCCATAGGATCCTTCCAGCCAAATTTGGTTGAAATCGGTCAACACATAAATAAGATGTGATTTGATGGACGGATGGATGTTCGCCATGGCATAAGCTCACTTGGCCCTTCTGGCCAGATGAGATACTAACTCTTGAGTCTATTGGCGATATCTTGACCAGAGCTGGGTGGAATATTGCCAGATCCCGAAGATGTGTGCTAAATTTGGTGTCAGTGGGTTAAATAGCAAGGTCGCAGTGATATAATTAAACATTCTTTCAAAAGCGAATAATGTCAGTATTGCACAACGCTGTGGTTGCTTGCATACGTAGAGCGGTTGCTGGATGTGTTAAACGTGTTTTTTGACTGGTCATGCAGATAGCAGCTCAATAAACTGCGATGTCCCTTAGTTAGTTGTTTTGTTCGTCGGTCAGTCACAAAAGCTTATTACGGGATGGTGTTTCAAGGGTTTGTGGTATACGGTAATCAAGCTTGGTATAGGCATGCATTGTTAGCTTAACATATTTAGCATAGCAAATGTATGCAAATGCAATCTACATTACACAATTTACCTGCGGTTACCGAGATTCTATCAACCTTGTTACCCTATAAATGTTCAAGGGTTGTATTGAGATTTGTATGTGACTCGGAACCAGGTGTATCATTGACTAGAAAGTGAGATGAATTTCTTGTATGAAAGGTATATTGAAATATAATATTACTAGAAGATATTATTTGTATTATATTAGGCAATATTCGTGTGTTTTGTCGTGTGCGGCCAAGAATCCGTGAGGATGGCACTGACTCGTTCTCCGTCATTACTTATGACAATGATGATAATACATTGCTCAGTATATTTAGCAAGGGCAGACAGGTAACCTTTGAAGTGGATAGAGTCTTCACAGAAGAGAGTACGCAAGAAGAGGTAAGAATAAACAAGACGATATACAGCATTGACAGAATTGCATGATTATTACATGCACACACACATGGGGGTATATAGCATCTGCTATTTCTATCTGTCTGTCTGTGCTGCTATCTCCATTTCTACTTAAGGGATCTTCGCCAAACTTGGGGAAGGGTGCCAATGGGGGTATCAGGATGCCCATTCATTTTTTGTGTCACTGATATTGTGACTTAATATGGTAATTAATGACATTTTCTTGCATTTCCGGATGGTAACTCAGATTCTACTGAATGGATTTTAGCCAAACTTTGGGAGAGCTTGGACTCTATGGAATAAGAACCCTATGGATTTTCATGTCAAAAGGTCATGGTAAATCCATTAACAAAATTGTACTGCATTTCCAAATAATTGAAGTTCTACTGAAAGGATCTACACCAAATATTGGAGGAGATTGCGGGTTGTGCTTCCGAATGATGCCTCAAGTTCTATGGCAGGTATTATCTTAGGTGGTATGGTGACATTGAGTTTCCGAAGAAGGCTCTTAATTTTGGTGTCCACGATCAAGCTAATGGTGACCCACTTACAGATATTGTGCTGATGTTCCCGATGATAACTCAAGTTTTACTGAATCGATTTACACTAAACATGACCTGTATGATCACCTTGAATGTCCAAAGAACCTTATTGATTTTGGCATTAGATTCGAGCAATATTTGATTGTGCCTCTTGTTGCAGGCTAACTATCAGACAAACCTTCATTCATCTTAAGTGACCAACAACAATGAAAGTGTGAACTCCTCAGTAAAGACACTCCTATTGCATATCATTTGTTAGTAGACATGCCTTTTGTCACCACTGGATGGTGGTTCATTAAGACTAGTCATCTTATGATCAGCTGTATTACTGAACCACAATTTATTTGCCTTTTTTGTTCTTTGTACAGGTCTTCAATGACGTTCAGCCGCTCATTGCCTCATGCGTTGATGGTTACAGCGTTTGTATCTTTGCCTACGGACAGACTGGATCAGGGAAAACATATACTATGGAGGTAATAATCTAAGCAACAGATGGACAACTATTATGTCTCTTATAAAACTTGCCATATGATGTCACTTCTTCTTGTGTAGCATTGTAACGGAGGAATCCAGTTTTAGCTATGCCCCACTCATCTTTAGCTAAACTCCATTCAAACTTCGCCTGTGTTGGGATCGATCCCTGACTTCCCTGACTATCAATTTCCAGAAAACTATACAGGTAAGCTGTTGAATATTGTGAAACTAATTTAACCGGGTGCTGTTGCTACCTAGGGTAGCAACAATGCTCAGTCAAATTAGTTTCGAAATATTCAACAGCATGTTTATTAAGTAGTAAAGACATAACAACAAAGTTTAGTCCGTCATCCATTAAGCCTTCATGACAAACTCGGCTATGTCATCCTACGCATCACTTAGATTAAGACGTCATATTATTGAGTGAGAAACTGGAATCATCCATTGTAAGATGGGTTATTGGACTTTGAATGGTCTTTTAACCAATTTAACCCTTGAAATGCCAGTGTTTCAATTTCAAGGTGACTATACATGAAAGCTGTTGAATACTTTGAAACTAATTAGACTGGAAACTGGTGCTGCCCGACAGAACTGCTCCCAGTCAAATAAGTTTCAAAATATTCAGCTGAATATTCCTTAGAGCATAAAGAATTTGTTCAGTATGGGTTAAATGGTTAAATGTGTTAATTATACATATTTATTTTATAACCCTGCCTGAGACATTGCAATAGGGCAGTGGGGAGATGATTGAATATTTATCAGTGCTGCTAATTTTCAGGGGAATGCTTCGGAACCAGGCATTAATCAAAGAGCACTTGCTGACCTCTTTGCAGAAATATCAGAGCGACATCTAAGTTGGGAGTTCTATGTTAGCGTCAGCGTCATAGAAATATACAACGAGACACTAAGGTATGTATACATACTGTAGTGTGCCTAGACAATCGGGAATCATATTTGCGCATTTGCATCTATTACATCTACATTCCTCGCACTTACTGAAACTTATTGGATTTGTGGTCTGATTAAATGGCAAACTTTAAGTTAAATACTTAAAATTCAAGCATCTCAATTTCAAGTCAAATATTTTGAAAGTAATTAAAAGGGAAGCTGTTTCACCAAAAGCTCTCCGTCATATTAGCTTCAACATATTTAACAGAATATATCTTAAATTGGAAAGAAATTGGCGCTGCTGGTTTGTGAGGATGAATGCATTAAAGACGCACCATCTACTGCAGGTGCGATCTCTCACACACCATAATCAAATATGTCGCTTGTTAGCTAGCAACACTTAAAAGGGTGTAGGCGTGTTGCGAAAGTTCTGCGACGATGCTGTCTAATTTGTAAGTCTTTGGTGAATCTACAATTTAATAAACATCTCTTATTTTCGAACCAATTATATAGTGGTCGGCATCTTTTTGTGCCGATTGAAATTTGATATGATATTGTGTCACATGTATTAGGAGACCACATAATCCTTTGTGACTAAGTCTTTGTGCGCCATAAGGTAGTCATTTAAAACAGGTTATTCTGTGGATTTAATTTGATGGCTTTATCCAGAGATATTTTCATAACATTGCACTCAGAATGTAGACATATGGGACACAATATGAGCTATTTGAAGAGTATGCCGGGTTCATGTTCTTCTAGTCTGTATAATGTTTTGTTAATAATTTTAGAGACTTACTGAGCATTGAACAAGTGAAACTTGAAGTGAAAATGAATCCAGATGGGGGCTTGCATGTGCCAGGTCTGACACAGGTTCATGTGGAGAGTGTCCGTGATGTGTATGAGGTAGGACTAGATAGAATGGTGTTATTTGCCTAAGTGTTGTTATGGTGCACACATAGTTAAGCCTGTGTATAGAGGCCACCTGTCTTTCCGAGTCAAATGATGATGGATCTCTAACAGCATACTTTCAGAAATGCTCCTCATCATGAAGCTGAGCAGTGCTGAACTCTTACCACTTTGAAATATTTAACATTTTCAAATTAAATTAAAAGATGAACTGGTGTTCATTTTAAAATAAATTTGGTGGAAAATGTTGCTGTCATAGAGAGGAACTTTGTCCACCAAAATTGTTTTAAAATGTGCACCAGTTTCTTTGCTACAGGCCCAATAAAAAAAGAGAATGTTGGCATCGGAGTGGTAAGGGTTACGGATTTTGATAGATAGATAAAATACTAATTTTTTTAAATTGTATTTTATAGTCCATTGCAAACTTCAAAGTTCATTGATGATGCAAGATGATACCCTTTATTTTTATATCTGGGATTCCAAGTTTGGAATTACTAGATATTATCATTGTGTGATGATGCGTTAGCAGTGTGTCATACTTAAAATAAGCGAGTGAGGCACTATTGTACTCTTAATAGTTAACTATACTTATTCTGTGTTTTACGTACGCGTGTATTTGGGAAAGGTTAATTTATTGTCAATTTGCTTTGGGTGAAATACTCGGATACCGCGGATCTGATGAATTGCATTTATGGGGAAACTTGTTAAATATCAAGAGACTTTATCTTAAAAGTTGCCACTTGAATCCCATTATCATTTTGGCCCGTTAACACCCAAGACCACCAGAACGGCTTCTGCACTGGTCTTGAGCAGACCAAGAGAAGGTTGCTTCTTTTAAAGTACCACTGAATGATTCGCTTGTTTCACATCAAGAGTATACTTACCTCCCTAATACTTTTGATATTGCTAAATATCGGCTTTCACTCAATAAAACACTCAGATTAAAAACAGTTAGGTGCCCCTACTGGGCAGGGAGTCAGAGGTAGTCCGGCGGATGCTCGCCCCACCACCGCGCATGCGCCGACTACTACTTCCTCTTTGCTCATTTATTGGCAAAGGGTTACATGCGGTTTTGTGTTCTCTATACTTTTCTGCGCGTTACCTTGTGTTTTACTCTAATTTGACGGTTCTTGTTCGTGGGAAGCATGTCGGAAAGGGAGGATTCACCTTTAGAAGGAGCGGGATCTCTTTATCAGGTGACTTCTTTGATATGCTAGCGTGTTTTGTCCCGGTTTAATGTATTTCCGGGACTCGCGCTTACCGTGATTAGCGCCTGTTTGTGTTGATTTTTTACAACATGGTGCTTCATAAGTCTCATTTCTCTTTGTGTTTTGTCCACAGGTATCACGCAGAAGCTTTGATGGACTTCTCGGCACAAGAGGATATGTTTCTCTCCACCACGGTTCCATTTCCTACTAATACTGTTAGGTTATCTAACCAAAAGAATATGTTCAGTGAGTTGGAGGCCTGTTATAAAGGTCTTCTCACTTTGCCCTCTTGATCCAATTCCTTTCCCTTCGGTGGAGAGAATGTAGAGGCGTACTATGGTGGAGTTCTCCGGTTCATCGCGTTGGATGGTTTGTCTGTACAAGTGTCAGGTATCTAATTATTGATAAACAAAAGGGGAGATAATTTCCCTTTTTGCCAATGCTAGAATTGGAAGGAGTTATCTCTGTATATCTGATTGTTGTGTACTCGATATGCCTATTCAACGGGAATGTTCCGGTTACTTATACAATTCGTTCTTGCACTTAAGGTGCTTGTTGCGGATCGATTAATTTGGTCACAGGAGTGATGACGTCATAATCGGCCTTGGCCTTTATTAACATTTAACGTTTTGTCCGAGGCTGGTTCTTCTTGATTTGCGATCTTGAGGATCCTGTCCCTCTCTTTTTTAGTTGGTTTTGAGTTCGCTAACCTTAACTATCTTGCTCATTGTCCCTGTCCTTTGTCCTGTTTCAGAGACCTGGTTGCCCGTCCTGCGGGAGGTTTTTGAAAAACCGTTTCGTTCCGCACTTGTGCTTCAGCTGCAGTCCCTGTGGACCGTTGCTGAAGTGCGACGTATGTAAGCAGTGGGGGGGAGACCTAATGTCTGAGTTTTTATCTTTGCAGGCAAGGGAGAAGGTGATGGAGGAAGAGAGGAAGAAGAAGAAGGAGGGTTGTAAGAAGGGTAAGAGGAAGGCCTCATCCGCGGTGGATATGGAGGCCTTCCGGTCCGAAATGTTACAAGAGATGCAGAGGACAATAAAGGATTTGGTCCCAGAGTTGCTTCGCGGCATGCTCCCTGGGCCAGCTCCTTTGTTGTCCTCGGCATCTGCTTGCGAGCAGGTGATCCCCGCCTCTGAATCCGGTCTCTTTAGGTCCGGTCCGTTTGTGGATTCAGAGGTGGCCCCTTTGTTGGGGGCAGTCCACGACCGTGGCAGCAGGCAAGGCGCCGCGCCGAGGGGCCGTGGACAACGGTTGTTGCTGGGACCCGCGGTCTGCTCATCAGACCCCGGGTATCCGCGCGCCGAAGGTGCCAAAGCCTCCTATGGCACCTTCCCTGGCCAGTCCGGATTAGCTCTCTGCTGACCCGGATTCTAATCTTTCTGGCCAGGAGGAAGAGGATCTCCTGCTGGGGTCGCCTTCTGAGGACGTGGCCATGGAATACGACGTCTGTGCACCCCTCGCGGGGAATACAGGCGACGTGTTCCGTGGTTCTACTCTCGCAGGAGTAGATTTCACGGTCCAGAAGGTGTCCCCGGGCGGTGCTGTTGACCACGGATACCGCATACCTCGGCTTGCCGATGGTATCGCTGGTGCTGGTCAGACCCGTGGTAGAGCGGTGTTTACCCCACGCTCTGCCACGGCGCCTGCTCCTGGTCAAGCCGCGGAGTTTAGCATGCCTGCTCTCTCGGGCCCGCATGCTTTTCCAGGCTTGCCAGGGGTATCAGCTTACCCGCCGTCGACGTCAACTGCGAGTGCTCTGGAGGAAGACGAAGGCCCTCGTCTAGTAGAGCGCTCGCAGTTAGCCACGGAGGAGGATTGGTCGGACGCTTGCCAATGGCTGGTAAGTGTTCGGCCCGATCTACCCGTGGAGCTGCCGGCTAGCCAGCGTGACCATAGGCCGTGGTTAGCTGGTAGGCCGGCGGCTACCGCTATGCCATCTCTGCCGCTGGCTGAACATGTCGTGGACATGTTCGAAGCGGCGGAGGCGTCCATTAAGGTTAATGGACGTCTCGCGAAGGCCCCTCGCGAGGTGGCTAAGCGGTGCCGCATCGTGCCCCTGGATTACCAGCGGTACGGTGTGGTGCCGAAGCCAAGCGTTGATGATCGCGCGGCTTTAGGCGAAGATGCGCGGCCGGGCTCCCGTTCTGACACGGGAGTCTTGTGCTCGAACGCGTTGCGTTCGGGGAATGCCGCGCTGCGGGATGCGGAGGAGAGTGGGAGAGCGTCGATTGCCGCTCTGTCCCACGTCTCCCAGCTGCTACAGGGGGTGGTAGCGGCCTCCGCATCTCGCCAGCCAAGCCCGGTAACAGTTCAGAGAGCCATTCAGGATGGTATCAACCTGGCTTTGGAATGTTTGACGCGGGCGGTGACCAGAAGTGTCCGGGCGCGGCGCACGTTTGCACTTGACAATCTGTGCCCGTCCCAGGACCTGTATAATAGGCTGCTGCGGACGCCTATGACAGGTCCTGGTCTCTTTGGTGGTGAGGGATGCAGGCACCTCCAGGAGACGGTCACTCTGGTTAACAACCAGAGGGCGCTGCGTGAGCAATTTGAGGTGCTCCGGCGGGAGCGTGTTCGCGCGGCACCCCCTGCGTTTCGTCCTCTGCAGGCTCGAGGTGGTGCTGGCCAGGTCAGAGGCCAGCCACCGTCGCAACGTAGGCCTAGGCCACGGGCGATTCGGCCAGCAGTGAGGGGGGCGCAGGCTCCTCAGCCGCACCCAGCCAGACAGCCGCCCGCGTACCGTGGGGATCTGGTCGCGGTAATCGGGCCTGATGGCCCGGTTACCGCGGTGGGAACCACTCCAGTGTTTCTCGCCGAGAGAACAGTGCCACTCTGGCACTCCTTATGTCCACCTCTATCCTTAGGTGGACCGGTGGGCGGCCGTTTGGCCGGCCACTTGCCAGAGTGGAAACGGTTGACTCAGGACCGTTTAGTCTTGCGATGGCTTTCAGTCGGGTATCGTCCCGACTGGGTGACAGGCCCGCCATCGCGACTGTCTCTCGCGCCGATCTGGACTCCTATTCCACGGGATCCGGATCAGAGGTTGTGTATAGAGGAGGAAATAAATTCCCTCATACTAAAAGAAGCCATTCAGCCGGCACAGAGGTGCCCGGGCTTCTATTCAACCCTGTTCTTAGTAACAAAAAACACCGGAGGGTGGAGGCCGATTCTCAACCTCAAGCCATTGAACAAGTTCATAGAGACGCCCAGTTTCAAGATGGAGACTGTGCGCTCGGTGTTGGCGGGGTTAGAGCGTGGAATGTGGACAGCGTCGATAGATTTGAAGGATGCTTATTTCCACATTCCCATAGAGAGGAGTTTCCGTCGCTTCCTGAGATTTGCATTTCAGGGCCAGCGGTGGGAATTCAGGGTGTTACCCTTCGGGATTTCCACGGCTCCTCGGGTCTTCACCCGTGTGGTTCTCGCGATCACTGCATACCTCCGCAGGAGAAGCATAGCAGTCCACACGTACATAGACGACTGGCTGTTGAAAGCACACACCCGGGAATCATTGTCAGCCAATCTGGAGATTGTTTTGAAAACTCTCTCGGACTTGGGCTGGATGATCAATTTCCCGAAATCAGAGCTAACTCCATCCCAGAAGTTTGTTTACCTGGGCATGTTCTTCGATCTGGAGACGGGGTATGTGTACCCCACTCAGGAGAGGGTTCAAATACTCATCTCGGTAATACAGTCGGTGTGCGACAGTCGTCATGTCCTGGCACGGGTTTACTTGAGAATGCTGGGCTTGATGGTTTCTTTGGAACCAGTCATTCCGCAGGCCGCCTTACGCAGGCGCCCGATCCAGTTGTTTCTCATGACACAGTGGACCCAGAGTTCAGGTTCGCTGGACTCGAACGTGTCAGTATTGGCGCCTCTGATTCACCACCTGCAATGGTGGTTGAATACAGAGAATCTCTTGCCGGGGGTTTTGCTAACCCCTCCCCACCCTCAGGTGACTGTGTATACAGATGCATCGATGGAGGGGTGGGGAGCTTGTCTGGAAGAGTCCACAGTATCAGGGCTTTGGGATCTGGATCAGTCCAAGGAACATATCAATCTACTGGAGCTAAGAGCAGTAGTCCTGGGCCTGGAACATTTCTTACAGAAAGTTCAGGGCAAGATTGTTCTAATTCGTTCAGACAACTCAACAGTAGTGACTTACATAAACCGCCAGGGCGGAACGAAGTCGCCCAGTCTCTGTATGATGACATGGAGACTGCTTTGTTGGTGCCTGGATCATGGGATCACCTTGAAAGCAGTTCATATTCCGGGGAGGTTAAATCTGCTAGCAGACTCATTGAGCCGAAGGATGAGTGTTTTACCCACGGAATGGCAACTAAATCAATGTGTGGCGGATCGTCTGTTCGACCATTGGGGGAAACCCAACATAGATTTGTTCGCGATGAAGAAGAATGCGAAGATGACGACGTACGTCTCTCCGATTCCAGACCCAAGCGCTTTCGCAACAGATGCGTTAGCTATCAGCTGGGAGGGAATGTATGCATACGCATTCCCCCCAGCAATCCTGATTCCAAAGGTGCTTCAGAAAATCAGGCAGCAGGAGTGCCAAGTGCTTCTGATCGCCCCGGATTGGCCAAGCCGATCGTGGTATACGGATCTGCTGGACCTTCTGGTCTGCAATCCGGTTCCGCTGCCTCTGATGGACAACCTTATCTTCCAGGGCAAGGCCCTTCACGACAATCCGTCAATGTTCCGATTGACTGCGTGGATGTTGTCAAGGAATCTAGAATTAAGGAGGGCTTTTCTGAGCAAGCGGCCATGTTTATGGCCAAAGCCAGGAGGGGGTCAACCTCCAGAGCATATAATTATAAAATCAACAGATTTGCAGAATGGTGCTCAAAAAGATGTATTGATCCAATGGAATCATCTATTCAGGTAGTGGCTGATTTCCTCTGTCACCTATATGATGCCTATAGCCTCAAGCCTAACTCTATTGCTGGTTATAAGTCAGCTTTAATGACTGTTATTCCTTGCTTGGCTAATAGGGGGAGTGATGAAGTAAGTACATTAAATGTATTAATTAAAGGCATGGGCAATCTAAGACCAAGGAATCCTCCACTGATTCCGTCTTGGAGTTTATCACTGGTGCTCCAGGTACTAGGTGATAAGCCTTTTGAACCACTTAGTTCCATTTCTATGAAAATGTTAACTCTTAAAACTGTATTTTTAATTGCTGCGGCCTCGGCGAGGCGTAGGAGTGAAATTCACGCCTTATCAGCCGAGGTTGACCGTTTTGTGGTTACAGGGGAAGGCCTTAAGCTTCTACCTAGGATTAATTTCTTGTCTAAAAATCAGTCATTGAAATATCCAGGTCAGCCTATTTTTTTGCCATCTTTAACTAGATATGATCCTAATTCTAAAGTATGGTGCCCCGTACGGGCGCTGCTCCGGTACAAACAGCGTACTTCGGAGTGGCGTACCGACCAGTCAGCGTTATGGTTGTCATATATTGAACCCCATGGTAGGGCGTCTAAGGACACCATTTCTAGGTGGATTGTGGAATGTATTCAATTTTGTCACAAATCCGCCACCGGGCGACAGGTTGACGTGGCCAAGGCTCACAGTGTCCGCGGTGTCGTGACATCCACTGCCCTTTTTAATGGGGTCCCTGTGGATGATATTATGTCAGTGGCTCAGTGGCACTGTGAGTCAAGTTTTACAGACCATTACCTCCGTGACACCTCTAACCCTCTCGCCTTGTCGATTTTGAAACAATAACCGCTTTATGTTTGTGAAGAGTGCCTCCGCATTGCTTATATACTTCGCCATTCAGCGACGGTGACAACCACTTGTCGGGACTGTATCATCCTTCTCTACTGGATTCATGATGACAGCTTCCTAGTACAACAAGGTCAGTCTTGTTCATGTGTTGTTCATTGTTTTGTATTGTCACGTTACCCAGTGTTATTAATATGGTGATGGTTTATGTGGGTTGTGGTTCTTTAGAGAGAGTATACGAAAATGGAGCCTTTTCGTCTCTGTCCTATAGTACTTAGCACTAGTACGAAGAGAGCGTGTAGGACATTGAGGTCATTTAATCTTCCTCCCAAGGGAGGGGGGGGAGCGCATATGACAAATCGGTCATCTCTCAGGCATCGGTTGTGTTATCCGATGGTTTATCAAATCCTGACTGTGTTTTCACACAGTTTCAGACGTCATAAGTGCCTTAAACGCTTGAAAGCGTATAGGGAAGAGCTGGTCTTTTGACCTCGCCTCCCTCCCGCCAGATTCACTTTCGAATTCTGGCAATATCAAAAGTATTAGGGAGGTAAGTATACTCTTGATGTGAAATAAACGAAATCTAGGATTTCTTTTTTCACGAGAGAGTTGATACTTACCTCCCTAGATACTGACCCGGCCTCTCCGCCCCACAGAGGCTCGGTCTTCAGGCTCTTGGTAGTTGCATGTGTTAGCCAATAAATGAGCCAGAGGAAGTAGTAGTCGGCGCATGCGCGGTGGTGGGGCGACCATCCGCCGGACTACCTCTGACTCCCTGCCCAGTAGGGGCACCTAACTGTTTTTAATCTGAGTGTTTTATTGAGTGAAAGCCGATATTTAGCAATATCAAAAGTATTAGGGAGGTAAGTATCAACTCTCTCGTGAAAAAAGAAATCCTAGATTTCGTTTAATAAGTGGTAACTTTTCAAATATAATCTCTCATGCTCTGCAAATTTTTGCTTTCTTTGAGAAAATTGAAATTTTAATGAACAAATTTGAGTGTTAAAGGGTTAACTATTTATTTGTGCCACGTGCGAGAGTTATCTTTCAAATTAATTCTTTGCATTTTGTTTCTGGTTGTACAGGTATTTGCAGTGGGTCAGCGAAATCGAGCGACAGCAGCAACAAATCTCAATGAGCACTCGTCACGCTCGCATGCCCTACTGTGTGTGAGTGTGGCCGGGGTGAACACAGTCACAGGAGTACAAACTATTGGTAGGATTAATCATCTTGCCCTTACAGAGCAAAAATTCTTTATGATGTATTCACTATTCTGTTTAACCCTTTAAGCCTCGAATTTGTTGAAGAATATTTAAATTTTCCCATAAAAAATGTCCATTTGCAGACCAAGAGAAGACTATTTTTGCAAATTTACCACTGGAAAGTGGTAAATTTTCAAAAATAGTCTTCTCTTGGTCTGCAAATGGACATTTCTTATCACCACTGCAGAAGCCATTTTTGGCTGATATGAGTGTTAAAGGGTTAATATTTTGAAAAGAATTTGATTGGGTAAAAAATAGTCACCGTCTTTCCTGTCGAGTTGTCTTGAAATTGGGACACTGGAGTTTTAAGGGTTAACCATGTTCATTCCATGCATGCTCGGAAACATGGATTCTTGTTAATGGGGTGCTGAATGCTAAATCTGTTCAATGTTTTGAAAACAATTTGAGTAAATATTGTTGCTGCCTTGGACAACACAATTACTTTTCAATATAATCTGCATGAGTAAAATTGAGTTTAGTTATAGACATATAGAATAAAATGGTTTCACAATTTCACTGATGAAATTCATTTACATTTATCTCAATTTCAAGACAATCATACAAGAAAACTTTTGAATATCTTTTAAATAATTTAAATGTGTTCCCTGAGTATTTAGTTTTAAATTATTCGGCGGTATATTTCTTACCTGTCTTCGGATGTTCTCTGATAGAACAAGTTAATGAATGAAACTTATATAGAGAATCTCGAACGAGGTCACTTTTCATATCACTATTATGGACCGAGTCGAAAATTATCAATTTGCACGAGCTTTAGCGAGTGCAAAATTGATCATTTTCAACGAGGTTCATAATAGTGATATGAAAAGTGGCCGAGTTTGAGATTTTATTTGTCATATAAACTGTAATTTTGAAATATTTGCAATAGTTGCTGATGGGACTTTTATCTGATTTCTCATTTTTGATTTTTGTGAAATCGATACCACCGCTGTGACACACCACTACTTGATAACAGATACTGAATGCGCAGCAAAATATAGTAACAAACACAAAATCTGGCGATGTCAGCCGTAAAATACACTTTTCTTCTAAGACTATCGCAGAGCCATGGCCATCAATCGTTACTTCGCTGCCGACTGATAAACTGTCAAACGATGACATTTTGCGATGACGTTTCATGAATGACAAATCGTAGTGAAACAGTACTGCGTAGTAATCCCTACTCGTCACACTCACATCAATCGATGTTTTAATTGGTCGATTTGAATTGGTTGCGCATCCAACAGCCAAGGAAAATACTCCGTTGAATATGGCACGTGTGCTCATATCGAAAAATATGGAACGGGCTAGAAGGCTTGTTTATATGATAAATATGATTATGTGATCATAGCCGTTTTAACCCTTTAATGCCAAAATTTGTTCAAGAAAATTAATATTTTCTCATTTAAGATGTCCATTTGCAGACCAAGAGAAGATTATTTTAGAAAGTTGACCACTAGAATTGGAATGACTGGCTCAGTTATCTAGTCAGTCATTCCAGTGATAAATCTTCCAAAACAGTTTTCCCTTGGTCAGAAAACGGACACTGCAGAAGCTGTATTTGACTGGCTTGATCGTTAAAGGAGTACGTTCATTTCTTTATTAGTAATATGATAACTAGTATGATTGCTTCATTGTTTTCCATAGGGAAACTTCATCTGGTGGATTTGGCTGGATCGGAGCGTGTGAGTCGATCGGGCGCAGACGGTGCTCGTCTTAAGGAAGCGCAGAACATAAACAAATCATTATCATCACTCGGAGACGTCATTTCTGCTTTGAGAGTCAAACAATCTCACATACCATACCGCAATTCCAAGCTGACATATTTCTTGCAAGAATCCCTTGGTGAGCTACTGTGAAGCTTGTTTTAAGTGGCCACCTCCCTTTTGGCAGGAAAAGATGGCTGTTCATGGGCACAATGTCATCAGGCCTGTATTGTGACAACAGCCATATTTATTAGCCACTGTTTTGTGCGTCATAAAGGGTCCATGAAGGCTGTGTTGACCGTATTACTAGCATTCTGCCTTGCACGTTAATATGCTCTGGTAGTGAGTTCCCTATTGTGTGTTGACACTTTAATGATCAGGTCAACTAAAAAAATGTCTTACGGAATGTTCATTTGCAGGGCAAGAGAGTAAAGAGACAATTGTGTTTCAAAATTTACCAGTAGAATGGTTGTATCCATAACCTAACCAGTCATTTCAGTGGTGAATTAAAAAAAATAATCTGTTTGGCCTGAAAATGGACACTGAAGAAACAGAAATTGATTTCTTTTAATCATTACGGGAATCAATTTTGACTGCTGTGCCATTTTCAAATCGAGCACCAGTGTTCCCTCGAGTCGTATTCAGTGTCAATGTATACCTGCTCTGATGTATATGTAGTTTCTATTCCTTCCTCAGGTGGTGACAGTAAGACACTGATGGTTGTACAGGTCTCACCAACAGAGACCAATGTAGCAGAGACACTTTGCAGTCTCAATTTTGCACAGCGGGTTCGTGCAGTGGAACTAGGCACTGCCACACGGCGCACTGAACCAACTGATGAGGTATCAAAATTATATAAATTATCATTTCTGTATGCCATTCTGATTTAATCTAAATTCCAAAGTACATGTAACAGGGAAGTTGTATATATTTTATTTTTTGGGTGTGGGGGGGGGGGGGTGTTGGTGGTGGTGGTGTGCACTACTAGCTATCAGTCAAATTGGTTTCTAAATATTGAACAATATTTATCAAATTGTAAATTCATCAAAGACATACAATTCGTACACATTTATTATGGACTTTTCGATTTTAAGATGGACTTGC
Source organism: Chaetoderma sp. LZ-2023a (assembly GCA_034401795.1). NCBI lineage: Eukaryota > Metazoa > Mollusca > Caudofoveata > Chaetodermatida > Chaetodermatidae > Chaetoderma > Chaetoderma sp. LZ-2023a. The sequence continues at coordinate 53,395,996 of CM067367.1, forward strand.
ATCATTTTGATTGTGACAGCAGCTAACAAGTGACATATTTTCATTATTGCGTCAGATGCTTGACTGACAGATTTGATCCCTTCATTCCACCACAGGCTTTTCAATAACCTTGATTTTTACCCCCAATATCAACAGTGTTCTTTGAGACACTAAGAGGACCCTTCCATTATCATGTCCATCCAAGTTTGCTGAAAATGTCACCAGTGGAACTTGAGTTGTGGTGTCTGGCACACATGTATGCACGCATGCACAATATGATTATTTAGACTGTCTATCTGATCTAAATATTACCATTGCTTAATTTTTATACGAGTCGTATTATGTGATGGTGCTCGCCATCCGTCTGATTTCTTGTCTGGACCAGATCTCGAAGAGTTTTGAACCTACGCTAAAAAATATTTTTCAGCAGATGTGTTAGGGATAGATAAAGTGCAATGATTTTGTTTCTGCAAAATCTGCCCATATTTACCCGAGTTATCTGCCCTGAAAAGCTAAAATTTGTCAAAATTTTCTTGCTTGACCCATATCTCGAAGAGTTTTGAACATGCACTTACAATTTTGTTTCCAGCAGATGTGTTATGGATGGACGACGTGTCATGATTTGGTTTTGGCAAAATCTGCCGATGTTTGCCAGATTTATCTCCCTTGAAAAGCTCAAATTTGTCAAGATTTTCTTGTCCGACCCATATCTCGAAGAGTTTTGAACCTTCACTCACAATGTTTTTTCAGCAGATGTGTCAGGGATGGACGAAGTGTCATGATTTCGTTTCGACAAAATCCGCCCATATTCGCCAGAGTTATCTCCCTTGAAAGACTAAAATTTGTCAAGATTGTCTTGTCCAGTCCAGATGTCGAAGACTTTTGAACCTACACTCACAATTTTTGTTCAGCAGATGTTTTAGGGATCGACGAAGTGCCATAATTTGGTTTCGGCAAAATATGCCCATATTCACCAGAGTTATCTCCCTTAAAAGATTAAAATTTATCAAAATTGTCTTGTAATTGTAATGATCAATGCAGCTGTAAGGACTTTCAAGATTTTTGTCTCGCCTGCAGAGCAGAAGCGAGACAGGGATTACTCATTCCGGCGGCGGTGGCGTTGTCTATATAGATTTGTATTTTTGGTTAAGGTTTTTTCATTGGCTTATATTTCATTAATGGCTCATCTAATTTCGGTGAAACTGCAGAATTGGTCTACACTATACAAGGATGCTATCTCTATGGCAACCAATATCATCTTAGCCATATTTTTGATGGTTTTGGACTTAGAATTTTTATGTATTCACTGTGCCTGTAGTTTTGGTTACGGTTTTTTCATTGGCTTATATTTCATCAATTGCTCATCTAATTTCAATGAAACTTTGCAGAATTGATCTACACTATACAAGGATGAAATCTCCATGGGAACCATTGTTAGAATTTTAGGATATTCATGAATTTTCTGTACAGAATTTTCATTTCATTTGGACTCCCTTGGTATTTTTGGCTAAGGTTATTGGTTACGGTTTTAAAAGTGGGGGTGGGAATGTGGGGTAAAAAATGTAATTTGTTGCATATCATTTTCAAGCCAACGATGAGTAGACTACAGTACAAGGAATTAGTTTGATATTGGGTCACAAACTGAAGATATGGAGGGGGGGGGGGGCAAAAGTGGGCACCAATAAATTGTAATGCAACTCCTCCTGGACCATTTCAAATAGAAACTTGAAACTTTGGGGATGATTGCACATATGGCCAGGAATGTGCATGACACTTGGAATTTTGGTAGGACCTCAGGGATAATGTGGGCTAAAAAATAAAAAATTGCCAGTACAGCGAATTATTTTGATCTTGGGTCAAACTGAGGGTGGGGTGTCTGGGTCAAAAGTGGGCACCAATCGATTGTAATGCTCCTAGACCATTTCACATAGAAACTTGAAACTTTCGCTATGATTACACATATTTGAAATTTTGTTATAACCCCCCCCCCCCCCCCCTCTAGGGGGTTGGGACTGGGGGTAAAAAATTAAATTTATCTAAAGGTGGTCATGTTGCATATCATTCTCAAGCCAATGATGAGTAGACTACAGTACAAGGAATTATTTTGATCGTGGGTCAAACTGAAGGTAGGGGGCCGGGTCAAAAGTGGGCACCAATCGAGTGTAATGCAACTCCTCGACCATTTCACATAGAAACTTGAAACTTTCGGTATGATTACACATATTGCCAGGGATGTGCATGACACATTGGAATTTTTATATCACCCCCAGGGGCAGGGATAGGGAAATGGTGGGCAGAAAATAAATTTGATCAAATATGGTCATGTCACATATTATTTTGAAGCTTGTAGTTAGTAGACTACAGTACAACAAATTATTTTGTTCTTGAGTCAATCTGAGGGCAGTGGCCAGGGGTCAAATGGGCAATCTAATTCTATATATGTAAATGGCTTGGACATTATTTTTTCGCAGAATATTTAGTCCTGGGCAGACCGGGTTCTGTACTATTTTTTTCGGAGTTTTGGACTTTGAACTTTTTTCATGTTATTTTCTGGATAGTTTTTTATGGACCACTGAGTTATATACTATGCAGGGGTACTATCTGCATCATTACTAGTTTCAAGATCAGACTATCAACAGTGGTAAAATTGTCCATGTTTGATTCGTTATACTGGTTTGTTGGTGCCTTACTGAATATGTGTATTATGAACCAATCCAAGTTTGCTTTGGCAATCCACACTATCCATGCCTTTACAGGCGAGACATTGTATGCTTCAGCGTTCATGTTTAGTGATGTCTGCCATGAATTCCAAATGTGGACCTAATAGAAGTCCCCCCCCCCCCTCCCCCCTTTCTCAGAAAATTATCAAAGACAAACTTTTCACATTTAGCATTCCTCAAACAAGTATGCATGCGGGTGTATGTTGAGTTTCACTAAAACTCTTGTTGTCTTTCAGTTTGGCATGAATTTGCTTGCTGCCAATTCACCTCGCTCTCCACAAGTGTACAACCGTGGAACTACCCCGAGCAACTTGGTGACAGCTAAGAGCATGCTGTCACCGGCAAACACCAAACGTACTCCTAAGCGCAAGTAATCTCTGTTAAGTCTATAACGAGCCAAGAAATATATGGTTTTGGTCCAGTACCGGCCCAGAAACATGCATTACCAGGAGATATGAGTTACACAACATGATTATTGTTAAACTTGCACAAGCGAATGCAATATGGCACTAATGTTCACAACACTAGACAAATGAAATGTGTTCCATGTCTTACTGACTCTTGACCATTCAATAATCCAGAGATATTAACAGTCTGACTGCTACAAGCCATCAGACAGTAATTTCAATATACCGTTACTTAGCCACCAACAACTTTCAGTCAAATTGCTTTCAAAATATTCAGCATAGCCAGAGTTAAACACCAATGGAAAATGTAGTCTGCAGAAATTCAGCAGGCAGAATAAGTAAGTAACACTGTCCATAAAGCAATAAACCAAAGGTGTGCAATGGTGTTCCAATATAGGTAAAGCGCTTCACAAAGAGCTGGCTTCAGCTCCTGTGTGATTATGATGATGAAATGACTGAAACCCATGGGTAAGTTACTATGTGACGCAGTCTCTATAGATCTAGTCCATTAATCTTGTAACGGTCAAGATTGGTCAAGAAAATTTATGCTCAGTGAATGTCATTTGCAGACCAAGAAAAAACCATTTTTAAGCTGTCACTGGACCAGGCTTGTGCTTCATGACCAGGCTTGCGCGATTATTGTGTTGAGTGATTGCGATCGATTATTAAAAAATAATCGTGATTACTCGATCAATCAGCTTGGATACCAATTACCAAGACATAACAACAAAAGAATATCAATGACGAAAATTGCAGGTGTTTAAAAAGGCCCATTTGCAGGACAAGAGAAAAACTATTTTTGAAAATTTATCACTGGAATGGCTGGCTCGATTCTCGAGCCATCCTTTCCAGTAATACAGTTTCAAAAATAGTCTTCCTCAAGCATGTCCAGATGACTGCCGAAACTGTTTTTGATTAGCTTGACTATTCAGTAAACAAGGTCAGAGGCGTAGAGTGAATGACGGAATCCAGTTTATAAAGCAATCATATGACAGCATAATCAACTACGTGACGTGTAGGATGATGTAATAATCAATGACGTAGATAAGTTCATCACGAACACATAATTGATGACAGAGTAAGCGTTGTTGTGCAAATTGTATGTGTTTACTATTTAATAAACATGATGTTGAATATTTTGAAACTAATTTGACTGGATGCTGTTGCTACCCAGTCAAATTAGTTTCAAAATATTCAACAGCTTACCTGTATAGTTTTCTGGAAATTGAGATTCAGGGAGTGCACGGATCAATCGATCCCAATGCGGGCGAAGTGTGGGTGGAGCTTAGCTATAGATTGGCAAGGCATAGTTAAAACTGGATTCATCCATTGTTTTAATATCTTGGTTGGATACGCCAAAACACAGAATAAATGTCTTTCATACTGCGTAATTAGTGTCTTTCATGCTATGTAATTTTGTAAATAACATTTTATATTTTTACACATTCGAATATACAATGGCAACAGTTTGCTTATCATGTGATTATGATTTTTTCTAGAACTGTTTTACAGATATGTGGATGATGCAATTCTTCCATTTTGTATGTTAGTAGAAAAATGTTGAAAATGAAAAACTTACGATTTACTTGTGATATATTGTTCCTCGTCTTATTTGTAAAAATAATTGTGAATTCGCACTTAATGTGTTATTGATCTGAACTTACTAGCTATGCTACATGTACTGCTTGTCAAATTACTCTAATAACAATGTACAGTGTCCCAATAGGCAGTTGGGATACCTGAAGGGAAGTCTCCTACACTGCTAGGAAGATTCCTATCTGTTTCCATTGTGGGGTTTGTGGATCCTGTGGCATTCTGTTATCTTCTCCACGTGTTTGAGTCGGTATCTGATGGCTCTGAGATAGGACTTGTATGTTCCTATAGCATGTCATTTCTGTAGTGCTTGGTTTGCCTGAAATGATTTGATGCTGATAAGTCACATCTTCCATGCAGTGTTGCTCTTATATTCAGATCTTGGAGAGCCGAAGTACATCATCTATGTATTGTTATCTACAAACTTAGCCATTCGGGACATAGACTACATTGCACATTTGGTGATTGCCAATAATATCTACTGTGAACGTGAGACATGTTGGTACACTTAAAGTGTTTATATTTTTCTAAGCTACTGGTATGTAGCAGTTATTCATGCTTGTCAAACTACTTTACCTTTCTTATTAAAGAAGTTTGTGTAAATAAGTAATTTGACAAAAATTGTGTAAATAAAATTGTTTTGAACTGTGCTTTAGTTTTGAACTGTGCTTTAGTGCAGTATATTTATTCAATGCTGTTGGAGTGCCTTATATAACGTGATATAAAGTGGTGCTCATTGTTTTAACGACTGTAATAGATATATGACAATCCTGATAGGCTAAAGTTTCAAATATGTCTTCAGATCATTGCAGTATGGTTATTATTGGTATGTCTTCAAATTTAATTGAGAATGGACAATAATGTTTTACGGGTTCGCCATCTAATGTACATATTAGTAATCCTTGTGATCATTTACTCATTTCTTCCACTAGTTGGATGTATATAATAGTAAAACCAATTATTAACAAACATATACTTCTCTCATTAAAACCATTTAATGCTGACAATTGTTAAAGAAAACTGAAGTTTTTGCTTGCTGAATGTCCGTTTGCCGGCCAAGAGAAGACTATTTCTGAAAGTCTTCTACTGGAATGACTGGCTCAGCTATTGAGCCCGTCATTCGAGTTGTAAATTTTCAAAAATAGTCTTCTCTTGACCTTCTTCTTTTCGTTCGCTGATCATACCGCCAGTCCTGTAAGTGACTATCGACATGATCATAACGCTTCTCTTGACCTGAAAATGGACATTCTTCATGACCATTGCAAATGCCAGTTTTGCTGGCTTGACGATTAAACTGTTAACAGTTATCATGTCATGTATTTTAATGTGACATTGTAATGCCCCAGCCTTATAAATTAATATAAATTGTATCACATGCTTTAGTGCTAATCAGATTTTTGGGGCCAAGTAGACAGAGATATGGATGTCTGTGCTTGTGCTGACTGTTTTTAATTCTATCTGTTGTATATATTTGTAGCCTATATCAAAGAACAAACTATCTTGTTACTGATTCCAGAATATGGTGGTTCTGTATGTCGTGTGCTGGGTTCACCATGGTCCTACATTTCATACTTCTTTAAACATGGGTCCTACTTTGTCCTGCTTTTTATCCTTTCACGGATGAATTCACCATATCTCATTTCAAGGCAACCATACAGGAAAACTAAAATATTTTGAAATTGGCCAGTCAACTTAATTTCAAAACATTCAGTAGATAAGTTTGTCGTAAAAAATATACCTGTACTTTTCCCGGATTTGTCGGTGAAATGGTTTTAAGATTTTGTCCTACTTTTTATCAGAAAAGAAAATTTTATTCTTAAGGAAGTAGAATTGAATGTATTTCTTATTTTTAACAAAGCTGTATTTTCAATTCTGAAGTTCTAATCTTTTCAGGAAATTCATATATAAGATCTATGTTAAATATGGCATCCAATCCATCTTTAGTTGAACATAACTATGGCTACAATGTATGTTGTTATTATTAGTTCACCTGGCCCGACAGACCAAGTGAGCTTATGCCATGGCGGCCATCCGTCTGTCAGCCATCCATCAAATCGCATCCCATTTATGCCTTGACCGATTTCAACCAAATTTTGCTGGAAGGGTGTTATGGTGGTAGGCTCCAGAACTTCTATTGAGAATTTTGATTGTTCAATTTTTCTTGCACCATCTTGGATTTTCCGGAAATCATTTAAAACGCTACACTTCCAATATAAATGGCCCAGCTTCAACGAAACTTGAGGGGACTAATTCTATGCTGGTAGGCTTCAACACTTCTAACAAGAATTCTGATTGGTCAATATTGCTGGTGGCCATCTTGGATTTTCTGGAAATCAATTAAAAGCCTACTCATTAACCACTTGGCTGATTTCATACAAACTCAGTTGAGAGGACCCTAGACTAGAGTGTTATGCTTCAGAACATGGATACAGAATTTTGATTGGTCTATTTTTTTGGTGGCCATCTTGAATTTTCCGAAAAGTGGTGGGAAATCGTTTAAAACTCTACTTCTCATTAACTACTTGTGCAATTTCAACCAGACTTGGCTGGAAGGATACTAGGCTAGTAGGTTTCAGAACTTGTTTACATTACCAATAATGTAGGTGAGATAGTTATATATGTCATATAACTTCTATACAATGCATACTTTATTTTGTTAAATTTGCCGTATTGCTTCTTTAACCGTTACACAACTGCAGGCATAAATCACCTTTTTAGCTCAATGAGCTTATGCCATGGCAACCGTCCATCCTGCGTCTGTCAACTTTTTCATTAAACGTCTTCTCAAGAACTACTGGGCCGATTTCAGTTATATTTGGCAGGTTGCATCCTTATGGCATAGAGATTCAATTTTGTTCAAACAAAGCTGATCGGCCATTTTGGCAGGCGGCCATCTTGGATTTTGACCAATTTTTAGAAATATCTCCGAAACCGCTTGAGACATAGATTCAAACCTCATGAAATATGATCTAGGGGAAGAACTGAACGAAGTTTGTTCAAGGGAACTTGATTGGCCAAATAGTTTGGCGGCCATTTGAATGACCTAGTTTTTGTGAAGACGACTTCTGCAGAACCGCTGAACGGATCAGGCCGAAATTTGGCAGATATGATTACAGACTAAAGGCCATTAAAGTTTGTTCAAGGGAAATTGATAAGTAAAAAAATGGCCACCATTGACCAATCATGGAGTGTGGTTGGTGGCCATATTGGATATTTTTATTTGATGGATTTTGAAGCCGAAATCGGTTTTATATAGGTTTTTAGCTATTCTGATTTCAAATTTGCCATTTTTGAAATTGTCGGGTAAACGGTTTGTCGGCAATCGCTTTTTCCCGCCCAAAAACTCCCATACTAAAGTAATGGGAAATTTAAAATCTCTTCTCGAGAATCATTGGGCCGATTTCAAGTATAGATGACAGGAAGCATCCTTAGGGCATAGAAATACAAGTTTGTTCAAAGGAAGATGATCAGCCAATTTGGCCGGCGATCATCTTGGATTTTGGCCGGCTTTTAGAAATGTCTAAAAATCTTCTCCGAAATCGCTTGGAGGATCGGTGCAAAACCTCTTGAAATATGATCTGGGACAAAAGTTGGATCAAGTTTGTTCGAGGGAACTTGATTTGCCAAATGGTTCGGTGGCCATCTTGGATGACCTAATTTTCGCGAAAACAACTTCCAGAACCGCTGAACTGATTGTGCGGAAATTTGGCAGATATGATTAGGGACGTTTGTCCATTGAAAGTTGATACGTAAAAAACATGACCACCGTGGATCAATAAAAATATAGCATGTTTTGGTGGCCATCTTGAATTTTCTGAAAAAATATAAACATGATAAACGACTACTTATTAACCACTGGGCCAATTTTAATAAAACTTAACTAAACCTTCACAGAAATTAGATTGGTAGATTCTTCCAGTGATCATCTCGTTTTGTTCATTTGTATCAGTGGCCAATAATTCTAGGTGAGGGATGCAGGCCCTTTGGGCCACCTTGTTTATGAGACAGTGAAAGACAGACTGCATACATTGTTAGAAATGTGCTGATAAAGTTGCTGCTATTACACGCAGCAGCTGTAAGAAACCTCATTGTATTTTTGTGCTGTCACTGAGTGACATTAATCGAAAATGAAGTTCGAGGGGATAAAGGAATGCACCCGTTCATACATATATATATACATAGGTTCATACTGTTTGGTTTCTAAACAATAACTTGTGTTTGCCGGCACCGATTTGAACCAACATTGGCATACCACTTAGTAATGCGAATACGGAGGCCACGGTCGAATTCTGACAATTTGCGTCAAATTTATCCGAAGTTATTTGCCCCGGAAAGTATGAAGTTTGAAAAATTATCTGTTTCTGAACAGTAACTTGTGTTTGCACGCACCGATATGAACCAGCTTCAGCATACCGCTTAGTAATACGAATACGAAGACCAAGCTCGAATTCCATCAATTTGCGTCAAATTTACTCAGAGTTATTAGCCCTTGAATGTATGAAATTCAAAAAATTGATTTCCGAACAATAACTTGTTTGCCGTCACCGACCAGCTTTGGCATACCATCTAGCAATATGAGTACGGAGGCCAGCTCCAATTCCATCAATTTACGTCAAATTTACCCAGAGTTGTCCCCCCCCCCCTTGAAAAAATTGAATCATTAATTTGACAGTTTCTAGGCAATAACTTGTATTATGCTAAACCGATTTGAACCAAATTCGTAATATAGCTTAATAGATCCGAGGCGCATATCAAGTTTTTTGTTCCATTACTTTTTGACAATATTTGCCAGAGTTATCACCCTTTTAAAAATACAAACCTCATTAATTTGGCTGTTTCCTGGAAATAACTCATGTTAGATTAAACGGATTTCCAATTTCAGAATTTAGATTAATAGTATTAAGTCAAGTTCCTGTTTTGTTAATTTCCATCAATCATTGCCAGCGCTATTGTGGGGGGTGGGAATGATTTTGGTTGGGCGTACTCGCTGGCCGGGGATTTTAAATCCTTAAAAAGAGGACAAGAAATTCTTTGTAACTAATCAGAGCAGACTGCAACTTTTTATTAAGTCTAAATTCATTTAGTGCCATATTTAGTAAATGCATCTTTGAAACTGAATATTTTTAAAATAAAACTAATAACTATACGTGAAATCAAATAATCAGCCAAGTATATATATATATATATATATATATATATATATATATATATATAATATAAGTAAATGATGGATGCAAACACAAACCAAATTAATTGTGACAATCGAGGGCGACAACTCAGACTATAGACAAATTTTAGTTCTATTCAGGGAAGATAATTTCGATCTGGAAAAAAATTAGAAATATAAAGCAAATGCTTGTTTGTTTTCAGCTCAATTACTGCAGACTAGATATATCTTTGATAAATGTTTTTTTGGGTTTTTTTATTAAGGAAATCAGTAGTAACTTATGAATCTGGTGCAACCACCTGTCAGTCTCTAGCAACTGATTCAGGGGGATCCAATTCATCCTGGATGGTTGTCAACTCTAATCTGTCTATACTCCAAAGGAATTTCTGAATTTGGAAGTTCATTTACTTCAACGTTTCTGTTATACTTGGCAAGCAGCAATTCATTCCTTATTTCTACATCTTCAGGTGCTGTATAAGCTTTTAACCTATTTGCATTCACCATAGACATTATCAGTGATCTGCACAGTTTCTAAGCCTATATATATAATTAGGACCTTCACTAACAATGTAATAAGGGCCCTCTCATTTTTGCTGTAGCTTCTTAGAGTCCTACAGGAACCTTATTAGTAATAAAAATAATGAAAATTAGTACATCAATGTAAAGCAACAAGTACCGGTATTGCCAGTTTATTCCCCTGAAAACATGCTGCATTACCATCTGAAATGTAGAAGTGGCGTTTCGAAGGCCGAAGGGGAATTTTTTCCAGGAAAATACACCCTCATGTGTGATAAAACCAGTTTTATCAATACTTTCAGGACACAGATATTTGCCAAAAGCTAGAGACTAAATCCAAAGTTGTAAAAAATTTTAATTTTGCCTCGCCAATTGCATCAAATACATCCTCAAGCTTCGGTAGGGGGAAAAACAGGTTGTTATTACACCACAAAAACATCTATACCGTTCAATCACTACTTGCTAAATTAACTACTCTGAATTTAGCCACCAGAATAAGATTTTTATGCTTGCTTACATACCCCCATATGCCGATTCCATTTCAATATACCCTCAACCAGGCTACCGGTAGGGTACACCCCCAGCCTATGCCCTGATAGACTGGCACCACTGTACTCACTCCTTGGTGACACCTGTCACTAAGCATGTCCGCGCTTACGCAATGGAGCCCAAATAGGAAACATATATATTCTGCAAGCAGTACAGTCTGCCAATATTCCAGCATACGTTTTTATACTTTGCGCTGTGTTCAGCTTACATTTTTGAGAGTTCGTTTATTCCGGATTATGCCTAACATGAAGTCCATCCTCCCTAAGTTATGTTTATTGAGTATTTCATGGTGTTATTACTCTTTTATGACTGTGTTACCAGTTTTCGTGGTAGTAAACCATTTTCGTGGTAGTCAATCATGCCTAAAGTCATCATCATCATTTGAAATCCCTCAATTACTTATTCATTATATTCACTTACATCTACATGTTTTAATACCATGGCTATCAGGATTTCGACAGCCATTTGCGTGGACAGGAAGAGTCATCCGAGTCAGACGATAAGGCGTGCCTGCAAATGAGGGAAACCGACTTCCCTCACATCCAGACTAGAGGTTCGGTCCCTGAAACCAAAACCCAATGACTACGGAAAAGCCCATAAAGGTGGTTTCGTGTAAGTCACCGTGCAAAACCCACCTAAGCCTTGAGGAGGGGCATTACCTCAAGCAGTGATGTCGACGACGGAAGTCCCAGATTCAGCTGCCTATGCCAAAGTTCAATTTTCCGTGATTTCGGTAGCCAGAAACGTCAAGAGATCACCTGTTCCTTTCTTAGTAAAAAAAAAAAAAGCTGGCACTTCCGGTAGGTGCTCGATAGATTCGGGTCGGCAAGACCCTGGGCTACTTCCGGTTTCCGTTTCCGGTCCTTCCTCTTCTGCTTCCGGTTTGCGTATTTCCGGTTCCTATTCTACTTCTGTTTTTTTACTGTACATCCGGGTCTGTAGGATCCTGTTCAGTTTCCGGTTGTCTACTTCTGGTTTGCGCATTTCCGTTTACTATTCTACTTCCAGTTCACATATTTCCGTTTCAAACATTTTTCCACTTCCGGATTTCGTACATCTGGGATAGGGTCATTTCCGGTTTTCATGGATCTTTCTGGTGTTCCAGGATTAACCTCCGGTCTGGTTTTCCTGTTTTGGATTTCCGGTGATAGAGAACTTCCCGGGGTTCCAGGTTTGTTCTTCAGGTCCGGTTTATATGTTCGCTTTCCTAGGATCTAGTCATCATCTTGCCTAAGAGTTAGTCTTATTTCCGTAATTGTTTTTAAAAGTCGGAATGTTTAATGGCTGAAAATCTTCATACCGAGACATTGCCAGTCTTGAAGACTCTCTTGAAATTATATAGATATTCAGCATTTATTCTTTTATCAGTGACAATATTTCAATGTAATTAAAGACTTCCAACTGGTTGCTGTATGGGTTTTTTGTTGCAGCTTATTTCATATGCGCATATCATCGCTTAATTTTGAATGGTCTCACTAAGCCGATAAGTCAGTCTGTATCCTACGCATTATCTCTAGATACGTAATTTGTCCTTTCATCCAACTTTAGATGGCCAGTTGTCTTGGGGCCGTTCAGCCTTTTCTCTCTCTTTTTTTTCCTCTTATGTCGGCAGGTTGACATATTTATTTTAACCAAAGGAAGTTAATTTGTTGCCCTGATTCTAGCGTAATTCTTATTCTAAATTTGACAGTCACTGAAAGGAAATAGAATCAGAAGAGGTTACATAGGGAAGAGAATGGCACCAAGAATAATGACCACAAGAATAAAAAGACACTAAGAAAGGAGAAATAACCCAAAAAGGAAGAAGGAATAAAAGCAGAGTTTTCTTCTCTGTCGTCATGGTTTCGGTGAGTCATTTCGCCCTGGTTACATATCGCCTCTGTCTTTTCAGCGTTTTTCTTACTTTTTCTCTATTATTTTTTCATCTTTTTTGCCTCGCTTCTAGTTTTATCCTTTTACTTCAAATCGTGTTCTTTCTTTACATCTCGCCGTCAGTTCTCTTGGATAGTAAATTTTTAAAATTTTGTTGTTTTCCTTCTTTTGGGGAGTTGTCGATCGTCGTCTTATCTGTCAGTTTGATTCTTTTTTCTCCTTTTTTCTAGCGTAATTTTTTACTCTAAACCTCAGTTTTTATTTCAATTTGGCAGTTGAATTTCATTCTATGGGCATGATTAGGTATGACGTCTCTGCGCGTGATTCAACCCAGAAGTGTGTTTTTCACTTCATTTCATCATAGATGCATATTTATGACGTCTTCATTTGTTGTTAATCAAAAATCAGTGTTTTGTGTATTTAACATTCGAGCTGATCCCGGAGATTCCTTATCAATCAATCAATCAATCAATCAATCAATCCTTTTATTGGCATATCAAACACAATGACATACACCATGGTACAAACATTTAAGTACATTTTACAAAGATGAAAATATAGGTTCTAAGACAATAAATATAAAAATTAAATTAAATAAATAAATAAATAAATTGTACAGGTTTAATGTGTAGGGCTATGATTTAAGTTTACTGCCACTAGGCATAAATATAGGATTGCTTGGGATATCTAATTAAACAATATATCAAATACAGTGAGGTATGGTGAATTTACCAGTACTCATGAAGTTGGCTAGTTTCCCAATGAAATTGATATGGACATTGATTAAAATATAGGACACAGTTATGCAATCATTATATGAACCTGCCTCATGTACAGGATGACAATCTGACGAATTGTGTCATTGCATAGGATTTGAAGTACAAGCCCGAGCAGCTGGCTAACGTTGATGTAATCAATAACAATTTTTATTAGATCACTATCTCCATTATTATGACAATAAAAATTTTAATCGGCTACACCTATCAAGCTAGACAAAATTAGTAAACTCATTAAGCTTTTTAAAGAGCATTTGTCTCTCCTGATCGTAATGTGGATATTCCATTATAAAGTGTTTTTCATCCTCGATTAGGTTCTGGTTGCAAAGCTTACAGAATCGTAGATGAGCAGGTATTAGTGGTGTTTTGTGCCTATCTTCCTCATTTTGTAAGATGTGTGCACGTATCCTGAGTTTTGTAACGTTTCTGCGTTTTGTGAAATTCTTTTCAAAATGAAGATAATTTTCAATGACAAAGCTTTGTTTATATTTTGAACCCTGGTTGTGCCAGACTCCAAGACAGTCAAAGGGTTGCCATAGGCCCATATCAGGCATTCAATTCATAGAGTCGTGATGACGTCATCACAATTAAATGAGCAGTCCTCTTTAACATATAGTAAGTTTGCCCCAACTTTAAGGGCAGCTGTTATCAAAAGGGCCGGATGTTCTTGCATCTAGGACCCTTCGCCGCAGTCTCTTCTTCCAAATGGTCTTCTGTTCCATCCAATCAGAAGCCACTAGCATTAGAGGGGTGCTGGTTTTCTATGATTGTCAAGGAGACTATAGAAGAGGCTCTACCTTGGAAAGTCGACCGAGCCTTTTGTTAAACGATCTTCATAGTCTCCAATTCTTAGAAGGCTGGCGTCCTTTTATCTTCCTAAAGAAGTTATATCTTCTTTCTTTATCTCCTAAATTCAGGATGGAGTCCTCCCCTATCGCAAGTTTATTTTTCAGGCATGTGATCCTTTTCTATCGATCATTAGGATGCCTATTTCATGTGCCTTTTTTACCTTTCCTTCCGAAGGTACATGAGTTTTGCTTTCAAGGATAGGGTATAGCAGTTTGAGCCATGTCCTTCGATTTGACAGTGGCGCCTTTCCTTACACACGTCTGGTCTCAGCTGTGGCAGGTGTCTTGCGCCATCGTCTTATTCTTCTTCAGTCTTTTTAGATGATCGGTTAATAAAAGCTAGGTCTTTCTCAATTCTTTCAAGATTTATTCCAAAGGTTTGCAGTTCGCCTTGCAGTCTAGGTTGAATTTTATTTTTCAATAAGTCAAGCCTAGTTCCTTCTCAAGTTTCTCCCATCTAGGCATCTCCCTCAAGCTGTTTTCAGGGTCAAGTTTTTTCCTTCAGAAACAAGGGTAGAGGCAATCTTGTTGCCAGTTGGCACCCTGACATCCTCTTTCTATGTCAGGGCAAGATTTTTTCTTAGGATTCTAGGCTTGATGATCAGCGTCGAGAACGTCATTCCCAGGGTGACATTGATGAGAAGACTTTCTAATGTTCCTGATCTTCTAGAAGCAGTCAGTACATTCTGGTTCCCTCTGATGGGTGTTCCATTAGTCAAGACCTCTCCTCACGTGATTATTTCATGGTTTTTTTTACAGGAGGAGTGGGGAGCAGTTTGGGACTCCATGATTTTGCCAGTCTTTGGTCCCTGGAGGAGTCATCAATTTAGTGGAGTTGTGACTTGTCAAGAAGCCTCCACTTTTGGTAGGATCGAGTGATAGGCATCAAGATCTCGATTTGATCAGTCAATGCCACGGGGTTTTCTTTCATTTTCAGATGGAGGAACGAGGTCTTTCCTTCTTTATATGGGGATTTTCGATCCTTTTCTTGGGATGTCACTAGATCCAAATCTTTCTAGTTCCCAGTCATTTGCCAGACAGACGGATATTTCTTGCGGACCAGTAGTTCAGTCCTAGCAAGTTCTCACTCACCGAGTGGCAGTTTAAGAGGTTGGTTGCCAAAAGCATTTTCAAGCTTCTGGGTCTTCCCCATGTAGATCTTTTTGCGACATGTCTGATTGCCCAGATCTCATCTTTCATGTCTCCCTTTTCGGACAGTCAGGTTTGGGCATTTCTGGACAGGATTGTTTGATTTCATTTTCCTTCCAATATTCCTGATTCTAATGGTTCTGAAGATAGTCATGGACCAGTTTTAAAGAATTTCTTCTAGCAGCTCCCTTTTGGTCAAAGAGGATCTGATTGGTAGCCTTTCTTGATCTTCTGGTAAGATTTTGCTATCCTTCTCCCAGTATCATCAGATCTCGCTCAAGTAAGGGGCTTGCATCTTCATCCAATCCAGAATTCTTCATCCTGTGTATTTGGAGAATTTTCGAGTGTCCGGTCTCTGTGAGATCAACTTTTCTTCACAATCTCAGGAAATCATTGTCTCTTCCAGGAGGGAGTCGACCTGTCAAATTTGTACAAAGGTCGACTATTAAATCTTTGGAGAATGGTGTTTAAAACATGGTTTCTTGCCTGATTCCGTTTCTATTTCCTAGGTGTTAGATTTTTAATCATATCTATTTGATTCATTTCATTTATCGGCTATCACCGTTAGGGGTTATAGATTTCTTTGGCTTCTTCTCTTCCTTATCTTCTGAATGCTGATATCAAGGATTTGAAGATTCTCAATGGTTTTATTAGAGGATTGGGCAATATCCATCGTCCAGTGGCTAAGCCTTTGTTTTCCTGAAATTTGGCCTTCGAGTTTTGGCAGGTCACCATTTTGAGCCAATTAGATCTATCAGTCTCAAATTATTGACTCTTAAGGCTGTTTTCCTTGTTGCTGCCACTTCAGCTAGAAGATCTGAAATTCATGCTCTTTCCACAGAAAAAGACAGATTTATCGAATTTGGGGACGGTCTAGTTTTATATCCCAGAAGGGATTTTTATCGAAGACCCAGTCTAACCATTACTCAGCCAAACCTATTATTCTTAAATCTGTATCACCTTTTTCGCCGTCCGACAGATTCTGGTGTCCTGTCAGGTCCTTAAAAGTCTATAAACGTTGTACCAATTTTTAAAGATCCGATCCTTTGCACTTATGGGTTCCGTATGTGGAGGAGGTGGCTAGACCAGTTTCTAAGGTCACAGTTGCCAGATGGATCTGTGAGACCATAAAATTATGCTATGAGATTTCCTCCCCAGGTGAGATCAATTTAGCCCATGACAAGGCTCTCTACCTTCGTGATATGGCTACCTCCTTCACTCTTTTCGCCGGCTCATCATTGGACGACGTCATGCAAGTCGCAGGTTGGAAATCTGAATCGACTTTTACCTCTTTCTATTTAAAGGATCAGAGCCCAGCAGCCTCCTTTTTTAGCAATATAACGATTTTAACAAAACAAGCCAAAGACCATTTACCAAGCACATCTCACCAATTTCGTTAGTCTGTATGTTTGTCAGATATGGTGAGAATATTCTCTTGTTTTGTTTATTTCTTGAGTTGACAGTTTTCCTTGTTTGATAATCACTGTGTGATTTGTTATGGATGCACTACTATGTTAATTTATTAACATTTGGATATGAGTTGTTTAATTTTTATCCTTGTTTAATGATTCTGAAATCTCCACCCACCAAGGGTTTTTAAGTGGGGCACTGACCAAATCTACGGGTTTAGCAAGTAGTGATTGAACGGTATATATGTTTTTGTGGTGTAATAACAACCGCCAACAGACACACACACCCCTCCCCCCCACCCCTGTTTATAATATTTGGCACTCAAATTTAGAAAAGTGAATATGTTTCCTATTTGGGCTCCATTGCACATGCGCAGACATGCTTAGTGACAGGTGTCACCAAAGAGTGAGTACAGACTGGTGCCAGTCTCTATCAGGGCATATGATGGGGGTGTACCCTACCAGTAGCCTGGTTGAGGGTATATTGAAATGGAATAGGCATATGGGGGTATGTAAGCAAGCATAAAAATCTTATTCTGATGGCTAAATGCAGAGTAGTTGATTTAGCAAGTAGTTATTGAATGGTAAGTATGTTTTATAGTGGTTAATAAAACTACAGACCAACCGGCAAGGGGTCTGTTGGGGGTTTTGTAACTTTATTGATGTGTCTGTAATCTACTGCCAAATGATAAGTACCATTCTTCTTCTGTACTAATACTACTGGGCTCTCCCATTTACTATCTGAATAGTCAATTATGCCAGTTTTAACATTTCTGCTGTTTGTCTTTCTACTTCTTTCTTAATTGCCGGGATAGTTCTATATGGATATCTATGGATCGGAGCAGCAGAGCCTCTGTCAATTTTGTGACAAAATAATTTGCTGTGACCTAGTTCTAACATGTCTGATGCAAATATATCCCTATTTTCTTGTAGAAATGAGTTCAGCCTACATTATTCTGTGTTATTTAAATCAGAATCATTCAAGTCAAATTCTATATCTTTATTTTTATCAGCACCTATTTCCCTAGCTTTCATATTATTTTTGTAATCACTATCATTAATAACTTCCTGAATGTTGCTTAAAACAATGTCATGAACAATGGCCACAACTTTTTTTGGAATTTTGATATTGGCATTATTGTGAGATATATATATATATATATATATATATATATATATATATATATATATATATATATATATATATATATATATATATATATATTTATAGAATAAAGGCGGCAAGCCTTATTTTCAAGGAAATTAAAAATAAATATTAATAACTGTACGCTAAAATAAAATAAAATAAATAATTAATTAAATAATAATAATAATAATAATAATAATAATAATAATAATAAAAATAATACAAGATTTCACTTATAAAACTTGTAACACAGTGGATATCGTACTACTATACTTGCCTGCTGAAATATATAACTTGAGTGTAACTTGATGTAGGCCTATCGCCAGCACACGTTCTCTATTGTATATGACTTATATTTCATGAAATCATGTTTTCTGAACTATAATCTTAGCTAATAAAGTAAACTATGTTGACACGCTTCTTTACTCAACAACTACACCCACGCATGCCTCATATCCCCACGCACGCACGCACGCACGAACATGAATATCCGGCATTACTAGTATTCAATCACAGTAAGTGGATATATAAAACCGAGATGCTACCTTAGTCCGTCGGGTTTACACTGTTCAGAATTATGAGAATATCGATCAATGATCGAAAATTAGCAGCAGTAATATATATATATATAGATTTAACGATAATTGATTCAGTGACTAGCTAAACACTCTATGTGACTTCATAATGGGTACAACTGTCTTCTCGAAGAGACATATATATATATATATATATATATATATATATATATATATATATATATCCATCTGTCAAATTTAGAATAGTTTTCGTTATAACTCTTCTTGAAGAGACAAATATTATATATCTATCTGTCAAATTTAGAATAGTTTTCATTATAACTGTCTTCCTGAAGAGACAAATATTATATATCGATCTGTCAAATTTAGAATAGGTTTTTTCCGTCACAAAATCTGAGCCTAATATTCTTTTATGATGCATTTTACTAAAAACCTGAAATACATGTGGAATTGTTATATTGCCAAAACAAACCGGTAAAACACTTCCTAATATTGCTATGGAATCACCACTTACACCAATAGCTCTATTTATGGTGGCTTTGTTAAGCGTTATTTTTTAAATATTTTCAAAAAAATTCTGTGAAATACATGAGATGGAAGCACCAGTATCTACATGGGAATTTACTCTCCTATTAAAAATTGATAGCTATAGAAAAATCCAATTTCTACCACTACTGACACGTCTTTTTGTGCTGATTTTGATTTCATAGGCTTATCATTCTGGGGGTGCCTAAATTTACACTTTTCTTGCCTGATCATTTTAATTTGAACAGGCGCACACCCCTATTG
Organism: Chaetoderma sp. LZ-2023a; assembly: GCA_034401795.1. Classification (NCBI taxonomy): domain Eukaryota; kingdom Metazoa; phylum Mollusca; class Caudofoveata; order Chaetodermatida; family Chaetodermatidae; genus Chaetoderma; species Chaetoderma sp. LZ-2023a. The sequence goes on from CM067367.1 coordinate 53,415,453, forward strand.
TCTATAATTGGGCTGCGGTCTACCAGACACATCCAGTACCAATATGTTCTAATTTATTGTAATTATAACAAAGAGAATTTCTAAATCTCCAATCTTTCTTAAAATTACCAGTTTTACCACAACTCTAGCATTGTTTACCTTGATTTGAGTGTGGTCTTCGTGGCGATCTTGATTGAATATACTGTTGCAGCGATTCTGTTTGCTGTGGGTAGGATCTTCACTGTGGTTCAGGTTGCTGAACCGGCATCTGCTGCTGTGTGGGTGTGTGGTCCTAATGATAACAAGTTGGATAATACTGAGACTGGTTTGTGGCCGATGACGATGTCTGACTTTCACATGTATCGCACCTCTGACATGTTGACATTGGCTTCATGGCTTCTTTTGTACTGATGTTTGAGACTGCCGCAGACAATGCATCTATTCGTGTTGAGATTTCATCTTGGACAGACTTCTGCAGTTCTTTCTGGACACGATCAGCTATTTGGTCCACGGCGGATATATCAAAGGTTTTTGTCTTGGGTAACAATTCTGCCACTCGGGCACTTTGAATTATGTCATCAATTGTCCTTGGATTACTTGTAATTACGTGACCTTTTATTGAGTCCTGTAAGCCATTCAAAATAATAGCCATGGTGGTGGTTTCTGCTACTTTTAAGTTTTTAGTCTTATGAAGCACATGGGTAATGAAATTTTCTGTTTCGTCAGCTACTGACTGTCTTTCGTTAAATAATGCACTGGTGCTTACCCATTGCGTTTCTACCTTTTCACCAAAACCCTTGAGGAAGATGTCTCCAAACTTCTCCCCATCATTTCATGTCTTGTGCAGGGTTTGTACACCTTTCAGGATTTGAAATTCCATGACTTTTCCATGACTAAAATTAGCCAATTCCATGACCTCCAAGAATCAATATCTCAGTCAAAGACAGTCAAATTTGGATCAATGTACTATGTCCATGGGAAAGGGTCAATAGCAAATAGCAAACAAATCAAATAAATGAATTAGATTTATTATATTACTTTAAAAAAAAAAAGAAAACAGTCACATGACAGTGTACATATATGCATACATGTAAAGGCACTATACTAAAATTTAAGGAATAGTAGCATTGGTCAGGTCATCACAGTTTGAGGTAAATATAAAATATGGCAAAGGGTATATATGTAGGGCTATTATCCCTGTACTATACCTGAGATTATTTTTAAAACATTTAAAAAACAATTTGACTGGAAATTATTGCAGCCTAATGCAGGAAGAACCTCCAGGCAAATTAATTAAAATTAATTTGAAACTAATTTCACTGTGCGCATTAATATATAAATAGAGATTCAACATTATATAGGAATGATTTGAAGATTAACCCTTTTATAGACAAATCCCTGAAAAACTAAATTTTGTAATATTTATTCTGTTGAATATTTTGAAATTAATTTAGCTGGAAACTGTTGCTGCCTAAGCCAGTGATGTCTTCCAATCAAATTAGTTTCAAAATAGTCAACTGACAACAGTTTTCTTGTATGGTTACCTTGAAAATGCGACATCAGGAATTCAACAGTGAAAAGGTTAAGAGCACTAGCTATCATCATCATCATGTCATCATATGTGCAACTGTAACTTGACAAAGAGCATAATTGTGTATATATACCTATCAAATCAATTTATTTTAAAACCAATTTGACTGGAAATTATTGCTCAAGTTCAAATGCAGCAAGAATCTCCAATCAAATTAATTTTGAAATATTTTGCCAAAGATGTGTGAAGTGTTTAAATTCCTTTCAAATATTTAAGTTTATCATCTAAAACCTTTTCTACATCTTTAGCTTCATTCAACTTTTCCTTTGACATATGTCTGTGACTGTTAGATTTGGAAACTAAATGTATTAACTCTGTAATACTGATATGTGTAGCCTCAGCCTTTTCTGAAAAAACATCCGCAGACTTTGCAAATGCCTCTGCATCGCTTTCCATATGCCGTTTCTTTGTTTTTAAGAGTTCTATTTCAGAGAGATAGTGTTCTTAGCTTTCTTAATACGCTCATCCTCTAGATATGCGACATATTTCTGCCGAACAGCAGCTGCAGCCATGACCAATTTCTTTGTCATTTCAATTTGAAGAGGACCACCAACAACGTGAAGGTGGTCTAGTACTATTCTCTTTGCTATGAATGACCGTTCTTGTAAATTCTCTACATAGATCTCTTTGTTAGCAGAAACCCCCCATTTCAACAGTGGCTTGACCATGTGAAAGCAATAACAAATTCCTAAGCGCTGACCACAAGTTAGCATAATTCCTGTTGCTTGCCAGTAACTTGAAGAAGAGTTCATCAATACGGCTAGCAGGACAAGTGTGACTAAACTGTTCTAACAGATTTGTGATGAGGTACAACCTCATCTAGAAACATCCTGAACTCCTGTAACACAGGGTCGCAATCCACTTCTCTGAGCTTCTTTGCATCATACAATACTTTAACAATCCTACCAAAGTTCTTAAGACATTGATCTGGGTTTACTAGCATTTCCTGCGGATTAAAACAGTTCATTGCTCTAACCAATTTATACTTCAGTGGACATTTATGCTGAAGTTTGGTGATGATCTTAATAACGAAGTCTTTACATTGTGCTCGAATATCCAGAACCTGTCGATCGCTGATCTTGTTTGACAGCAGCTTTTTCACAAACTTCTCTGCAGTTAAACCAATGTCCACTTCCTGAATTACACACTGGGTTTTTTTCTCTGTAACATCTACTTTTATCATTCCATTAACTGAAAATCCATTATTTCTAATTCCATCACTTAGATACAACTCGCACCATTAATCCTTCCAAAAGTCTAAACAAGTCGTCTGACAAAAATGGTATCATCGGTCTGTCAGTCTGATACACTGCTAGGAATTGTGTGAGTTGCTTGGCTACAGAGAGAATGACTGCAGTAGTTTAACCTCTAACAACGGGTCTTTGAACATAGTGACAATTGTATCATACGACTGTTTTCGGGTTGCTAATTTTCTTATTGTTCACACTTTCCACAAAGATGCACAACTGTGGAAGCAATTCAATGACACATTCAGCAATTAGGCCAGTTCGGTTAATCGATATTTCATCGCTAGTAGATTATTTTTGCTGGCAATTATATAATCGAGTGTAAAATAAAATAATCGAAAAATCAGAAATTTAATTGAGCAAAAATCGATTATTTATTTTAATCAGGCATAATTTAGTTTTTAGTCTTGTAATACAGCTAATGCATCGGTGGTTTGATTGCTCTAACAAGGTAGCTCTATAAACATCTATTGCTGATGTTCAAGCCCGCCCGTCCCGTGTCATACTCCATGCACGTGAATGTTTATATAAGTAATTGTGTGATACACCAGTGATCTAAGCATTTGATTGCTACTGTTTAATATCCCCCTCTGAAGGCTGGAGTGTTGGTGACTATTTTGTGAAAAAAATTTTAAAAAGGAATAACTGTTTTTCATAGTAAATTCACAAAATTTTGACATGAATTTTCACAAATTCTGACGATTGTTTTGGAACCAATCTGACTTAAAACTGTTGCTGCCTAAGGCAGCAACAACTGCAGTCAAATGATCTTCAAAATATTTGCCTTTTCTAATGCTGGGACATAGGGAAACGTCGTAGATGGGCGAAATTTATAAAAATAAAAATAATACGACCATTTTCCGAAAAAAAGCACAAAATTGTCTCCGTAGTAAATTTAAAAACTTTCGATCCAAGTTTTCATAAATTCTGCCAATTATTTTGTAACTAATTTGACTTAAAGTTGTTGCTTCACGCGCAGTCAAATGATTTTCAAAATATTCAGCTTTTCCAATGCTGGAAAATAATTGGCGCCTTTTTACTGGCTTGGAAAGCTGAGCATACGCACAGGTTTCTTAAGACCGCTATCCAATGGGAACGAGTGAACAGTGGATTCCAGATTGACTTCATTATACTGGGCGGGGTTGTTCCTCGTATTCAGCCAATCAGAGGACTTGTGATAATATAGCCTGTCATATTGAGCGTCTTGCGGCCTTTTCAGAGGCCTCCTTAGTTGGGGTAATCTAAACCTAACTAGGAACAAATTTACAAAATTGCGTATTCTGTTATTTTTATAGAAAATCAGACATTTTTATATATTTATTTATTTATTACTATTATTATTATCATTATTATTATTATTATTATTAAGAAATATATACTCTCCTCTCTCACGAGCACGCGCGCGCCCTCCCTCCCTCCCTCCCTCCCTCCCTGACTACGTAGTTGCTACTTGCAAAGTACCAAGATTAAATAACAATTTTCCGATAAAATCGATTATTTTGCAGACATCATAATCGATTATTTATTTCCAAAAATGAACAACCCTATCAGCAACTGGTACATTCTCTAGAGAATGGTATTTACCTGGCTTCATACACATTTTTGTGTTTGAAATTCCATGACTTCATGACCAATATTAGCAAATTCCATGGCCTGCAAGAATTAATATCAATAAGATTTGTGTTTATGACGTTGCTACTAAATTACAATCTGCCTTTATTCTGCAAAATGTTTGAACATTGCGTCAGGTAACAACCAATCCAAAGCCTTGTTTTGATAAGCTGTTGCCATAATTTTATTGTATAGAAATGAGGATGGAAATTTATGCTAACAGATTTTTCTTATTTTGCATGATTACCATTTTCCATGACCTATGATAAAAAAGGCTGATTTTCCATGACTTTCCATGCCTGGAATTTTAATTTTCAAATTCCATGACTTTCCAGGATTTCCATGACCAGTACGAACCCTGCTTGTGGTACTTAGGAATACCACATCTGAGCAATACCGCTCAGTCTTTTTGCGATATAAGCCAGTTTCTGGCCCACATTCTTGTTCTGAATATTGGCCCATCTTGCTGCTGATTCAAGCCATTCTTTGGCATATTCACTGGCTGCTCCTGAATGGAGTCCATTATCGTGTCGTCTGATTGGATTGTTTCTTCTTGAGCTTGGTTGGTCATGTGTGTGATGTCATCTACCACGTGACTTCTCAGTTTCATTTAGTTTAGTTGGAGGTACCGGATCTTTGATCTTCCACCACTTGTGTGTGTTGTGGGGTTGTGGTGTGTGCGGGGTGATTTTGTTCGTGCGTGTGTCAGGCATACTTGCTTGGCTGGAGATTTACTCCTTAAAAAGAAGACACAAATTTCTTTGTAAGTAATCAGAGCAAACTGCAACTTTTTATTAGGTCTAAATTCAGTTAGTGTCATATTTAGTATATATATATATATATATATTATATATATAATATATATATATATATATATATATTATATATATATATATATATATATATATATATATATATATATATATATATATATATATATATATATATATATATATATATATATATATATATATATAAAACACACACCCCAAAATAATTCGGTGACAATCAAGGGAAACAACTCGGACTAGACAAATTTTAGTTCTATTCAGGGAAGAAAATTTAATCTGGACAGAATTATAAATATAAAACAAATGCTTGGTTTGTTTTCAATTCAATTAATCCAAACTAGATAAATCTTTGATAAATGTTTTCAATGTTAAGTCTAAATAAAGAATATTTGCTTGTAGGGAATTATCAAATTATTTCTTCAATTAGCTTGATTGTCTGTAAATTGTGAAATTCACATATTGCATTTCACCTCTTCTTTTACATGCAAATCCCCCACTATATGAGGCACCTCCTTTCGCTGTAGTTTAAGTTAAACAGGGGTGTGGGGAAGAAAAAAATAAACAAGCAAGCAAATAACATAAAGTTAGGCTAGATCCCACACTTCTAAAATGTGATGCTTGCATCCACGGGAGCCTACTCTTTTTCAATGGTTTATGTCAAATATATAATAATAAAAAATAAAGTTTAATATAAAGAATACACTATAAAAATGGTAAATGACTCCCATTGTCAACAACATACAAAATATCTTAATGGATTATGTACACATTGGTTGTCTTCCACATAATTCACCTTTCCAGAGTACCCACCCATCATAGGACGTCATAATGAACTGCGTGATGTGTAGAATGACATCATAATGAATGACGTTGATAAGTACGTCACGAACGCATATTTGAAGACGGTCTATGCGTTGTTGTACCAATTGTTTGCTTTTACTATTTAATAAATATTCTGTTGAATATTTCGAAACTAATTTGACTGGGCGCTGTTGCTGCCATAGGCAGTAACAGCACCCAGTTAAATTAGTTATAAATTATTCAACAGCTTCCCTGTATAGTTTTCAGGAAATTGATGGCTAGGGCATTCAGGGATTGATCAATCCCAACACGTGTGGGTGGAGCTTAGCTAGTGATGGGCGGGGCATAGCTAAAAATGGAAAAGTTCACTATAGCTTCAGCACATGCAAGTATACGAAATTCAAAACTCAGCTTATGAAAATTTGGTTAAAGATGCTTGCATTTTACATATACAAAGTTATCAAATATCTTACTTGTCACTTCTAATAATTTGTAGTCTGTGCTATAAGCAGTCTTCAGTTCAAATTATAGTTATAAATCTAACTTATGGGTTGTAGCAGAATGCCTTAGCAGCTGATAGATAAATACATCAGATTTTGAAATACAAAACAAAATCAATGCCACCATTATTATTTTAAAAATAATTTTGACTTTAAAAAGAGATGATATAGTTAGTCCTTGCTTTATGATAAAAATTGATCATGGCTTACCCTAAAAAGAAGACAAGAAATTCTCTGTAAATAATCAGAGCAGACTACAACTTTTGCATTCAGTTAGTGTAGTGCAATGCTTCACAAGAAATGTCTTGCTTATAAACATTCCAAATTATGCCAGCTAAAGCTGGATTCAGTATGATTGGCTCAACTTGTCTGGCAGTTGATTTGTCATTGGACAGTGGACTTAAGCCAATGGTTATGTTTCCAGTCTGGCTTTTATAAATAACATTTATCAACATTTAATTAAATCTCAACTATTGTTTAATTTGGTTACGTTGAATAATTTTACATAATTTCAGGAGTGGAATTTCTGGAGATATTATGACATTGCATTTTCTGCATAATGTCTTAGGCTTATATTTATAAATTGACTACTCCCAAAGCTCAATGAAAATCTGCTCTGGAAGAGTACAATGAAGCATAGAACATATACATAGCATGATAAAAGACCAATATATTGTTATGTCGGTGCATCTACATAATTTACCAATATTAAAACGTGACTATTTCAGACAATATGAAGATAACGCCTTGTGTATGGTAGCACCAGCCCATTTGCAGGAAGATAAAAGGCAGGTTTAATTTAGAACTATTAAAGTTGCCAGCATTTATAAAATAAAGTGTACATTTACTGCAAACCAGTATGTTACCAGATAGCTAGAAAATTATGAATAACAGGAATGTCAATGGTATCCAGATTTATTTAATAAAATGGACAATGTATTGCATAAACCATATATTAATCTACGATGGCAACATCTTCCACCAAATTTTAAAATAAATTAACACCAGTTCATCTTTTAATTTAATTTGAAAATTTAAAATTTTGACATCAGCGTGGTAAGGGTTAAATGTCATTTCAACAAAAGCAGGAATCGAGGAGATTTACAATGCCTTGTTAAATAGTTTTAAGTTTTAGCTTCCTAGTGAATGTCCATTTGTAGGCCAAGAGCCGGCTATTTTGTAAGATTTACCACTGGAATGATTGACTCATTTATTGTGTCAGCCATTCGGGTGTAGATTAAAAATTTTGTTAGTGGTGTTAGTCTGTTGATAATGATAACAGAATTCAAACGGTGATACTTTTAAGAATAACTTTATTATTTTTTGACACGGTTTCACATAAATGTGCTTCATCGGGTCCAGGAATAATAATAATATATAATAATAATATTTTTCAGGTCCAGAAATAATAAAGTTACTCTTGAAAGGTATCACCTGTTGAATTCTGTTATCAGCAATTGGTAATTTTTAATCTTGTCATGAAGTGTCGCCAGATTTGTGTGTCTGCTGGGATAAATCAGGCTGTACTGAAGGGATCTGCACAAAACTTGGGTTGGAAGTTGAGGGTCCTGAAGAAGTATATTGATCTTTATTGTCATCAAGATCATCAAAAATCTGAAAAAATATGTCTGGCACCATAACTCAAATTTAACTGCAGAGATCTTGCCAAACTTGTGGATTGGTGTCTCACAGAATGTTATCGCTATAGCCATCAGAGTTTTGATCGTGCAGCCATGAGCCCATCTTTACAGAATTTGGTACTTTTGAGAAGTGTTATTGTTACAAAGTAAACAAGAGAAATCTGAGATTGCATACGGGTACCTTCACTCTCGATCAGTTAATTTATTCTTTATCAGGTTATGATCAAAGTTGTGGATTAATATTCTCTTAAATTACGCAATTGTGTGGAAAGTCTATAGAGAAATTAGATCAGTATTTTGACTAAGTTTCTGAGATATGTTTACACTCACATATAAATGCAATATCCTCTTTCTCCCATTGAGTGATGGTGATAACGATGTGTTTCTGGGATATGGACAATGTGTGCTTATTCTGTGTTACAATAGAATTACAAGTTCTATGCAATAGTATACCCCTGATGATGGTGTGATAGTAGATACATAGAAAGTGTGCCAATGTGATATGGATTGTACAACTTTTAAACCCTTAATGGTCAAGTTGGCCAAAACCGGCCTCTGCTGTGGTCTTGAGGAATGTCCATTTGCAGACCAGGGGAAAACTATTTTTGAAAATCTACCACTGGAATAGCCAGTCATTCCATTGGTAAATTTTCAAAAATAGTCTTCTCTTGGCCTGCAAATTGATATTCTATGAGGAAATGTTTAGATTTTCTTTACCAAATTTGACCATTAGAGGGTTAACCACTTCAACCTTCTATTGTAAGTTATTTTTGTACTAAATAAATATTATGTTATCTGGATTTATAACAGTTCCTATTTTATATAAACTAACTGTGTATTGGTAATTTTGTGATATTACAGAATTTTGATGAATGATTATTCACACACCGTGAGACATCCACTCCACAGCCAGGTTTGTCATAGGGAGAATTGTTTTTGGCCACTTCACAGATATAAATGGTTCTTTTAGGATTTTGAAATCTGCCATGGAGTGGATAGCCCATTGTGTGTGAATAATTCATTAATATAAATTAATCAATTCTTTTCTACTATATAAACCCTTTAACCATCAAATTATTCAATAAAATTTTTGTTTTCTCTTAGAAAATGTCCATTTGCTGACCAAAATAACTCTTTGAAAATTTAGCACTGGAATGAATGACTGGCTCGGTTATCGAGCCAGTCATTCCAGTGGTAAATTTTCAAAAATAGTCTGCAAATCAACATTTCTCAAAACCACTGTAGAAGCCGTTTTTGGCTGATATGAGTGATAGAGGGTTAAGTGAATACTATTTTAATTATCAATTGTAATTGTGCTGGCCAATTGGCTGTCATAGTTATCATCTGCATCATCATTGTCGTCGTCATCATCATTTTCTTATCGCTTTTGACATAGCCATATGGGATTTATATAACATTTGCATTTTCTGTGTCCATCCACTCTGGGGTTTTTCTTCACTCGAATTGTGAATCATCCGCAATGTCGGCTTGTTGGTTTTCCTTGGTGACCCTGGATGACCATATCCATGTTGGGCTGGCTTAAAAGGGTCAAAGTTGTGGTGAGCCAGTTTGGAAAAATGCATTTACAGACAATAACTTTGATTGAATTGAGTTCAATTGAAGGGATATATAACAGAAGTAATTAGCAGCATGCGCTTGACATCTTAAAGAAATCTATTGATTTTGGGACCATGGGTTTAAGACCCAGTTACAAAAATAATTTCCGAATGATAATTCTACATCAAAGCGATACTCAATTATAATGTAGTTAAAAGCGTCACATATTAGCTGACATCACAATCACAATGATGTAGCTTCATCACGAATGTCGCAAGATCTGTCACGAAAGTGTATGAATTGTATGTCTTTGGTGAATTGCCAATTTAATAAACATTCTGTTGAATATTTTGATACTATGGCAGAAAGGCTGCCAGGAAAATTAGTTTCATAATATTCAACAGCTTACCTGTATAGGTAGCTTGAAATTTAGATTATAGCAATTCAGTTCTTAAAGTTTCAAATTGATTCCAACACAAGTAAAAGCAGGGTAGAGCCTAGCTATAAATGGGCATGGCACCTGTTGGCCGCCCGTGGCCTCATGAAGATCCCTCTTGAGTTTGAGATTAACATTTTTAACCTGAAATTCCAGTTTCATGACAACTATATAGGAAAGTGGTTAAATATTTTGAAATAAATTTGTTTGGAATCTGTTGCTGCCATAGGAAGTAACAGCTCCCAGTAAAATTAGTTTCAAAATATTCAGCATAATATTCATGACATCGTAAAGAATCTATCATTTCTGGTCTGTAAGGACGACGACACGGTCAAAGTGATATTTATCTACTTATAGAAAATGCCTGTTAGAAAACTGATAATATGGAAATTGTGTTTTGGGGGAGACTTGGTGTTTGCCTTGATCGTTTACGTGTGATTGTCGTCCATGTTATCATCATCAATGATATAATATATAGTGCATGTCAACAATAACTTAGAATGTTTCCAAAACAAAATACATTGTACAGTTGAATAGTTTGGACTTAATCTGATTGCAAGCCATTGCTGCCTTTATAACTTAACATGTTTCCGAAACAAAATACAGCGTATAATTGTATATTTTGCACCTAATTTGATTGAATGCCATTCAATCAAATTAAGCGCACAATATACAGAATATTTCTTACATCGTGTTCAAAGTTGAACTAATGAAAGTAGATATTTGTGTTTTGGAAACATGTTAACTTATTTATGTGTTACTGTATCAAGATGTGATTGAGTATATTAATCCATTAATCACCAGGGCTTGGTCAAGAAAATTAAAATTTTCTCAGAAATTGTTGATTTGCTGGCCACTAAACCACTACTTTTTAAAATTTACCAGTAGAATGAATGGCTCTGTAATTGAATGATTAACAAATCATGGCATAAATAAATTGACTTTTATCGAATAAGTACTCGTTATTGACAAATAATTCTGGTAATTTATGGAAAAAAATCATATTTGTAATTGGATTTGTGATATGACAAAACTGCTTAATTCATATGCTGTTTTGCTGAAATCATTTTATACATTTCCGCTTTCTGCCAAATAAATCTTGTAATTTATTTCATGCTAATGCTGTCAGTATTCACTTGTTTTATTCATGACAATTTCCGTCACCCTACTGGCCAAATACCCTAATATCCCATATGCTTAAAGAACTGCTAAGTATAGTATGGAAAATTGAATATTCTTAAAGCTTCACAGATCTGATAAATGCTACTTTAAGGATTTTAACAAATTTGGTAGGAAACCGAAAATCTTCCAAAACTCATCATTCCTTCCCGCTCGATTGTTTAATCTTTAGGACAAAATGTTATCACCCTTGCATGTAACAAGGAGAGTGTTAATCCAGTAACTTTTAACCCTTGACATTACAGTGTCCTTACAAGAACTGTTAAATATTTGGACCTTACGCAGAGTCTAGAGTGTGACTCAAAGTATGAATGATTGGGGCATGTGTGGGCTACTTTAATACGTTTTGCTGGAGGCACCTGGTGGCATCTTGGTAAATCCTTTGGCGATGTACCCGGGTACCAGTATCAGGTTACCTGGTCATTAGTATCCTGGCACCAGTAGCCAGACACTGACATGTGGTGTCCTCACCCATGATAGCTAGTATGTGAACACCTGGGGTAGTGGGGGATAGTGATAGAGAGATGGGCACCTTGCATGTGCAGGGTGCCGGAGCGCCTGATGGGTGATGCCAGGAGTGGTTGTGCTTATCTGCTCTTGCTGGACAGCTGGGTACATAATCTGTGCTAGAAGGGCACCTCAACTCTGCTTATTTGGCATAAAATGTGGGTAATGGGGGACCTGGTTTGTGTCCATCACTTATTATAGAGGAAAAGTGGCCATTAAGTGGTCCCAGTGGTGCTGGGCAGAGATATGTACTGGCGCTATCTGCACAACAGTTGTGATAGCGAGATTATGACAAGGAAGAAGTATTTGTGAAGGTTGTGCTGAGAAAGCCATGTCCCATTTTATGTTGTGAAAAATAGGCCAGGTGGGATGTTTAGAAGCGGGTGTTGATGGGATGCAGTAGGTATGATAGGAAGGCAGATGTGTGCGCTTTGCCCATCAAAGAAGTGAAACTGTACCTTATCCTGCAACTGCAACAACATACAGGGACAGTGACAGCAGCCGAGCACAGGCAGACCACGATCAATCATCACAGTCGCCAAAAACAATCAACCCAGCCACCAAGGGAGATGCTTTTTGAGCACCTGGCAACAATGTACCCAGTGGCAGCGACGTTATACAAATTTTTGGGCCTGCAACACATGGGCACCTACAACCTATGGTGCAACCAATTATTCAAAACGATGCATATTTAGTCACAGTGCTGTCCTCTGTTGAGTGTGCCCTCTCTTATGACCCCGTAGATACCAACTCCACTAAATGAAGTTGAATGAACAACAATGAATCCACCATCTCCACTGTATGGAGCCACCAGGGATCAATAATGATGTTATTAAACTTCTCTTTCCCCTAAGCAGATCCTATGTAGCCCTTCCACCATTCTAGCTCTAACAAACTCCCCTTAGTAAATTTCCATGTTTAACGTCACCGTTTCCATGCATCTTGGCTTGACTACATCTTCACATACAGAAGATGACATCAGAGAGGTATCAATATTGATACAATTAATGTGGCAAGCCCATGTGTAGCCAATGAATTGACTATCCTGTGTAAAGACCATGAAGATCTGCGGGTTCAACTGGACATAAGCACAGACTATACAAATTCAAGGTAGTAAGACAATGACAAGAGTATCCAAGTGCATGGCCCAATTAATCAATGGATTGTCAATGGTCAAGAAATCCAGATAGCTAAATCAGTTACTCATCTAGGAATTATACGAGACACCGGCCATGGCAGTTCACTTGCTACTTGTCAAAACAACCTCAAGATGTATCGACTGTTAGGTACAGATGCATGGGAAGAATGGTGTACCACCTGCAGTCATAAGACATATGCTTATATCGTATAGTATTCCAGTTCTTACCAGTAGCTTAGAGGTTGTGGTGCCACAAAGAAGAGAAATTGACTTCTTAGAAGAGGAATTCATAGATCTGTGTGCTTACACTACCTACTAGTGGCATTTATAGTGGCATATGCTTTATTTGGTATAAAACCTATTGAAGCTATTATTGACATAAAAGTTCTAGTACTATTCGGGAACCTATGCAGAAATGGTAATGATGCAAAATTACAGATAATCAGCAGACAATTAGCGCTGAAGTGGTTTGATAAGAGCCGCTGGGTTACCGCCTGGGTATGCATTGTGATAACTAGGGGGAGAAAGATGACACCTCCGCGCCTGTCTCCTCCGTAAGTACCAACTTTGTTGGGAAATTAAGTCATCAAGGATTGCGGGCTGACATCCGCATACAGAGGCAACTCTGACTTATGTCTAACCTTCTAACAAGAAATTGTGCTCGACATCCTCGGACAACGCAATCTTCCCAGGATCTTACCATAGCTACGTGGAATGGACGTGGTCTGACTGCAACATCAAAGAGGCAAACCTTAGGTGCAGACTGTGAACACTATAAAATCGATATCACATGCATTCAAGAGACTAAAGTAGCTAAACACTCAGAGCAGCGACTTCAGACAGGCCATAAGCTAGTACTCATGGAGCAAAAACAAGCCACTTACCGTGGATTAGGCTTCGTAATCGGTCCACGGGTATTGGACGATGTCATTAGTTTTAGATACGTCAGTGATCGCGTTGCATTTATCGAGCTGGCTATACCAACGCGAAAGCACACCACCACTAGTGTCGCGTAGTCAATGCATATGGGCCAACTACCGAAAGGGCCAAAGATAATCCAGCTATATTAGATTCCTTCTATGCAGAACAGCTCCACCATTACTATCCCAGGTAGATGGCAACTGTTCGTGTGTGGTGATTTCAACTCCAAGCTGGGTAAACTCGGCATTGCGGACAAAAGTTCAGGACTTGGCTCATGCATGGGATCGTATGGAGAGGGCACACACAACAGCAATGGAGATGCACTGGTGGCATTCCTTAGTTCCAATGGCCTATTTGCCACAAATACGGCTTTCAAACACCCATGTCACTACCGGACAACATGGACTGGACACATGGCTGATCGCAAAGCCCCAAAATGTTCTACGGCTACAAAAGCTGTCTTCAACCAAATAGATTTCATACTATGCAAGACAGCAGCAAAACCTCTACTTTGGCATGCTCGTTCCTATGGAGGCACAGACCTCAATTCTGGCCATAAGCCAGTCATTACACGCCTACATATGAACCAGCTCCACCTAATGTATAAACGCCATACCAGGCAAGAGGGTAGACTCACCTACGCAAGCTCATCAGCGACACTGACACTGAAATGTCATACAAAAAGGCCCTCGGGGAGCAGATAGCTAACATCGACGACAGCTCCGATCCAAATGAAGCCCTACCCAAAATACTGATATCTATGGAATCATCAGCTACTAGCACCATAGGTGTTCTAAAAAACAACAGAACTAGGTATACTGACAACCCTCTCGTAGTAAAACTGTCAGCAGAACAGAAAGCGTTACGTCTGCGCATCTATCAAAGTGGCCAAAGTGAAGATCGCACCAAACTACTCCACGAACGTAATAGCATTCTGCGCCACATTAGCAAACGCTTGAAAGATCTTACTATCCAACAAGCAGACGCCCTAGCAGATAAAATCACTGCCACGGATGACTGCCACAACATGTTTCGGACAGCCTGAGAATTGCTGACTACACACCACCACTAACTGTACACAACTCTGAAGGACACTATCAAGACTGACCAGGGCAAAGCGGAGGCAATTCGAGAATGGTTCAAGGAACAGTTCACTGACCACGATGATGAGCCCTTGCACACATTCTCAGGAGACGCCAAAGGCCATTACTAACACCAATTAATACAGCAGAGGTTGAGAAGGCACTTAAAGCCATGAAAAATGGACGTGCATCTGGACTTTGAACTATTCAAATATACAAGTGACATCTCAAAACCGATCACGCACATACTCAATTCAGCTTTTATGCACCACCTTCCCATCGATGCTGTAGGCCAAGGCATCCTTATCGTGCTACCCAAGCCCAGGAAGACACCTGCCCCCCCCCCCCCAGGCCAATCTGCGGCCCATTGTGCTCCTTAACAGCATACGGAAAATCCTATCCAATCTATATTACTCTATGCCGCATCCAAGATGCAGCTGCGCAGACATTGTATGGGCTCAACGCATGCTTGTGTCGGTAGTCTAGTCCAAACACTGGAATTTCCACAAAATAGGCATTGACATGTCACGAGCCTTCAACACAATTAAACGCTCAAAGATCCTAGATGTACTATGCCAGGCCAGTTGCAATGAAGTGAATGAAGATGAGCTACGACTAGTGAGACTACTGCTTGCAGACACCAAGCTGAGAGTACGAGTCAAGTCAGTGAAGTCTGTAGAGTTTGAGACATCAATCGGCTCCCCACAGAGAGATGGCCTATCCCCTGTGCTCTTCACCTGTTACCTGGCTGCTGCATTGAAATCTGTGTGGGAAAACGCCACAAGACCAACACGCATGCACGCACGCACGCACGCATGCACACACACACACACTGTGTCAATAATGGGCATGCCGCTAAAGATGGAATATGTCGATCATGTGGACTTTATAGATGAGGAAAAGAAAACCCTTGACGACCTTCTCCCAATAGCTGCAAGCAAACTAAAAATTGAGAATCTCTTTATGAATGAATCCACAAATACCTATCCACAAAGCATGAAACTAAAGAAAATGAGGATCCACTCGGTGGCGGAAAACCATGGGGAAAAGTAAAATCCTGGGCTCACTGCTTTGCAGTACTGCTGACATTGTTGCACGCTGCATCATGTGGAACATAGCTTTCCAGTCCTTCTGAAAGCTTTGGATTCGTAGATCAAAGATGCCCTTGGTAAAAAGACTACGTTTATACAATGCAACATGCGTATCCTTGATGATGTATAACTGCAACAGCTGGGCAGCTCCAAAGGCAGCTCTAGCCAAACTCGATGCCTGCCACCGCAAACACCTGCGCACCATCACTGGACACCGATGGCCAGACAGCATAATTTCCAACGATGCACCATACAAGATGTGTAATACGTCGTCGCTGTCTGTAAAAGTCATATTTGGTCATGAGCTAAGGATACCACAAGAGACGACAGCACACAGAGCCTTAGAATTCGCCCTACTCGGAGCCAGCAATTACAGAGCCAGGAGAGGACGTGATTGCATAAATCTGCTAAGCATGCTACGAGGTGACCTCACGAAAGCAGGATTAGGTATACTCAAGTCAAGAATGGACCTGAGGAAGCTAAGGATTTCTGCTGAGGACAAGACAGTGGGCAAAAGTGAATAAGGACTGATTGCAGCTGTAGGATGTTTCTAATACTACAGCCGCAGAATACAGTAATCATACATCATACATATGCATTGTGAGACGATGGCTTGCAAAATACTCCCTACCACCAGCCCACCTCATCTTTAATAATCCACCAACAAAGGCTGAAGGAAAGAAATGTGTTAACAGAGCAGTGGACAGTTATTGGCTTAGTCATATCAAGTCAAGGGCCAGCTTATATCCTTCATTGAGATTCTCTATTGAAAACATCAAATTTACAGAACCCCACCATGTTATTGCAAGTATTCCAAACAGTCCTAGAGATGCCTATAGAGCAGTAACTAGGATCTGGATGGTGACCAGAACATTGAAGTTGCAAACAAAGAAAGATTATTCCAGTGATGGGGATCATAGTGGCAGATGCTTACTGTGCCGAGAGACAGGTGAGACCATAGAACAGTTCCTGCTTTATTGTCCTGCAAGCCAGTATGTTAGACAGCCAATTGGTCAAGAGACTTACAACCTATGCTGTGAGCAGTTGTGTCATGAGTCAGAGTTGGTGGCTGCACTGAGGTCGGTAAATAAAACATTAGAACAAATTAATCAGCTAACTAGCTTCTTATTAGACATTATCGTTACAGATATACCGCCAGATTTTACATCCTGCATCGAATTTATGTCATGCAGATTATGTTTCGCACTCTACCAATACAGAGATTATTTTTTCAACATGACCTGTAAGTAAAAAGCAGGTATTTGTCATGCGTGTATGGATTAATGGACTCTGCCATCGACTCTACTACAACATAACAAAGGATTAACAGCAAGACAACATGTGTACCGAATCAAATTAGAATAGGAGTTAGGATTGTAGGTTATCTCATAACTGTTCTCACCATAAGTGAGGGAATTACAACATCAAGTCAAGTCATCATACACCACAAGTGACTCCCAATCCAATCCCCAACCACTCGTCTTCAATATCTTGACCTCTGATGAGTCTACAGGTACATTGGAACCCACAAACTCCTTTATGGAGTCGCCATGCATCAACAATATGGGATGGGACCGGTGGATGTCACGTGCACATACATGCCTGCGTGTATAGATGGTATAGATTTGCAAAGTAATGTTACTGACACATATCATGATGGGCACCAATATCCTACAAACTATAAAGTAGTATTGTATAATTTCCTATCACACTTGTGCACCCCTATCTAGCCTTCCTCGGGTTTGAAGCTGAAACGTGTTATTCTTTCAGTGATAGTGAACTGAATCTATTGTGTGTCTAGCACTTTAAAGTAAATAGTCAGTTGTGCATTTTTCAAAAACTATTATCTTAGATAACAACAGCTTCTCATGAAGTCGTTATTAAATTGAAAACCAGTGGTTTTATACGGCTATGCTCCATACTAAACTACATGAGAAGATAGACCTTCAACAAAACTTAACTAAATCATCAATAGACAATTATAGCTATGATGATGCGTGACTGTTATCTATGGCCCGCAAGTGTGGACACTAAGCTGCAATCAGATTTTTTTAAACATCCATCACTGTCTGTTATCCCTTGCAAATATGCTAAAGTGGTCTTAGAGGACATTTGTCGCAGTTTTGTTTGGAAAACACTTAACAAGTTGGTTTTGTGGTGTGCTGCGCGTGTGTGATACTTGTTGTCACCCAGTACTCAAAACTCTAGTGCTTTCTGAGTTGGTGTCTTCTATGGCATCCCCGGAACATGTCCAAACATTGACCATCACTATTGTGTTATCTTAACAGATAGTTAAACTGTGCTACACAGTTATTACTGTGTTGAGTTTGAGATTAGGCAGTGTAGTCAGTAGTGATTCGTGATAGCTTAAAAGTGTTTGCTATGACAAGTATCACGTTTGTTCAATATGACTCGGCTGTCACAGATGTGTAGCATTCTTGAGATATATTTAGAACCATATAAGAGCATCTTGCTCATGCAAACTTTAGAGCAACGAATCCGCAACTTCCAGGACTGAAAATCAATGTTTCCTGTTACACAGCGATTTGCAATGTTTGTTGAACTGCTGAAGAATGTGGCCAAGATTCTGCTCTTCCTCCATTTCATACATACATTCATCTCCATTGTGTCAGACGGGCATGTGTGTGTGAACTTGTATTTTGAAGTTTTTATCTTTGACTGGTTTTGTACCTATTGGCAGCAATTCATCGAGGGGACCCGCTTCTTCATAGATGAAATCAATATCAAATTCAAAGTTACTTTATTTCACGATTTGTTTATACATATAAATAAACTATGAACAGGCAGTCCGTCAAAGGCATGGCCTATAGAGCGATAGACTCCTTACACATATCACAACACATTTGCACATTAACATATATGACATATCACAAGACAATGGCACATGGACAGAATGCTAAAAAGCTGGACTTGGCTACCCTTCTGGAATTATTAGTCAGTAAATTTACTTTAAATTATCATCTGCACACACTAGAAGTATATCTAACTTTGAGATTGGAGGGTGTTGTCTTATCGAATGTTCTGGAATAAATTATAGCATGGCAGTGAGGTAACAGATCAAGAGCACCCAGGTAATAAGCAATCGTGTGGTGATCCTATGGGTGTCATATTTTGCAGTATTGATTTCATGAAGATGGTTAATTTTGTGTTTTCCCATGGAGTCTTATTAGACGTGTCACCATCATCACAATCAGCCTGATGGAGGAATCGGGCAATCTGTGATCTGTTAATGGTATCAAATGCATGTAACATATCATTTCCCATATTGTAAAAATCTTAATGTTTTAATAGAACTTACAATGTTAGCGTATTGTGTGACCAGACTGTCGGCGCAACTATGTTCTCTTTTAAACTGCTCTGACAAAAAAGATTTCTAATGATGTTCAAGAGCATTATTGGCCTTAACTGTCATATTGGGATCTCTTTGTGTTGGCTTGCAATGGCAATTGTCACAATCAGATCAGTCATGAGTATCATTACACGTCTATTAAATGGCATAAGCAAACGAGTTTTCAGATAATTTGTCCAACACAAAGCAATCAGTTCGACACCAAATTTTCCACTTATGGAAAATCTTTCTCGCTTAACTTATAATCCGAACAGAAGGGAGTCTAGGGTTCCAATAAGGACATAATGATAAGGATTTGGCATTTGGAGTGAGCAACTGGAATCATATTGTTATGGTACTTTGTGTGCATACGCCGCTAGCTTCCTGCTCCCTTCCATTAATATAACTGTCCGACTTGAGCTGAGAGCAGCCCTGAATCTGTTTGCTAAAGACTGGATCTTTGCCATACAATGGCGTCATTCTAAGCTTTCTCGTTTCTTCCAGATAGTTAAGCCTTCTAGCAGATTAAGTGCTCCGGTTAATTACGTCAACTATTCTGAACAAGAAAGCTCTGCTTAACATTGCTGATTTTTAGTGTAACATACCAAGTTGACCGAAAAACTTCTCCTGTAACTGCATAGTATACCCAGTCTAATTTCTCACGATTCCTGCATAAACACTATAATATTGCTTCTTATGAGAACTTCCTGTTCCTGTTCCGTTTTCAAGTCGGTGGAATCATATCCTTCTAAACACATCTCTTAAGTATCCTCCCGTGCTCATTATCCTGGTGTATAATTTTAGGTCATCTGTAGTTAATAGATGCAGTCCTGTGTTTGTTCAGACTTCACTTCCTATTACCTGTTCGTCTGGTCAGGCTGAAACATTGCCTGCCATTCAGAGTGATTCCTCAATAATATAACAGTCCTCTTGTTCCAGTTCTAGGTACTTATTTTATGAATGTGCTCAACACAGGCCTGTCTCCTAACTTAGCTTACCTATCCAGCAGACTATTTGCCACCTATAGCCGAGAGGGCATGGTTCGAATTTAGCATATCGAGGTGGAGGTTTCCTGAGTCTATCAGGTTCGGGTCATGTCCCTACAGTCCATCCTAATTGCGACTCCTGTATAATTCATAGGATGAATCAATGTAGGATATGTCTTTCTACTAATTTCAATCTATGGGTTACCGGGAGAGAAACTCCTGATCAATGGATAGAAATATAAATGATCCATTTGTCCTACCATACACTCTGCCAGAATGCAAAGTGGGTCTGTCACCTATGCCTGGATACTCACTGTGATAAGAACCTAAAACAAAAGGTGGATATGAAGCTTCCCCGCTGGTGCCATGTTAAAGTATCTAAACTTATGATGAATTGGCTTACGGTTCCCTTAGCTGCCAGTAAGACAAGGGCAGATTTACGATGGGGTATATAAAGTTCTGTAGGACTGATGGGTATGTGCGTATCTCATGGATTCCCATTCGACAGGGAGGGGATGAGAATTTATCAGCCAGGGATAGTTCGACAGGAGACCTGTCCTTTAATAAACCGATTTCTAGTCTGTAATGTTCTATCAGGTATCATCTAACTTAAGCTTTTTTACCTTTCTTAATTTCCCCTTTTCAGCATAAATAACATATTTTTATCCAAATTCAGCAAAGGGGTAAAGTTTTTATTCTGTTTTCAACCTACTTATGTTTACTTATGTATTGATGCGCATCACTGTGACTTCCGGTCTCCAGTGGCGCAGCATAGTTGTACATCTGTGGCTGCTCATTCCAGTAACTGTTAAATCAGGCTTTTAAGGCATTTCACAACTTGTGAGGGCAAACTGTTCCATGTAGTCACCACCCGTGCTGAAAATGAGGTCAGCCCGATATCGAACCTAGCCCTCGGCATGATTAACATTCTAGTATGTAGATACTATATAGCCATTCCATGTTCAGCAACAAGTTAGCATCAGTTGACCACCAGCCATACCTCGAAATAGAGCTAGACAGCAGGCTAAACTGGAACCACCACATAAGTAACATCAGCGGAAAAGGCTCCAGGACACTAAGCTTCCTGTAAATAAGCATGCGTAGATGTCCCCAGTCAATCAGGCAAAAAGCCTACAACACACTTGTATGGTCAGGGTTAGAATATTGTACTCCAATCTAGGACCCGCACACGAAAACAACCAACAATAAAATGGAAAAGGTTCGACACAAGCAGCTCACTTTGTCCTACAACAACCTTGCAAACGGTCTGTACACGGTGACCAGGTAAGCTGAGCCGACCTTACAATACAACTAAACTGGCAGTCCCTAGAACAAAAAAGATCATAACAATGGTTAATACTCATATACAAGATAACATACCAACTAGTTGCAGTACAACCAGCCTACATATCGGCCCTAGATTGAAAATTCAAGATTCGTCGTCTAGCCAACAGACAAACACAGCATTCTCGCCTCCTCAAATTTCTACCATACCACTCAACAGCAAACGTCTTCAGATTCAGCTTCATTCTGTGAATAATACCTCTGGAATAAACTACCATCAGATGCAGCAATGGCTCCTTCAATTGACATCTTCAAAATGATGTTGCAGCATGCGGGTTCATAAGACGTTAAAAGTCATGTACAGTGTATCTATTTTAACAACAATTGTATATAGGTTTTTCAGCATCAAGCACTGCCCCTCCTTCGTGCAATTGCACACAAATTGCGGGACGTCCAATTGGAATTTGCGGAGTCAGTTCAGTTCATTAGAATATTCCTCCAATTATGGAGCACCTCCTTAGTAGGAGTGGAAGTATCATTTTCGGCTAATTATTAGAAGAGTTAGTTTCACAGTGTTTGAGGGTCTGCCATATTGCTGTATGTAGTCTGAAGATGAGAGAGCAAGCGATTTCCTCCAACTTCACACACAGTGCTTCATCCATACATATATATGATGGTACAGAGAGGGGTCAACATCTAAAAACGTCTGCAACAATAGGCCTTTATCGGTAACTAACACGTCTTTGAACCCTGTTGACTCAATGGCATGAGAACGCATCCAATCTGCATTGTTCGTACCAGTTCAAGCACAGGGCACTCACGGATGAAGTGTATTCTGTTTTCTGTGGCTGTGTGACATAGTTTACATGTTGCATCATTATTTAATTGGTTCTGTCTTACCTGCAGCCAGTAAGTTCCTGTGAGTACCCTAATTGGCTTTGATGTTGGCTTTACGCTATTGATTTTTGCTGGAAACTGTGCCTCTCCAGATCCTTCCAATGTTTGAAGTGCGGGTAGAGGTTGATGAGACATATTTCAGAGAAGATTTGGTAGTCAGCTCAAAGGAGATCTTGTCCTCCAAGTGGCTGGATATTGCCAGTTTCAGTATGTCTTTCCATCTGGTTTTTGAAGGTGGGTTTTCGAGCAAATCATGAGCGGTTGGGAGCTTGTATTTGTGGAGGATTCCCTGGACATATGTGAACCAGCTTGATGATGTATGGTCCTTCATACCTAATTGTCAGACAGCTATATCATATTCTAAGGTGTCTCCTAATGATGTCCGTGAATAGACTTGCAGGCAGTGATTGGTAGGATTCCCACCAAATCATAGACAGTTATTGTGGCAGTGTTGTCAGGTAGGGATTGCAGCTTTCTCATAGTGGATGTCTGAAACCGTTCTAAGCTGTCAACATATACAGATACAGATTGATGTACGTGGCAGTTACCCGCCACGGTTACTTGTAAGAGAGGTGGATATATGCGGCCTAGTAAACAATAATAATAATAAAATTAACATTCCTCAAAACTAGGACAACTAATCAGAATCAGAGTACCTACCTATATGTAGTTAGCCACTAATCTGTCCAGTGACTTAGCTTCTACATTATTAACATCTGTATGTCGTGACTGTTAAGTACTGTCTCAATAGTCATTGCTGTAGGATAACTAATGAACGCATATCTAGGACAAATATCACTAAATAGGTATTAACTGGCTAGTGTACTGACTTCTACTTACCTTAACCAGTAAGCCTAAAATGTCCATAGGCCTTAATACGGAAAATTGTCTTCAATCACCACACTATAGTCTTATGCATGCTTATGTGTATGTATGTATAAATATATATACATGTCCTGTATGTAATTGATATTAATTAATTGAACCTTTATTATTAATTATTGGTTAGTTAAGACTTAGTGTATATAGCCGCAATCACCAGTTCTGCTGGGCGCGCCTAATGAAAAGGCGGGAGTTACAGAATAGAATGCAGAAAAAGGATAAATGTAAATCTAAATATTTAAGTCGAAAATATGGATATTTACATGGAAATAATCGTAAATTGAATTGTATACGGTCTTCACAAAATAACAGGGTGTGTGCGCAGACGACTATCATACGATAGAACTACAGATAGTAGAATAATATCACTAAAAACTATTTTGTCCTATGTTTTCGGGGTTTTAACTTTTATATTAATTTAAAGCTTAAGATCGATGTTAAAATAATCTGAACTTACTGTTTCTGAGTGATAATCTGTAGAATCCGTTATCAGCGCCCCCTCAGTAAATTCTTTCAAAGCTAGCCTAGACAAGCTATGGGAAAGCTATAACTACGACTGTGAACCCATCTGTAATATTTATACTCCAGAATCATTATAACATAGCCAATGCATAATTGTTAATAACAACTTAATAACATTAAAATGAGCCATAAATATATTCAGCCCATTCCTGATGTTAGAGGCTTGTTGACGCCTGCTGTCGGTAGAGGATTCGTGTAAGTAAGTAGACTCCCTATCATGGTACTGGAAGTATTAAGACAGGTTTGTAATTTGTGAGGTTAGATAAATCCTTTGCTTTGTGTATACCAGGCATGTGATCAAGGTCTAAAAAACCTGCACCATTCCATACATCATTCACATGACACATCCTTCGGAGGGGACGTAAGGCCGTCGGTCCCGTCTCATGTGTTTCTGTGCCATAGGTTACGTAAAAGAACTCACACTGAGTGTCAGGCCCTGTATCGGGAGTTCAGTTGTGAATACCAGATAGTGTAAACAGATGTCAGTCCTGCCATCAGTGTCTCCATGACGCCATAACTGACGCTTACAGTAGTAGAAGTGCAGGTGTCGACACCATAGCTGAGGCTTACAATAGTAGAAGTACAGGTGGTGTGGCATAGCCAGATTGGACGTCACTAAGGGCATAGCTGGCAATCACGCCAACACTGGAGGTTCGCCTGAAGGGGCTTTCTGAGAAGAGGTAAATACAATAAGAAAGAAAGTACCATACAGACAAATGTAAATTAATGACAAATATTGCAAGGAGGAAATAAGGAGAGAGATATTGTCCAGAATTGGGAAATGAGCTGTCCGTCGCTTGTCAAGTTTTGCTTTAAATTATTCCTCAAGAACCACTGGGCCGATTGGCCATTACAATTATATTTGGCAGGAAGCAAATCCAAATTGGATCCTCACAGTATACTGAAGAAACATCCGTATGGCATCGAGATCCAAGTTTGTTCAAATGGAGCTTATCGGCTAATTCATTCATTCATGGATCGTAGACTCCTCCCTTATATGGAAGCACTGCCCAGACTGACAGCGCCACATGCCGACAAACCCACCTGCCACATATTCCACACAGCGCATGTCATGTGTGTGTTTACAGTGAATTATCAACTTATTACCCCTCCCCCACCCCCTGGGTTGGAAGACGCGAGGTGGGTGTGTTGTGGTGATATAGCTATCAGCATGTCCATCTATCCATCCGTCCGCCTGTCCCCATCTTGTCAACGCAACTCCTCTTACAGTTTAGAAACGTCGTAAATATCAAGTTATTACCATCTGAAGATGTGCATGTGCTTTTTTCGCAGCCCAAAAATTGTTCATTAATTGCAGAGTTATCACCCTTTAAATATCTTAAAACCGATACATAAACTGCATTGCCAATCATTTCTTGTCAACGCAACTCCTACAGTCTAGCTCTAATTCTTTTGAAACTTGGTAAGTGTTATTATTACCACATGAAGATGTGCTATCCGTATATCTGTACGTCCATCCATCTGTCCTAAATCTATTTATGTCCATCTGTCGGTCCATCCATCTCTGCCAATTATGTGTCAGCGCAACTCCTAGAGATCTCAATGGATTAACTTCAAATTGTGTCCACATTATCAGTATCCTGTGCAGATGTGCATGTGCTTTTTTCACGGCACAAAAATTGTTCATTAAATTACAGAGTTATCGCCATTTAAATATCTTAAAGCCGATACATAAACTGCATTGGCAATCATTTCTTATCAACACAACTCCTACAGTTTAGCTGCGATTCTTTTGAAACATGGTAAGTGTTATCATTACAACATGAAGATGTGCATGTGCTATCTGTATACTTGTATGTCCATCCATCTGTCCAAAATGTATGTTCGTCTGTCAGTCCATCTTTGTCAACACAACTTCTACTGTCTAGTTACAATTCATTTGAAACGTGGTAAATCTAGTCATTACCATCTGAAGATGTGCATGTGCTTTTTCGCAGCCAGAAAATTATTCATTACATAGTTATCCTCCTTATGATCATGTCGATAGTCACTTACAGGACTTGCGGTATGATCAGCGAACGAAAAGAAGAAAGAAGAAGTTATCCTCCTTTAAATACCTTTAAGCTGATACATAAACTGCAGTACCAATCATTTCTTGTCATTGCAACTTCTATAATTTAGCTGTGATTCTTTTGAAACACGATAAGGGTTCTCATTACCACTTGAAGATGTGCATGTGCTATCCGTATGCCTGTACATGCATGCGTCTCTATAGAATGTATGTATGTCAGTCTGTCGGTCTATTAATTATACATTAAATCCTGATTTGTGTTTATCTGTGCAGCCAATTCACATTTCCCTAATAATGAGATATTTGGGGCCCAGAGGGATATACCATCTTCTGATGGCTCGTGTTTCTAGTTATTCTGATTTCTTTCTGGTTTTTTTACTGGGACCTATAGGTTGATTATTATATAAAGCTGTCATTCAAGAGCATATGTTAGTTCCCTGATCTTTTCCGTTAAACCTGCTTCACAGAAATTAGATTGCCAAATTCTTCCAGTGCTCATCCTATTTTGTGGGCCTCTTGTTCTTATTTTACATTGCATTCGGTCAGTCAGCGGATGGGAAGGTGTTGGTGGGTCGCAGTGGGTGGGTGGCTCGGTCGGTAAGTGTGTTTGTGTGCATGTGCGGTGATGGCAGACCAAGCCACCCACGCACTGACTGAATGAATGCAATGTAAAATGAGAACAAGAGGCTCGCTCCCCACCCACCCTACTACCCACCCACCCAAATTCCACACACCTACCTACCTACACACTAACCAACTGTATGAGACACTCCTCTGTCTGTCCAAATAAATGTGTTGAGTCAGAGCAAACTCTGACTAGTTTCCTGTGCAGTACTGGTAAAAACTTTTTTTGCTGTACAAGACAATGCAGGATGTTTTGATTTTTATCTAAAAGTGGTGGACCTATGTCATAGATAATTTACATAGATTTGGCGTCATTTGTGTAGTTCTCCCCTTGTACACTGGTGATGTCCATGAGAGGTAACTATGTTTCACGTAGCTCTGGATCTCACCAAGAGTCGGGCTTAAAAATACAGTCACACCACAGTGATTTAGTGATCATGACGGTAACTAGTCAAATTTTCCCTCCCATAGTAAATGTGTTTCTGCCATCGGTTGGCTTAATCCTCACGGGAAAATGAAGACCTGAGTTTTCCAAAAGACAATGAAATATAATTTCCGTCTCTCCCTGTAATAGGCTTATGACAGGAGTCACATGACATTGTTGCGATGTCAGTGTTAACCGTCTTTAACTCGAAAGTGTATGACATGTTGATGGTGTAATGAGAAATGGCCTAAGATGTACAACAACAGTACACTATTGTTCCATGTAAGATCCCAACTGTGCACATTTTACTACCTACACATATTCAAGTAAAATTTCAACTGATATAACCTCTGAAACACACTGATTGTATATATACTGACATATAAAAAATCTGTGAATGGCAAACCCACCCATGGTGTAGCTCTTCTATCGATGCACACAGAGAGAGAGAGAGAGAGAGAGAGACTAGAGGGGGTTGGTGGAGGGATGGGGAGTCATTTTGCTGCATGTGTAGCCTAAGTATCGAACATAGCCTACAATTCTGATTGAGGGACGATAGATAAAATGATTATACTGACATCTGGTTTTCAACAATTCAGTGTATATATATACACACTGGATAAACCCCCCACCCAACACACACCCATTCCCCCACATTCATACGCACGCACACACACAGCACTGGCAGCATGGTGTTCATAGTTTTAGGGGCACTAAGGCAATGTGTCAGTACATCAAGGCAGATATTGCATCCTGACGAGGTGCATGAACGTAACATTTGGACTTTGTCAAGCAATCCGGATCAAGAACCCCCCTATTCTTCACAGTGCAAACATTACAGTCAGAGGTTGTTCAGAGTTGCTGTCTACAAAGGCATAACTCTGTACATGTACTTTGGATTCATTAATCAGCAATGTGTATGACAATAGAAGAGGGCACTTAAGGCAGTTGTTGCCTTAAATATATGGCAAAATGTAGGGCCACTAAGGCAAGAGGCATGGACAACTAATGCAGTGCCTTGATTGTCTTGGTTTATTTCGAGTCCTGCATCAACCCCATGTCCAGCTGTCCAGTCCTACATGTGTATCTGTTTCAGTATGATCGCCAAACAGGTGTTCCCTAGGTTACGACAGGTCTTATAAGGCAACCTGTAATGGGTTACCATAGAAATTATTACAGCAGTCCTGCAATATGGGTGTATGTGCCAAATTTTGTAATTCTACATTCTTCCGTTTTAATTGGACTTGAGAACTTTGACATGATTTTGTATTTCATTCTATGGATTTAGATGATGCGAGGAATACGTGATATATAATTGCTGTGAATAACGCTGTACGTAATGGACCTATCAGCATCTTCACTGACTCCATCGCATTCACGTCAGAGCTGTACATTGGTCTCTCTGTACTCAGGAGAGACTGTGGAAATACCAGAACAAGACCGTGTATGTATTATTAGCTCACCTGGCTAAATGGCCAAGTGAGCTTATGCCATGAAGATAATCCATTGTCTGTCATCAGTCCATCTGTCAACTTACTAAGCTGCTTAACCCAATATTGCTGGAAGGATCCTTTGGTGGTAGTCTTTAGAATTTGTATTCAGATTTTTGTTTGGTCAATTTTTTCAGCACTAGCCATCTTCGGCAGCTTGGATTTTGTAGAACCCATTAAAACGCTACTCTTCCTTAATCAGTGGCCAGATTTTAACGAAACTTGGGTAGAATGATCCTACATGTATGCTAGGGTTGAACATATTAAACAAATTGGCAGATTCTAATCAAATTTGGTTAGAAGGATTGTACATTAGAATTTTTATTACACATATATGTTGTAAATTTCTCCGGTGGCTATCTTGGATTTCCCAAAGTTTTTCAAACATCCTCCAAAATGTAGTCACTCCTTCAAATATGATTTGATTTTGATCAAAGTTAGCTTGAAGGACCCTAGAGGCATAGGATTCATAATATTTAACAAGAATTTTGATTGGTCGGGTTTTTTTTGTTAACAACCATCTTCCGAAAATGTCTATGAAAACCGATTAAAACGTTACTCCTTACTTTAAAACATATCTCCTCATTTACCATTTGATAGATTTTAACCAAATTTAGCATGAAGTATCTTAGTGTGGTAGGCTCCAGAAAAGATATTCAGAATTTTTTTTAGTCAATCTTTCCAGAGGCCATCTTGGATTTTCAGAAAATTTTCCAGAAATCGTTTACAACGTATCCTGTCCTAACTGCTTGACACATTTAAACTGAAATGATCCTATGGAGTAGACTTCAGATCCTCCTTAACCAATGGCACAATTTCAAAGAAACTGGGTTGGAACGATCCTATGGTGGTACGCTTCAATTCTTCTAACGAGAATTATGATTCGTTAATGCTTTTTAACAACCCTCTTGGATTTTCCAAAGATTTCAGGAGGATTGGTTAAGATGTTAAGTGCTTAAATTCATTAACTGCTGGCAAGATTTCAACAGAACTTGGCAGAAAGGAACGTAGAATGATAAGCTTCTGTTCCAGGTGAGCGCCACAGGCCTTTGGGTCTCTTGTTATTAGACAAATTGTTTGCATACATGTACCATTAAAATTTGACTAAAGGACGCATCCTATAATCGAGTACAGTCTTTGAGCACATTTTTTTGTGAACTTTCGTAAAAAAAATAAATGATATCACGGAAATTCAACGGTACAAATTCTCGGCGCCTTACGACTATGTTTAATGTAAACCTCAAAACATCATCGCGGAAGTGAAATTATTAAATTGGAGCGCCTAAATATTGCGTATCCGTTAATAAATATCATTTATTACATCAAAATTAATCCTGAATTTGACATAAAATGGCATCCAGAAAAGATATAAATCACGTGATTTGCCGCCAAACGCAACAGATTGTTTTTAATTACCGGTAGAGCGAGTACCCGGATAAAATATTCTGGACTCTGAATACTATATATTATCATTGCGCGATAGGAACTAAGTATTGTACTTTAGGTCTGATCCATACCCGTTTGATAACAAACTCTCGTTAGCGTATAAGATCTCGCGAGAACATGGCGCCTCCAATCGCAAAAGAGTCAGCGGCTCGCCAACGTAAGAAGCGCTTTATCTCATTTTAATTCTGATTACATTTTGGATCATTTAATGTTGGTCGGCATTACAAAATTAATGCGCAATACGAGAGTAAACACTGTTCTATTATTAATTTTTACTGAGGAGAAATATTATTTCCCTCATTCTGATTGGATAAATTCTCCCATACAAGCCAATGAAAATAGAGAATGGCAGATATTAGAAGAATTCTAGTAAACACAACTGCTGATTTGACCACGTTCCTAATATCACATGATTTCCATATTTTCAAGGCATCATTTTTTGTCAAACAGCATTGATTTTAATGTAATAAATGACCTTTATTGAAAGTACGCGGTATTTCGACTGTCCCATTAATAATTTCACTTCCACAATGATATTTTTGAGGCATACATTAAACATAGCTGTACAGTGGTAAGCATGCATACGGAAATTGCGTTCAATTTTCCTGGTATGTTCTATAAGTTTTAACCATTTTAGAGAATGGATTTCAATTTCTCTATGCGTCCTTTCTATGAGTATACAGATTTTTGGGGAGGATTTGGGTCGAAATTTTGCCTGCGTCCAATACATGCTAGCCTCCTTTCCTCGAATAAAAACGGTACATGTATTACGGATGCACAGTTTTTCGATATGTCATGATTTGATAAATAATCACAATTTATTTTGCGATGATCAAATGAAAGACAAGATCAGATAATGGTCAACAATTTACTGCACCAGGTGAAATATTTTAAAATTACTTTGACTGGAAGCTGATGCTGCTTAAGGAAGCAACAGCTTCAATTCAAAGTAATTTTAAAATAATCAAGTTTAACTCTGTTTCTGATAGACACTATTACCAGTGTGTGTATGTGATCAGACACACATCACACACTAGTGACGATTTCTTCGCCCATGTAGGGATCGATTGATCCCTGAGCTCCCTGACTATCAATTTCTAGAAAACTATACAGGTAAGCTGTTGAATATTTTGAAACTAATTTGACTGGCTGTTGCTGCTGCTTCCTATGGCAGTAACAGCTCCAAGTCAAATTAGTTTTAAAGTATTCAACAGCATGTTTATTAAATAGTAAAGGCATACAATTCGTACAACAAAGCTGAGTCTGTCATAAATTAAGCATTCATGACGAACTTAGCTACGTCATCCATGGCGTAATTGATTAAGACATCATCCTACATGTTACATAGTTGATTATGACATCATATGATTGACTGAGAAACTGGAATCCTCCATCGACCTAGGCATTTGTCTACATGTGTGCTTGTATCTGTTTGCATGTCATACTATATATGGCAAATGTAGTTAAGACTATCCTGAAACGATTAGGAAATATTAAAAAAGATCCAGGAACGATTATCTTCCTTGTTATGTGTGTTAGTTTGACATTTGTTACTGCCATTGTTTGGGCTTCTATTGTTCTCTGTGTTGCGCATTGCTCAGTACAAACCCATTCTCATAGCGCTAATGATAGTTATTGTACTGTTGGCCTCCAAGGTAACCAGAGCTGACATGATAGTATAGTTCCTGTAGTTCAAATCACCTTTCCAGAGTATCCATCCATCATCTGACCTTGTATGATGTCAATCAGTTCAGCGCATGTATAATGACATCACAATCATTACGTCACAAAGGGTTCCATATAGCCCGTCATCAGATCTCAGATAGTCCGACACGTTGTATCAATTGTGTTGTATGTCTTTGTAATTCTTTGCTATTTAATAAACATGCTGTTGAATATTTTGAAACTAATTTGACAGCTTATCTGTGTAGTTTTTTGGAAATTGATAGTCAGGATTTTCAGAGATTGATCGATCCCAACACAAGCGAGATGTGGGTGGAGCTTAGCTAGAGATTGGCGGGGCATGGCTAAAACGGACAGGTCCATTCTCATTGTCTATTTCGTATGGTAGATATGAAACATGTGAGGATATTTTTATAACAAGTCGACTAAAAATTATTGATGGCTATAGCAGCAATAAAGTTTCCTTCCAATTGTTAGCACAATAATTAGCCATTAATACAAGTTTCACTAGCTAACATTTTGATGACGATTTCACCCTCTTTGTGTCCAAATGAACACTGCAGAAACATTTTTTGTTTAGCATGACCATTAAATGATTAAATAAATTCAAATTTGTCAGCTTACTAGTCGATTATGATGTTTCTACATAAGTTTCGTATTCAGCAAGGTTATCCATTTAATTCACAAAAGAATTCTGACCCATTTTCGTATTCTGTTTCTTTTTTCAGCTTGGTAAATGTCGTAGTGTGACAGAGTTTGAGAAGTTGAGTCGGGTCGGCGAGGGAACATATGGCATTGTGTGTAAGTACAATCTTTACCACATTAACATGTTTAAAGGTAAAGTTAGCTTGGGATATAATATCCATTTGTAAGTCAGGAGAATTTTGTGTGAAAATTTATCACGTGAGTAGCCTCAACGGTTAAATCATACAATGACAGAAACTCCTATAATTCAATATCACATTAACATCACACAGATACTTAACCCTTTCACAGACAAATCCCTGAAAAGGTATATTCTTTATAATATAAAACTTATTCTGTTGAATATTTAAAAAATTAATTTGACTAGAGGCTGTTGCTGCCCAAAGCATCAACAGCTTCCAGTCAAATTAATTTCAAATTATTGAAGTTTTCCTCTATGTTATCTTTAAAATGAGATAAGGGGAATTCATCGGTGAAAGGACTAATGCTTCCTGGCTAAGAAAATCATGCCATTAATCAGGGCCCTATTGTGTAGTTCATGTCTAGATATGGCAACGACAAAGCTTATAGTTCTGCCACTTTTACCATCTCACTTAATAGGCCTTTCCACTTTATCCATCCATCATATGACGTCATAATTAACTACTTGACGTGTAGAATGACATCTTAATCTATGATGATTGCTTATCATTCATTATTATAAGTTAGATAAGTATGTCACAAACGCATAATTGAAGACGGACTATGCATTGTTGTACGAATTGTCTGGCTTTACTATTTAATCAAGATTCTGTTGAATATTTTGAAACTAATTTGACTGAGCGCTGTTGATGCCGGAGTCCTGTTGATGCCATAGGCAGCAACAGCTATAGGCAGCAACAGCTCCCAGTCAAATTAGTTTCAAAATATTTAACAGCTTATCTGTACAGTTTTCTGGAAATTGATAGTCAGAGAGTTCAGGGATCGATCTGAACACGAGCGGGGTGTGGTGGAGCTTACAAAGAATCGGCGGGGCTTAGCAAAAACCTGGAACAGTCCATTACTTAACATAGATGAGACTGAGATTTGGGATATTGGAATCAAGCAGATAACCGTGGATGACTGGCTTTTCTACAAGCCACAATCCTGGCTCCTAACCACCCACCAAGTTTACTAACATTCTACATTCTCGATAGTAACATCTAAATAATTTCAATTAGCTGAGCGAGAATAGAATTTCATGTCTCATTTTTAAACCTGACATCTTATTAATAACTGCAGCGAGCTAGTCATTGATGTCAGGCCCAAATATTTTTCCGTATGCCATAATGGAAAGAATAGCTATAGGATACATTCTGGTCCTCCTCAGAGGGGATAATAGTGTCTACTAATAGCAATGCTGTCGAAGTCCACTGTACCTCATCATCATCGCCACATTAAACAAAATGGTAAATATTTGTCTATAAACTTTGGACATTACCCATCATTGACGAAACCTAATCTTTTAAACTTTAAATTCCCATATCAAAATAGACTTAATCCTATTGCATGGTGCCTCTAAAAGAGTGATAATCACTGTGATACTACTCTTTGAATCTCTGCTGTGCCATGGATTCCTTAGACCTATTGAGATTTAATCACTGGTCTTAGAGCAGTTGCAGATACAAAGTAGCTTCGTTACCACATCAGATACCATCGCACTTGACACACTTGAATAAAGCTATCCACAGCTATGGATGTAACACAATAAGTACTCAGAAATGAGCTTTCTAAAGTGTAAAGCTGAATCAGAATGTTAAATCTGATCTAGAACACCTAGATGCCATCCTCATGACCTTATAGTAGACTGATGCATTATGATTTGTTACTATAATGATGATTAACCGTTTCACCGATGAATTACACATATCTCATTTTCACTGCAACCATACAGGAAAATTGCTGAATATTTTGAAATTGGGCATTAATGGCTTCCAGGCAAATGAATTTTTAAATATTCAACTCGTAAAGAATTTACTTTTTCAGGGATCTTTCGGTGAAATTGTTAACATGCAAATTGTTCAGCATTTAATCTATTGTGATTAAATCTGTTTCTTTCCATTACATCAACATTAACATTCTGTTGATATTGACATATTGAGTGCTGACTGTGCTGGTATTGCTAGACCCACCGCTTAGCTTCGTACAAGTTCTTTTTTATTAGTCAAATACCTAGTCTATGTTGCTGTTTTTGCTATTTCCAGACCGAGCCCGAGACTTAAGAACGAATACAATAGTAGCACTGAAGAAGATGAGAATGGAATCAGAGAAAGATGGTAAAATTATTAGAAAAGTGGTCTAAAAAATTATAAATTCTATTCATTCAGCGACCTTTATTCACTATATCATAAGTCTAAGCTCACTCATACTTGCCACGGATACTTTCTTAAATTTAAGAGTTCACTTGTAGATGTTTTCTTTGTTCAGGTGTGCCAGTCAGTGGTTTGCGTGAGATCAACATTCTGCTGAATCTACGACATGAAAACATTGTTCAGATGAAAGAGGTGGCTGTGGGCAGAAGGCTTGACAGGTAAGGCTTACTTATCTTGACAGGTAACTTATCTAAGGTAAGCCATGTAAACCTTACAGGTAATGCTCATTTGATACTGAGTTAATGTTAAATATTACGTTTTTATCACATAAGCGCGCTTATAATCCATTGCATAACAATATCGGTGCTGAAGGAATCCAATTTTAGTTATGCCCCAACCATCTTTAGCTAAGCTTCATCCACACTCCGCCCATGTTTGGATTGCTCGATCCCTGTGCTCTGCGACTATCAATTTCCAGCAAACTATACAAGTAAGCTGTTGAATATTTTAAAACTAATTTGACTGGATGTGCTCTGCGACTATTAATTCCCAGAAAACAATACAAGTAAGCTGTTGAATAGTTTGCAACTAATTTGACTGGATGCTGTTGCTGCCTATGGCAGCAACAGCACCCAGTCAAGTTAGTTGCAAAATATTCAACAGCATGCTTATTAAATAGTAAAGACATACAATTCATACAACAACGCTTAGTCTGTCACCAATTAGGCATTCGTGACGAACTTTACTACATTATTTATGGCGTAATTGATTATAACATCATCCTATACGTCACAGTTGATTATGACATCATATGATTGATGGATAAACTGGAATCCTTCATTAACCCATTACATATGATTTTATATCCCACTCGTGTAATAAAGTTGCGCGCTACAGCTATACGTTGTATACTATATAGTGTGGCACGTACAGTGCAACTGCATATGCCTAGCAGCGATGGCGTATGTATCTTGCTATTGAGTAATGCCATAATGTCAAATGTACTAATATCCATGAAATATGATGATGAATTTCATTGAAAACCTCAGAAAGTTCAATCGATCAATAAATAATCATTTTAATTCTGACATTATCAGGGTTTCGTCCTGGTCATGGAAATCCAGGAAAGTCATGGAATTTGAAAATTTAAATTCCAGGCCTGGAAAGTCATGGAAAATCAGTATTTTTCATCATAGGTCATGAAAAAGTCATGGAAAACGGTAATCATGTAAAATAAAAAGAAATCTGTTGGCATAAATCTCCTCTGCAATAACAGTTATGGCAACAGCTTATCAAAACAAGGCTGTGGCTTGGTTGTTCCCAGAGACAATATTCAGACATTTTGCACAAAAACTCGGATCTTATTTTTGGAGTTACGTCATCAGACAAATTTCCGAGATATAATTCTTGGAGGTCATGAAATTTGTTATTTCACATCAAGAGTATACTTACCTCCCTAATACTTTTGATATTGCTAAATATTGGCTTTCACTCAATAAACACTCAGATTAAAACAGTTAGGTGCCCCTACTGGGCAGGGAGTCAGAGCGTAGTCTGGCGGATGCCAGCCCCACCACCGCGCATGCGCAGACTAGCACTTCCTCTTTGCTAATTTATTGGCAGAGAGTCTACACATGTTTTTGTGCTAGTGCTTTTCTTAGCTCAATTATTAGTGGTTTTGTGAAAGCTTAGAAGGTTTATCCCTGATAAAGATGGCAGGAAGAATGAATTCGCCAGAGGAGGGCCCAGGACCTTTAAATCAGGTGACTTCTAGTAAAATTAGCGAGTTTTGTCCCGTTGTAATGTGTTTCCGGGACTCGCGCTAAACGTGATAAGCGCCTTGTTTAGTTGGTTTATTTCAACTAGGTGCTATATAAGACTAATCTCTCTTTGTGTTTATTTCCACAGGTCTGTGTGAAGAAATATAATGGACATCACATCAGCAGAGGGTTTGTGTCTCTCCACCATGGTTCCATTTCCTACTAATACTGTTAGGTTATCTAACCAAAAATTCTATGTCCAGTGAGTTGGAGGCCTATTATAAAGGTCTTCTCACTTTGCCCTCTTGATCCAATTCCTTCCCCTAGAGGTGGAGAGAGTTAAGAGGCGTTCAGTTGGTGGAGTGCTCCAGTTCATCAGGTTGGATGGTTTGTCTAGACAAGGTGTCAGGTATCTAATTATTGATATGAGGTGATGTTAATTATTTAGAGGAAAGGGAGATAATTAACAGTATTTGCCATTGTTATCAGTATATATCTGATGGTTGTGTAGTCGAAATGTCCATTCTGCACATGTTCTGGTTAGAGATACAATTCGTCCTTGCACTGGGATGTTTGTTGGGGATCGATTTTTTCCTGTCATAGGATTAATGACGTCATAATCAGCCTTGCTCTTTATTAACAATTAAAGTTGTCCGAAGCTGGTTTTCTGGTAAATTATGATCTTTATGATCATTTCCTTCTCTTGAGTTGGTGAGTTTCTAAGCTTAACTAGATTGCTCATACTCCTCGTCCTTTGGCCTTTTTCAGAGACCTGGTTGTGCGTCCTGTGGACGATTTTTGAGGGACAAGTTTGGTCCTCATCTCTGTTTTCAGTGTAGCCCCTGTGGTCCCTTGCTTAATTGCGAGATATGTAAGCACTGGGGGGGCGAGCTAATGTCCGAATTCTTGTGCTTGCAGGCGAAGGACAAGGTGGTGGAGGAGGAGAAGAAGAAGCTGAAAAAAGAGGTTGTAAGTAAGAAGGGTAAGAGGAAGGCCTCGTCCGCGGTGGACATGGAGGCCTTCCGGACCGAGATGTTGGGAGAGATGAGGAGGACAATAAAGGATTTGGTTCCAGAGTTGCTTCGTGGCATGCTTCCTGGACCAAATCCTTTGTTGGCCTCATCATCTGCTTCGGAGCAGGTAATCCCCACCTCTGAATCACCGTTCCTTAGTACGCTTCCGTTGTTTGAAGATTCAGAGGTGGCCCCATTAGAGGGGGCGTTCCACGACCCTGGCAGCAGGCTTAGTGCCGCGCCCTATAGGGACCGTGGACGGTTGTCGCTGGAACCCGCGGGCTGCTTATCAGTCCAGGGGTATCCGCACACCGCGGGTGCCAGTACCTCGTATGGCACCTTCCCTGGCCAGTCCGGGTTAGCTCTCTGCTGACCCGGAGTCTAATCTGTCTGGCCAGGAGGATGAGGATTACCTGTTGGGGTAGCCGTCTGAGGACGTGGCCATGGATTATGACGTCTGTGCACCCCTCGCGGGGAATACAGGCGGCTTATTCCACGGTTCTACTCTCCCAGGGGTAGAATCCACGGTTCAGACTGTGGCCCTGGGCGCTGAAGGCCAGCGTTACCGCATACCTCGGCTTGCCGAGAGTGTCGCTGATGCTGGCCAGGGCCGTGGTGTGGCGGTATGTGCCCCGCGCTCTACCACGGCGCCTGCTCCTGGTCAAGCCAGTGAGATTAGCATGCCGGTATTGTCAGGCCCGCAT
Source organism: Chaetoderma sp. LZ-2023a (assembly GCA_034401795.1). NCBI lineage: Eukaryota > Metazoa > Mollusca > Caudofoveata > Chaetodermatida > Chaetodermatidae > Chaetoderma > Chaetoderma sp. LZ-2023a. Next base: position 53,453,655 of record CM067367.1, read on the forward strand.
GCTCTCCCTGGCTTGCCAGGGATATCAGCGTATCCACCGTCAAGCTCTGTTGCTTGCGCTCAGGAGGAAGACGAAGGCCCCCGTCTTGTAGAGCGCTCGCAGCTAGCCACGGAGGAGGATTGGTCTGACGCTTGCCAGTGGTTGGTGAGTGTTAGACCAGATCTGCCCGTGGAGCAGTCGGCTAGCCAGCGTGATCACAGGCCGTGGTTAGCTGGTAAGCCTACTGCTAACGCTATGCCTTCTCTGCCGCTGGCAGAGCATGTCGTTGACATGTTCGAGGCGGCGGAGACGTCCATTAAGTCGAGTGGACGTCTCGCTAAGGCCCCGCGCGAGGTGGCCAGGCGTTGCCGCATCGTGCCCCTGGACTACCAGCGGTACGGTGTGGTACCTAAGCCGAGCGTGGATGACCGCGCGGCTTTGGGTGAGGATGCGCGGCCAGGCTCCCGTTCTGACACGGGAGTCTTGTGTTCGAACGCGTTGCGTTCAGCAAATACCGCGTTGCGTGATGCGGAGGAGAGTGGGAGGGCTTCGATTGCCGCTCTGTCCCACGTCTCCCAGCTGTTACAAGGGGTAGTAACAGCATCCGCATCGCGCCAGCCAAGTCCGGTCACAGTCCAGCGAGCCATCCAGGATGGTATCAACCTGGCTCTGGACTGTATGACGCGGGCGGTGACCAGGAGTGTCCGGGCAAGGCGCACTTCTGCCTTGGATAATCTGTGCCCGTCCCAGGACCTCTACAATAGGCTACTACGTACGCCTATGACAGGTCCTGGTCTCTTTGGAGGTGAGGGATGTAGGCACCTCCAGGAGACGGTTACTCTGGTCAATAACCAGAGGGCGCTGCGCGAGCAGTTTGAGGTGCTTCGTCGTGCCAACGTTCGCGCCGCACCCCCTGCGTATCGTCCCCTGCAGGCTCGAGGTGGTAGTGGCCAGGTCAGAGGCCAACCACCATCGCAGCCTCGGCCGCGTGCGATTCGGCCAGCAGCGAGGGAGGCGCAGGCTCCTCAGGCGCAGTCAGCCAGGCAGCCGCCCGCGCACCGAGGTGCGCGCGGTGCTGGTCGTGGCGTGCGAGGATCTGGGCGGGGTAATCGTTCCTGATGGGACGGTTACCGCGGTGAGAACCACGCCAGTGTTTCTGGCAAAGGAGACAGTGCCGCTCTTGCACTCCTTATGTCCACCTCTATCCCTAGGTGGACCGGTGGGAGGCCGGCTAGCCGACCACATGCAAGAGTGGGAACGGTTAACTCAGGACCGTTTAGTCTTGCGATGGCTTTCAGTCGGGTATCATCCCGATTGGATGACAGGCCCGCCATCGCGACTGTCTCTAGTGCCGATCTGGACTCCAAATCCGAGAGATCCAGATCAAAGGTTGTGTATCGAGGAGGAAATAAATTCCCTCATACAAAAAGGAGCTATTCAGCCGGCACAGAGGTGTCCGGGCTTCTATTCAACCCTGTTCTTAGTAACAAAGAACACCGGAGGGTGGAGACCAATTCTCAACCTCAAGCCATTGAACAAGTTCATAGAGACGCCCAGTTTCAAGATGGAGGCTGTGCGCTCGGTGTTGGCGGGGTTAGAGAGGGGAATGTGGACAGCGTCGATAGATTTGAAGGACGCTTATTTCCACATCCCCGTACACAGGAGTTTCCGTCGCTTCCTGAGATTTGCATTCCAGGGCAGACAGTGGGAATTCAGGGTGCTACCCTTCGGAATTTCCACGGCTCCTCGGGTTTTCACCCGTGTGGTTCTTGCGATCACCGCATACCTCCGCAGGAGAAGCATAGCAGTCCACACGTACATAGACGACTGGCTGTTGAAAGCGCACACCCGGGAAAGTTTATCGGCCAGTCTGGAGATTGTTTTGAAAACTCTCACAGACTTAGGCTGGATGATCAATTTCCCAAAATCAGAGCTGACTCCATCCCAGAAGTTTGTTTACCTGGGGATGTTCTTCGATCTAGAGACAGGATATGTTTATCCTACTCAGGAGAGAGTTCAGAAACTCATCTCATTAATTCAGTCAGTGTGCGACAGTCGTCATGTCCTGGCACGGGTTTACTTGAGAATGCTGGGGTTGATGGTTTCATTGGAACCAGTCATTCCTCAGGCCGCCTTACGCAGGCGGCCGATCCAGTTATTTCTCATGACACAATGGACCCAGAGTACAGGTTCGCTGGACTCGAATGTGTCAGTGTTGGCGCCTCTGATTCATCACCTGCAATGGTGGTTGGACACAGAGAATCTCTTGGTGGGGGTTATGCTAACCCCTCCCCACCCTCAGGTGACTGTGTATACAGATGCATCGATGGAGGGCTGGGGAGCTTGCCTGGAAGAGTCCACGATATCAGGGCTTTGGAATCTGGAACAGTCAAAGGAACATATAAATCTACTGGAGCTAAGAGCAGTAGTCCTGGGCCTGGAACATTTCTTACAGAAAGTTCAGGGCAAGATTGTTCTTATTCGTTCAGACAACTCAACAGTTGTGACTTACATAAACCGCCAGGGCGGAACGAAGTCGCCCAGTCTCTGTATGATGACATGGAGACTGCTTTGTTGGTGCCTGGATCACCAGATTACCTTGAAAGCAGTTCATATTCCGGGAAGGTTAAATCTGCTAGCAGACTCATTGAGCCGAAGGATGAGTGTTTTACCCACGGAATGGCAACTAAATCAATGTGTGGCGGATCGTCTGTTCGACCATTGGGGGAAACCCAACATCGATTTGTTCGCAACGAAGAAGAATGCGAAGATGACGACGTACGTCTCTCCGATTCCGGATCCAAGCGCTTTCGCAACAGATGCGTTAGCTATCAGCTGGGGGAGAATGTATGCATACGCATTCCCTCCAGCAATCCTGATTCCAAAAATTCTTCAGAAAATCAGACAAGAGGAATGCCAAGTGCTTCTGATCGCCCCGGATTGGCCAAGCCGATCATGGTATACGGATCTGCTGGACCTTCTGGTCTGCAATCCGGTTCCTCTGCCTCTGATGGACGATATTATCTTCCAGGGCAAGGCCCTTCACAACAATCCGTCAATGTTCAGATTGACTGCGTGGATGTTGTCAAGGAATCTAGAATTAAGGAGGGCTTTTCTGAGCAAGCAGCCATGTTTATGGCCAAAGCCAGGAGGGGGTCAACCTCCAGAGCATATAATTATAAAATCAACAGATTTGCAGAATGGTGCTCAAAAAGATGTATTGATCCAATGGATTCATCTATTCAGGTAGTAGCTGATTTCCTCTGTCACCTCTATGATGCCTATAGCCTCAAGCCTAACTCTATTGCTGGTTATAAGTCAGCTTTAATGTCTGTTATTCCTTGCTTGGCTAAGAGGGGAAGTGATGAAGTAAATACATTAAATGTATTAATTAAAGGCATGGGCAATCTAAGACCAAGGAATCCACCTGTGATTCCGTCTTGGAGTTTATCACTAGTGCTTCAAGTACTAGGTGATAAGCCGTTTGAACCACTTAGTTCCATTTCTATGAAACTATTAACACTGAAGACTGTGTTTTTAATTGCTGCGGCCTCGGCTAGGCGTAGGAGTGAAATTCATGCCTTATCAGCCGAGGATGACCGTTTTGTGGTTTCAGGGGAAGGCCTTAAGCTGCTACCTAGGATTAATTTCTTGGCTAAAAATCAGTCGTTGAAATATCCAGGTCAACCTATTGTTTTGCCTGCTTTAACTAGATATGATCCTAATTCTAAAGCATGGTGTCCCGTCCGGGCGCTTCGCCGGTACAAACAACGTACGGCGGAGTGGCGCACCGACCAGTCGGCGTTATGGTTGTCATATATTGAACCCCATGGCAGGGCTTCTAAGGACACCATTTCCAGGTGGATTGTAGAATGCATTCAGTTTTGCCATAAATCCGCCACCGGGAAGCAGGTTGACGTGGCCAAGGCTCACAGTGTCCGCGGCGTAGTGACATCCACTGCCCTATTTAATGGGGTCCCTGTGGATGATATTATGTCGGTGGCTCAGTGGCACTGTGAGTCAAGTTTTACAGACCATTATCTCCGTGACACCTCTAATCCTCTCGCCTTGTCGATTTTGAAAAAATAACTAGGCATATATTTTTGATGGGGTTTCCTCATTGCTTATATATTTCACAATTAATTTATGGAAACAACCACTAATTTGGGACTGCATCGTTCTTCACCAATGGGAAGAGGATGTCAGCAGCCATTTTCAACAAGGTCAGTCTTGTGTATGTGTTGTCCATTGTTGATTGTCTTGTCACGTTACCCGTTATTAATATGATGATGGTTTTGTGTATTTATGTGGTTCATTGTTGAGAGTATACGAAAATGGAGTTTTTTCGTCTCTGTCCTGTAGTACATGGCACTTGTACGTAGAGAGCGTATAGGACATTGAGGTCATTCGACTCTTCCTCCCAGGAAGGAGGGGGGGGGAGCGCATATGACATTCGGTCATCTCTCATACATCGGGGGTGTTATCCGATGGTTAGTCAAATCCTGACTGATTTTTCATTCAGTTTCAGAAGTTTAAGTGCCTTAAACGCAGAAAAGCGTATAGGGATGAGCTGGTCTTTTGACCTCGCCTCCCTCCCGCCGAATTCACTGTCGAATTCTGGCAATATCAAAAGTATTAGGGAGGTAAGTATACTCTTGATGTGAAATAAACGAAATCAAGGATTTCTTTTTTCACGAGAGAGTTGATACTTACCTCCCTAGATACGGACCCGGCCTCTCCACCCCACAGAGGCTCGGTCTTCAGGCTCTTTATAGTTGCATGTGTATCAGCCAATAAATTAGTCAGAGGAAGTGCTAGTCTGCGCATGCGCGGTGGAGGGGCTGGCATCCGCCAGACTACGCTCTGACTCCCTGCCCAGTAGGGGCACCTAACTGTTTTAATCTGAGTGTTTATTGAGTGAAAGCCAATATTTAGCAATATCAAAAGTATTAGGGAGGTAAGTATCAACTCTCTCGTGAAAAAAGAAATCCTTGATTTCGTTTAATGTTGGTCAAGAAAAGTCATGGAAAAGTCATGGAATTTCAAACACAGAAAGGTGTGCGAACCCTGCATTATAAAATGTTGAGTTTTTCATTATTTGTTCACATTTTCATTATTAGTTGCACATTAATCAGAGCTATCAGTACTGAAACATTACTCCCTTAACCCTTTCACACCCATAGCCAAAACCAGCTTCAGCAGTGGTCTTGAGAAATATCCACGGTTTATTTAGCGGATTTTATACGATAATTAGATGTACGGTTTCAATTATATGCAATACAAGCATACTATTAAAAAGATGTATTGCCAAAACCTGTTTTTCATAAATATGCAGTTTTACGGTTATGAGATAATGACGCCAGTTTTCGAACCGTCACATCTACAAAACCGGTGACGGGTCCAATACCGGTATACAGCCCTAGCTGTAACTACTAGGCATAGAGTATGATGATAAGTTTCATTGAAACACTCAGATGATTCAATCGATCAATGAAAAATTATATCAATTCTGAAATCATAGCACGTTGCGTGTACTGGTATATTTGATGACATCAGTACTAAGCGTTACGGCAATAAACAAAAATAATGCAAATTGGTAAGAAAATTTACAGGAAGTTAAAAATAATATCTTATGTGATCAACCAAATCACAGACTGGTTTACATTGTGTGTCGAATTTATCACACTCCTTTAGTCTTATTTGATTTGTAACTCATAAAAACTCTGCAAATGAGATTTAATAAAGATGTTGTGAAAAAACTGTAGTCAGATGCGAACGCAACAAGAAGAAAACCTATGAGATAAATTTGGTATGAAATAGCAACTCATTTGAGTATCTTAGTAAATGTATTCTCTCAAATCTGATTTGCGAAGATGTTTTATTTTCCAGTATGTTCCTTGTAATGGAGTATTGTGAACAAGATCTTGCCTCCTTGCTCGACAATATGACATCACCATTCTCTGAGGCACAGGTAAATACTCGTTACTATTGCGAGATCAGGGGAAAGAGGGGGTTGCATTTGGGTCGGTCTGTTTTTTATGCTTTTTCACGTGTCTGCTTAGTGGTGTTTCTCAGAAACTACTGATCTGATTTGATTCGGATTTCAACCCTTTAATGGCTAGATTTTGTCAGGAAAAACTAAATATTTGCTTTTGAATGTCCATTTGCAGACCAAGAGAAGACTATTTTTCAAAATTTACCACTGGAGTAACTGGCGTGATAACGGATCCAGTCATTCCAGTGGTAAATTAAAAAAAATCTCTTGGCCTGAAAATGGGCATTCCTGACGACCACTGCAGATGCCGGTTCATAATGAAATGGTTAGCACATGATCAGGTGTTCTGTCATTGTCTGGGAAACTAGGATTCTCCCAACTCTGGTTTTTGATCGTGAAAAGGAAAATCATAAAGAAATCTAAAAAAGATTTAAGACACAGAAGAGCTGATGTCTGCAATATCTGATTTCTTTTTTTATGCTCCCTGTGAGATTTCAGAGGAGCATATAGTCTCCGCTTTGTCCGCTTTGACGTTTATATTTACGATCATGAAACTTTATATGTGGATGCATCTTATCGAAACTATGTACAGTGTGTGAAAAGTAGGTCTGCATGACCTACTTTTCACAGTTCACTGAACATTACAGTCTACAAGTTGGTCCGGACCATAGTTTCAAATCTTTTATATACATGTACGATCATGAAACTTAGTATGTGGATGCATCTTGTGGAGAAGGTGTGCAGTGTGTGAAAAGTAGGTCAGCATGACCTACTTTTCATTATTCATTGATATGCCCTGTAGGTGGTGCTTAGAATACACCTTCCGTATCCTCTGCGTGTCGTAAGAGGCGACTAAAGGAGGTAAGGGTGAGGTAACCCTGACAGAAACCTCGAGTGCTGAAGACGGAGGTTCCAGGCCGCACGGCGCACTCTAATAAACCATGGATCCACGCACTTAACGCTTATGATCATGTCGATAGTCACTTACAGGACTGGCGGTATGATCAGCGAACGAAACATTAACATTACCAAAGATTTTTGTCTGTGTTGTAGTTTCAAAAGTTTTTGGTATACAGGAACTCAACTTGATATGTGGATGCTTCTTAGGGAAGGGGCATGCAATGATGAAAAGTATGGCAGTGTGACCTACCTTTGACCTACTTTTCATGGTTTATTGAACATTACAGAACATGTTAGTCTGGGCTGGTTTCAAGAATTTTTGGCATACTGAAACCAAACCTAGTGTATGGATGTCTTATATGCTGACGGTGTGTCACATATGAAAAGTTGTGATCTACTTTTCATGGTTTATTGAGCAAGCTTTGACCTACTTTTCATGGTTCACTAAATTACAGAGGATTTTGGTTTGGACCATAGTTTCTACAGTGTACCTATGGAGTATGCCTTCGGGGAGCATACATCAGTTTACTGATATGCCTTGTTAAAATTATGCATCTGTTGTCCATAATATTACTGTTAATATGGTCATTGTCTTTCATTAAGTAAAACTACATGGAAATGCAGGTCAGGAAAAGACAGCAGCCATTCTTGCATAATGTCAGCCAACTGGTAAAGCAATAGGACATTAGCTACATGGAACCTGAAGACAGCTAACTGAACCAGACTGTTTTTGAATATACATGTACATTATATTGCGAATATGCTTCCGGCAGAATAACATCCAATCAGGTTCTGCAAAGCCATCTTCTTGGATATTTGACAGCAATGGATAAAGCATCCAAGCCTCCACACAAAGTTTAGCAACCGACTCGTGTTGCTGAAAATGTAATGCTTGTCATGAAAATATGCGTATAAGCATTTGTTTTCCATTTATATTTATTGCAATCAATCTGCTTTTATCCTTTTATTTAAACATATAAATGCCATATTTATGATAAAAGTAAAGGTATTTACATCCATGTATTATGGGGAAAAAGTATTTAAACGATTATAATAAATTCATTACCATTTGCCAGTTGATACTGTTTGTTAGTATTTTTGAAAGGATCATGCTGTGTTTTCATGTTTCAGGTAAAGTGTATCATGCTGCAGGTGTTGAAGCCATTACAGTATCTGCATGATCACTTTATCATACACAGGTAATTATCACACATTCACACCTGGAGAAATATTTGGTGATCCCGGGGACTAGCTAGTTCTAAGCCTTCAATGGAGGAATCCAGTTTTAGCTAGGACCCATCCATCTCTAGCTAAGTTCCACCCACACTTCGCTCATGTTGGGATCGATCGATCCCTGAACTCTATCATTTTCTAGAAAACTATGCAGGTAAACTGTTGAATATTTTGAAACTAATTTGACTTGGTATTGTTGCTGCCTATGGCAACATCACCATATCAAATTAATTTCAAAATATTCAACAGCATGTTTATTGAATAGGAAAGACACAATTCGTACTGCAACGCTTAGTCTGTCATCAATTAAGCGTTCGTGGCAAAATTATCTATGTGACATAATTGATTATGACATCATCCTACATGTCACATAATTGATTATGATGTCATATGATTTATGGATAAACTGGAAAGGTGCATTGACAAGATTGGTCAATTAAATTTAATGGTTATTAAATAGACACTTGAAGACCAAGAGAATTCTATTTTTGAAGATCTAGCACTGCAGTGTCTGCTTTAGTTATCAAGCCAGGAATTCCAGTACTATGCTAAGACGTAAACTAGATTGCTCGATCGATGACGCATCATCGCAAATACCACATTCACTGCTTTGACCTTTTGACCCCCTAGGCATGGAGCCAAATGTAAATGTCCTCTTGCCATCTGCAATCATGTGGGTAACTCACATACCAAATTTGTGTGAATTCCGTCCAACGGTTTCGGCCAAGTTGTATTACAATCAATATTTTTACCTTTTGACCCCACCCCCCCCCCCCACCCACCCTTACAGGCGGAGCCAAATGCAAACATTCTCTTGCACTCATATGGGTAACTCACATACCAAATTTGGTTGAATTCCGTCCAATTATTTCAGAGGAGTTGCATTACAATTAATTTCCAGATGTTAAATTTTGCCCTTCCCACGGGTGGCATAGCCAAATGGAAATGTCCTCTTGCTCTCTGCTATTTGGTTGAATTTTATCCAACAGTTTCAGAGGAATTGCGTTACAATCAATCAAGCCCCCCCCCTCTGTGTGTGTGTGTGGAGCCAAATGTAGATATAATATAGCCGTACCTGTGAATGAGATTGTCCCCCACTATTCAATTGAATGTCTTCACATAATTCACTTTCTTTTTGTAGTTTAATGCTATTCAATCATCAGACAATCATGGTTGTGATAAAATGGCTGACAAATACTGACAAGAAATGTTAAATAACAAGTGTTTTGCAAATGACTGCAGAGTTAGTTATGAATTTAATTGTAAAAATCATTGTTTATCATAAGCAAATGTAATATAGAAGTAAAATGGCAGGAAGAATTTAGACAATCGGTGACACGCTGCTTCTTTTCTCATAAAATTAGGTCAAAAATGTTAAATAGCATAGTTTTACAAAGTAAATCATAAGTTGCATCAGGTATCTGTACAGGATGGCATGAGCGTGAATAAGAATATCTGGTTATGTCTTAATTAATAATTGTTTGCAGGGATTTAAAGGTGTCAAATTTATTGATGACTGATAAAGGATCGGTTAAGATAGGTAAGTATATCCATGTATTTGTCTGATGTTAATATTAATTTACCTAGCTATCTTCTGGATTGTTTAGTGAAATAATCTGTTTAGGTTTTGTCAGTCCATCAACATGTATAGCTCATGTTGTCAAGACAATTTAGAGTATGACTCTATATCTGTATTTACTTGTCATTGAAATGTTAAGAAATATTTTGAAACATCAAGAAAATACACATTTTACAAGTCAGATTCTCACATAATTCTGATTGTGAAATCTTTATTAGTCTGTTAGTGAATACATTAATCACATTTACCCCTGAAATTCTAGTATCTTAGTTTCTTTAAATGTAAGCTGTTGAATCGAAACCAATTTGATAAGAAAATGTTGCTGCCATGGTCTGTCATGTTAAATTTCTTACACTTACTCTTACTAACTAACTTTGTGATTTGCAGCTGATTTTGGTTTAGCAAGAAGATATGGGGTTCCAATGAAACCCATGACACCGAAGGTGGTCACATTATGGTATGTATTAGCCCATGTATATCAGCTGGCACTATCATACAGACTAATGACATGTACTTATAGCACAGAACAGTCCATTATATTTTTAATGGTCTAGATGGGTCATAAAAATAGTCCTCTTGGCATGCAAAGACCATTAAGCCACCGTGACCATTAAAGGGTTAAGACTATTTAAAATCCATGTTATGTACAAATTTGTTTTGTTACTAGACTATTCAGTCTTTTCAAACTGTAAGCCATCACCAGTTAGCAAGGAATTGATGAGTTTCTATCATATAATGAGTGGGTTAAATAATGTTAATCTTTAAACACTCATATCAGCCAAATATGGCTTCTGTTATTCAAATGGTAAATTAAAAAAAATAGTCTTCTGTTGGTCTGCAAATGGACCCTTTCTATGAGAAAATTGTAATTTTCTTGAACAAATTTGAGTGTTAAAGGGTTAATTCGTCCACAAATCATCAGTGAAGTTGGTGAATCACATGTAATTGTAGCTTGACTTTTGACTCTGACATGCTTTCAGCTGAATAATACCGGGAGAACTATTAGCATTACTAAAATATCGAGGCAAGACTTGAAGATTAGCTTTCTGATTATCTAATGATAGTGGCTGTCTGATTGTTGCATATTGTTCCACAGAGTGGTCTAAGTCATGAAAAGGTTATTCATTCAAATGATTACAGGTATCAGAAGCACATGTATTATGCAATTACCTTAACCCTTTAACATTCACGCGGCCAAAAACGGCTTCTGCAGTGGCGTTATAGAAAATGTCCATTTGCTGACCAAGAGAAGACTGTTTCTGAAAATTTACCACTGGAATGCCTGGCTCGGTTATAAGCCATTTTTGGCTGGCGTGAGTGTTAAATGGTTAATGATAATAAAGCAGTGTTCAGTGCAAGGATATTGCTATTTATAAGGAACACTTTCTCACACCACAAGCGAGTAGTTCTTTAACACAGTGGTCATCCTATGACATCTCCCAAGTATAATCTTATGGCCTTTAAGGATGGCACCTCTAGGTGTGTTTAGCGCTACAGGTGCATTATCACTTACTCTACAGGTATCGTGCTCCTGAGCTACTGTTTGGCTCACCAACACAGACAACAGCAATTGATATGTGGTAAGTGGTGTGAGCATTCAAATATCAACTCATATTTTTTATTACAAATTCAGCTTTTGATATGGAAACATTTATGTAGAGAAGCTTTATGATAACTTCCAATGCACCCATGCGTTTGTGTGTGTGGGCATGCGCGCGTGTTGTGTGTGTGTGTGTGTGTGAGAGCAAGACCCTATAATATAGTACAAATCATTTAGGATTCAAATGTAAAGCAAAATAGTCAATGATGTGTTTATTAAAATTAAATGATTTCGCTGTGATAGGATGCATCTATCCATGTATCAGATTTTCTTCTACTGAAACATTTGATTAGGACCGTTGAACTGTAAGCAGACAACAAAATAAATGCAATTTCAGTTACTCGTACTCTTCCTCACCCACTAATTAGTCTTGTTGATATCTGTATTTCAGGTCGGTTGGTTGCATCCTTGGGGAGCTGCTAGCACACAAACCTTTATTACCTGGTCGCTCGGAGATTCATCAGATAGAGATGATAATCCAGATGTTCGGTACTCCAAGTGAATCCATATGGCCAGTATGTTAACTTAATTCTTTTGCAACACCAACACAAACAAAGTCTCTTGTAACTGGTATTACCAAATGTAAAAGGTAGATTCATATTTAGATTTTTGTCTCGCCTGAAAAGGACTTTCTTAATGGATGTAGCCCGATCAGTGCTAAGTTTTTGCGATTAGCTCTGAATCATGCGCTGTCATTCATGATTAGTTTAACCTCATCAACTTAGCTTTAACACATGGCTACTGATAGGAGAGAACACAGTGGCATTACGGTCACTTGGTCAAAGTCATGGTGATCATGAAACAAAATTGTGATTTTAATGTTAAGTTTTGATGTTTACCTTGTCATCAGCAGATACAATATCATCAAATTGCAGAAGTACTATCATCAGAGACTATAAAATGTATGTTTCCAGAGTATCAATGATCTGACGTCATACTCAGCTAAGCGGCGTGTAAGATGATGTCATAATCATTACGTCATAAATGATTCTATTAGGCCCATCTTTAACTGTTAATAGTCCGACACAATGTAAGAATTGCATGTCTCTACTATGTAATAAACATGCTGTTGAATATTTTGAAGCTAATTTGACTGGGTGTTGTTGCTGTCATAGGCAGCAACAGCACCCAGTCAAATTGGTTTCAAAATATGCAACAGCTTACCTGTATAGTTTTCTGGAAATTGATAGTCAGGGAGTTCAGAGATCGATCCATCCCAACACGAGCGAGGTGTGGATGGCGCTTAGCTAGAGATGGGCCGGGAATAACTAAAAATGGAAAGGTAAATTGCAGCTGTCAGATTGCAGTAACACAAAGTAACCACTAACAGCCCTCAGTGGTCATCCATTGCAAATCTTCTGTGATATAGGATACTCGCAGGAAATAGAGGGATTCATTTCTAGCTATTCCCTGCCAATTTCTAGTTACACTCCAGCAATGCTTTGCTTGCGGTGTGATCGATCAGACCCTGAATTCCCAGAATCCCAAAATCAAGGTAACTGTACAAGTAACCTGTTGACAGTTCCCAATCAAATTAGTTTCAAAATATTCAACTGAATGTTTATTAAATAGTAAAGACATACAATTCATACACTTGATGAACTATTCAATGTTCATGACGGCACTAGATACATCATTCATAAAGCATCTTGAGTGTGCCGACACGTGACATAATTTGGTATGAAATCATATGCTTGAATGACAAATCGGACTCATCCATTGTTTTTCAGACCATTGCACCATTCAGACTTTCTGGATTACACCATTCAGTAAACAAGCGTCAGGGTTATAAACCAAATCATACTACTACTACTGTCAAGATGTAGTTATCAAGCCATTGTTATTTCAGCCATTTAATATAGAGTGAACAAGTGGGATGGGATTCTGTTAAGCTCTATGTGAAGCATAGGATGGCTTGACATAGCTATTCAAATGGTGTAAATAAATAAATAAATAAATAGATAAATGTTAATGTTTTTCAATATACATTTAATTCATCGAGAGCTTATCTGATGTATATAAAACTGTACAGATTTGTTGTATGCCATCATTGCATCAAAATGATTTTCAAATTGTTTACATATTTTTAGTGTTTGGACTTTATTTGTGTGTGATTTGTCTCCTTTTAAAGAATTAGAAGAATGTTAGCGTTTCTAGTAGACATTTGATTCTATATACTCTTTATACTATTTTAAGAAACCTTATTTCATGACACTACCACACATGATGTGTGATATGCGGGAAAAAGTAAAGGGCTCGATATGTGGGTCACAGTCCATCTAGTAATTGCATTTCACTAATTTCAGAGATGAGTCAAGGTAATAGGTAGGAATTGTTCACTCTCAGCTTATTTGATTATTCATGAAAGTCAACTGTTGTTCTTGTAGGGCTTTTCTGAGCTTCCTGCACTAGAGAACTTTACATTGAGAAAACAACCGTGAGTCAAACTTTATGATTAATACATAATTCTGTATGTCTAATTTGGTGTGGCATTCAAACTTCTTATTATACTTCTGGAAAGCAGTAGCAAATAGTAATTACTTTGTGAAGCAGAATCGAGACATAGGTATCACTTTTCCGGCGGCGGCGTAAACTTTTAAGTTAAGTTTATATCTCAGCAATGCCTGATCCAATTGGAACCAAACTTGGGTGCATGGTAATATACATCAAAAGGAAGCAGCCCGCTGATGAAAAGGCCATGAGGTCAAGGTTACAGGGGTCAAAAGTTACATTATAATCTTTGTTAATATTTTACGTTACGTTTTTGCGTTAAACAAAGGTTATTGCCTTATATCTCAGCAATGCCTAATCCAATTGGAACCAAACTTGGGTACCTGGTGATATACATCAAAAGGAAGCAGCATGCTGATGCAGACATCGTGCGGTCTAGGTTATGGGGGTCAAAGGTCACGGTATAATCTTTGTTAATATTTTACGTTAAGTTTTTGCGTTAAACAAAAGTTATTGCCTTATATCTCAGCAATGCCTGATTCAATTGGAACCAAACTTGGGTACATGATGGTATACATTGAATGGAAGCAGCCCACTGATAAAGCGGTCATGATGTCAAGGTCATGGGGTCAAAGGTCACAGTATAATCTTTGTTAATATTTTACGTTAAGTTTTTGCGCTAAACAAAAGTTATTGTCTTATATCTCAGCAATTACTAATCGAATTGAAACCAAACTTGGATACATGGAGATATACATCGAAAGGAAGCAGCACGCTGATGCAGGCATCATGCGTTCAAGGTTATGGGGTCAAAGGTCACCGTTTAATCTTTGTTAATATTTTACGTTAAGTCTGCGTTAAACAAAAGTTATTGCCTTATATCTCAACAATGCCTTATCTAATTGGAACCAAACTTGGGTACATGGTGATTTACATTTAACGGAAGCAGCATGCTGATGCAGACATCATGAGGTCACGGTTGTGGGGGTCAACGGTCATGGTATAATCTTTGTTAATATTTTACGTTAAGTTTTTGCATTAAACAAAAGTTATTGCCTTATATCTCAGCAATGCCGGATTCAATTGGAACCAAACTTGGGTACATGGTGATTTACATTTAACGGAAGCAGCATGCTGATGCAGACATCATGAGGTCAAGGTTGTGGGGGTCAACGGTCATGGTATAATCTTTGTTAATATTTTACATTAAGTTTTTGCATTAAACAAAAGTTATTGCCTTATATCTCAGCAATGCCTGATTCAATTGGGACCAAACTTGGGTACATGATGGTATACATTGAATGGAAGCAGCCCACTGATAAAACGGTCATGATGTCAAGGTTATGGGGTCAAAGGTCACAGTATAATCTTGTTAATATTTTACGTTAAGTTTTTGCGCTAAACAAAAGTTATTGTCTTATATCTCAGCAATGCCTGATCCAATTGGATACATGGTTACCTATAATGATGGGATGCAACATGATGATGTTGGGGTCAGAAGGTCAAAGGTCAATATCACTGTGACCTTGATACAGAACTCTGCTTTTTCAACATTAGGTTTTTGCGTTTAGCAAAACCTGTTTTTATTTCAGGATTGTTTAAGCCTATTGCAAGTAAACTTGGATACATGGTTACCTATAATGATAGGATGCAGCAGGATGATATTTGGATCACAAAGTCGAAGGTCACGGTCACTGTGACCTTGATATAGAACTGTGCTATTTCAACATTAAGCTTTTGCGTTTAGAAAAACTTCTCAGCTTATATTTCAGGACTGGTTAAGCCTATTGCAACTACACTTGGATACATGGTTTCCTATAATGATTGGAAGCAGTGTGATGGTGTTGGCATCACAAGGTCAAAGGTCAATGTGACATTGATACAGAACTCTTTTATTTCAACATTAAGTTTTTGCATTTAGCAACGCTTTTCAGCTTATATTGCAGGATTGGTTAAGACTATTGCAACTAAACTTGGATACATGGTTACCTATAATGTTAGGAAGCAGCATGATGATGTTGGTGTCAGAACGTCAAAGAGCAATATCACTGTGACTTTGATACAGAACTCTGCTTTTTCAACTTTAAGTTTTTGCGTTTAGCAAAACGTCTCGGCTTATATTTCAGGATTGGTTAAGCCTATTGCATCTAAACTTGGCTACATGGTTACCTCTAATGATAGGATGCAACATGATGATGTTGGGATCACAAGGTCAAAGGTCAAGGTCACTGTGACCTTGATATAGAACTCTGCTATTTCAACATCAAGTTTTTGCGTTTAGCAAAACTTTTCCGCTTATATTTCAGCGTTGGTTAAGGCTATTACAACTTGGAAACCTGGTTACCTATAATGTTAGGAAGCAGCATGATAACATTGCGGTCAGAAAGTCAAAGGTCAAGGTAACTGTGACAAACAGGGGACAGGCGAGACATTTAATTCCGCGGAATTCTTGTTTCTGTTTGTTGTTTCAAATCTTTTTCACATGCAGTTCCAGACCTAGTTAAGTAAAGGTATGTTGTGTGTGAAAAATGATGTCAATCTGACCTACTTTCTCTGGTTACCTAAATTCAGACACTGGTTACGGACCATTTCCACTTTTGTGATGGACCTATGTCATTTGCATTGTACGTGAGTCTAGACCCTAGCATTGGGAACTAGCAAATAAACGCCTTAAAGATTACAACACATTTGCATTGTGACATTTGGGTTCTCCATTACGGTACATTCCCTCCTCGTGTAGTAAAACATGTTGTGTGCATCTTGAAAATACTGGTTACTAAGGATTATCAGTGTAACCTACTTTTCTCTGTTCACTGAACTTCAACCTCCTGTTCATTACTCACTGAACACAAAAGAAAGATTAGCCTGGACTGTAATCTCGACACTTCCTACAGTCATCAAGAGTTAGAGGTGTGGATGCTTCTCTTGATTACCACAAACAAGCTTAAGCGGCCCAAGGGGCCTGTATTACCTACCTGGAATTATTGGCCACTGGCACAACCGAACAAAATGAGATGATCACTTGACAAATTTACCAATCTAATTCCTGTGAAGGTGGTTTTGCCATGTTTTATTAAACTTGGCCCAGCGGTTAATACAGTATTTCGTCTATTTGAAGCCCATGCTCTAATAGAAGCCCACCTCCTAACTTTGATATATGAGCTTCAATGATTTCTTAGCAGTTTCAAAACGGCAAAACTCTGTATTAGAAGCCCAGCCCATAACTCAACAGTTTGAATCTGAAAAAGTTTTTATATGATTTTCTCAGAAATTTTCAGAAGATCCAAGATGGCCACCAAACATGCTAGGTTTTAATTGATCCACAGCAGCCATTTTTTTTACATAACAATTTTCCATGGACAAACTTTAATGGCCCTTATTCTCCCGAATCTGTTTAGTGGTACTGAAGAAGTCGTTTTCACGAAAACTAGCAAATCGAAGATGGCTGCCAAAACATTTGGCTAATCAAGTCCCCTTGGACAAACTTGGTTCAGCTGTTGCACCAGAATTGATCACCTTAGTGGTTTTGGAGATTTTTAAAGATGTTTCTAAAAATCATCCGAAATCAAAGATGGCCGGCGGCCAAATTGGCTGATTAGCTTCCTTGGAACAAACATGGATTTCTATGCATTAATGATCCTTCCTACCAAATATAATTGAAATTAGCCCAGTGGTTCTGAGAAGACATATTAAATTTCCTATTGGTTTAGTATGGGAGATTTTGGCAGGAAAAAGATACAAGATGACAACCAAACCAACAGTTTCAAAAGTGCTACATTTTCATTAGTCCATGGTGGCCATGTTTTTGGCCATATCTCTTGAACCAGTTTCAATAGCCCGTAGTACCTAATAGTATGTCCCAAATTTCGGCCCGATCTGCTTAGCGGTTCTGGAGGTTGTTTTCATGAAAACTAGGTCATCCAAGATAGCCACCTAACTATTTGGCCAATCAAGTTCCCTTGAACAAACTTGGTTCAGTTCTTGCAATCGATAATATTTCATGTGTTTTGTATCAATCCCCAAATGGTTTCAGTGAAGATTTCAGTCTAGTGGTTCTTGAGAAGAGGTCGTATAAAGAAAGAGTTACCGGACAGACAGACGGTCGCCAATGCATAAGCTCACTTGGCCATTCTAGCCACGTGAGCTATAAAGGATATAACACTTATTGTGTTGCTGGCCACAAACTTGCTGTTTCATCTTTGGGATAAAGGTGTCTGTATCAAGTGTAAGAGTCTAATATAGCCACCAGTGATGGAGAGGCTATCTTGTTTCCCTGTTATAAGTTTTTACTTTTCCCTACATTTTTTCTATACACTCATAGAATGGACAACAATTCGTCATGTTATTATGTGATGGTTTACAGCTAACTTGTTGGAATACATTCTTCAATCATGCCTATTTGATGATTTATTATTTTCAGCTATAACAATTTACGTCACACCTTCTCTTGGCTTTCTGAAGCAGGAATTAGACTTCTTAACTTCCTCTTCATGTTTGATCCAAAGAAAAGGTTTGTATTTGTCAAGGGAGGAATCCAGTGTTAGCTGTGCCCCACCTATCCCTACCTAAGCTCCACCCACGCTTCGCCTGTGTTGGGATCGATCGATCCCAGCACTCCCTGAATATCAATTTACAGAAAATTATACAGGTATGCTGTTGAATATTTTGAAACTAATTTGACTTGGTGCTGTTGCTGCAACAGTGCCCAGTCAAATTAGTTTCAAAATATTCAACAGCATGTTTATTAAATAGTGAAGACATACAATTCGTACAACAATGCTTAGTCTGTCATCAATTAAGCATCCATGATGAACTTATCCATCAATCATGACGTCATATGATTGATGGATAAACTGGAACGCTCCATTATGCTGAATAGATAAAGCATAATTACAACACTTCTGCTCCTAACTGTTTGCAAAACAATGCTGTAGTAATATAATGAAAAGTCTTCTCCATCAAATTATACCCCACTAATTAGGAAGTATATAGTAATCACTACCTTTCATGGTTTACTGAACAAATTAATAAACATATCCAGAATATATTTGGATACAGTTTAACCTACAGTGGTATCACTTATCAAGAGTACATCAGTATGGGCTTCATTTCATTACAGCATATTTTACGTGTCACTGTCAAACTTGATGTATGAGAATATCTTCGGGTGAAGCAGTGACACTGTACAGTAAAAGTAGATCAGTATGTCATAGTTTTTATGCTTCACTAAATGCAAAAGTGACTCCACAAAAACTGACCAGAGTGATGTTGCCAGCGACCGTCAGTTAGGGCTGAAGAAGTGACCGAAATGGTCACAAAAGCTACACTCAAACAATTTCTACATCCCGGAGAGGTAACTAATTTTTCCTTATTATGAATCATCCTGGGATCGAGACCAATTTTTTCGGAAATATGCTGTTGTATTGTTTATACGTGGTTGGTAATTTTAGCTTCATGGTCAGTAATTTTAGCTTCATGGTCAGTAATTTTAGCTTCATGGTCAGTAATTTTAGCTTCATGGTCAGTAATTTTAGCTTCATGGTCAGTAATTTTAGCTTCATGGTCAGTAATTTTAGCTTCATGGTCAGTAATTTTAGCTGCTTGGTCAGTAATTTTAGCTTCATGGTCAGTAATTTTAGCTGCTTGGTCAGTAATTTTAGCTTCATGGTCAGTAATTTTAGCTTCATGGACAGTAATCTTAGCTTCATGGTCAGTAATTTTAGCTTCATGGTCAGTAATTTTAGCTTCATGGTCAGTAATTTTAGCTTCATGGTCAGTAATTTTAGCTTCATGGTCAGTAATTTTAGCTGCTTGGTCAGTAATTTTAGCTTCATGGTCAGTAATTTTAGCTTCATGGTCAGTAATTATAGCTTCATGGTCAGTAATTATAGCTTCATGGTCAGTAATTCTAGGTGCTTGGTCTGTAATTTTAGCTTTATGGTCAGTAATTTTAGCTTCATGGTCAGTAATTTTAGCTTCATGGTCAGTAATTTTAGCTGCTTGGTCGGTAATTTTAGCTTCATGGTCAGTAATTCTAGGTGCTTGGTCTGTAATTTTAGCTTTATGGTCAGTAATTTTAGCTTCATGGTCAGTAATTTTAGCTTCATGGTCAGTAATTTTAGCTTCATGGTCAGTAATTTTAGCTTCATGGTCAGTAATTTTAGCTGCTTGGTCAGTAATTTTAGCTGCTTGGTCAGTAATTTTAGCTTCATGGACAGTAATTTTAGCTTCATGGTCAGTAATTTTAGCTTCATGGTCAGTAATTTTAGCTTCATGGTCAGTAATTTTAGCTGCTTGGTCAGTAATTTTAGCTTCAGTGTCAGTAATTTTAGCTTCATGGTCAGTAATTTTAGCTGCTTGGTCTGTAGTTTTAGCTTCATGGTCAGTAATTTTAGCTTCATGGTCAGTAATTTTAGCTTCATGGTCAGTAATTTTAGCTTCATGGTCAGTAATTTTAGCTTCGTGGTCAGTAATTTTAGCTTTATGGTCAGTTTTTTTAGCTTTATGGTCAGTAATTTTAGCTTCATGGTCAGTAATTTTAGCTTCATGGTCAGTAATTTTAGCTTCATGGTCAGTAATTTTAGCTGCTTGGTCTGTAATTTTAGCTTCATGGTCAGTAATTTTAGCTTCATGGTCAGTAATTTTAGCTTCATGGTCAGTAATTTTAGCTTCATGGTCAGTAATTTTAGCTTCATGGTCAGTAATTTTAGCTTTATGGTCAGTAATTTTAGCTTCATGGTCAGTAATTTTAGCTTCATGGTCAGTAATTTTAGCTGCTTGGTCAGTAATTTTAGCTTCATGGTCAGTAATTTTAGCTTCATGGTCAGTAATTTTAGCTTCATGGTCAGTAATTTTAGCTTCATGGTCAGTAATTTTAGCTTTATGGTCAGTAATTTTAGCTTCAAGGACAGTAATTTTAGCTTCATGGTCAGTAATTTTAGCTTCATGGTCAGTAATTTTAGCTTCATGGTCAGTAATTTTAGCTGCTTGGTCAGTAATTTTAGCTTCATGGTCAGTAATTTTAGCTTCATGGTCAGTAATTTTAGCTGCTTGGTCAGTAATTTTAGCTTCATGGTCAGTAATTTTAGCTTCATGGTCAGTAATTTTAGCTGCTTGGTCTGTAATTTTAGCTTCATGGTCAGTAATTTTAGCTTCATGGTCAGTAATTTTAGCTTTATGGTCAGTAATTTTAGCTTCATGGTCAGTAATTTTAGCTTCATGGTCAGTAATTTTAGCTGCTTGGTCTGTAATTTTAGCTTCATGGTCAGTAATTTTAGCTGCTTGGTCTGTAATTTTAGCTTTATGGTCAGTAATTTTAGCTTCATGGTCAGTAATTTTAGCTTCATGGTCAGTAATTTTAGCTTTATGGTCAGTAATTTTAGCTTCATGGTCAGTAATTTTAGCTTCATGGTCAGTAATTTTAGCTGCTTGGTCCGTAATTTTAGCTGCTTGGTCAGTAATTTTAGCTTCATGGTCAGTAATTTTAGCTTTATGGTCAGTAATTTTAGCTTCATGGTCAGTAATTTTAGCTTCATGGTCAGTAATTTTAGCTGCTTGGTCAGTAATTTTAGCTTCATGGTCAGTAATTTTAGCTTCATGGTCAGTAATTTTAGCTTCATGGTCAGTAATTTTAGCTGCTTGGTCAGTAATTTTAGCTTCATGGTCAGTAATTTTAGCTTCATCGTCAGTAATTTTAGCTTCATGGTCAGTAATTTTAGCTTCATGGTCAGTAATTTTAGCTTCATGGTCAGTAATTTTAGCTTCATCGTCAGTAATTTTAGCTTCATGGACAGTAATTTTAGCTTCATGGTCAGTAATTTTAGCTGCTTGGTCAGTAATTTTAGCTTCATGGTCAGTAATTTTAGCTTCATGGTCAGTAATTTTAGCTTCATGGTCTGTAATTTTAGCTTCATGGTCAGTAATTTTAGCTTCATGGTCAGTAATTTTAGCTTCATGGTCAGTAATTTTAGCTTCATGGTCAGTAATTTTAGCTGCTTGGTCAGTAATTTTAGCTGCTTGGTCAGTAATTTTAGCTTCATGGTCAGTAATTTTAGCTTCATGGTCAGTAATTTTAGCTTCATGGTCAGTAATTTTAGCTTTATGGTCAGTAATTTTAGCTTCATGGTCAGTAATTTTAGCTTCATGGTCAGTAATTTTAGCTGCTTGGTCTGTAATTTTAGCTGCTTGGTCAGTAATTTTAGCTGCTTGGTCAGTAATTTTAGCTTCATGGTCAGTAATTTTAGCTTTATGGTCAGTAATTTTAGCTTCATGGTCAGTAATTTTAGCTTCATGGTCAGTAATTCTAGCTGCTTGGTCTGTAATTTTAGCCTTATGGTCAGTAATTTTAGCTTCATGGTCAGTAATTTTATCTGCTTGGTCAGTAATTTTAGCTTCATGGTCAGTAATTTTAGCTTCATGGTCAGTAATTTTAGCTTCATGGTCAGTAATTTTAGCTGCTTGGTCAGTAATTTTAGCTTCATGGTCAGTAATTTTAGCTGCTTGGTCAGTAATTTTAGCTTCATGGTCAGTAATTTTAGCTTCATGGACAGTAATCTTAGCTTCATGGTCAGTAATTTTAGCTTCATGGTCAGTAATTTTAGCTTCATGGTCAGTAATTTTAGCTTCATGGTCAGTAATTTTAGCTTCATGGTCAGTAATTTTAGCTGCTTGGTCAGTAATTTTAGCTTCATGGTCAGTAATTTTAGCTTCATGGTCAGTAATTATAGCTTCATGGTCAGTAATTATAGCTTCATGGTCAGTAATTCTAGGTGCTTGGTCTGTAATTTTAGCTTTATGGTCAGTAATTTTAGCTTCATGGTCAGTAATTTTAGCTTCATGGTCAGTAATTTTAGCTGCTTGGTCGGTAATTTTAGCTTCATGGTCAGTAATTCTAGGTGCTTGGTCTGTAATTTTAGCTTTATGGTCAGTAATTTTAGCTTCATGGTCAGTAATTTTAGCTTCATGGTCAGTAATTTTAGCTTCATGGTCAGTAATTTTAGCTGCTTGGTCAGTAATTTTAGCTGCTTGGTCAGTAATTTTAGCTTCATGGACAGTAATTTTAGCTTCATGGTCAGTAATTTTAGCTTCATGGTCAGTAATTTTAGCTTCATGGTCAGTAATTTTAGCTGCTTGGTCAGTAATTTTAGCTTCAGTGTCAGTAATTTTAGCTTCATGGTCAGTAATTTTAGCTGCTTGGTCTGTAGTTTTAGCTTCATGGTCAGTAATTTTAGCTTCATGGTCAGTAATTTTAGCTTCATGGTCAGTAATTTTAGCTTCATGGTCAGTAATTTTAGCTTCGTGGTCAGTAATTTTAGCTTTATGGTCAGTTTTTTTAGCTTTATGGTCAGTAATTTTAGCTTCATGGTCAGTAATTTTAGCTTCATGGTCAGTAATTTTAGCTTCATGGTCAGTAATTTTAGCTGCTTGGTCTGTAATTTTAGCTGCTTGGTCAGTAATTTTAGCTTCATGGTCAGTAATTTTAGCTTCATGGTCAGTAATTTTAGCTTCATGGTCAGTAATTTTAGCTTCATGGTCAGTAATTTTAGCTTCATGGTCAGTAATTTTAGCTTCCTGGTCAGTAATTTTAGTTTCATGGTCAGTAATTTTAGCTTCATGGTCAGTAATTTTAGCTTCATGGTCAGTAATTTTAGCTTCATGGTCAGTAATTTTAGCTGCTTGGTCTGTAATTTTAGAATCTTGTTGTGTATTTTTTCCAGAGCGACTGCTGAAGACTGCTTAGAGAATTCATATTTCAAAGAGAATCCTCATCGTAAGTAATAACCAGCACTATAAAAACATGAGGGAAATGGGATGTATACATATAGACTGTTAACACTTTGGCCATTATTCTGTACAATTTCTGACTTAGTGATACAACTTTGTAAATCAATATTGATACAGAGAACTAGGGCTGCGTGATATACCGATACCATATTTAAGACCGATATCATGCACTGACGGTTTCATAACCTATTATAAAAAATGAATATCGAAAAACCGAATATGAACATATTTTCGGTTTTTCGTATCAGGATTGTTAAAAGTAAAAGATTCTAACGCGCATGAAAATCGTAATGAATAATAATGGCCATACTGTCCATTAAGCTACGTTCGGGGCAACTAATAATTGAACGTGGCCCCAATTGCGCATATTGTGTGACTCCATGTAACTCGCTATACGCCGAGAGAAATCAAGCAGCGAATTAATTAAATCAATATCCACTCGTCTTTTGTCTGGTAGTCTCAGATAAATTTGCAATATAAAACACAATACTAACGCGGGAATTTGTCATTGAAGTTTGTATCGGGGAAAACATTTCTAAGCAACGGCATCCATTTTATTTACGTCACTGGCTAATTAACATAATGCAAAGTCGTCCCAAAACTAAATCGCCCGAATGCATAAAAATCTCGCCAATAAATATAATGCTGAATACATTTTGCTGATTAAGATATAATTTTAAATAAAAGAATTACTGAAACCGTTTTTAAAACGTTATCTTCTATACACAATATCATATTAACTTATGAAATTCGCGTTAGCAAAATATTACAGTTAATATTTTCTTCAAGGCATGAATTGGAAATGAAAGAAGAAAGGGAGATAATTACATCATAATTAATTACAATCGCGTGATTTACGTCTTTTTGCAACCTGTTTTGCTGATTTATGATTAATTTTGACAAAATAAACGATGTTTATTTAACTGTGTTTAATATTTAGGCGGTCTAATTACTAATCTCACTCCTGCGATGATATTATAAGGTATATTAAGCTTTAAAGGCGTAAAACGTTACGAATGTATCAGGGCGTGAAAATACGTTCTGTTTTCGTGCTAATTTTTATCATTTAAATTTTTTGTTTCATCTCCATAAAACTGATATTCGGTTAAAACCGATATGAAGTCATATCGAAACCGATATGGCTGTAAGCCAAACCGCGCAGCCCTACAGAGAACTTATATTTCCCTGAAGCTTGGTCGCTGATAATGACGAGTGCATTGTATGTGTCGTGATGTTTTATCACTGATTATATTTCAGCCTGTGAACCAGAACTAATGCCGTCATTTCCACAACATAGACTGAAGCGTAAAGTTGCTAATGACAACAAACCAGAAGAGAAGTAAGTGTAACCGAGCTACAGCTACAGTGCCAGATCGGGATCTGGTCTATCACTCAAGTATCAAATACGTGACATGTTAACTGACATTGCAATCAAAATGCTGTAGCCCAATCATGAAACT
This sequence comes from Chaetoderma sp. LZ-2023a, assembly GCA_034401795.1. Taxonomy (NCBI): domain Eukaryota; kingdom Metazoa; phylum Mollusca; class Caudofoveata; order Chaetodermatida; family Chaetodermatidae; genus Chaetoderma; species Chaetoderma sp. LZ-2023a. Next base: position 53,478,635 of record CM067367.1, read on the forward strand.
CGAAGTCTGTCACTGAAGTGTACAAATTGTAAGAAAGTGTACAAGTTTACAATTTAATAAACATTATGTTGCATTTTGAAAATAAACTGATTGGGAGCTGTTGCTGCCTTTCACTTCAAGAGTATACTTACCTCCCTAATACTTTTGATATTGCTAAATATTGGCTTTCACTCAATAAACACTCAGATTTAAAACAGTTAGGTGCCCCTACTGGGCAGGGAGTCAGAGCGTAGTCTGGCGGATGCCAGCCCCACCACCGCGCATGCGCAGACTAGCACTTTCTCTTTGCTAGATTATTGGCAGAGAGATCACACATGTCTTTTTGTGCAAAAGCTTTTTCTTACTCTTAAACTGTTTAAGTGGTGTTATTTTGGAGTGATAGTCACTGATTTGGATGGCAGGAAGGATCACTTCGCCAAAGGGGGACTTAGGACCTTTAAATCAGGTGACTTCTAGTAAAATTAGCGAGTTTTTCTTCCCGGTGTATTGTGTTTCCGGGACTCGCGTTTACCGTGATAAGCGCCTTGGTTAGTTGGTTTATGTCAACTCGGTGCTACCTAAGGCTAATTTCTCTTTCTGTTTATGTCCACAGGTCTGTATGACGCTAGGTGGTGGCATCACAGCAGCAGAGAGTTAGTTTTCTCTCCACCATGGTTCCATTTCCTACTAACACTGTTAGGTTATCTAACCAAATGAAAAATTATGTCCAGTGAGTTGGAGGCCTAGTATAAAGGTCTTCTCACTTTGCCCTCTTGATCCAATTCCTTCCCCATGAGGTGGAGAGAGTTAAGCGGCGTGCAGATGGTGGAGTTCTCCGGTTCGTCACGTTGGATGGTTTGTCTATACAAAGTGTCAGGTATCTAGTTATTGATAATGTGGTGATGTTAATTATAGTAAGCAAAGGGAGATAATTAACATTTTTGCCAGAAAAGAGTTATCTATATGTATCTGATGGTTGTGTAGTCGACGTATCCATTCAGCATACAATTCGTCCTTGCACTTGGATGTTTTGTTGGGATCGAATTTTTCCTGTCACGGGATTAATGACGTCATAATCAGCCTGGCTATGTATTTATCAGCAATTCAAGTCGCTATGCTGGTTTCTGATGTATATTGATCTTTATGATCGTTTTCCTTCTCTTTGAGTTGGTTTGAGTGTCTAAGCTTAACTAGTTTGCTCATACTCCTTGTCCTTTGCCCTGTTTCAGGGACCGGGTTGCGCGTCCTGTGGACGTTTTCTACATGATAAGTTCTGGCCTCATCTTTGCTATCAATGTAGCCCTTGTGGTCCCTTGGCTAATTGTGACATATGTAAGCACTGGGGGGGCGAGTTAATGTCCGAATTCTTGTGCTGCTTACAGGCGACGGACAAGGTGGTAGAGGAGGAGAAGAAGAAGAAGCGGAAACGAGAGGTTGTAAGTAGGAAGGGTAAGGGGAAGGTCTCGTCCGCGGTGGATATGGAGGCCTTCCGGACCGAGATGTTGGGAGAGATGAAGAGGACAATAAAGGATTTGGTTCCAGGGTTGCTTCGTGGCATGCTTCCTGGACCAAATCCTTTACTGTCCTCATCATCGGCTTCGGAGCAGGTAATCCCCGCCTCTGGATCGGTTTTCCTTAGACCGCTTCCGTTGTTCGACGATTCAGAGGTGGCCCCATTAGAGGGGGCGTTCCACGACCCTGGCAGCAGGCTTATTGCCGCGCCGAGAGGGGACCGTGGACGGTTGTCGCTGGAACCCGCGGGCTGCTTATCAGTCCAGGGGTATCCGCACGCCGCGGTGGCCAGTACCTCCTATGGCACCGTTCCTGGTCAGCCCGGGTTAGCTCTCTTTGCTGACCCGGGGTCTAATCTTTCTGACCAGGGTGATGAGGATTACCTGCTAGGGTCGCCGTCTGACGACGTGGACATGGATGAAGACGTTTGTGCTCCCCTCGCGGGGAATACAGGCGGCTTCTTCCACGGTTTTACTCACCCTGGAGTAGAGTCCGCGGCTCAGGTGGTGGCCCAGGGCGCTGCTGATGGCCAGCGGTACCGCATACCTCGGCTTGCCGAGGGTGTTGCTGGTGCTGGCCGGGCCCGTGGTGGGGCGGTATATACCCCGCGCTCTGCCACGGTGCCTGCTCCTGGTCAAACCAGTGATATTGTCATGCCGGTGCTGTCAGGCCCGCATGTTTTCCCTGGCTTGCCAGGTGTATCAGCGTACCCGCCGTCAAGCTCTGCTGCTTGCGCTCAGGAGGAAGACGAAGGACCCCGTCTTGTAGAGCGCTCGCAGTTAGCCACGGAGGAGGATTGGTCTGACGCTTGCCAGTGGTTGGTGAGCGTTAGGCCTGATCTGCCCGTGGAGCAGTCGGCTAGCCAGCGTGACCACAGGCCGTGGTTAGCTGGGAAACCGACTGCTAACGCTATGCCTTCTCTGCCGCTGGCGGAGCATGTCGTTGACATGTTCAAGGCGGCGGAGTCGTCCATTAAGTCGAGTGGACGTCTCGCGAAGGCCCCTCGCGAGGTGGCCAGGCGTTGTCGCATCGTGCTCCTGGATTACCAGCGGTACGGTGTGGTACCCAAGCCCAGCGTGGATGACCGCGCGGCTTTGGGTGAGGATGCGCGGCCAGGCTCCCGCGTTGCGTTCGGCGAATACCGCGTTGCGTGATGCGGAGGAGAGTGGGAGGGCTTCGATTGCCGCTCTGTCCCACGTCTCCCAGCTGTTACAGGGGGTAGTAACGGCATCCGCATCGCGCCAGCCAAGTCCGGTCACAGTCCAGCGAGCCATCCAGGATGGTATTAACCTGGCGCTGGACTGTATGACTCGGGCGGTGACCAGGAGTGTCCGGGCAAGATGCACGTTTGCCCTGGACAATCTGTGCCCGTCTCAGGACCTGTACAATAGGCTACTGCGTACGCCTATGACGGGTCCTGGTCTTTTTGGAGGTGAGGGATGTCGGCACCTCCAGGAGACGGTCACCCTGGTGAATAACCAGAGGGCGCTGCGCGAGCAGTTTGAGGTGCTGCGTCGTGCTAACGTTCGCGCCGCGGCCCCTGCGTATCGTCCCCTGCAGGCTCGAGGTGGTGCTGGCCAAGTCAGAGGCCAGCCACCGTCGCAGCGTCGGCCTCGGCCGCGTGCGATTCGGCCAGCAGCGAGGGGGGCGCAGGTTCCTCAGGCGCCGTCAGCCAGGCAGCCGCCCGCGCACCAAGGTGCGCGCGGGGCGGGGCGGGGCGCGCGAGGATCTGGGCGTGGTTATCGGTCCTGCCAGGACGCTTACCGCGGTAAGAACCACTCCGGTGTGTATGGCGACGGAGACAGTGCCGCTCTTGCATGCCTCGTGTCCACCGCGGTCCCTAGGTGGACCGGTGGGAGGCCGGCTAGCCGACCACATGCAAGAGTGGGAACGGTTAACTCAGGACCGTTTAGTCTTGCGATGGCTTTCCGTCGGGTATCATCCAGAGTGGATGACAGGCCCGCCGTCGCGACTGTCTCTAGTGCCAGTCTGGACTCCCATTCCGAGAGATCCAGAGCAAAGGTTGTGTATCGAGGAGGAGATAAATTCCCTCGTACAAAAGGGAGCTGTTCAGCCGGCACAAAGGTGTCCGGGCTTCTATTCAACCCTGTTCTTAGTAACAAAACGCACCGGAGGGTGGAGACCGATTCTCAACCTCAAGCCATTGAACAAGTTCATCGAGACGCCCAGTTTCAAGATGGAAACGGTGCGCTCGGTGTTGGCGGGGTTGGAGAGGGGGATGTGGACAGCGTCGATAGATTTGAAGGACGCTTATTTCCACATCCCCATCCACGGGAGTTTCTGTCGCTTCCTGAGATTTGCATTCCAGGGCAGACAGTGGGAATTCAGGGTGTTGCCCTTCGGAATTTCCACGGCTCCTCGGGTTTTCACCCGTGTGGTTCTTGCGATCACAGCATACCTCCGCAGGAGAAGCATAGCAGTCCACACGTACATAGACGACTGGCTGTTGAAAGCGCACACCCGGGAAAGTTTGTCGGCCAATCTGGAGATTGTTTTGAAAACTCTCACAGACTTAGGCTGGATGATCAATTTCCCGAAATCAGAGCTGACTCCATCCCAGAAGTTTGTTTACCTGGGGATGTTCTTCGATCTAGAGACAGGATATGTTTATCCTACTCAGGAGAGAGTTCAGAAACTCATCTCATTAATTCAGTCAGAGTGCGACAGTCGTCATGTCCTGGCACGGGTTTACTTGAGAATGCTGGGGTTGATGGTTTCATTGGAACCAGTCATTCCTCAGGCCGCCTTACGCAGGCGGCCGATCCAGTTATTTCTCATGACACAATGGACCCAGAGTACAGGTTCGCTGGACTCGAATGTGTCAGTGTTGGCGCCTCTGATTCACCACCTGCAATGGTGGTTGAATACAGAGAATCTCTTGCCGGGGGTTTTGCTAACCCCTCCCCACCCTCAGGTGACTGTGTATACAGATGCATCGATGGAGGGCTGGGGAGCTTGCCTGGAAGAGTCCACGATATCAGGGCTTTGGAATCTGGAACAGTCAAAGGAACATATAAATCTACTGGAGCTAAAAGCAGTAGTCCTGGGCCTGGAACATTTCTTACAGAAAGTTCAGGGCAAGATTGTTCTTATTCGTTCAGACAACTCAACAGTTGTGACTTACATAAACCGCCAGGGCGGAACGAAGTCGCCCAGTCTCTGTATGATGACATGGAAACTGCTTTGTTGGTGTCTGGATCACCAGATTACCTTGAAAGCAGTTCATATTCCGGGAAGGTTAAACCTGCTAGCAGACTCATTGAGCCGAAGGATGAGTGTTTTACCCACGGAATGGCAACTAAATCAATGTGTGGCGGATCGTCTGTTCGACCATTGGGGGAAACCCAACATCGATTTGTTCGCAACGAAGAAGAATGCGAAGATGACGACGTACGTCTCTCCGATTCCGGATCCAAGCGCTTTCGCAACAGATGCGTTAGCTATCAGCTGGGGGAGTATGTATGCATACGCATTCCCTCCAGCAATCCTGATTCCAAAAATTCTTCAGAAAATCAGACAAGAGGAATGCCAAGTGCTTCTGATCGCCCCGGATTGGCCAAGCCGATCATGGTATACGGATCTGCTGGACCTTCTGGTCTGCAATCCGGTTCCTCTGCCTCTGATGGACGATATTATCTTCCAGGGCAAGGCCCTTCACAACAATCCGTCAATGTTCAGATTGACTGCGTGGATGTTGTCAAGGAATCTAGAATTAAGGAGGGCTTTTCTGAGCAAGCAGCCATGTTTATGGCCAAAGCCAGGAGGGGGTCAACCTCCAGAGCATATAATTATAAAATCAACAGATTTGCAGAATGGTGCTCAAAAAGATGTATTGATCCAATGGATTCATCTATTCAAGTAGTAGCTGATTTCCTCTGTCACCTCTATGATGCCTATAGCCTCAAGCCTAACTCTATTGCTGGTTATAAGTCAGCATTAATGTCTTATTCCTTGCTTGGCTAAGAGGGGAAGTGATGAAGTAAATACATTAAATGTATTAATTAAAGGCATGGGCAATCTAAGACCAAGGAATCCACCTGTGATTCCGTCTTGGAGTTTATCGCTAGTGCTTCAAGTACTAGGTGATAAGCCTTTTGAACCACTTAGTTCCATTTCTATGAAACTATTAACACTGAAGACTGTGTTTTTAATTGCTGCGGCCTCGGCTAGGCGTAGGAGTGAAATTCATGCCTTATCAGCCGAGGATGACCGTTTTGTGGTTTCAGGGGAAGGCCTTAAGCTGCTACCTAGGATTAATTTCTTGGCTAAAAATCAGTCGTTGAAATATCCAGGTCAACCTATTATTTTGCCTGCTTTAACTAGATATGATCCTAATTCTAAAGCATGGTGTCCCGTCCGGGCGCTGCGCCGGTACAAACAACGTACGGCGGAGTGGCGCACCGACCAGTCAGCGTTATGGTTGTCATATATTGAACCCCATGGCAGGGCTTCTAAGGACACCATTTCCAGGTGGATTGTGGAATGCATTCAGTTTTGCCATAAATCCGCCACCGGGAAGCAGGTTGACGTGGCCAAGGCTCACAGTGTCCGCGGCGTAGTGACATCCACGGCCCTATTTAATGGGGTCCCTGTGGATGATATTATGTCGGTGGCTCAGTGGCACTGTGAGTCAAGTTTTACAGACCATTATCTCCGTGACACCTCTAATCCTCTCGCCTTGTCGATTTTGAAAAAAATAACTCGGTTTATATTTTTTGAGGAGGTTTTTCCTCATTACTTATATATTTCACAATTAATTTATGGAAACACCCACTTTTTTGGGCCTGCATCAGTCTTTACCAATGGGAAGATGATGTCAGCAGCCATTTCAACAAGGTCAGTCTTGTTCATGTGTTGTCCGTTGTTGATTGTATTGTCACGATTACCCGTTATTAATATGGTGATGGTTTGTGTATTTGTGTGGTTCATTGTTGAGAGTTACGAAAATGGAGCTTTTTCGTCTCTGTCCTGTAGTACATGGCACTTGTACGTAGAGAGCGTATAGGACATTGAGGTCAGTCGACTCTTCCTCCCAGGAAGGAGGGGGGGGGAGCGCATATGACATTCGGTCATCTCTCATACATCGGTGGTGTTATCCGATGGTTAGTCAAATCCTGACTGTTTTTTCTTACAGTTTCAGAAGTTTAAGTGCCTTAAACGCAGAAAAGCGTATGGGGATGAGCTGGTCTTTTGACCTCGCCTCCCTCCCGCCAGATTCACTTTCGAATTCTGGCAATATCAAAAGTATTAGGGAGGTAAGTATACTCTTGAAGTGAAATAAACGAAATCTAGGATTTCTTTTTTCACGAGAGAGTTGATACTTACCTCCCTAGATACGGACCCGGCCTCTCCACCCCACAGAGGCTCGGTCTTCAGGCTCTTAATAGTTGCATGTGTGTCAGCCAATAATCTAGTCAGAGGAAGTGCTAGTCTGCGCATGCGCGGTGGTGGGGCTGGCATCCGCCAGACTACGCTCTGACTCCCTGCCCAGTAGGGGCACCTAACTGTTTTAAATCTGAGTGTTTATTGAGTGAAAGCCAATATTTAGCAATATCCAAAAGTATTAGGGAGGTAAGTATCAACTCTCTCGTGAAAAAAGAAATCCTAGATTTCGTTTAATGTCCAATAACACCCTCCAATAGAATTAGTTTCAAAATATTCAACAGCTTACCGGTTAAGTTATCTTGAAATTTAGATTCTGTGAATTTAGATTTCAACATCAGTAAACAGTGTGCAGAACTTAGCTAAATGTGTGTAGGACATAGCTAGAAATGGCGTTGTCTATTTCATGGATATAGGGGTACATATTGTTGGAAGACATGTTGGTCATGAGTCAGGACACACACATTGGAAATAGTGTCAATGAAAACCAATGTCAAAGTGTTTAATATTGGGAAATTTTTATCATTGTCAGAAATTGCGAATTTTTATGGAATAGAGGTATGGGAAAATCATACATTCCTAGCTGGATCCAATCTGTGAATCAAGTATGTATCTATCCAACTGATGACCTGACATCACAAACAAATGAAAATGTGTCACCATTTCAGAAGGGCTTTGTGCCCTTTCCACAATTTTCAACAAGGTTTAAGCCCATTCAGAATTGCTGGACCTAGAGGAACTAAAACTGACTGGAACCAAACTTGCTGGTAGATTTTTTTAAAAAGAATTTGATTGATCCATGAGATCATCAGTGCATGTTTGATTGCATGATTGCTAACTTCTCACAAACCTGTCAAGCAAGCAAGATTGATGGATAAACCAGAGATAAATTGTCACTAAATTATTCATCAGCTTTACATTGTGTGCATAGTATCATAAATAATGTACTTTTCTTTCATTGCAGACCAAAATCTGCTGGCCTGAACATTCAAGACTTTGGAAATGCAAGTTTTCTGGTGAGATTTATTAACTACCCCATTGTTAGCTTATCTGACCTGAAAGGCCAAGTGAGATTATGGCATGGTGACCGTCCATCCATCAACTTTTGCTTTAAAATGCTAATTATTAACCACCATATAGAAAATTCTGATTTGTCAATTTCTTTGGTTGCTTAGAATTTATAAAAAAAATTACTGGAAATTGTCAAAACACTAACCCCTTATTAACCACTTAGCAAATTTCAACCTAATTTGGCTGGAATGCCCTATGCGGGTAGGCTTCAGAAATGGTATACAGAATTTTGATTGGTAAATAATTTTAGTGAAAATCCTAGATTTTTTTTTTAATGTACCAGAAATTGTCAAAACTCTACTCATTAACCGCTTTACAGATTCCAACCAAATTTGGCTAGAAGGACCCTATTGTAAGTCTCCAGAGTGCTTATTCAGAATTTTGATGAATTTTTTTGGTGAAAATCTTAGATCCTGCCAATTTTTTGGAAAATTCAAGATGGCCTCTGAAAACACCAATCAAAATTCTGTGTATAAGTTTTGAAGCATATCATTCTAGGGTACTTCCAACCGAGTTTGCTTGAAATTGGCCAAGTGGTTAAAGAGTAGGCTTTTAACAGATTTCCCGAAATTTTCAGAAACTCCAAGATGGCTGTCGGAAAAATGGGACCAATCTAACTTCTCATTAGAAGTATTGAAGCGTACCACAATAGGATTATTCCACCCAAGTTTCGTCAAAATTGGGCCATTGATGTTGGAGGAGTAAAGTATTAAAGGATTTCCAGATAATCTTTGGAAATCCAAGATGGCCACCAGAAAAATTGATCAATCAGAATTTTGAATAGATTGTCTGGAGCCTACCACAATAGGATCCTTCCAGGCAAATTTGGTTGAAATCGGTCAAACTGTTAAGGAGATGCAATTTGGCGGATGGATGACATGGCATAAGCTAACTTTTCCATTCTGGCCAGGTGAGCTAATATGGTCTTAGTTATTTCTTGAACCCACTGTGATGCCTGGACATAGGAAATGCATGTATATTATGTGTTTTATGCCTGTGATAGAAGCACCACAACAAGATATGGGTATTTTGTATTTACACTAGATGTCTTGAAGTATGACTAGTACTATTACAGTACTAACTATATTACTCCCACGGGCCACATGAATCAGTTCTGTTCTCATTGCATGTTGTCTCACCCACAGGGTGTGGGGGTTACCAATCTGATTAATACCAACAGGATCCATTGTATGGAGTTGGTGGATCCAGTAAGATTCTCGGTCCTTTCGTGAGGCGGTGGCCTCAGTGCTATCAGGATCTTGGCGCAGCACTTCTATGACTATATCTGATACTGTTTGTATCGTGTCCTGGCAGGTTGAAAATACGGATCTGGAATTCTCTCTTGGTTTCTGCCACGTATTGTTTGTTGCAAACAGCGCAGGTGAGGAGATACACCACATTCATAGTTGAGCAGTATGTTTTCACGTCACATCTATATGTTAAACGTGTATGTGCTCTGGAAAGTTTTCCCTTTCTCCATTCTGTGACAAAAGGAAGAGTTTCCGAGAAACCACTCTTCGGCTATATAAGGAACCCCACGCTTAGAGACCAACTAGTCTGTGCTGATTTCACCTACCCGGCTATCAAAGGATACCAGGGCAGTTCGATACCAAACAAAGTCGAACTGTGTCAAAAAGGAAACTCTTCCTTTTGTCACAGAATGGTGAAAGGGAACTTTCCAGAGCACACATACACGTTTAACATAGATGTCACGTGAAAATATACTGCTCATCTATGAATGTGGTGTATCTCCTCACCTGCGCTGTTTGCAACAAACAATATGTGGGAGAAACCAAGAGAGAATTCCAGATCCGTATCAAAGAACATTTGAGAGATGTCAACAAACATAGACACACTGGTCGCACTACATTTCAACCTGCCAGGACACGATACAAACAGTATCAGATATAGAGTCATAGAAGTTCTGCGCCAAGATCCTGATAGCACTGAGGCAACCGCCTCACGCAAGGACCGAGAATCTTACTGGATCCACCAACTCTATACAATGGATCCCGTTGGTATTAATCACGCAGATTGGTAACCCCCACACCATGTGGGTGAGACACCATACATACACCTTGGGTTACCAACTCTCCCAACTCGGGACAACAAACTATGACATCAAACTCAACATGTCACACGTACGTATGATGTCACGCTACATTGACGTCACAACCCCAACCGCCAAAACCACTTAGCGGTATTATTACTGTAATGGCCAATTACACCTGTTCGGTATGTGGTTCCCAGTTCAAACAAAATTCTAGTTTGTCACGGCATAAGTCTACCAAACACGGCAACCTCGCATGCATACCCTGTCAACACTGCAATGCAAGCTTCACACGCAAAGAGGATCTAGACAGACACGTCAACAAGAAACACGAGAGTGGACCACAAACTGACAACTTAGCCATCCACAGACACACAAGGTGAGAAGTAGCACACCCGCCAGGGGAGTAACTTCTCCCTTCCTGATCACCAACATTTCTACGCTCACAACTGCACAAGAGGAACCTCTAGATTTGTCTAACTACAACATTGTTCCAACTATCAACACCATCACTGCCGCTGAAGCGAGGTTCGACACCTTAGAACCACCTATACTTCCAGTAGTTCTCGACCTTGTCACTTTTGACAGAGAGCTCCACGAATTTCTATATTCAGACCCGCTCCCCAACAACTTTGTTCCAGCTGTTCCCACTTACAGCCACGCGGACTAGCACATTTTTGATCCTCAAGCCGATATCAATTTTGACCTGCTTGACCACTCGTTTCCATCCACACCGGACAGCGGGGTGAGAGACAACGAAGAGGAGGACCAGCCCTCCCCTCACCAGTCTCCCATCAATCCGGCCCACGTCACCCAGATTGATAGACCACTCTTCCCGGACGTCTTAGAGGTCGAAGAGGACCACATATTCCCCTCACTCCCGCATGGATCAGCATTTTGCATACACAGATCCACACAGACAGAATAGAGGTAAGACTAATTCACATAAATACATTCCATATCTGTAAACCACAGATATATCCGAGCAAATATATAATTTTTTTTTAAACGTTTTTTAAAAATGTATCCATAAAATACAGTTACCCTAAACAAAGGTTTCAGAAGTCCTCTGATGAGTAACCTAAACTAGGTACGAAACGTGATGAGTCTGGATCACACCACATCATTGATGGCTCTCTTTAGATATGCAAGACTTGCAATCTATGATCTCTAAAGAACAAATACCCTCCAATTCACCCACGCATGGCAAATATAAGCACGCATAATGCACCAACCTAGGTGCAGCCATGGGTACATGTGGCCGCACATGCGCGCGTGGACCACACGTAGCACATGCCTACACATACGGGCCCTCATATAGCTGGGTAAATGAACCCACCGCCCATATACCCATGCTAAGCTCCAACCTTCCCTAAAAACCATGGATGGACTGAACTTGGAATCTCACATAAACTTCAAATTCAGATCTTTTTTTAGAAATAATCCCCTTTATTTCTAAAAAAAAGAGTATTTCCTTTAAGAAAACTTCTTAAAGCGCCATAACTAAACAGTTAGCTACACACAAACAGCCAATAATGGCGGGTACATACACTGCGTACATGCGGCTAAAAGCGGGTATGGGCGGCTAACTAACCGCACCTAATGAGGGACCATAATAGTTGTGGCCGAATGCGGTTAAATGCGGGCAATGCAGTAATGGCAGGCAACACCGCATTTGCCACACCCAGATCGGATGTAGCACAGTTACCCGCACTGAGAACATATATAAAGGGTCAGAATCTGATCATTGACATCCAGACTCTTCTTAAACTAAGAAAGCGTCAGGCAATTAGTTCTCGAGTTTAGTCATTATCATCTGTTCTCATTACAGCCCAAGACGAAGAAGCTTTGATCATTTCCATCGATGCATGTATGGATTGATGTACTCCGAGAACAGTCTGGCGGACCAGGTGACATGGATGATCACTATGACTTCTCATAAGACAGTAGTCGAGGATAGATGCCAGAAAGTACAGACGTGGGACCGTTTGAGGGATGATTACATTGACCATTATTATACGACCTGCTTTGATAGACTGCATTGTCACAGTTCTCTGCAATGGTGTTAGTTTTTATGATCGAGCTATCATTGAACCTTTAACACCCATATCGTGGTCTTGAGAAATGTCCATTTGCAGACCAAGAGTATTTTTGAAAATTTACCACTGGAATGACTGGCTCGATAACTGAGCTAGTCATTCCAATGATAAATTTTCAAAAATACTCTTCTTTTGGTTTGCAAATGGACATTTTCTGAGAAAATTGAGTTAACGGGTCAATGCCTGAAATGTCTCCATCTCCAGCTAAAAATAACAATGCGTACCTTTTATTGTCAAGCCAGCTAAAATGAGTTCTGCAGTAGTCATGAAGAGGAGACTATTTTGGAACATTCACCACTGGAATGACTCGCTTGGTTATCTATAATAGCGAGTCATTCCAGTGGTAAATTTGGATATTCAATAAGCAAGTATTTAGATGTTCGGGACCAATCTTGACTATTAAATGGCTAAGCATCCAGACAAAATACTGGCAAAGTCGTCAACAGAATATTTACAACTGATTTGTTTTATCTTGTATAATGGTCAGATTTGGTCAAGAAAATTGAAATATCTACCTACTGAGTGTCCATTTACAGGTCAAGAGAATACCATTTTTGATAAGACCACTGGAATAACTGGCTCGATTATCGAGCCAGTCATTTCAGTGGAAAATTTTCAGAAATTGTATTCTTGGCCTGTAAATGGACATTCCACAAGACCATAGCAGAGGCTGGTTTTGGCCTCATGGAAGCTGAGAATTAGAATCATGTCCTGGAAAATCAGTGTGTCTCGTAAGTTCGAACTTATCTATTTCAAGGCAATCAACAGCTCCCAGTCAAATTAGTTCCAAAATATACAACAGAATATTTATTAAATCGTTTTAACATACGTCTTTGATCTTTCTAGTTCTTTTAACAAGTTTTTGGTATCCAAGATGTTGCACTGGATCATAGAGAAAGCATTATATGAATACCATTATTTACTCCCCCAAGATCATGAATGTGCAATGAGTGTGAAATCAGAGTAACAGGTTCACGTCTAAATTGGTTTCAAAGTATTCAATAGTTTAAGTGTATGTAATGAGTGCTTTGTAATTGAGGCACACTAGGAATAAAAGAATTAAGATATTCAGAGTAACAAATAAAATGATGATACAACAAACACTAGTTGTCAGTCTCTTGTTAATACTATTCTAGCAATGGTCTTGAGAATTGTCCATTTGCTGGCCAAGAGGACAAGTTTTTGAATGGTAAATTTTCTAAATTAATCTCGGTCAGCAAATGGACATTTTCTAGGAGAAAATCGAAGGAGAGCAAATTTGCCGATTTATGTGTTAATCAGGCATATCCTGGCAAGACAATCAGTCCAGCACTAACAGTTGTCATATAGTATAGCACACAAATATGTTTAACACATTTCCGAAAAAGTTGGTCCTGATCCCAGGATGATTTATAATAAGGAAAAATTAGTTACCTCTCCGGAATGTAGCAATTGTTTGAGTGTAGCTTTCGTGACCATCTTGGTCACTTCTTCAGTACTAACTGACGGTCACTGGCAACGTCACTGTGGTCAGATCTTGCGGAGTCACGTGACAGCATGGACTGGTAGACTGCTGGTATATGGTAGCCCCCGTCTCTGTTCATGGTTGGTTGATGCTTGTAGATTTCTATGGCCTCTTTAACCTTCCGTTTGAATAAGTTGGTCTCAATGTTGATGACCGAGGCACTGCTGGTGGGGATGACATGGTCAGTGGATTCTGTAGGTTCTGCCACAGCCGAGTTGGAATTGATTTTAAGATGTTCTTTGACTCTGGTGCTGAGAGGCCTTTTGGTTTCGCCTATGTATGTCCCGTCACATTGGTCACATTCAATCTTGTAGATGAGTCCAGAGCGTTCATCTGTGGTCAGTTTATCTTTGGGTCTTACGAGTTGTGATCTTAAGGTGTTGACGGGCTTGTGGTAGGTTTTGATGTGGTGTTCTCTGAAGAGTCTGCCAAGGTGTTCTGATAGGCCTTGGATGTACGGAAGTCTGACTAGTGGAAGTTTTTCGACATCTGGTGGTTTATTACGAGGTGGGGGGGGGGGGGGGAGGTGGTTTTCTCATCCACGAAGTGTAACCGTTGGCTAGGAGAGCCTGTTGGATGTGATGATGTTCTTCTTTTCTGTCTGATGTTTCTGTGATGATGGAGTTTGCGCGGTGAAATAGAGTTCTGACGACTGACCTTTTGTGTTCCAAATGGTGATTAGAGTGAAAATTTAGATATTGATCTGTGTGTGTGGGTTTTCTGTACATGGTAAGTTTGGTGGTTCCGGAATCACTGAAATGTACCAAGACGTCCGTCCAGGAAGGCAATTTGGCCATCTTCTTTAACTTCACTGGTGAATTGGATGCATTGGTCGATGCTGTTGAGGTGATCAGTGAAAGGTTGGATGTTGTAGAGGTGCAGGCATGTGAACGTGTCATCCACATATCGGTACCAGAAATTTGGGGGGTTTGTGGCTGTGCTAAGTGCTTGTTGCTCGGATGATCCCATATAAAGGTTTGCGATCACTGGCGACACTGAGGAGCCCATAGCTACTCCATGAATTTGGTGGTAGAAGTAACCATTCTGAACGAAATAGGTGGTGTCTAACACGATCTTTAAGAGGCTGATAATCTGGGTTGGAGAGAAGCTGGTCTGGTCTTTCAATGTATGGTCTAAGTCCAGAACTCTCTGGATGACTGGAAGAGCCTTGTCCACTGGGATGCTGGTGAAGAGTGAAGATACGTCGAAAGAAACTAGTTTGTGTGTGGGCGGGATTTCAAGACTGGATTTTGGTGGCGGAATCTTTGCTGTTTTTGATGTGGTGCTCTGAGTGGCCAATTAGTGATTTCAGGATCTGTGTGAGATATTTCGAGGCTTGAGATGTGATGCATCCAGTGCTGGCAACGATAGGTCTAAGAGGAATGTTGGTCTTGTGGATTTTGGCGAGTCAATAGAATCTTGGGACAATGGCAGTTCCGGGGTAGAGTTTGAAGTATAGGGATTGGTCAATTATGTTCTGGCTTTTCCAGTCTTTGAGAAGTTTTAGCAGGCGGTTTTTGTACGGGTTGGTTAGGTCAGAAGATAATTTGGAGTATGTGTGGTGGTCTGAAAGAAGGGCACTGATTTTGTCTTGGTAGTCATCTTTATCCATTATCGCTGTGCATCTCCCCCTGTCGGCTGGCAAAATTTGGATGGAGTCATTGTGTTTCAGATGGTGTAGAGTCCTACGTACTTCAATTGTAATGTTGCTTCTCCTATTTGGTCTTTTGTTGAATTTAATGACGGTTTTTGTCACTTCGCTTCTAAGGCTGTCTGCCTGTGAGTTAACAAGATGTTGACAAGCGCTCTCAGTGCAGGCAATAATTTCTTCGACAGGGATGGAGTTGGAGGAAACCGCGAAATTTAACCCTCTGGAAAGAATGTTGCGCTCGTTTTCAGTGATATGGTTACTGAGGTTAAGAACCCACCTGTCTGTGTCGATCTTGCCGGGATTTTCGTCTTTTATGGGCTCGGAACTTCTCAAACTTATTGATTTGTGTTGTTTTTGTTTTGTCAAGTGGTCGTACGCACGTGCGAGAACCGTTTCCACTTCCAGTTGGTCGTCTAGCTGAATTTTCATATCCAGGGACTCTTGTAGTGCCGTTTTTTCACAATAAAGCCGATGCAGGGTGTAGTCGCATTGTCTAATTCTAATATCTAATAATTGGCGTTGAGCTTTGACAAGGACACGATCCGTTTGAATTCCTTTGATGTTAGACCGGAATTGTACGCTCGGTGGGAAGATGTTACTATGGCTTCAACAGATCGTAAATAGTTTGTTGTTTTTCCAACGGCCGATCTTCTGTACCGTATTTTCAAGTTTTCTGACGATGCCAAGAACTTCGCGTCCGTGGTGTCTTGGGATATTTCCGAAAAAGTTGGTCCTAATCCCAGGATGATTCATAATATGGAAAAATTAGTTACCTCTCCGGGATGTAGAAATTGTTTGAGTGTAGCTTTCATGACCATCTCGGTCACTTCTTCAGCACTAACTGACGGTCGCTGGCAACGTCACTCTGGTCAGATCTTGTGGAGTCACATGACAGCATGAACTGGTAGACTGCTGGTATACGGTAGCCCTTGTCTCTGTTCATTGTTGGTTGATGCTTGTAGATTTCTATGGCCTCTTTAACCTTCTGTTTGAATAAGTGGGTCTCAATGTTGATGACCGAGGCACTGCTGGCGGGGATGGCGTGGCCCGTGGATTCTGTATGTTCTGCCACAGTTGAAAGATGTTCTTTGACTCTGTTGCTGAGAGGCCTTTTGGTTTCGCCTATGTATGTCCCCTCACATTGCACAAGCCCGTCAACACCTTATGGTCACAACTAGTAAGACCCAAAGATAAAATGGCCACAGATGAACACTCTGAAGTCATCTACAAGATTGAATGTGACTAGTTGTCAGTCTCTTGTTAATACTATTCTAGCAATGGTCTTGAGAATTGTCCATTTTCTGGCCAAGAGGACAAGCTTTTGAGTGGTAAATTTTCTAAATTAATCTTGGTCAGCAAATGGACATTTTCTAGGAGAAAATCGAAGGTGAGCAAATTTGCCGATTTATGTGTTAATCAGGCATATCCTGGCAAGACAATCAGTCCAGCACTAACAGTTGTCATATAGTATAGCACACAAATATGCTTAACACAGGTTTTAACAATTTTGAACACGATGTAAGAAATGGTCTGGTGAATATTTTGAATATAATTGCTGCAATGACCTTCCAATCCATTTATGTTCAAAATATTCAACAGTACATTTTATTTTGTCTTGGAAAATTGTTAAGTTACTTATGAGCTGTGCTGTACATATTTGCCCTCAAAAGAACATGTATATTTCAACTGTTTCTAAAAAAAACACACAAAAACCCACCCCCCAAACTTTCTAATAATGTATTCTGCTGTCTACAGGTGTCGTGCTGTTTCCATTTATCTCCCACCAACCACCGGTTTAAGACACCCTCTGCCTGCCACAATCTGTTTTCCATCCCAAGTTGATAAACAACTAAACAATAATTGTCTTATTCTCTTCTGAAATAATAAGTGACTAAGTTCATATCCTGCTTACTGCTGACCTACGCATACATACGAATCAGACCTGCATAATGGAGGGATCCGATCTGTCATCATAATCAAATACATCACATGTTAGCTGAAATGATGTACAGCTCTGTCACGGAAATCAGTCTGTCATGAAGTGAACAAATTCTATGTCGTTAATAAACATTGTTGGGTATTCTGAAACTAACAGCAACAGTCCACACCCAAATTAATTTCAAAATATTCAACAGCGTACCTGTATAGCTACCGGTACCTTGAAATTTAGATTCTCGGAATTCACGTTTAAACGTTTCAAATCGATTAAAACATGCATAAAAAAGTGTGTAGAGCCGAGCTAGAAATAGTCGGGGCATCGGTAGAAATGGATCCCTCTATTGTAATAGATGCCAAGCATTACCTGACAGACGGCGTATATATACAATACACCAGAAACCACATTATCATAGTTCAGAGACGGGAGGTCCACAGAGACCACCTCAGTGACAGAATAATTTGAAAATGAACATCTTATAAACAACTACCATCTCCATTGCAGCATTGACCTTTTGACCACTTACATCAGCATTGACCTTTTGACCACTTACATCACTTCACTAGAGTAGTGAACCTTGATCACATTTATACATCAGAATGTGATAGTAGTACACAAGAGGGTCACACCATAGACCACTACAGAGGTCCTAATTGAGAAAATGCAGGACACTGATCTCTTCACACAGCATTTAAACAAGGACACTGGATCTACCCATTCCACTACACAGAACCTTTCAGTATCAGGAGTTGTCAGACTGCCTCTGTCCATTTGCAGATCAAGAGGACTATTTTTGAAAACTTACCAATGGAATGACTGGCTTGGTTATTGAGCCAGTTATTCGTGGCACATTTAAAAAAAAAAGCCTCTTGGTCTGCAAACGGACATTTCTCAAGACCACTACAGAAGCCGTTTTTGGTTGATATGAGTGTTAAAGAGTTCGCAGGTGTAGACAGGTTTGCGATAACCCTAGTACTTTAATCTTAAACATAATATCTAAACATCATTACTCCATCATAAGTACTACAAAAATATTTATTGAATAATAGATTTATTCTCAAATTAAAACAAATTTGATATACCGGTAAACAATTTTACAAATTAAAACAAATTTTGCATTACATTAACAGTTTTTTGCAACAATATTGAAGGTATTAATGGTGAAACTACTGTAATACAATCAGATGTGTGCTGCAAAACTGATGCCAGTTTGTGATATGACCAAAGCCACAGAATTTGAGGTGACCATTCTCAGCATGTTACCTGAATCTACACCACTAGGAACCATTTTTCATTCAACATAATACTGAGCAGCTAATAAGCAATTAAAACAACTTGTTATTAAATTTATATCATCTCTTTTACAGATACAAGGAATTCTTCTGATACTTAATAACTGGGAGTGTTGAATGTTTAGAAAACAACAGATACGTACTTGAACTACGCATGAAAAATATGTACAATTTGGGTGGAAATACAAGTATATCTGTGCGATGCATGAACATCTAACTTCCAAAAGACACAATTTTGACAAAAGGTTTCACTTAAAGAAACTTGAATGGCCCATAGTCCTTCAATATCTATGCCAGGTTTCAGCCCTATCCCTTCAGCGGTTCCGGAGTTATTTTGCATTTTTGTGAAAACTAAGTCATGGCCACCAGGCAAATCAATCAAGCGTTCATGTTTAACAAACTTGTTTCAGAGCTTGCCCTAGATGGAGTTTCCTGATTTTCACATCAATCGCCCTAGCATCATTCCACCCAAGATTTGTTGAAATTGGCTCCTAATTAAGGGGTAGCGTTTTAAACAGTTCTGGAAGGTTTTCAAAAAATCCAAATGGCCAACCAAAATTCTGAATAGAAGTTCTAGAGCCTACCACTATAGGATCCTTCCACCCAAATTTGGATAAAATCCACCAAGCGGTTATGGAGATACATTTTGACAATTTCAAGTAAGTTTTTCATAAAATCTGATTTTCACCCAAAAAATTTACCTATTAAAATTCTGAACACATGATCTGGAGCCTACTGTGATAGTGTCTGTCTAGCCAAATATGGTTGAAATCAGTTGAGTGGTTAATGATGAGTAGCGTTTAGACAATTTCCAGTAAATTTTTCATAAAATCTAAGGTTTTCCACCAAAAAACCTGACCAATCAAAATTCTGTACATATGTTCTGAATCATATCCCCATAAGATCCTTCCAGCCAAAGTAAGTTGGTATCTGCTGAGAGGTTAATGATGAGTAGCGTTTAGAAAATTTCCGGTAAATTGTTCATAACATCTAAGGTTTTCCACCAAAAAACTTGACCAATCAAAATTCTGTACATATGTTCTGAATCATATCCCCATAAGATCCTTCCAGCCAAAGTAAGTTGGTATCTGCTGAGAGGTTAATGATGAGTAGCTTTTAGACAATTTTAGTTAAGTCTTTCAAATCTAAGGTTTTCAGCAAAAAACATGACCAGTCAAAATTCTGTATATAAGTTCTGAAGCATATCCTCATAAGGTCCTTCCAGCCAAAGTAATTTGAAATCTGCCATGCAATTAATGAGGAGTAGCGTATTGACAATTTCTGGTAAATTTTTCATAAAATATGTTTTTACCAAAAAACTTGACCAATCAGAATCCTGTATATAATCTCTGAAGCATACCCACATAAGGTCATTACAGCCAAAGTAAGTTGAAATCTGCTAAGCGGTTAATAAGTAGAGTTTTGACAATTTCCAGTAAATCCTTTATCAAATTAAGATTTTAACCAAAAAAATTGACCACTCAAAATTCTGTATATAAATTCTGAAGCCTACTGCCACAGGATCCATCCAGCCAAATTAGGTTACAATCTGACAAGCGGTTAATGAAGAGTATTAGTGACCTTGACCATTTGACAAAACATCATTGTGTGATTAAAAGGAGGCATGTGGGCAAGTTTGGTTCCAGTATGATTAACCAAAACTGAGATATAAACAGAAAAGTCAAGCTTAACAGAAAATGTTAATGAAAACCGGTTTTTTACCAAGGTCACAGTGACCTTTGACCTCAACGTAATTGTGTGATGTCAGGTCATTGTAATGAGGCATGTGTCCAAGTTTGGCTCCAGTATGATTACCCAAACCTGAGATATAAACAGAAAAGTTGAGCTAAATGGAAAATGTTAATGTTGAAAAAACAAGGTCATTGTGTGATGCCGTAGCATTATAAGGAAGCATGTGCCCAAGTTTGGGTCCAGTATGATTAACCAAACCTGAGATATAAACAGAAAAGTTGAGCTAAACACAAATTGGACGACGACGCCACCACCACTGCTGCCAGACGACATGCAGGTAAATGGCAAATTATTCATAAAATTTAACCTAAAAAATTGACCAATCAAAATTCTGCACAAAAATTCTTAAGCATACCCCCATATGGTCCATCCAGCCAAATTAGGTTGAAATCCGCCAACGGGTTAATGAGTGGTAGCGTTTTTAAACAAAGCTTGACGGATGACAGACGGTCGCCATGTGTTTTAATGACCTTGAATTTTGACCTTTTGACCAAAACATCATTGTGTGATGTGTCATTATAAGGAGGCATGTGTCTAAGTTTGCATCTAGTATGATTAACCAGACCCTCGTCAGTCGTAGGGGCCCTAAATACAGGGTCCAGCTAAGAACAATCAGTGAGCATGTGCACGCACATGCTCAGTAGCAGGGACCCTGAATTAAGGGTCCCCAGCTGATCAAGGGTTCCCAAGTAAGAACAATCAGTGAGCATGTGCGTGCCAGGGTTCCGTGGCCTATAAATAGGAGGCACTGCACCAGTATCAGGCATCTGACTTTCGTCCTCCAACCGAAGACAAGCGTCAGGTATACTTCAGCGACGTGGCTTATCACGTTTTACTAGTTTATGATTAACCAACCCTGAGATATAAACAGAAAAGTCGAGCTAAACAGGAAATGTTAATGTTGAAAAAAACTAGTTTTTACCAAGGCCACAGTGACCTGGACCTTTGACCTCAACCTAATTGTGTAACGTCAGGTCAATGTAAGGTATGTGTCCAAGTTTGGCTCCAGTATGATTAACCAAAATGAGATATAAACAGAAAAGTTGAGCTAAACGCAAATTGGACGCCGACGACGCCACCACGCTGCCGAACAATCAAAATTCTGTATGACAGATGTGCAGGGCATCGCAATAGCGCGTTTTACTTCGTAAAGTCGAGCTAAAAATAGACAAAAGTAAAAAATGGCTACCAACCAAATCAACCAATCAGCTTTGTTTGAACATGATTGATCAATCTGGTTTGAAAGTGTCATATTCATAGTCGGCATATATAACTGATATATCACAATTTTCAATGTCAAAATCCAATTTTGATTGGTCGATGGTTGACATGGTTTTTTATGAATCAAATTATGTTAAACAAACTTGAATGGCCCTTAGTCACTAATCATATTTTCAAACCTTCAGCCTGATCACTGATCAGGTTCTCTCGATCAAACTTGATTTATGCCAGACAAGAGGTTTTGGAGATGTTTAAATGTGTTTCTAAAAAGTCTGAAATGCAAGATGGTGACTGCCCATGTCGGCCAATCGTCTTCATTTGAATAATTTTGGATGTTCATGATGCAAGGATGCACCCTACCACATTTAATTGAAATCAGCTCAGTGTAGCGTTGGGCGAGATTGGCTTTCAGATGACTAACTTAATCATCATCCACACCATACACCAAAGACGATATATCGTGATATTTTGTACTGGAAACAAATTGCCATTAAAACCCAACAGTCACCAAAATCATGGCCCTACTAGAAATGATACATCTGCAACAATACTGATAGCCAGTATAATGGAGTAAATTGATCAGGAAGTTCCACAGGAAACGTAAACAAAGTATAAACTTTGTATTATATGTCATTCTTATCTTATTATTCAATCCTATAAAATATACTCATTGTAAAACAAAAATTTGTCATTTACCGGAATATCAAAAGTCAAATTTGATTAGCTGAAATGGAATGCTGATTCTGAGGACAGGTTCGACTAGTGAACTCAGTTAACAACAGACACACCATTTTTGTATGAAAATTGTCCGTTTGACTGCATATAATCAACAACAGTTAACCCGTACCACACTGATGTCAAAATTCTATTTTTTATTGGTTTGACAGCAAAGAATCTGGTGTACATTTTTCAACAATTTTGGTGGATGATGTTGCCGTCTTTTAATTTAATTTGAAAATTTAAGAGTTTGATATCAAAGTGGTAAGAGTTAAGTATAGTTCATCAGTTGTACGTGCTTCACCGTGATAGGTGTTTGCAGTAAATTAGCACTCTAGACAAATAGGTTGATTAGGTGTAAGGAGTAGGCTATAGGTCCACCCACACACAAATCCCCTGCCGGTTAAAAATTAAACTGTGGTGGTCACTCTGAAATCAATGTTATACAAGTAGTCGTAACATTACAGTATTTTGGCAATGACGGAAATCGAACCCATAACCGGTGAAAGCGTCAAGCATCATAACCCACAAATGCTTCCACCACACCAATGCTGCAAGACAAAGTCTTACCTTGCTGGTGAGGTTTTCACGATGTGGGTTTCTGATGCACATAATTCAGTAACTGGCAACTACTAACTAATCAGTAGTTACAGTAATTACTGTCAAAGTCAGCTACCACAGAATGCCACTATGTATCAGAAACCCACATCATGAAAGCCTCACCAGCAAAGTAAGACTGTCCTGCGGTGTTGGTGTGGTGGAAATATTTATTGCCTACGATACTTGGCACTTTCGCTGTTTGTGTGTTCGATTCCCTGTCAATTCTAAAATCAATTAATCTGTATACGTAGGGTTCATGTGTTAAAAAATTAAGCCAAAATTTGGCTGATTATTTTTTACTAAATCTAGTTGGCAGTGAATTTTCAATAAGACTACAATAATCATCTGGCCTTATTTCATTTATTTTGTAATTCTAAAAGAAATTTGTTACATAATTCAACCCAAACAGACACAATAAAATAAACACAGCGTGTTGTGATTACTTTTCAAGCCTACATAGATCAGGAGATGGCAGTAGTAACCTTTAGTTATTGGTGTGCTTGATCTATACAGAGTCCCTAATTTCTAGTTCCAATTCGGGCCATATCTACGGTAGGCTAGTTTTATTTTCAGTCTATTATGCCATAATCCCGGCTAGTTAGGTATAATAGACTGAAAATAAGACCAGCCTACCATAGATATGGCCTGAAGTGGGCCTAGAAATTAGGAACTCTATATAAGTCAATCAAACCAATAAGTTAAGGTCACTACAGCCATACTACAGGTAGGGATATGACATACATAAGGCAGGATTAGTAGCACAATGACGATAAAACTGATCAAATTCATGCATCGGGTTAATTTATTTTCTATTAAAATTTACAAACATGTAATATTGCCACGGACATTATTGACGATATTTGGAAATGAAGGTGATAATGATAACACTTCATATTACCAGGAAATTGGCCAGCTCTAGTCCAGTTTCCTATAACAAGTGCCAATCTGCTACCAAATAACATCACTAATGCATCAGGGCAGTCTATCTGTCTGCCTCTTAAATCTTGTAAGCCAAGATCAGACCTTGCAATCACATTACGATAGACTTAATCACAGCTAGGAGGATCAATCAATTAATTAATCACCAGTCAATAACCAATCAATAACCAGTATAAACTGATCCAAAAATTTGTATTTTGATTTAGACAGATAAACTTGTCACCTTTGATTATTTCACTTCCTTGAGCAACATAACCGGTAACCAGTTTGAATGTCTTGGTGAAATTGTTGCTGTCTATAGAAACAACAGACTTCAAAATAGACGCCAGAGATACATAATATATAATTTGATTTTAGACACGGGACTAGGGGATAAACTTTATTCACACGGTTAAAATGGTTTGATTTGATAGTACCTTACTATGGCACCACTTACTGCATAAAACTTAATATAAATATAACATATATATATATATATATATATATATATATATATATATATATAACAATATATTGCATAAGTAAACATGTCATCAGAAAGTCTGTAGTCATATGTATAGCCTGGATAGATATAGATGTCGGCGTATGTAGGCAGTGTTCTCTAGGCCCAACCATGATCATAGGGTTTCATATCTGAAATAGAGTATGAACAAGCTAGCACATATTTATTTACACATCTTTGTAAGTAAATAGACTCATTTCTTTATAATTCTTAATTACCACCACTCCTATAAGGACTAAGATATTGCACCTCTGCCTGACTTCCTGCATGACCGTCTGCCCATCCATCATTCAGTCAGTCTGTCTATGGCCATTCTAAGAAACTATTGATATGCCTCAAATGTTAACAGATAATACAGGTGTGTCAAATATTCTGCACCACATGCTGTAACAAAGTTGTAGCAATTTCTTGACAAATTTTAACTAGAAAACGTTGTTTGTCTCAGAGGGCCCCGCAATCACCGAAAATACCTTTTTCTATGTAGTAAATAGCAATTTTATTCAAAGCCTTCATAATATTAAAAACAAAAAATAAACTAGAAATCAAGTGAAAGTATGTTAAAGTTTTAAAAAAATCACAAGTATCACTGGTGCCCAGAGAGAGAGTTCAAAGAAAATCACAAGTATTGCTGGTGCCCAAAGAGACATGTGGTCAAAGTATTTGACTATGAAGGTGAATCCTTCAAAAGACACATCTGTGTAGCTTAAGCGAGGCATATACCAAGTTTCAACAAAGTATCTTAAGCAGTTCTGTATGATATAAGCTGTTTATGAGAAAATTGACAAAAAGTTTTTACATTAAAAAGCCCATTTTCACCCAAAATATTGGACCAATAATGGCGAATCCTTCAAAAGGCACATCTGCGTATCTAAACTGAGGCATATACCAAGTATCATTAAAATATCTTAAGCATTCTGTATGATATGCTGTTTACGAGATTTTGTGGACGGACAGACACATACGGATGGACGGACGGATGGACAGAGAGATGCGGTGATTACTATAGGGAAAGTCCATTTTCACATAAAGAAGCCACTTGCCAAGTTTCATTAAATTATTTTAAGTAATTCTGTATGATATGGTGTTTAGGAGAAAATTGACAAAAATTGTGAGTTTTTGCATTAAAAAGTCCATTTTCACAAGAAATCTTGGACCTATAAATGTCTCCTTCAAAAGGCACATCTGCGTATCATAACTGAGACATATATCAAGTTTCATTAAATTATTTTAAGCGATTCTGAATGATATGGTGTTTACGAGAAAATTGACAAAAATTGTGAGTTTTTGCATTAAAAAGCAAATTTTCACGCAAAATATTCGACCAATAATGGTGAATCCTTCAAAAGGCACATCTGCGTATCTAAACTGAGGCATATACCAAGTATCATTAAAATATCTTAAACGGTTCTGTATGATATGCTGTTTACGAGATTTTGTGGACGGACAGACGGACGGATGGATGCGGTGATTACTATAGCGCTTCCGCACCTTCTGATGCGGGGCCCTAACTACTGTACAACCCCATAAATAGTCCACACATTTTTGCTCAATTTACATGTTCTAAAATGTTAGTGCACACTATACACAAGAATAAAACTTAGTCACGTTTTTTCCCTCTGAATTTGGAAACATTTCTGAACTTGCTACCAAAATTGAACACAATTCCCGGCACAAATTCTTGCCACATTGCCACCTATATTTAATGTATGCATCAAAAACATCATCGCGGAAGTGAAATTATTAAAGTGAATTGCCTAAATATTGCATACCTTTTAATAAAGATCGTTTATTCCATCAAAATTCATCCTAAACTTGACAAAAAATGTCGTCTTGAAAATATATAAATCAAGTGATATTAAGAACATGTTCTGGTTAAATCAAGAGGTATGTTGCGCCTCCAATCACAAGAGTTTAGAGTGAGTACTCGATATAAATATCCTGGACTCAGAAATGTGATTCGCCAATGTGATCTACCCTTCCTGTTAGCGTCTGCCACTGGCTGCTTCGCCAACATAAGGGGTCTAACTCATTTTAATTCTCGGGCAATTTTTCTCGTATATCTCAATTTGTTTTGGATCATTTTATGTTAGTTACTTACACTACAATATAACCATATGATACATTTACTCGCTAAATTTAGATATGAAATGCAAATATTTCATAAATTTAGCAAAAGATTTGTCTACTACTCTGTGCTAGCTAAGAATTGTATTGTTAGTATTAATATTGCCAACTCGTTGCATAACTATGAACACCATATTTCCGGCAAAAATTTGGGCGAATTGGTCATGGCCGATTTTGAACTATTCCACAGTTACTGTGATCATGCTGGTAAATAACATTTAATCCCAAATATTTATTAAAAGAATAGGTAAAGGAAATCCCCGTAATTAAAATTTTAATAACATTAACACACGACAGAAACTGGACTGTATAACGGAAAAATTATTAAAGTGTAGTGGTTGTTTGGTTACCTGGTTTCGATTTCTGATGATAATAGGTTTGATTGTAGTACTACTTACCTCTGCTGTTCAGTTTCAATTAACTGTGTTAGTTTATCAAAGCTAGGTAGCCATCCAACCCAAGTAAGAAATCGGAGGTATAGAATACTCAGCCACTGACCCAAACGTTCTCGACTATAATACACAAAATTAAACATCATAAGAGGTTGAAAATAGACAATTCTGGGCCTACAAACTCTGAGTTCAAATATGGAAAAATATCACATACCTCCATATTGATACATTTAAATGGACAAATAAATCCTGATTTAATATACAATGGGCCTGTATCACTCAACCATCTAACACTCAAGCCGGCCAAAAAAGTCTTCAGCAGTGGCCTGCAAATGGACATTTTCTTTAAGAAAATTGAATTTTTAACAACAAATTTGATGGTTAAATGGTTAAACAAGCTGACTCGGTTAATCAATCAGACTGAAGAACCACAAATACCTAATAAACACACACAAACATGTTATACAATACAGATCATAAAGCTGTTAACTCATTTCCAAAAACAAAAACACAAACATGTTAGTATAATTTTGAACACCATGTAAGAAATATTCTGTTGAATATTTGGGAGTTAATTTAATTTGAAGCCATTGCTGCCTTAGGCAGCAATAGCTTCAAATCGAATTAACTCCCAAATATTCAACATTTTATTTTGTTTTGGAAACATGTTGACTTGTTTCTGAGCTGTACTGTATCGCCAATTTTGCTTTTAGAATTCAGCAACTAACAGTCATCCCATTCTGATTGGTCGATGGGCATCTTTCTTTATTTACCAACTTCCCTTGAACAAAGTTAAATGACCCTTAGCCCCTAATCATATTTCCAAAATTTGGGCCCATGTATATCATTCTGCAGCAGTAATTTCTTCAGAAACACGGTCATTCGAGATAGGCGATAGACAAATCTACCCAGTAGGTTCTTTCGAACAAAGTTGGTTCAGCTCTTGTCCTAGACAAAGTTACTCGAGTTTCAAAAATCAATCGGCCAAGATGTTTCCGAGAGGTTTAAAAAAACCCGTCAAATTTGGTCAAGAAAATTTAAATATTTTAATATTTAAAAAATTCAAATGCCTATTGAATGCCCATTTACAGGCCAAGAGAACACAATTTTTGAAACTTTCTCACTCAATTGACTGGCTCGATTACCAGAACAGAGGCTGGTTTTGTCTGGCATGACCATTAAAGGGTTAAATGTTTCTAAAAATAGCATAAAGACAGCTACCCGCTAAATCAACAGATTGACGTCATTTGAATATACTTTGATCTCTCTGCCAAATTTAATTGGAATTGAAGTTGTTCTTGAGAAGATATCCATTAAAGGTAAAATTGATCAAAGATGACAGAAGATGGATAGTTAGCATGCATAAAGCTCACTGCCTTTCAAGGGCAGTTGAGCTACAAAATACATTTTCCACGTAATAAGATGATCAAACATATATACATAACGACAGGCAACACTTTGTAAACCAGCAATGTGGGTGCAACGCAACTATGAAATGCACCTGATACTATAGCTTTTACCATTAACAAGTGCTTTGCGCTATAGTTGCGACCTAGGCAGCTTTGTCAGAATTGTCAAAAATTTGACAGACAAACAGACTGACTGAGTTATATTTTTAATTTATGATGAATGCGGGATGCATGTATACATCACACTGAGCAATGATGTAATGGTATGGTGAAATATGAGTGGAATTAAATGGCTATTGAGGAGATGGCATGGATTTCTGAAACTATTTATTTGTTTAAACCCTTTCAATAAGGAAAACCGTAATCTGAAATAGTAAAGACCACAAGGTGAAGCCAGAAAGACATAAATGCACTGTAATATTAACCCTTTAACCCTCATATCAATCAAAAACGGCTTCTGCAGTGGTCTTCACAAATGTCCATTTGCAGATCAAGAAGTCTATTTTTGAAGATTTACCACTGGAATGACTGGCTCGATAACCGAGCCAGTCATTCCAGTGATAAATTTTCAAAAACAGTCTTCTCTTGGTCTGCAAATGGACATTTTCTACGAGAAAATTGAAATTTTCTTGAACAAATTTGAGTGTTAAAGGGTTACTATCTGGGTGCAATAATAGAGTATATATAAACTATGGTGACCACGGGCTTGACAGCTTAACAAGATCAGAGTTAAAAACCAAACTTCACACTAAACTTAACCTGAAATGCCAAAGTCCCTATATAATGAAATTATAGATCAGAATGATAGCGATGCAGCATTGTACTGATATATCTACAGACCTGGGGTGAAATGCAAATGCATTTGCATTTAAATACTTTTTTCTCAAGTATTTGCATTTGCATTTGAAGATTTCAAATTACAATATATATATATATATATATATATATATATATATATATATATATATATATATATATATATATATATATATATATATATATATATATTTATATATATATATATATATATATTATAATATTCCCAAACCGTATTTAATCATAAAGAATGCCTTATGGCCCTGAAACCCCATTGATCACTGAAATATCAGCTTCCCAAAGTCAATTTCATATGTAGATTCTGGAAACAAAATTGCTGTAAACTGTTGGTATCTAATGTGACAGCAACAGATTTCAAAAAGTGTCAAATGTACACCAGACATTCTTCTACTGACCCTGTATCGATTATATTTGGCATTAATGTGGTACGGGTTAATAAAATAGCTATAAAATGTGTCCATTTGTGAAATCATAATCAAAACAAACAATATTAAATGCAATCTTTAAAATAAATAGTTACATTTTCTATATTGCTTTTTCATATACAGAATTTGGGATGTAATGGGCTAAACTGTGCGTGTGAGATGTTAATTCCTGCTAAGGAATAGAGCTATATGTAGAATCAAACCAAACAGAAAACTTATCTTGAAGCAATTTGACTGGAAGCCAGTGCAGAATGTACATTTGACAATTATTGGACAATTATTGGACTGTATTGGTTCCTGTGGGAGCAATTACTTTCTGTCAAATAATTTGAACAAAATTTTAATTACAAGAAAATGCATAGTTTATTTAACCCTTTCACCGATGAAACTGGCCGTTAACACACTTTGAATGTAACCATACAGGAAAGCTGTTGAATATTTTGAAATTAATTTGAATGGACGGCGTTGCTGTCTTAGGCAGCAACAATTTCCACCCAAATTAATTTCAAAATAGTTAACTGCCCTTTAACACCATTTGAATGTAACCATACAGGAAAGCTGTTGAATATTTTGAAATTAATTTGAATGGACTGCGTTGCAAAATTTCAAAATGAAAGAAAATCCAAGAGAAGGTCAAGTATAGGTCATATAATGTGAGTTTAGCCAGTGAGGTCAGGTGTGATTAGAAGGGGCATGGATGTGTGTGGGAAAATGAATAGAATAGGTGAATGAATACCATAGGGCCTATTATAGCAATAAAAGGGGATTTGTGGATTTAAACTATACAAATCAATGTTTAATCATTTAATGGAATAAATCAGTCAACAATGTAGAAAATTTATCATAAGGAATGGCCATTTGAAAACAAGTTGACTGAAAGGTATTTGTTCCTAATTGACAAATTACTTTCAGTGCAATCATTTTCAAACTAAAAAGATCTTAGCTCTAAGACTGTGTATAATTTATTTAAACTTCCAATGCTAAAATATTTATTATCATAATGAATAAGTTGCTGTCAAATCTGCTTTATTGACTACCTGTTTATGATATCCAATACAACATCTGACTGTCTAATGCACCAAACACTTCCAGTCAAATTATTTTCAAAATTTTCAACAGCTTTCCTATTCTAAGAGATCTTAAAGTCCCTTCTGTTAAATATTTTGAAAACCATTTGCCTGGAGTGAGCCTCAAGTAGGCTAACTTTTCAAAATCTGAGAAAAGAATATGAAGGTCACAATTTAAAATGTCACCAGCCACCTGGAAGAAACTTATGATTTTGCAAGAAATATATAAAGGCACTTAGAAACTGAATACAAGGGTTTACTTTCACTAAAATTTTCACAGTAATCCCTCAGATATTCCAATAAAAGAGCCATCTGGTATATACACAGACAGCTTTCTTCAATTTGCAAATCCAATTTAAAAGCAATACATTTGACCCTCTATGTAATAAGAGATCATGCATTAACTCTAACCCTCAAAGTTGTTCAAGGAATTTTCAGTTTTCTCATAAAAAATGTCCATTTGCAGACCAAGAGAAGAAATCTTTTGAAAATTTATCACTGTAACGACTGGCTTGGTTACCGAGCTAGTCATTCCAGGGATTCGGAATTTGAGTGTTAAAGGTTTAAGTGAGAATCTCCTCTTTGGATGGTGTGTTAATGCGAGTTTGCCTCTCTATGGGTATATGTCACTTTTGAACGGTTGGAAATCAATTTAACTGAAAGATGCTGCTGCCTGGTACATGTTATAATACAGTGTACAACTGTTCAGCCCATTTCTTCTCAGAAATCATGAGAGTTATATCTGATATGGCTAGTAATGAAAAGCATTTGAAAATATTTGAAATACTTTTAGAAAAGTATTTGCATTTTCACTTGCATTTGAACAAAGTTGAAAGTATTTGCACTTGTATTTGCATTTGAACCAAAGTGAAGTATTTGCATTTGCATTTAAATACTTTTGAAAGTATTTGACCCCAGGTCTGTATATCTAGACATTAATAAGGATATAAATAAATAAGCTTTGGTGCCCATGCATCTAATAGATTAACTGTATCAGAGGTAAAATCAAAACATAACCTATGTTCACTTAGTTGGTGACCAGAGGCCTGATAATTTAGCCATACCATAACCAAAGGAAAACATTAACCTACAATGTCAGTATGCACTAAGTACAGTTAAACGCAAAATTTTAACTGAAATTCCAAAATCTCTACGCCAAAAAATATAGAGAAGCACTACTTTTAAATGCGTTGTATTACTTATATAGATGCAGGAATAAAGCTATATATATGAAGTTTGACGTCACACTTTTGTAACGACATGATAAAATGCTTCTGTGGCAGGAGAGTAAAAGCACCATGTTAGCAAGCTTTACCGTATACGATAATCCAGATAACAGGACTGCCACTGTGCCTTCACTATATTCAGCATCGATACAGAGCGCTTATTGCCAGTGTAATAGCAACCAGAAATGGCCCTGTGACAAACAAAATGCAATGTCAGTCTGTTATGGAAACATGTTGAACTGGGTCTCCATGAGGTTGCCATAATTCAGTGCTAGGGAACCCAAAGTGGAGTAGGTTTGCTGTTGATTTTAGTATGGTCATAAGTCAGCAATGAGATTTCTAAAGGTTAGGTTACCATAGGTTTCCTTATACGCTATAAGGCAATCTGGAACAGGTGACCATATGGAAACATTACAGCACAGGCCTGTAAGCGTGTTCAAACACAAACAAATATGTTTATAAAGACCACCTGTCTTATATTGTGTCTTAAGAGATCATCTGTCTTGTATTAACCATTTTAATGGTCACGTAAAACAGTATTGGCGCGATAAATACCTTCCTTATGGGTGGCCGAGATCTGTGAATTCAAGGCCGATAGTGATTTCTTGGGTGCCATGTATTATCAAGGCCGAGATTGCTGTAAAGTATCTAGAGTGATCCTGTGACACGATTGCCATTATTAGCTCACCTCGCCTGAAAGGCCAAGTGAGCTTATGCCATGTCGTCCATTCGTCGTCCGTCTGTTGTCTGTCCATCCGTCCGTCAAATCACATCTTCTCTTTAACGTTTTGACCGATTTCAACCAAATTTGGCTGTAATGATTCTAAGCTGGTACCCTCCAGATATTTTTTCAGAATTTTGATTGATCAATTTTTTTGGGTGAAAATCCTAGATTTTATGAAAAATCTACCAGAAATGGTCAAAATGCTACTCCTCCTTAGCTGCTTGACATATTTCAACCAAATTTGACTTGATCGATTCTATGGTGGTAGGGTATATATCTTCTATTCAGAATTTTGATTGATACATTTTTTTTGTGTGAAAATCTTAGATTTTATGAAAAATACACCGAAAATTGTCAAAACGCATATCATCCTTAAAGGGAAACACCAGACCCTCTATACTACTTTGTATTAAATTAATCTATAGACTGTAACGTTTTCGAAAATATAATTGTAAGCTCTGTGCTCAAATTAGAAATATAGATCTTCGTTATTTAAATTAGAAATATAGATCTTCGTTATTTAAATATGTGATACATTAGTTAAATTTCTATTCCCGGATGAGGCGCATGACGTCATAACCTGAACGTTTTTCTTGCTGTCATCCAACGCTATCGCAATTTTATATTGCGAATTGCGTTTTATAAGGGGTTTCTCTTCAACGGTGTTAGGAATATATAAACTACATTTGCGGAAATGTTGAAGACTACATAATAACAGTCTTTGTCTGAATTCTCTGATGGTGCCGATTTTGACATAAAGTTCTGATCTTGAGATGTCATAGGCTTAATTAGCTCGCAGACATTTATAGTAACATAGCGGGTTTTAACACCATCTTAATCGGATTTATATATAAATGTCGCAAGAAAGTTTTATGCAGTAGCTTAAATATGTGCTCTACGATAGAACTGCGTGTTTTATGCAAACAATGGTGACCCTTCTTGTGTTCCCCTTTAACCGCTTCATGGATTTCCACCAAATTTGTTTGGAATAACTATAATGGTAGGCTCCAGAACTTCCATTCAGAATTTTGATTGGTCAATTTTTCCAGTCGCCACCTTGTTTAATGTAAAGAAACATGTATCTTTAAATACAAATGTTTCAAATGCTAATGGTCCAGGTGAGCGTCACAGTCCCTTGGGCCTCTTGTTATATATATACCTGTGTGCCATGATAGTGTATCGATCCACTGGGTGATCATGCTCTCTGTTAATAGCTCGCACAGTATTCAGATTTCTGTGGATAAAGGATTGAATAAATGGTCAAGTTAGGTAGATGGATGGAGAGACGATATTCTCGGAGTGACCTTGCGGATTTGATCATTTACTGGACACACACACGCGCGCGCACACACAAACATAAGCATGCATTAAAAAAATGCATATAAACAGATACAAACATGCACAGTGACCAGAGTGCCATTCCCATCCGTGCATCATCCCGGACACCTTTGTGAAACATCCAAATCCGCAGAGACGATTAGGGGAGGTGGTGTGTCTGAGGGTAAGCTTTCAAAATACAGATAGCTTCTGTCTAATTTTCACAAATTTCCAAGGGCAGGATCCCCTGAAACAATAGAGGACCCACCTAGGATGGTCCCAATATTCGCATGCTGGCTACGCCACTGAGCATACATGTACCTGATTAGAAGCAGCATTGATCGTGGCATATCCTTCAGCACGCAGATTATCTGGTCAAAATGCTCCTGTGCCATAACACGCATGTGCTCCAAATCATCATCCGTCATTCGACTCGGAAGCTGGACTGTGTTTCTTGATAGAGGGCGTTGCGTGATGATTTCACAGAATATCAAGTAATCTAGCAAGTATAATACGGTGATGTTTGATCTAATAGTCATCCAGTCACTTTAATCAAGAGATGTATCACCTTATAATGTCTATATTCACGATGAATACTTGTAAAGCTGTAAATATTTTCTTTGTCCCTCAATGTGGATGGCATTTCATATTGTAGATGTATGTATGTGAATAAGTTAGACAGCATAAAGATTACTTATTTTCAAGTTAACATATTTCCATGGATATTAGCCAATATAAATCTGAATGAATAAGAATATTAGTACTATCTATGACTGTCTGCAAATAGCGAAGTGAACTTACAACTTTGTAACTGTATTTAAAAATGTATGTGTGGGTGGGTACGTATGTGCGTGCGTATGTGTGCGCGTGCGTGTGTGCATGTGTCAATGGCTAATCTTTAACTAATTAACACTGAAGCTAGCGAAAAACGACTTCTACAACAGTCTTGAGTAATGTCCATTTGCGGACTATTTCTGAAAATCACCAGCTGGAATGACTGGCTCGATAACCGAGGGTTCAAGTGATAAATTTTCAAAAGCAATCTCTTGGTCTGCAAATGGACATTTTCTATGATAAAATCGTAATGAATAAATTTGTGGTTAAAGACCTAACAATATAAATGTCAGTATATTTGTACCTTTCACTCCAAGTTGATGTGCATTCTTTTCCATAGCAGCTTCATTATTCAGTATAATGGCTTGGTATAAGTGACACAGGGCTTGGCGGTCATTGTTTGATAAGCTCTCATACAAGCCATGATCTAGAAGGACAAGTTCTGCGAGACCGTCATTACCTCGTCGTAAGAAAACTGGAAAATATACCAATTATTCATTCAGAATTAATGTCTTTAACACTTTAACCATCAAACCTGGTGAAAAACGCATTCTCCACAGATAGTGAGAAATGTCAATTTACATAACAATAGAAGACTATTCTTTTACATATACCATTGGAATGATTGTCTCGATAAATGAGTAAATCATTCCAGTGGCAAACTTTCAGTCTTCTTTTGTTCTATAAATGGACATTTTCTATGAGATAATTACAATTTTCTGGCACAGATTTGGGGGTTAGAGCGCTAAGGGATTTATTACTGCATGTGAATATTCAGCTTTTGAATATGTGACTAGAAATATAGCATGTTCAAAATAAGCACTAGCTATAACAGAACACTGAAGTAAATGATGAAAGTCCATGTTAAAGACAACAACAATAAAGCAATTCCATTATGTAAGCAAGATATTTATTGATAAAGAGCATTACTAACTCATTCAATCACAATCATATCATCTACATCCACGAATCATAAGCCATTTGCACATCTGATTGTCATTACCTCAGGAAGTTTTTGTTCCTATTATTGTATTAGTATTGAAACCTTCCATTGTTTAGCCTAGATCATAAGGTATTGTTTGTTCCTATTTGATTTAACTGTTGATACATCAGCAAATGTGGCTGGCAGTGAATTCCAGTGTAGTACTACTTTGTTAGACAAATCATACCTGCTAAGCATCTAGTATGTGTAATGATGAACAGCATAAAACAGTTGTTTATTTGTCAATAATAGATATCCTCGATGATTCTCTGTTTCGATTAAGTCTCCTTGAAATCTTCACTATTTCAGTGATATTAGATTTAACCCTTTCATGGGGAAGGGCATCTGCAGTTGTCTTGAGGAATTTGACCCCACCCACAAACCCCCACCCACATGAGATAATTTTTGAAAATTTGTCACTCGAATGACAGCTTCAGTTAAAGAGCCAGTCATTCCAGTGATAAATTTTCAAACATGCTATTCTCCTGGCCTCCAAATGGGCATCTAATAAGCTAATATTTTGCTATTCTTAACCAAATTTAGTCATTAAAGGGTTAAGTATCCGAGTCATTCTGCGCGCGTGCGTGCGTGCGTGTACAGGTTCACGCATGCGTGTGTGTGTGTGTTAATGTTGAAAACAATATTTTTACACGGTTGCTAATCTCAATTTATCGCCACTCTGACTCATTATCACAATCTTAGCTATTCCACTGAGCAGACACTCAATGCTTCCTGTCAGGTAAATATTCTCTTTAACCCGCTGTGAGGCTTGCCTTTCTTCCGTGACCATT
This sequence comes from Chaetoderma sp. LZ-2023a, assembly GCA_034401795.1. NCBI lineage: Eukaryota > Metazoa > Mollusca > Caudofoveata > Chaetodermatida > Chaetodermatidae > Chaetoderma > Chaetoderma sp. LZ-2023a. The sequence goes on from CM067367.1 coordinate 53,514,991, forward strand.
CCATGATCATGAAACTGCCAATTTAATACAGCTTAGACTTAATTTTTCATGATACGAAATAATCGCCTAATCATCAGGAGCAGAATATTATGTTTTCTTGGGGGTTTTGGATGCTAATTAGTGCTGTAAGCTGAACATGCGTTCAAAGACAGCAACAATTAACAGCAAACTTGTTCTTTCTAGAAGCTCTACAAGCTTTGACATACACGAGGAACAACGCCGATGTTTGCTTGGCTCGCCTTTAGCTCACCATTTCCTGGATGTGGATCAGCATGCACAAATCCAGACCTGAAAACCTGATCTGCAAAACACTCCACAAGCTTACTATCAATCTGAAATAGTAACATATGTGCAATTAACAACACGTTTATCATCTATTATTCATAATACCCATAATTATCATGACACACTTAGAAAGAAAAACGTGGGATATTGTGATCACCTTTATCTCTGTGTTCATAAAGTGATCTCCTCCAAAACCATTTGGTGGAATTCAACTACGTTTGCTATGTGAGTTGTGGATTGTGAGAGATTTAATCTGCTCCCTTGAGGTCATGTCAAAATGCCACAGTTCATGAAATCCTGCGGTTGGGGGGAGGGGGTTGTGGTCATGTGCCATCGACTCCACATTCAATTAATTCCATTGATTTAATGATGTAGGGGTGGGGACCAGGTCTAGAAATCCTCTACGGCAGTAGTGACTTTCAGTCAAAATGTTTTCAAAACGGCCTGCTGGCTTCCAGGGTTCCACCATGATAACTACTGTATATAATTAAATAAGTTTGACTGAAGTCAAATTGTTTTCAAACTAATCAGTATCTTATGTATAGCAAGTAGTAGCTATTCCTTTTTAATTTATATAAATCAAGTGGCTATATGATTGGTACTGGTAGATAATGAATACTATTTTGAGTATTTGTTTCTCTGCATACAGCAAAGTGTATCTTAAAGGCCTGGCTGATGTCAGAAACAAGTTCATACAAAACAGCAATGCACATTCGTGAGAAATGAACCTTAGGCAGAGTTAGATGCTTCTTAAAATACTATTTCTATTCATTTCAGGTTTTCTATTCCTTTAAAATGAGGCTTTTTTATCAGTAAATGCCATTAATAACTAGAGGTCTGGGCCTGCATGTTGAGCCTTCTTTAACATTTTACCAGTTTCTCAGTTATGATACCACATGCTAGATACCACATGCAATCAGATCATTATGTTAAGCAATCCTCCACTTCCTGTAGGGCCTGATAAAGACACACTTACTTTCCAACAGAAAGACAACATCACTAATTTGAGGATTACTAGCAGGCTTCCATCTTCACAGCACAACAATAATTATTCATCGAAGGAAGCAGTTGAAGTGGGTCATGTTAACAGCACAATTTAATTCAATATACACTCTGACACAAAAATGGATCTAGAACTATTTAATATTCTGTTGCCATGCTTGTATTTATTCGATATTGCTAGATCTTAATAAAATTGAAAAACAAAGAGTGAATGCACATAGAGCATGGTGATAAGCATGACCAGACCTGACATGACAAGCCTCGATGCATATGCCCTGCTGTACAGATTTATAGTGGTTGACAACAGCTATATGAGCCAGTCTATATACTGTACAGGTAGTCATTTCCTCAGTACATACACTGCATAAAACAATAGCACATATAACCCCCAACAGAAACCCTTTGTGGGTTGGTCTGTAGTTTTATTAACCACTATAAAACATACTTACCATTCAATCACTACTTGCTAAATCAACTACTCTGCATTTAGCCACCAAAATAAGATTTTTATGCTTGCTTACATACACCCACATGCCTATTCCATTTCAATATACCCTCAACCAGGCTACTGGTAGGGTACACACCCAGCATATGCCCTGAAAGAGACTGGCACCAGTCTGTACTCACTCCTCTGTGACACCTGTCACTGCGCATGCGCAATGGAGCCCAAATAGGAAACACTCACTTTTCTAAATTTAAGTGCCAACTATCATACAGATTTTCAAATCATTCCCCGGTAAGTATGTTTTATAGTGGTTAATAAAACTACAGACCAACCCACAAGGGGGGTCTGTTGGGGGTTGTTATTACACCACAAAAACATCTATACCGTTCAATCACTACTTGCTAAATCCGTAGATTTGGTCAGTGCCCCACTTAAAACCCTTGGTGGGTGGAGATTTGAGAATCATTAAACAAGGATAAAAATTAAACCAAATCATATCCAAATATTAATAAAATAACATAATGGTGCATCCTAATCAATCACAGTGATTATCAAACACGGAAAACTTTAAACTTAAAAAAATTAAAATAAACAAAACATAAGAAAACTCTCACCATTTCTCACAGACGCACGGTTTTAACGAAAATGGCGGGATGTGCTCAGTAAATGGTCTTCGGCTTTTTTAGTTAAAATCGTAATATTTCTAAAAAAGGAGGCCACTAGACTCTGATCCTTTAAGTAGAAAGATGTAAAAGTTGACTCAGATTTCCAGCCTGCGACCTGCATGACCTCGTCTAAAGCTGAGCCAGCGAAAAGTGCGAAAGAGGTAGCCATTCCCCTAACATCGTGAGCCTTAACATGAGATAATTTTACTTGTTCAGGAGAAGCAATCTCATAAAGTTTTATGGTCTCACAGATCCATCTGGCAATCGTGGCCTTAGAGACTGGTCTGGCTACCTCCTCCGTGTACAGAACCCATAAATGGGATGGATCAGATCCTTTAAAATCGGTTTGGCACTTGTAAACCTTTAATGCCCTGACGGGACACCAAAATTTGTAGGCGGCAAAAAGGAAGATAACGATTTTAAAATGATCAGCTTAGCTGGGTAACGGTTAGACTGGGTCTTCGATAAAAAATACCTTCTGGAATATAAAACTAAATCGTCCCCAGATTCAATAAATCTATCCTTTTCGGTGGAAAGAGCATGAATTTCTGATCATCTTCTATCAGAAGCAGATGCAATAAGAAAAACAGCCTTAAGAGTTAAAAATTTTATACTAATAGAAGCAATAGGTTCAAAATGATGGCTTGCCAAAACCTGAAGAACCAGAGCCAAATTGCAGGAAGGCAAAGGCTTTGCTACTTGAGGACGAATATTGCCCAATCCTCTGATAAAACCATCGAGAATCTTCGTATCCTTGACACCAGCATTCAAAAGACAAGGAAGCGAAGAAGCCAAAGAAAATCTATAACCCCGACTGTGTTAGCAGATATCTGTAAAGAATCAGAGATAGGATAAAAAGTCTAACACCTGGGGAATATAAACAGAATTGGGCAAGAAACCATGGTCTAGGCACCATTCTCCAAAAATTTTAAGTCGACCCTTGTAAACTCGACGGGTCGACTCCCTCCTGGCAGAATCAGTAATTTCCTGAGATCTCGAAGAAACGTTGATCTCAGGGACTGGACACTCGACATTCTCCAAACACACAGACTGAAGATTTCTGGGTTTGGATGAAGACAAGTGCCCCTTACTTGAGAGAGAAGATCTGGGGAGACTGGAAGGACATGGGAAATCTACCAGGAGATCGAGGTCTACAAAACACATCCGCTTTGGCCAAAAAGGAGCTTTCAGAAGAACGTCGCAGATCTGGTCTCTGACCTTCTTCAGAACCAAAGGAATCAGGATTGTTGGAGGGAACGCGCAAGCAAACATTCCTGTCCAGGACTGAGACAGGGTGTCCACCGCCAGCACCTGACTGTCCGGGAAACGTAGACATGAAAGAGGAGATCTGGGCATTCAGATGTCGCAAAGAGATCTATGTGGGGACAACCCTGATGTTGAAAAATCGCTTTGAAAACCGACTTTTTTAAACTGCTACTCGGAGTGGACAAACCTGCTGGGTCTTACCAACTGGTCCGCAAGAAAGCTCAGTCTGCCTGGAACATGACTGGAAACTAGAAAGATTTTGTTCTTGCGGCACCACAGCAGAAGATTCCAAATTTCCATACAAAGAACTGAAGACCTCGTTCCTCCCTGTCTGTTGATGTAGGAAACTGCCATGGAATTGGCTGATCAAATCGAGATCCTCAGGCCTCTTACTCGATCCGACCATGAGAGGAGAGCCTTCGTGACAGCCCACAACTCCAAGATATTGATGAAAGCTGTCGATTCCTCCAAGGACCAAAGACCGGAAATCGACAGGGAGATCTGGACTGCTCCCCGCCCCTCCTGGGAGCATCTGTGAAAATAATCACCTGAGGAGAGGTCTTGACTAATGGAACACCTATCGGAAGCAGAGAATGGTCTTTCCAAAAGTCTAAATGATGGATCAAGTGTTCACTGATGGGAATCTGACTGTTTCCAGAGGGATATCAGGAACACTTGAAAGGGTCTTCTCATCAGCGGCTCCCGGAGAATGATAATCTCGTCGCTGACCATCAAGCGCAGAACCCTGAGAAACAATCTTGCCCTGACTGAGAAAGAGGTTGTCAGAATGTCCATAGCCAACAAGATTGCCTCCACCCTGGCCTCTGAAGGAAAAACTAATGCACTAGGTTTGACTTTTTGAGAATTATAATCCAACCTAGACTGCATGACAACCTGCATACCACTGGAATAATTCTTGAAAGAGTTGAATGTAGAAACTATAATCGAGGAAATAGAGACCAAGGATAAATTGTCTGAATTGATAGATGATGAAGAATTCCTGCTGCAGTTGAAAACTATGCAGAGGGATTAAATCCTGGACCTAAATTTTCTTGTGAATTTTTTCACAAACGGCTACATGACTCCAGATATGAACTCTTCCTTTAGCAAGAAAGAAAATTGAGAAGAATTTCTGAAACCTTTCAACATAATAAGAGAGACCCAGAAATAGATGTCAGAACAAGGTCAATAAAAATATAATAGCGATAAGAGGAGAAAGGAGCGGGAGAAAAGGCTGAACAGCCCGAAGACAACCGGCCATCTAAAGGCGGATGAAAGAAAATTACGTGTCTAGAGAAGATGTGTAGAAAATTAGACAGAAAGAGAAATAAATAAATCAATAAAATTACTAAATCCGAAAGAAGAAAATATTAAATAACTAAGCATGGGAACGTTAAGACTAACTGAAAATAAGTAAATTTATCAAATTTCTTTTTCACGAGTGAGATGACATACTTACCTCCCTAACACTCTTGATATACTAGTATATCGGCTCTAAATTCAATAATATTCAGAATTATAAAAAGTTAGGTGCCCCTAATGGGCAGGTGGAAGTACACAGTCATGCACATGACAAACACCACCCTCTGCGCATGCGCACACCGGTACTTCCGTTACTAAATATTGGCTGACATAGAAGCAACTATTCAATAGCCAAAGGACCAGGCCTCCGTGGGGTGGCGAGGCCGGGATCCTGTTAGGGAGGTAAGTATGTCATCTCACTCGTGAAAAAGAAATTTGATAAATTTACTTATTTCACATCATGAGAACATACTTACCTCCCTAACACTCTTGATAAAAACCAGAATTTGAAAGTAAATTTTGGTGGGAGGGAGGCAAGGTCCTGAAAACCCGCACACCCTCGAAGAGGCTAGGCTCTTTGAATTCTCAAGAGATTTAAAACATCTGAAATTGTGACTGAAACCACAACCAGGAATAGAATTTTGCATCGGATAATCGACCGATTAAGAGAGATTGATCAAAAGGCAAATGCGCTCCCCCCCCCCTCTTTCTGAGGAAGGTATAGGAAAAAACGCTGCTCTAAATGACTAGCACGTTCTCTAATACTTAATGAAAGTATTACTAGACATTGGAAAAAGAAGAATTGCTTCTATTTCAAAAACTCTCTGAAAACCACAATTAAGAGACATCAACCATCACCATATTAAAAAATAAAATGACACCATCACCAAGACAGAAAATCAAAAAAATGGTCATAACCACTGACCTTTGATGTCTTGGACGCGGCACTCATCTCTTCCCCCACCGGAAGAGGAGAAGTGTACCAGCTAATAGTAGGAATACCCTACCAACAAATGTGATATTTGAAAATAGCAGAGGAGGCAAACTATTTACAAACATAAACCTCTGCATAACTATTTTATTTCCTGAGGACTGAGACGGTGAGTGGGTTAGAAGTGTCACGAAGGTAATGGTCGGTAAAACTTGACTCACAGTGCCACTGGGCTACTGACATAATGTCTTCAATCGAAACACCATTAAATAATGCCGTGGAAGTTACCACACCACGGACACTATGAGCCTTGGCTCTATCTACCTGGATTCCAGTGGCTGTCTTATGACAGAATTGGATACATTCCACTATCCATCTGGAAATAGTGTCTCTTGACGCCCTACCATGGGGTACAATATATGACAACCATAGGGAACATGGGTCCGTCCGCCAAACCTGAGTTCTTTTCTTGTACTTATTCAAAGCACGGACTGGACACCATACTTTAGCACCAGGATCATATCTGGTTAAGGCAGGTAAAATAATAGGTTTACCCGGATACTTTAAAGATTGATTCTTAGCCAAGAAATTCAATCTAGGTAGAAGCTTAAGGCCTTCACCTGTAACTATATAACGGTCAGGCTCAGCAGACAAGGCATGAATTTCACTCCTGCGTCTGGCTGAAGCCGCTGCCACTAAAAATACAGTTTTAAGTGTCAATAATTTTACAGATATAGCACTAAGTGGTTCAAAAGGCTTACCACTCAAAACCTGCAGAACCAGAGAAAGACTCCATGACGGTGTCAGTGGAGGATTTCTAGGTCTGAGATTGCCCATACCTTTAATAAGAGTATTTAAAACACTTACTTCATCACTTCCCCTCTTTGCCAAGCAAGGGATAACAGTCATCAATGCTGATTTGTATCCAGCAACAGAATTAGGTTGAAGACTATAGGTATCATACAGGTGACATAGAAAATCAGCTACTACCTGAATAGATGCTTCCATCGGATTGATACATCTCTTTGAGCACCATTCTGCAAATCTGTTGATTTTATAATTATAAGCTCTGGAGGTTGACCCCCTCCTGGCTCTGGCCATGAAATTGGCTGCTTGCTCAGAAAATCCCTCCTTAATTGCGGATTGTTTGACAACATCCATGCAGTCAATCGAAACATTGACGGATTGTTGTGAAGGGTCTTGCCCTGGAAGATAATATCGTCCATCAGCGGCAGAGGAACCGGATTGCAAACCAGAAGGTCCAGCAGATCCGTATACCATGATCGGCTTGGCCAATTCGGGGCGATCAGAAGCACTTGGCATTCCTCTTGTCTGATCTTCTGAAGGACTCTTGGAATCAGGATTGTTGGAGGGTATGCGTATGCATACATTCTCTTCCAACTGATAGCTAGCGCATCTATCGCGATAGCGCTTGGATCTGGAATCGGAGAAACGTACGTCGTCATCTTCGCATTCTTCTTCATTGCGAACAAATCTATGTTGGGCTTTCCCCAATGATTGAACAGGTGATCCGCCACACATTGATTTAGTTGCCATTCCGTAGGCAGAATACTCATCCTTCGGCTCAATGAGTCTGCTAACAGATTCAGCCTTCCCGGAATATGAACTGCTTTCAAGGTGATCATATGATCCATGCACCAGCAAAGCAGCTTCCATGTCATCATACAGAGACTGGGCGACTTCGTTCCGCCCTGGCGGTTTATGTAACTCACTACTGTAGAGTTGTCTGAACGTATCATCACAAATTTTCCCTTCACCTCCCCTAGGAAGTGTTCCAGGCCTAGAACTACAGCCCGCAGTTCTAGCATGTTGATATGCTCCTTTGACTGTTCCAGATTCCAAAGCCCTGATATAGTGGCTTCTTCCAGGCAAGCTCCCCAACCCTCCATCGATGCATCCGTAAACATCTTTACTTGAGGGTGGGGAGGGGTCAGCATGACCCCCGCCAGGAGATTTCCTCTCTCCATCCACCAATGAAGGTGCTGAATGAGAGGGTCCAACACTTGAATGCGCGAGTCCAGTGATCCTAAACTCTGCGTCCACTGGGTCATGAGAAACAACTGAATCGGCCGCCTGCGTAAGGCCGCCTGAGGAATGACTGGTTCCATTGAAACCATCAGACCCAACATTCTCAGATAGACCCGTGCTAGAATATAACGACTGTTGCACACCAACTGAATACACGAGAGGAGATTTTCCACTCTCTCCTGGGACGGATAAACATATCCTATCTCCAGATCGAAGAACATACCCAGGTAAACAAACTTCTGGGATGGAGTCAGCTCTGATTTCGGAAAGTTGATCATCCAGCCTAAATCTGTGAGAGTTTCCAAGACTATCTCCAGATTTGCTGTCAAACTTTCTGGGTTGTGTGCTTTTAGCAACCAGTCGTCTATGTAAGTGTGAACAGGTATATTTCTCCTGCGGAGGTATGCCGTGATAGCAAGTACCACTCGAGTGAAGACCCTTGGAGCCGTCGAGATGCCGAATGGAAGAACCTTGAATTCCCATTGGCGTCCCTGAAAAGCAAATCTCAGGAACCGACGAAACCTCCTTGCAATTGGAATGTGGAAGTAAGCATCCTTGAGATCTATAGATGCTGTCCACATCCCCTTCTCTAACCCCAACAACACCGATCTCACTGTTTCCATTTTGAAAGTCGGAGTGTCTAAAAACTTGTTTAGAGGCTTGAGGTTGAGAATTGGTCTCCACCCCCCGGTGTTCTTTGCCACAAGAAACACGGTTGAATAGAAGCCCGGGCAATCCTGCGCCGGTTGAATTGCTTCTTTTAGAACGAGAGAATCTATCTCCTCTTCTATGCACAACCGCTTGTCTGGATCTCGTGGAACTTGAGTCCAGACCGGTACCAGAGACAAATGCAACGGCGGACCTCTTATCCAATCTGGACTGTATCCCTGCGAAAGCCATTGCAAGACTAAGCGGTCCTGAATTAACCGCGCCCACTTCTGAATGTGACAAGTCAAACGACCTCCCACTGGTGCACCTAGGGTTGACGGGGTGCCCATAAACTTCAGAAGTGGGTGTGTCTCTGATACGAGTGGCAACACCCCAGTGGTACTTGTGATAACCGGAAAAAATTTTCTTGCATCAGGCCCGGTTACCACGCGCCGCTCCCCACGCGCCGCGACCAGCGCCACGCGCACCACGGTGCGCGGGCTGCTGTCTGGCAGGCTGCGCTTGAGGCGGCGGCTGTCGCACAACAGCACGCTGCTGCTGGCGTAGCCGACGCGGTCTCTGAAACCGGCCGGCCTGCTGGCCTCTGACACTGCCAGCCCCGCCACGAGCGTACGGCTGTCGAGCAGCCGAGGGCTGAACACGCACGTGTTCCCTGCGCAGCACTTCAAACTGTGCCCGCAGCGCCCTCTGGTTGTTCACCAAAGTCACCGTCTCCTGGAGGTGCCGACAACCTTCACCAAGCATCAAGCGCGACTTGAGCTCCTGAGACGGGCACAAATTGTCCAGTCCAAAAGTGCGCCTCGTCCTCAGCGACTTCGTGACCGACCTAGTCAGACAGTCCAATGCCAGGTTGATGCCATCCTGGATGGCTCGTTGGACTGTCACGGGACTAGGATGTTGCTGCACCGACGCTGCCACCACCCCCGACAGCAGCTGAGAGACATGCGACAGCACACTGATCGCTGCTCGCGAGCTCTCCTCGGTGTCGCGCAAGGCGGCATTCGCCGAGCGCATAGCGCCCGAGCACAACGCTCCCGTGTCAGCCCGGGAACCCGGCCGCGTATCTTCGCCCAGAGCGGCGCGGTCATCCGCGCTCGGTCTGGGCGCCAGGCCATACCGAGCATACTGACTGGCAGTAACCCGACATCGCCTAGCTACCTCGCGGGGGGCCTTCGCGAGGCGACCTTTCGGCCTGATCGACTCCTCTGCCGCCGTGAACATATCTAAGATATGTTCAGCATACGGCAGAGACAGAGCCGTGCTGGCCAACGGCTTCGCCTGTAACCACGCCCGCGGGTTACCGGCGACCGTCTCGTCCACGGTGAGCTCTGGTCTTACAGCGAGGAGCCACGCACACGCCTCCGACCAGTCTTCATCCGTGGCTACCTGCGAACTGCCGACGAGCAACGGGCCCTCGTCATCCTCAATGGCATTCGCAGGTATGGCCGAGGAGGAGGCTATAGACGAACCTGGCTGCCCAGGGAACGTATACGGGCCCGCGAGGGCCGGCATAGCATTCTCCATAGGCAAACCAAGCTCCAAGGCCGTGCTTGTGCGAGGGGGGTTACACACACCAGCGCGGCCTGGAACGTCCGTGTGAGATTCCACGTCCAACCGTGGAATCTTATACGGCCAGCCGTCTGCTCCAAAGCGGGCCACAGGCTGAACCATGAAACCTGCTCCCGAGGGAACAGTGCCATAGGTGCGAGCGTTCACGCTCCCCAACAGAGGAGTGTAGGCGCTCACATCCATGTCTTCATGATCCACCTGTGGACCGAGCAGGTAGTCCTCATCATCTTCCTGGTCAGGAAAGTTAGACTCTGGATTAGTAAGGAAAACTAACCCAGACTGACCAGGAGACTGCTCAAAGGCAGATGACGAGTGTACTCCGCGAGTGATCGTGGTCAGGCCCGTTGGTCGGGTCCCGCCTGATGCTTCTCGCGCCGCTGGCACCCCAGGCGATGCGAACATCAAGCCTGGGTCCAAGACGGCCGCCCCTGGATCACTAAACGCATTGTCCGAGCTAATAGGCCATGATCCAGGGACGGGGGCTACCTGCACCGAGGTCGACGCGCAGGAAGTTGAAACACCTGTGCCAGGCAACATGCCGCGAAGCATGTCAGGCATCAGGTCTTTCAAAGTCCTGCGCATCTCACTCACCAACTCACTCTTGAAGGCCTCGAGACCACTCTTCTCCGAGGCCTTCTTCTTACCGTCCTTCTTTGGTTTCTTCCCCTCCTCTGCCATCATCCTCGCCTGTAAAGAGAAGAATTCAGAGGTTAGATCCCCCCCCCCACTTTTCACAAATAACACATTTGTTGGACAGCCTACAAGCTGAACACAGATGGCAAGGGTGGGGGAAGAATCTAGCCTTCATAGACTTGAGGCAGGATGGACACTTCTGAAAAGACGGATACGAAGACAATGAGTATGACAGTCTCAAAGCCTTGATAATGGATCTTTTAAGAAGAAACCAAAACAACCACGAGAGAAGACATCCACTAATACGACCACCCTGACGGGACAGGCGACTTCCTTAGTTAATAACTCCAAATACAACCAGAACCCCACTCTTTATAGATTAAGAGAGAGAGAGAAAGAACCTGACTAAATACACGCTTGACAGAAGAATACAACTGCCTTATCGGCTGAGTGTTCTATTTAAATCTACGATAGACGCATATGAAAAAAGCTAAACCAAAAATCCCATATGGGAACTAGTCGGAAGTCTTTAATTATGTTGAAATACTGTTACTGCTAAAGAATAAATGCTGAATGACTGAATAAATTCAAAAGACTAAAAGACTGACAATGTCTGTATTAAGATTTTTAGCCATTAAATATTCCGATTCTTTAAAGCAATTACGGAAATAAGACTAACTCTTAGGCCATATAATGACTAGTCCTAAGAAAACGAACACGGAAATTGAAGTCCACGAAACCGTAAGTGACCCTATCCCCGGATGAACGAAAACCGGAAGCGGAAAAAATCTTGGAACTGGAAATACGTGAACCGGAAGTAGAATAGGAAACGTAAAGGAGCAAACCGAAAGTATAAAGCTGGAAACTGAACAGGAGCATACAGACCCGGATGTAAAGTAAAAACCAGAAGTAGACGAGGAACCGAAAATACGAGAACTGGAAGTAGAATAGGAAATGGAAATGAAAATGCGCCTACCGGAAATCAGAAAATTCACAGGGTTCTGAGGACCCGGATATCCTGCAAGACCGGAAGCCCTACTAGAAACGGAAGTACTAGCACCAGAAGCGGAAACGGAAGTGGAGAAATGCCTACCGGAAATCGGAAAATAAACAGGGTCCTGAGGACCCGGATATCCGGCAAAACTGGAAGCCATACCGGAAGTAGAAGAGGAAGGACTGGAAACGGAAACCGGAAGAACACCATGGTCTTGCAGACCAGAATCTACCAAGCGCCTACCAGAAGTTCTTGTCAAACCGGAAGCTATCGAGCTTCCTGACTGTACTAAATTAATAACAGGCAAGCTCTGGACAATTCTAGCTACAGGTATCACGGAAAATTGAACCGTGGCATAGTGTGCTGAATCGGGGACTTCCGTCGCAGACACCACTGCTTGAGGATAATGCCCTTCGGCAGGTTTCGGTTTCGGCGACCGAACCTCCTGTTTGGATGTGAGGGAAGTCGGTTTCCCCCATTAACCTTCCGGTTATCGTCCGACTCTGTTGCCTCGTCCATAGCCGCATGAATGGCTGTCAAAACACATTCATCCAACGATTAGGTCAACACGGTCACGAATGACTCGAAACGAGAAAAAAGAGCCATGATAGCCTCTGAATTAGAGGAAGAGGGCCTCCCTCCCCCAATTGCTGGCGGAGTTGACACAGATATACCAGAAAATGAAACGGCTTTAGGCTTAGAAGCAACGGAGGGGGAGCAATCAGAGGTCAACGCAGACTTGGCCATAAAATCTTTAAAAAATTATTTGGAAACGGTCAGCGCCCAACCCATGCAAATCCCGCACATCGCTAATGGTGTACACGTTGTACACTTGAAGCAAACATGGTCCAAGAACTCCATGGAGTGGACCTGATCACACTGGGCAGAAGTGCATTTAACCTTCTCAGCTGCTTTAACTGACTCTTAAAAACGAAAATAAAAATAGAAAATGAAGCATGCAGCTTCGAAGAACTTAAAAAGAACTTCTCTAAAATTTTGGTGTCTCAGCTAAAGAATGCAAAACACATGCTTAGAAAAGGCGGGAAATATCAAATTCAAATATCCCCAGAGAAAAAAAAATAAGAGAAAATTCTTAGGGTTATAAGTCGAAAGCACCAAAGCATCAGTTATAAGTGAAGGTAATAGATAGAAAATTGAGGGCTTTCAAATGATGATGATGATGATGACTTTAAGGCATGTTTGACTACCACGAAACTGGAGTACCACGAAAACCGGTAACACAGACATAAAAGTATAATAAAGGCAACAAAACCACGAAATACTCAATAAACATAACTTACGAAGAATGGACTTCATATTAGGCATATTCCTGATATAGAGAACTTTCAAAATGTAAAGCTGAACACAGCGCAAAGTATAAAAAACTTAAGCTGGTATATGGCTGACGTACTGCTTGCAGAATATTTGAAAAGTGAATCTGTTTCCTATTTGGGCTGCATTGCACATGCGCAGTGACAGGCATCACAGAGGAGTGAGTACAGACTGGTGCCAGACTCTTTCAGGGCATATGCTGGGGGTGTACCCTACCAGTAGCCTGGTTGAGGGTATATTGAAATGGAATAGGTATATGGGGGTATGTACGCAAGCATAAAAATCTTATTCTGGTGGCTAAATGCAGAGTAGTTGGTTTAGCAAGTAGTGATTGAACGGTATATATGTTTTTGTGGTGTAATAACAACCTGTGTTCCATATGTGTAAGAAATTATTGCATTCGTTTGTGTGCGTGCGTGCGTGCGTGCGTGTGTGTGTGTTCATGCATACATGAAAGCATGTGTGGTTGAATGCATGTATGCATGAATGCTATAATTTTGCTCAAATTTCAAAAAAAGTTTTTTAGACATGTTACAGTAAAGAAGAATTGCCAGACCTTGGGTGTGATCCAGATTTAAAAGCCTGGATCTGAATAAGATACGATTCCGGATCTACAAATATCTTGGAAACAACTGATCCGATTTGGCTCAGGATTTAACACAAGGACTGTTATTGTCAAACATTAATTTCCAAACATTGGTCATAATGAAGATTTAAGCCGAATTCTGATTTCAGCACAAGGGCCGCTACTGTACACTAGGACATGTATCATTGGTCATAATCAAGATTTTAAAACCTGGAACTGGATTTGGATGCCATTAAGGATGTAAGATCTGAAAAAAATTGTATAAATTCTGACAGCGGTATGGGTCAGGGTGTGCAATCTTTGATCACTTTTGTTTTTGGTTTATTTTCAATTAATAAGTCTGATGCGCTATTAGTTGCCACATAAATCATTTCTTTTGACAGGGCAGGGCAGACAGAGAGGCAGGCAGGACAGACAGAGAGGGAGGCAGGCAAGCAGGCGGGTGGGTCAGCGGGCAGGCAGATGAAAGTCATAACTAAAACATAAATGTATGCCATGATTCTCCTGTAATTTAATAAGACTCACGTCTGCTAATGATAAGCCTAGCCTCTTGATTCCTTCCCTGTCATTTATTTTACAACCATCTATAAACTCCATTGTCAACACACGCTGTTAAAATACATAAATTAACAGAGAAATAATGAATAATTTTAAATCAGCCATACAGATACCAGCCACTCCCACAGACATTCCTGGGATGATCTGGCTGATCTGTATGCTACCAAGAAAATAGCCCAAAAAGGATGCTACTGCAGAACCCTTAAGCATGCTCCCTAGTGACCTCAGGCTCAAAGTACCGTATATCGCCTAACAATAACCACATCCTTAATAGAAGTCGCATGCCAATTTTCGAGGTTGAGCCATCCTAATTTCTTAGCAGTTTTAAAACAGCAAATGTATCTAATACGAGTTGCATCCAAATATCAGCAGTTTGTGTAAACAAAAAAAATTTGTATATATATATATATATATATATATATATATATATATAAATATATATATATATAGTACATTCCGAGTTCCCAAGTCCAGTATATTAGGTTCGTAAAATGCACATGATTCTACCGAATATTAATCAGCTTCCGACATGAAGCTTTAATTCAGACAGGATGAGTTCACGCCATCACTCTCGTAGCTACTCAAAGCTCCTCTCCTATATATGTGGATTGAGCAAGTCTCTAACCTGGTACTAATATTAGCATCATCGCGCTACTCGAGTAACGACCTAAACTCGTCCTACAGCGGAAGCTAATACATCACATAATTTCTATTTTTTCTCGAAATTTTATGTCAAAATTTGGACTAATTTTGATGAAATAAATAATGTTTATTAAAGTTTGCGCAATATTTAGGTGGTCCCAATTAATAATTTCACTGGATATAAGGTATATATTAAGCATAGGCGTAAGATGGTACGGATTTATACCGTGAAAATGTGTTCTATTTTCGTGCTATTTTTTGTATCATTTTCTTCCAATTTTTTCTTGAAATATACCTAATAGAAGTCGGCCCCCCTTTCTCAGAGATTTGGATTTAAATAACTTACAGTCCTTGTCCTATTAGTAGCTGCGGTTATTAATGAACGTTTTATGGTAATAAGAGCTTGTATACTATACCACAGAATTAAATGTCTCGGCTGTCTCCTGTTTGTCACAGTGGCATTGACCTTTGACCCTCTGACCTCTGTGTTATCAAGCTGCCTCCTAACAATATCGATAACCATGTATTCAAGCTTAGTTCCAATAGGATTAACCATTCCTGAAATATAAATGATTTGCCGAATGGAAATATAGACATGACAGCAGAGAAATATCAACGCGAGCCCTATGATGAACTTGACCTTGAATCTACTGATGTCACTATCAGCATACAGCTTCCTTATTTTATAGGGGACCATGTGTCCAAGATTAGTTCTGGTAATATTAAGTAATTGTGAAATATAAATTATATAATTTGTTAAACGGAAAAAAAATTGAAAAAGCAGAGGTAAAACAGCAAGGTCAGAATGACTGTGACCTTTAACCTGGTAATCTTCATATCACCATCCTATATCCTCTTGTTATAAGCAACCATGTACTCAAATTGTGTTCCATTAGGGTTAAGCAATCCCGGAATATAACATTTGCTATGCCTAAAAATGTAACAATGAAAAATAAGTTTTGTAGAGGTCAGAATGACCTTGACCTTCAACGTTGTGACATCAGTGTTAGTATGCCACTTCCAAACATTATAGGGAACAATGTATCCAAGTTTAATTCCAATAGGATTAATCAATCCTGAAAGATAAGCAGAAGTTTTGCTAAACGCAAAAACTTAACATTGAAAAAACAGAGTTTTGTATCAAGGTCACAGTGACCTTGACCTTGTGACCTCAGTATCATCATGCCGCTTCCTAACAGTACAGGCAACCATACAGCCAAGTTTAGTTGCAATACAATTAATTGATCCTGAAATACAAGCTGATAAGTTTTGCTAAATGTAAAAAGAGCCATCAGAAGACGGCATATTCCCCCCCCCCCCCACCACGAATCCAAACATTTCAGATAAACATACATCAATAGTGGACATACATGTAACGTTAATTGTAAAGGACAATATTTTAGAAAAATCAATGAAAAATGAAATCCTGACACTGCATCTCACCTTAAAGAAAGATGGATTTGTAAGTGCAGGTTCAATTCCGTTCAACTATTATGCCCGGACAAGGGAATTTTGGTGAATTTTAAGTTTTTCAAGGGAGATAACGCAGGAAAATATGGATGAATTTCTTCAAAATGGAATCATAGCACTGCTTCTTCAAGTAATATATTCAATGACAAAGGAATTGAGAGCATAGGATCAAAATTCTTCAAGATCTGGCACGAACAAGACAATTTTGATGAATTTTAAGTATTTCAGGGGAGATAAGGACCACAGACCCCCTAGGGTTGGTCTGTCATTTTATTAACCACATAAACATACTTATCGTTTAATCACTACTTGCTAAATCAATCTACTTACATTTAGCGCCAGAAAGATTTCTAATCTTGCATTTAATGCCTTCTAGTGCAAGAACCACAACTCTCTACTCTAGTCCAGGTTTCTGGATGGAGTAGACTCTCTTAACATCAATCTAACAGAGACATCTGGAATCGTAGCTAAACTGTTGACATCTTGAAATGATTGTCAGAGATGGACGGACCGACAGACTGACATACATACATTCTATACAGATGCATGGGTGTACAGGCATATGGATAGTACATGCACATCTTCAAGTGGTAATCATGTATCGGCTTAGGTATTTAAAGGGGGATAACGCTGTAATGAATAATTTCCTGGCTGTGAAAAAAGCGCATGCACATCTTCAGATGGTAATGACTAGATTTACCACGTTTCAAAAGAATTGTAACTAAACTGTAGGAGTTGTATTGACAAGGATGGACTGACAGACAAACACATTTGGAACAGACAGTTGGACGTACAAGTATAAGGATAGCACATGCATATCTTCATGTCGTAATGATAACACTTACCTAGTTTCAAAACAATCGCAGCCAAACTGTAGGAGGAGTTGCGTTGACAAGAAATGACTGGCAATGCAGTTTATGTATCGGCTTTAGGATATTTAAAAGGGGTTTAAACTGTAATGAATAATTTTTTGGCCGCAAAAAAAGCACATGCATATCTGCACATGATACTGACAATGTGGACAAGACTTTAACTTAATCCATTGAGGCCTCTAGGAGGAGTTGCGTTGACAAGAAATGATTGTCAGAGATGTATAGACCGACAGACGGACATATATACATTTTGTACAGAAGGATGGATGCACAGGTATACGGATAGCACACGCACAGCTTCACATGGTAATAATAATACTTACCAAGTTTCAAAAGAATCGGAGCTAAGCTGTAGGAGTTGCGGTAACAAGAAATGATTGGCAATGCAGTTTATGTATCATCATCATCATCAATTTACAAGGCATAAGCCATTGGCTTGTTATTGCCTCAGTGCTAAACTGGTAGGGCAGGCAACCCTGGTCTGGATACAACACGTGTAGCTATCTTCATGTGTGCATGTTCATGTAGATGCACAGGCTGTTTCAAGATTAGTCCACTGTGATGTAATAATTGTATTATGACTTTGGGAATTGACGGCTCACATATGTTGTATAAGCATATGTGTAACAGCAACGTCCAAAGCCACACCACAATTAATTGTGTTCAGTCGAATTCAAATATTCTTTCTTTGAAAAAGATGTCTAGTTTGCCCTTGAATATTTCGACTGTGGTTGCTTCGACTATTGTTGTTGGCAGTGAATTCCAATGTGGTGCCACTCTATTTGCGAAGGAGTGCTTCCGAATATCTTTGCTGCTACGTTTTATGTTGAGCTTGAGCCTATGACCTCTGGTCCGTGTAACATTGGACAGTTCGAAAAAGTAGTTCTTATCAATATTATATAGATCTTTGATGAGTTTGAATGTTTCAATCAAATCTCCACGAAACCGTCTATATTTCAGTGACATTAGATTTAGGGCTTCAAGTCTTTCTGTGTAGCTATACTCTCTGATTTGTGGGACAAGTTTTGTTGCTCTGCGTTGTACTCTTTCTAATAGCTGCGATTGCCTTTTCAGTCTTGGAGACCATGCTGAGTTGCAGTATTCAAGAATGGGTCGCACAAGTGATTTGTATAGTAGCGTGAAAGTAGATTGATCAATGTTGGTAAATGTTCTCTTGATTAGTCCTATTGTACTGTTTGCCTTGGATACAATGTTCCCCATATGTATGTCAAAAGAGAGGTTTCTGTCGACATGAACCCCCAAATCTTTTTCTACATCTGATGTTGATACAGGATGTGGATCAGGTGTATCTGTCATATAGTATTTGGTTTGAGGGTTATTTCTGCCGAAGTGCATGACATGCGTTTTGTCTGTGTTGAAAGATAGTTGCCATGTCTGCGACCATTTACATACTTTATTTATGTTTTCCTGAATCTGACTGGTAGCTGGGTTGCCGTACATCTTTGTATCATCCGCAAATATTTTGCAGTGGCAGGTTAATCGATCAGGTAGGTCATTTATATATATCAGAAAAAGTATAGGTCCTAGAACACTTCCTTGTGGCACGCCGCTGGTCACCTCAATCCAGTCCGATGATGCATCATTAATTCTAACTCTCTGGCTCCTGTTGCTTAAGTAGTTCCCTATCCATTTTACTAAATTTTCGCCAATACCATAGCTTCTCAGTTTTGTTTGGAGTCGTTGGTGTGGCACAGTATCGAAAGCTTTTGAAACGTCTAAATATATTGCATCGACAGGTTCGTTTGAGTCAAGCATGGCTGTTAAATCCTCCAGGTATTCTAGTAGTTGAGTTTTACATGATCTTTTACGTCTAAATCCATGCTGACATTTGGTAAATAGATTAGCCGTTTCCAGGAAATTTACAATACTGTCTCTTATAAAAGATTCTAGGACCTTGCATAATGTAGAAGTGAGACTGATTGGTCTGTAGTTGCTTGGGTCATTCTTGGAGCCTTTTTTGTGTATGCAGCATACATTTGCCATTTTCCAGATGTCGGGTAAAATGCTTTCTTCAAGAGACTTGTTGAAAATTATGCATAGTGGTGTACTAATTTCTTTAGCAGCTTCTTTTAGTATTCTCACTGGTATTTCATCCGGACCATTGCTTTTGTTGGGGTTGAGTCCTTTTAGTTTATTTTCGATGGCAATAGGTGTTATTAATATGTCTTTTAGTATGGTACCATTGTTTCTGGGGTTAATGATTGGTGTAGAAAGAAGATTTTCTGGAGTGAACATGTTTGAGAAAAATGTGTTGAGAATGTTTGCTTTTTCTGTATCATCTGTGGTCATGGTGTCGTTTGCAGGGTTACGTAGCTTGCTAATTGATTCACGTAGAACTGTTTTACTCTTGACATAGTTCCAAAAGGCTTTAGGATTTTTCTTACTTTCAGTTGCCACTTTACGTTCAAATGTCTGTTTTGATTTTCTGATGCATGCTGTTGCTTTGTTTCTAGCAATTTTGTAGAGTGTGTAATCTGTAGTTTTCTTAGTTTCATTGTATCTTTTGTATGCACGCTTTTTGCTATTGAGTGAATCTGTTGCCGCCCGATCAATCCAGAGGTGCTTTTTCTTGCCATGGTTTTTTGTTGTAGGTATATACTGTTCTTAAACTGTGTTCAATGTTTTGTGTAGGAAGTTCCAAGCTTCTGATGCATTAAGTTGGTGTAGATGATTCCAGTCAGTCGTTCCTAAGTCTCTTCGCAGTTCGTTATATCGTCCTTTGTTCAACAGTAGTTTTGGCTTAGCTATTTGTTTGCTTGTGCTTAAGATGTCAGGATGTAGTGATATTTGTAGAATGTCATGATCACTTTTACCTAGCGGCGGTAGGTGAGTTATTTCATGGACGATGTTTTCGTTGTTTGTTAAAACTAGATCCAAAAGATTTGAAGTCTGATTTATTCTATGTCGAGTCGGATTAGTAACTAGTTGCTGTAGAAAAATATCGCTGGTAGTATTAAGAAAAGCGTCTTCTTCTTTTGGAGAAAAGTATCAGCTTTAAGATATTTAAAGGGGGATAACTCTGTAATGAACAATTTTTTGGCTGCGAAAAAAGCACATGCACATCTGTACCCGATACTGATAATGTTGACAAAATTTTAGTTAATTCAAAAAAGTATTCGCTTTTGTTTCTACGAGAATTGTTAATACTTACCAGGTGTACTATTATGATAATGTCTATTATCTAGTCTAGCTGAAAATAAACAATTAAAAACTCTGCACTTTCCATGGTCCTACCCATACTGTGTCCGGGAATTACCATAGCCACAGGTACCGAGTCAATTCCCAATCACAGTCAGATTCGTCTTATATTTGTCTTGACAAACAGCGAAAGCAGCTCAGCCTCACCTCAGCGGGATGGTTGAGGCAGGCCATAGTACATCTGGTAAGTATTAACAATTCTCGTAGAAACAAAAGCGGATGCTTTTTTTATTCTACTTCGAACAATACTTACCAGATGTACTATTATGATAAACTCTGGATTTCGACAGCCAAGAAACTCTGGTGGGAGGAGGTGAGGTGAGGCTCGAACCAGCTCTCATCTACCATCCGACAGAGAAGGTTGTGAAGAGACTAGAAACATGGCATATGCTTGGGTTCCACCATCTGACTCATAGAGTGCTAAACTTCCATGGTCTAGGCCGCGCTCCCGGGGGACCCCCCACCCCTCATTTGTCTGCACAAATTTTAGAGGGCTGTCAAAAGGGGAGGCAACACCCACCAGACCCGTGTCAGCCCCAAGTCTCAGCTAGGGCAGTCCAGGAGAATGCAAAAGAAGCTACTACAACTTCTAATTTTGAAAAAACTATCAGTATATCGATTAGATTTTCAAATTTGAATGAGTCTAATGTCTGTTGCAATGAATAAGATACTCTTGAACCACGCTTTTACGTAATCAGTCTGGGAAGTCGACTGTAAGTAAATTAATATTAGTCACTTAAATTAAGACAACACTCACCATTTTCTGAGTGCTTGGTCTTTCTTGATCATCACAGGAGCTCCGCCAAATCCACGGTCGTTCACAGATCATGTGCATCACCATTGCTCAGTGCATGTGGAAGAACCTTGCGATGTATGCGTAAATAGTGGTCGGATGTGGCTTTAGTTAAGATTCAACAAATTGGCGATGGCTACCAGATTAAGTGCCCTAGAGATATCGCTACGGTAGAAATCAGTAAATGAGGACTCGGCATGCCATTGTGCTACAGACATTACCTCCTCTAAAGAGACACCCTTATAAAGGGCCGATGATGCTGCTAGTGCTCGTACTTGATGGGCATTCGCACGATCAGTCTGCTTTCCTGTTGAGATTTTATGCGACATCTGAATAGCATCGACTATCCAACGAGAAATGGTGTCTTTCGAGGCGCGAAGATGAGGAGCTTTGAGACATACCCACAGAGATTTTGGGTCATCTCCCCACTCCTCAGTACGTTTCTTATACATTTTTAGACATCTGACAGGACACCAAGCAGAAGAGTTTGGGTCATGTCTAATTAAACTTGGCAAATCGATCAGCTGTCCTGGATATTTAAGTGACTGATTCATTGCCAGGAAACAAAGACGTGGTAGTGGTCTTAAACCTTCACCCGTAATGACAAAATGGTCCTGTTCAGCAGAAAGCGCATGAATTTCGCTTCTCCTTCTCGCCGATGCTGCTGTAACCAAGAAAAGTGACTTAATAGTTAACAGTTTAATATCTATAGATCTAATTGGTTCAAAGGGAGCATGCCCTAAAACCTGTAGAACAAGAGATAGATTCCATGCTGGGATAGGAATTGGCTGTCTAGGTCGCAAATTGCTCATTTCTTTAATAACTTCATTTAAAGTATCGTTCTCCACTCCTACAATGGCCAGACTGGGAACAACTGAAGCTAATGGAGAGTTATATGCAGCTAGGGTTGAAGGTACATGTACAAGTTTGTCAATTTCGTATAAATGACAGATAAAATCCGCTACGTGTTGAACAGATGCAAAAAAGGGATTAATATCTCTTCCCTTACACCACTCTGTAAATTTGTTGATTCTATAATTATATGTCTTGGTGGTTGACCCTCTTCTGGCTGAAGCGACAAACTTCGCTGCTTGCTCAGAAAAGCCACCCTCAATTGCACGCTGCTTGACAACATCCATGCAGTCAATTTGAACATTTCCGGTGTGTCGTGGAGATACAGACCTTTGTTCTGAGAGATCAGCTCCCTTCTGTCTGGAAGAGGGATTGGATTGTAGACCATAAGGTCCAGCAGATCCATAAACCATGATCTGCCTGGACAATGAGGGCCGATCAATAGTACTTGACATATGCCCTCTCTTATCTTTGCCAGAACTTTTCGGATGAGAATCGTTGGAGGATACGCATACGCGTACATCCCTTCTAACTTATTGCCAGTGCATCTACTGCTAGAGGCAGCGGGTCTGGGATCGGTGACACGTATGTGACCATCTTTGTGTTTCCTTTCATCGCAAATAAATCCACATTTGGCTTGCCCCAATGTTTGAAAAGAACCTCCGCTACTGATTCGTTGAGCTGCCATTCCGTCGGACGGCACACCGTCCTTCGACTGAGAGCATCTGCTAGGATGTTCAATCTTCCTGGAATGTATGCTGCCTGAAGAATAATATTCCTCTCTTGGCACCAGAGCAGAAGGTTCCATATCATCATACACAACTCCAGTGATCTCGTCCTGCCTTGGCGGTTCAAATAAGACACCACTGTTGAGTTAGCTGTCCTTAATAGGACAATCTTGTCTCGGATTAAGTTCTCGAATTTTTGAAGGGCTAATGCCACCGCTAATAATTCGAGAACATTGATGTGTTTCTGCGCATTGGTCCGATCCCATTCCCCTGACACTGACAGATCGTCCAGTACTGCTCCCCAACCCGTCGTCAATGCATCTGTAAAGATGGACATCTGCGGTTGAGGAGGCTTGTAGAGGAACGCCTCGCAGGAGATTAAACGAAATCTAGGATTTCTTTTTTCACGAGAGAGTTGATACTTACCTCCCTAATACTTTTGATATTGCTAAATATTGGCTTTCACTCAATAAACACTCAGATTTAAAACAGTTAGGTGCCCCTACTGGGCAGGGAGTCAGAGCGTAGTCTGGCGGATGCCAGCCCCACCACCGCGCATGCGCAGACTAGCACTTCCTCTGACTAGATTATTGGCTGACACACATGCAACTATTAAGAGCCTGAAGACCGAGCCTCTGTGGGGTGGAGAGGCCGGGTCCGTATCTAGGGAGGTAAGTATCAACTCTCTCGTGAAAAAAGAAATCCTAGATTTCGTTTATTTCACTTCAAGAGTATACTTACCTCCCTAATACTTTTGATATTGCCAGAATTCGAAAGTGAATCTGGCGGGAGGGAGGCGAGGTCAAAAGACCAGCTCATCCCAATACGCTTTTCTGCGTTTAAGGCACTTAAACTTCTGAAACTGTAAGAAAAAACAGTCAGGATTTGACTAACCATCGGATAACACGACCGATGTATGAGAGATGACCGAATGTCATATGCGCTCCCCCCCCTCCTTCCTGGGAGGAAGAGTCGACTGACCTCAATGTCCTATACGCTCTCTACGTACAAGTGCCATGTACTACAGGACAGAGACGAAAAAGCTCCATTTTCGTAACTCTCAACAATGAACCACACAAATACACAAACCATCACCATATTAATAACGGGTAATCGTGACAATACAATCAACAACGGACAACACATGAACAAGACTGACCTTGTTGAAATGGCTGCTGACATCATCTTCCCATCGGTAAAGACTGATGCAGGCCCAAAAAAGTGGGTGTTTCCATAAATTAATTGTGATATATATAAGTAATGAGGAAATCACCTCAAAAAATATAAACCGATTTATTTTTTCAAAACCGACAAGGCGAGAGGATTAGAGGTGTCACGGAGATAATGGTCTGTAAAACTTGACTCACAGTGCCACTGAGCCACCGACATAATATCATCCACAGGGACCCCATTAAATAGGGCCGTGGATGTCACTACGCCGCGGACACTGTGAGCCTTGGCCACGTCAACAAGCTTCCCGGTGGCGGATTTATGGCAAAACTGAATGCATTCCACAATCCACCTGGAAATGGTGTCCTTCGAAGCCCTCCCATGGGGTTCAATATATGACAACCATAACGCTGACTGGTCGGTGCGCCATGCCGCCGTACGTTGTTTGTACCGGCGCAGCGCCCGGACGGGACACCATGCTTTAGAATTAGGATCATATCTAGTTAAAGCAGGCAAAATAATAGGTTGACCTGGATATTTCAACGACTGATTTTTAGCCAAGAAATTAATCCTAGGTAGCAGCTTAAGGCCTTCCCCTGAAACCACAAAACGGTCATCCTCGGCTGATAAGGCATGAATCTCACTCCTACGCCTAGCCGAGGCCGCAGCAATTAAAAACACAGTCTTCAGTGTTAATAGTTTCATAGAAATGGAACTAAGTGGTTCAAAAGGCTTATCACCTAGTACTTGAAGCACTAGCGATAAACTCCAAGACGGAATCACAGGAGGATTCCTTGGTCTTAGATTGCCCATGCCTTTAATTAATACATTCAATGTATTTACTTCATCACTTCCCCTCTTAGCCAAGCAAGGAATAACAGACATTAATGCTGACTTATAACCAGCAATAGAGTTAGGCTTGAGGCTATAGGCATCATAGAGGTGACAGAGGAAATCAGCTACTACTTGAATAGATGAATCCATTGGATCAATACATCTTTTTGAGCACCATTCTGCAAATCTGTTGATTTTATAATTATATGCTCTGGAGGTTGACCCCCTCCTGGCTTTGGCCATAAACATGGCTGCTTGCTCAGAAAAGCCCTCCTTAATTCTAGATTCCTTGACAACATCCATGCAGTCAATCTGAACATTGACGGATTGTTGTGAAGGGCCTTGCCCTGGAAGATAATATCGTCCATCAGAGGCAGAGGAACCGGATTGCAGACCAGAAGGTCCAGCAGATCCGTATACCATGATCGGCTTGGCCAATCCGGGGCGATCAGAAGCACTTGGCATTCCTCTTGTCTGATTTTCTGAAGAATTTTTGGAATCAGGATTGCTGGAGGGAATGCGTATGCATACATTCTCCCCCAGCTGATAGCTAACGCATCTGTTGCGAAAGCGCTTGGATCCGGAATCGGAGAGACGTACGTCGTCATCTTCGCATTCTTCTTCGTTGCGAACAAATCGATGTTGGGTTTCCCCCAATGGTCGAACAGACGATCCGCCACACATTGATTTAGTTGCCATTCCGTGGGTAAAACACTCATCCTTCGGCTCAATGAGTCTGCTAGCAGGTTTAACCTTCCCGGAATATGAACTGCTTTCAAGGTAATCTGGTGATCCAGACACCAACAAAGCAGTTTCCATGTCATCATACAGAGACTGGGCGACTTCGTTCCGCCCTGGCGGTTTATGTAAGTCACAACTGTTGAGTTGTCTGAACGAATAAGAACAATCTTGCCCTGAACTTTCTGTAAGAAATGTTCCAGGCCCAGGACTACTGCTCTTAGCTCCAGTAGATTTATATGTTCCTGTGACTGTTCCAGATTCCAAAGCCCTGATATCGTGGATTCTTCCAGGCAAGCTCCCCAGCCCTCCATCGATGCATCTGTATACACAGTCACCTGAGGGTGGGGAGGGGTTAGCAAAACCCCCGGTAAGAGATTCTCTGTATTCAACCACCATTGCAGGTGGTGAATCAGAGGCGCCAACACTGACACATTCGAGTCCAGCGAACCTGTACTCTGGGTCCATTGTGTCATGAGAAACAACTGGATCGGCCGCCTGCGTAAGGCGGCCTGAGGAATGACTGGTTCCAACGAAACCATCAACCCCAGCATTCTCAAGTAAACCCGTGCCAGGACATGACGACTGTCGCACACTGACTGAATCAACGAGATGAGTATTTGAACTCTCTCCTGAGTAGGATAAACATATCCTGTCTCCAGATCGAAGAACATCCCCAGGTAAACAAACTTCTGGGATGGAGTCAGCTCTGATTTTGGGAAATTGATCATCCAGCCCAAGTCTGTGAGAATTTTCAAAACAATCTCCAGATTGGCGGACAAACTTTCCCGGGTGTGCGCTTTCAACAGCCAGTCGTCTATGTACGTGTGGACTGCTATGCTTCTCCTGCGGAGGTATGCTGTGATCGCAAGAACCACACGGGTGAAAACCCGAGGAGCCGTGGAAATTCCGAAGGGCAACACCCTGAATTCCCACTGTCTGCCCTGGAATGCAAATCTCAGGAAGCGACAGAAACTCCTGTGGATGGGGATGTGGAAATAAGCGTCCTTCAAATCTATCGACGCCGTCCACATCCCCCTCTCCAACCCCGCCAACACCGAGCGCACCGTTTCCATCTTGAAACTGGGCGTCTCGATGAACTTGTTCAATGGCTTGAGGTTGAGAATCGGTCTCCACCCACCGGTGCGTTTTGTTACCAAGAACAGGGTTGAATAGAAGCCCGGACACCTTTGTGCCGGCTGAATAGCTCCTTTTTGTACGAGGGAATTTATCTCCTCCTCGATACACAACCTTTGATCTGGATCTCTCGGAATGGGAGTCCAGACTGGCACCAGAGACAGTCGCGACGGCGGGCCTGTCATCCACTCTGGATGATACCCCACGGAAAGCCATCGCAAGACTAAACGGTCCTGAGTTAACCGTTCCCACTCTTGCATGTGGTCGGCTAGCCGGCCTCCCACCGGTCCACCTAGGGACCGCGGTGGACACAAGGCATGCAAGAGCGGCACTGTCTCCGTCGCCATACACACCGGCGTGGTCCTTACCGCGGTAAGCGCCCTGTCAGGAACGATAACCACGCCCAGATCCTCGCGCGACCCGCCCCGCCCCGCGCGCACCTCGGTGCACGGGCGGCTGCCTGGCTGACGGCGGCTGAGGAGCCTGCGCCCCCCTCACTGCTGGCCGAATCGCACGCGGCCGAGGCCGGCGCTGCGACGGCGGCTGGCCTCTGACTTGGCCAGCACCACCTCGAGCCTGCAGGGGACGATACGCAGGGGCCGCGGCGCGAACGTTAGCACGACGCAGTACCTCAAACTGTTCGCGCAGCGCCCTCTGGTTATTCACCAGGGTGACCGTCTCCTGGAGGTGGCGACATCCCTCACCTCCAAAAAGACCAGGACCCGTCATAGGCGTACGGAGTAGCCTATTATACAGGTCCTGAGATGGGCACAGATTGTCCAGGGCAAATGTGCGTCTTGCCCTGACACTCCTGGTCACCGCCCGCGTCATACAGTCCAGCGCCAGGTTAATACCATCCTGGATGGTTCGCTGGACCGCGAGCGGGCCTGGCTGGCGCGACGCGGATGCCGTTACTACCCCCTGTAACAGCTGGGAGACGTGGGACAGAGCGGCAATCGAAGCCCTCCCACTCTCCTCCGCATCACGCAACGCGGTATTCGCCGAACGCAACGCGTTCGCGCACAAGACCCCCGCGTCAGAACGGGATCCTGGCCGCGTATCCTCACCCAAAGCCGCGCGGTCATCCACGCTGGGCTTGGGTACCACACCGTACCGCTGGTAGTCCAGGGGCACGATGCGACAACGCCTGGCCACCTCGCGAGGGGCCTTCGCGAGACGTCCACTCGTGTTAATGGACGCCTCCGCCGCCTTGAACATGTCAACGACATGCTCCGCCAGCGGCAGAGAAGGCATAGCGTTAGCAGTTGGTTTCCCAGCTAACCACGGCGTGTGAACACGGTGGCTAGCCGACTGCTCCACGGGCAGATCAGGCCTAACGCTCACCAACCACTGGCAAGCGTCATACCAATCCTCCTCCGTGGCTAACTGCGAGCGCTCTACAAGACGGGGTCCTTCGTCTTCCTCCTGAGCGCAAGCAGTAGAGCTTGACGGCGGGTACGCTGATACACCTGGCAAGCCAGGGAAAACATGCGGGCCTGACAGCACCGGCATGAGAATATCACTGGTTTGACCAGGAGCAGGCACCGCGGTAGAGCGCGGGGTATATATAGCCCTACCACGGGCCCGGCCAGCACCAGCTACACTCTCGGCAAGCCGAGGTATGCGGTACCGCTGGCCATCAGCAGCGCCCTGGGCCACCACCTGAACCGCGGACCTTACTCCAGGGTGAGTAATACCGTGGAAAAAAGCGCCTGTATTCCCCGCGAGGGGTGCACAAACGTCTTCATCCATGTCCGCGTCGTCAGACGGCGACCCTAGCAGGTAATCCTCATCACCCTGGTCAGAAAGATTAGACCCCGGGTCAGCAAAGAGAGCTAACCCGGGCTGACCAGGAACGGTGCCATAGGAGGTACTGGCCACCGCGGCGTGCGGATACCCCTGGACTGATAAGCAGCCAGCGGGTTCCAGCGACAACCGTCCACGGTCCCCTATCGGCGCGGCAATAAGCCTGCTGCCAGGGCCGTGGAACGCCCCCTCTAATGGGGCCACCTCTGAATCGTCGGACAACGGAAGCGGACTAAGGAAAATCGATCCAGAGGCGGGGATTACCTGCTCCGAAGCCGATGATGAGGACAATAAAGGATCTGGTCCAGGAAGCATGCCACGAAGCAACCCTGGAACCAAATCTTTTATTGTCCTCTTCATCTCTCCCAACATCTCGGTCCGGAAGGTCTCCATATCCACCGCGGACGAGACCTTCCCCTTACCCTTCTTACTTACAACCTCTCGTTTCCGCTTCTTCTTCTTCTCCTCCACTACCACCTTGTCCGTCGCCTGTAAGCAGCACAAGAATTCGGACATTAACTCGCCCCCCCAGTGCTTACATATGTCACAATTAATCAATGGACCACAAGGGCTACATCGATAACACAGATGCGGCCAGAACTTCACATGCATAAAACGTCCACAGGACGCGCAACCCGGTCCCTGAAACAGGGCAAAGGACAAGGAGTATGAGCAACTAGTTAAGCTTAGAAACTCAATCCAACTCAAGGAGAAGGAAAAACGATCATAAAGATCAATATACATCAAAAACCAGCCTAGCGCTTGAATTGCTAATAAATACATAGCCAGCTGATTATGACGTCATTAATCCCGTGACAGGAAAAATTCGATCCCAACAAAACATCCAAGTGCAAAGACGAATTGTATGCTGAATGGATAAGTTGACTACACAACCATCAGATACATATAGATAACTCTTTACTGGCAAAAATGTTAATTATCTCCCTTTGATTGTTTACAATAATTAACATCACCACATTATCAATAACTAGATACCTGACACTTTGTATAGACAAACCATCCAACGTAACGAACCGGAAACTCCACCATCAGCACGCCTCTTAACTCTCTCCACCTCATGGGGAAGGAATTGGAACAAGAGGGCAAAGTGAGAAGACCTTTATACCAGGCCTCCAACTCACTGGGCATAATTTTTCATTTGGTTAGATAACCCAACAGTGTTAGTAGGAAATGGAACCATGGTGGAGAGAATACTAATTCTCTGGTACTGTGACGTCACAACCTAGCGTCATACAGACCTGTGGACAGAAACAGAAAGAGAAATTAGTCCTAGGTAGCACCGAGTTGACCTAAACCAACTAACTAAGGCGCTTATCACGGTAAACGCGAGTCCCGGAAACACAATACACCGGGAAGAAAACTCGCTAATTTTACTAGAAGTCACCTGATTTAAAGGTCCAACGTCCTCCTGTGGCGAAGTGTATCCTCCCGCCATCCAAATCAGGTCTTATCACTTCCAAAATAACACCAATAAAAACGTTAAAGAGCAAGAAAAGCTTATGACTCAAAAAACATGTGTGTTCTCTTTGCCAATAATCTAGCAAAGAGGAAGTGCTAGTCTGCGCATGCGCGGTGGTGGGGCTGGCATCCGCCAGACTACGCTCTGACTCCCTGCCCAGTAGGGGCACCTAACTGTTTTAAATCTGAGTGTTTATTGAGTGAAAGCCAATATTTAGCAATATCAAAAGTATTAGGGAGGTAAGTATACTCTTGAAGTGAAATCTGTTCTGATAACCACCGATGAAGATGGAATATCAATGGTTCTTTTACTGGAATCTTCAGAGACAACGGATCCGTTATCTGAGACCAGAATGACATTAAGTACATCTGAATCGGTCTGCGCCTGAGTGCCGCATAAGGTACCACCTTCTCCAGAGATACTAGTAAACCCAGTATTCTGAGAAATTGACGCGCCGTCAGATAGACTCCTAGAGCAACTGACTCCAGTACTGCAATCAAGCTCTTGACTCTGCTCTCCGCTGGAAAAGCTACACAATCCCTGAGATTGAAAAGAATTCCCAGATACACAAACTCCTGGTATGGAGTCAATTCTGATATCTCTAGATTCACAATCCATCCTAGGTCCTTTAATAAGGCTAGGACTAACTGGAGATTGTTGCGCAGAGTGACTGGATTTCCCGCCTCCAGCAGCCTGTCGTCTATGTAAGTATGAACAACTATGTTTCTCCTGCGAAGATAAGAAGTCATGGCAAGAACCACTTTGGTGAAGACCCTCGGGGCTGTGGTCAGACCGAACGGAAGCGCATTGAATTCCCACACATTGTCTTGGAACGCAAAGCGAAGGTATTTCTGAAAATGAATTTACATTGGAATATGAAAATATGCATCCTTCAGATCTATCGATACTGCCTACATGCCTTTTCTCAGCCCTGTCATCACTGCTGCTACAGTCTCCATCTGAAATTTTGGTGAAAGAATGAATATGTTCAGCAGTTTGAGGTTGAGAATCGGTCTTCAACCTCTGGTGCACTTCAGAATGAGGAAAATTATTGAATAGAAGCCCAGGGAGGACTGATCGCAGACTAAATGAATCGCATTCTTCTGCTGAAGATCTATGATTTCTGCGCAAATGGCATCTAGACGATCGGATTCCCTTGGAATGGGAGTCCATACTGGAGTCGATGTTAATGGAACTAACAATTGACGGATGAGCCAGTCTGGTTCGCAGCCGTTTCTTAGCCAATGACTGACTAAACAATCTTGCACGACCTGTTCCCACTGATTTGAGAACAGCTGAAGTCTGCCTCCGATGGTAGGATTCTGCACACAGCTCACGGTCGATATTGCACGATGACATTAATTCGCTTGAGTGAAGATTCTCGACTCCTTTCATTCCTGGCGTCACCGGAACGGGTCTCGCCAGAAACCCGTCAGGACCATCCCCCTCCCCCACCCACCATGCGGCTTCTTGGAATATGACGGACCGGGACCGCCGCCATGGCTATCCTTATGGTAGCCACTGCGACCCAAGTCGCCACCATTCCTATCCTCTTCATACGGCCTCTTATTAGAGGACTTGTATGAGGATGAACGGCCAGGTCCCTGTGAACCGGATGCCCAATGGGCATCATGGCCAGAAGGACGATCTCTGGCGCTGTGACCATTGACGCAACCTTGGAAAGAGCTTGTCTTGCCGAGTCACCAAACAAGCCTGGACCAATGAAGGGCGCAGAAGATAACGCAGCCCTCATCTTTGGTCCTGGTTCTACGCAATCGAGAACCATTCTCCTCCGCTCCACCAATGATCTAGTGATCACCCTGGCCAGTCAATCCTGGGATAAGCGCATGGTGTCCCGCATAACTCCGGGAGCAGCCTCTGGCACTTCTACAACTTCCGCCACGCAGGTCAGCATACCCTGCAGGATGGTGCTTCCTTGCGAGAGAGCGGCCATAGCCGCTCTCGCCACATCCTCAATGAGTCAACTCATTGAAAGGATCTTTGTTAGCTTGGGAAACCAAGGGTCGAGAACGACCCTTGGATTTCCCAGCTAACAGCCTATTCAGCGCTTCTCTTTCCCTGACTGAAAGCCGAGGAACACAAGCATACTGATGATAGGCCTGCTCCGGAAAGCGGACCCTACTCCTTATCCCCTTAGGCAACGAATAATCCGGCTGAACCAGACGGTACGCCTCAACTTCCGACATGTCAAAAGTCTGGGTGTCCAAGGGAAGTCGGCATGGCCGAAGAGCCACTCGACAGAGCGGTAGCCGCTCACTCTGACATCCCCTCCATCGCGCTGAGATCCTTGAACCGATGCCAACCCGAGACGGTCGGACATCCAGCCAAGGACCTGCACCCACTCAGCTTCGGTGTAAAAGGATGATTCGTCCATCAATGGACTACCATTCTCATCCTCCTTCTCACCCTTGGATAAGCAGGCCACTGACGATCCATACTGAGAGCTACTGACCAAACTTCCAATACGAAGCGGATCCGTGGCTCGAATACTTGCGGCACCAGTATCTAGCGAATTGCCAGATACGGATTCACCGCAATCCATTGGCCCCAGCATGGGACACAGGACTATGGCCGCTACTACAGCAGGAGATGGAACTCCGAGAGGAGCCGTCATAACCGCCTCCGTGATGCCGACGGGAGCCGTAAAACACGGCTCTAGCGGCAATCCGGACTGAGCAAAATCTGGGTGAAAGATGCCCGACGGAACATCAACATCTCCACCCGGCTGGCAAACCCGTACAAAACCTGTGGGTGACCCGCGGGAAATACTGGCATCTGCCGCCTGAGAAAGCTCCGCTATGCCAGAGTCTTCCATCAGGGGGATATCTTCCTCCTCCGCCACTTGAGCCAAAGCAAGAGGAAGGACAGGTGATTGTCCCGCCGCAGAACTGGCCGGACCACCGATAGGTAGTCCTGCACCAGCTTGCATCGTCTGGATTGTGGACTGGAAAAACTCAAACATCGCCTTGAATTGGATCGCCCAAACAGCCAAAGCCGAGTCCATCCGCTCGTTCAGACACTCTTCTAGACCCTTGGTTAAAGGGATATTCCACTGGGGGTATTTTATGCATCTGACGTAAAGTACTAATTTTCTGCATTAATTTGAGACCAAGAGCACAATTTTATTCCAACAAATAAAAACGATATACTTAATTTAAATTGCTAAAGTAACCAGTAGATAGAGGCGCCATTTTGGACAAGCAGCTGACGTCACCGACACACCTACTCTGTTTGCCCGATCGAGGATAGCCGTAACCAGGGGAGGTAAATCTTGCATCTCGTGGATAATTAGCGTACTGGCTAAACAACTGACACTTTGCCAGTGTTTGAAGGAAATTAAAGTGCAATTAGTGTCCCGATGATCGCGCAAGTCATTGTAGTGCTAAATTGTCAAAAATTGTTTTCTTATGGGCAATTTCTATTTTTTTAAAACATTGAAGGGTTATGCCAGGAGCGTGTTTGCAATCAACCAGCTACAACAAATTCTTGAAAAATATGTTAGTTGAATAAATGTTGAATGTAATTTCTCTGAAAGCTGTTGCTATTGCAACTTCTGCTTCCAGTCAAATTCCAGTTTCAAAATATTCAACAGGCAGTAAATATGAGTCAACATTAAAAAATTTGGGATCACTTAGTTAACCCTTTCAAGGACAGAAAAGCAGAAAGCTTAAAATTTACCCTGCATTGGCCTATTGTGTGAAACTAATTAGTTTGGAAGCTACTGCAACATAATTCCAGGAAAATTTAATTCAGAATATTCAACACTCAGCATAGTTATTTTAAAATTGGGAGTAAACGTTGTAAATGATTAATAATGCTGGATTTCAATAGTGTGAAAGCACTAAACTACTAATTATGTCTAGCATACACTTGTCATTATTTAGTAGCTGTCACCTACTATCGTCTACGAAGTAAGCCGCTAAGCGGTTGCCTATAATTGACCGACCGGGCAATCAGCGACATCGTTTCATTTTGGTTTGCAAATCCCGTTTTACAATTGACGCAGGCAAATACGACGTTAATTGTCGAGTTTGATTCTGTTATATTAAAATTAAGTACCGCGCCTTTTGTTTTGAAATGCATGACACATTATTTAAAAATTATACAGACTATATGTTCTAAACTTGTGTCATCCAAATTTAAATGTGGAAGATATCCATCCAGTGCCAATGTTATGAAGCCATCTTTCAGTTAGCCCCTTTTCATGCGGATGCTTCTGTGGATCCGGTATCTGAAAATGTGAATTTCCGTACCCTTTCCATGATCGTTTCTATTACTGCAAGCCCATGCTTGACATGCGGACATGATGCGATTTAACCATTTCACGCCAGCACTGGCCTCTGCAATCGTCAAGTTGAGGACGCAGGTTAAAAGAATGTCATTTTGAGAATTTACAACTAAAACGACTGTCTCAGTAACCGAACCAGCCATTCCAGTGGTAAGTTTTCAAAAAACGTCTTCGATTGGCCTGCAAATGGCCATTCAAGAAGGAAATATTCTGATTTTCCTGACAGAATTTGGTCATTAAAGGGTTAATTAATATTCTTCATAACGCGAAGTAAACGGGTAAATCTAAGTGCTGGCGATATTTTGCTGGTGTGTCGTTGACGTCATAATCTCGCAGTTTCTCGCTCTCGTTGCGAGAAAATGGATGCGCCCAGGAGCCACGTTTTCGAGCGTCTTTGGCATATTCATTTTATTATTTCTCGGCAATGGAACAGTGTATTATATATTTTTTTGCGGCAACTATTTCGGATTATAATATATTTTTAGTTGACTTATTCCCGATTTTCACTGGCATTTCCCTTTAATAACAATGTACTGGGCATGTCTGCCTGTGATGGGCGTGTTGGTTCAGGGGAGAGCATCCCTTATCCTGCTAGGCTTATGCCTATAGGCTCCATTGTGTGGAGCTGGTGTATCCAATGACCTGTTTTCTCCATGGGGTGGAGTTTTCATCGCCCGGGTCTGATGAGAGTACCTGGATAATTCTGAACTGCATGTCAGTTCTAGAATGTCCATGTTTATTGAAATGTCTGGATATGGGTGCGTCATATCATTCATTCCTACGGAGGTTTGATATCGATCTCAGATGTTCTTGGATTCTGATTTTGAAGGTGCATAGAGTTTCTCTATACTGTTTCTTACATTTGTTGCAAGTTAATGGTCTTGGAGGATCCACTGTTGAAGAGCTTACCACTCCTTCGGTTCCAGTTCGCGCAGGCAACACAGTGATGGCCAGTGAACTTCATGAAACAGTTGCAGCGAGAGCATAACGTATCACGAGGGGATTTTTCTTGCCCCTTCACCTTCTGCAAACACAGAATAAGAATTAAAATGCTGCACATGATAAGATGATGATGAGCAACTTGCACAATTTACTTGATTGTAATTCAAAATTGGTTACAAACTTTCTCTTAAATTAATGATCATTGAGAATTAGGCAGGAAGTATTTGAAAATTTTTTGAGTGAAAACATGACTTGGTAATTAACTAATGTTAAAATAGCCAAGAAATACAGACCGATCGCTACATACACCCTCGGCAATGAAGCGAGAGCTACAGAATGGCCTAAAACACAGTGCATAGACACGCCAAGCCAAAACAAAAGGTTAATCATGGGCACTGCCATCTTGGCTATGAGCGCATCCATCTCGGAAGGAACCGAGTCGCAAGAGAAATTTACTGAGTACCCGGATAAGATTAAGCAGTTAACGGGTAACGGAGCGACTCCAACAATGGCTACCATTTTAAAATATGCCAATTTAAGGAAATTTCAAACAGTCATTACGGCACGAATGTATAAATTCTAGATTGATACAACCTGCCCCTGTGATGATTTTCCTTTGCCTTCCATGGAACCAGCAACTATTTACGCAAACGCTTAACTTCGTCGAAAACTACAAAATTTTAGAGCTAAAAAAAAATGCTACTGTAAAGTCCAGCAAAATAGACGAATCTGACTGTGATTGGGAATTGACTCGGTACCTGGGCTATGGTTATTCCCAGACACAGTATAGGTAGGACCATGGAGAGTGCAGTTTTTAATTGTTTATTTTGAGCTAGACTAGATAATAGACATCATAATAGTACATCTGGTAAGTATTGTTCGAAGTAGAACCATTGAGACCTGTAGGAAGAATTGCGTTGACAAGAAATTATATTTAAAGGGGGACAACTCTGTAATGAAACATTTTTCGGGCGCGAAAAAAGTACATGCACATCTGCACATGATACTGATAATGTTGACGAAATTTAAAGTTAATCTATTGAGACCTCTAGGAGGAGTTGCGTTGACAAGAAATGATTGTCAGAGATGTATGGACTGACAGACGGACATACATACATACAATTTGGACAGACGGATGGATGTACAGGTACACGGATAGCACATGCACACCTACCCGTGGTAATGATAACACATCCCAATTTTCAAAAGAATCAGAGTTAAACTGACAAGAAATGATTGGCAATGCAGTTTATGTATCGGCTTTAAGATATATAAAGGGGGGTAACTCGGTAATGAACAATTTTTCGGACGCGAAGAAAGCACATGCACATCTGCACATGACACGGATAATGTCGACAAAGTTTTACGTTAATCCATTGAGACCTCTAGGAGTTGCGTTGACAAGAAATGATTGGCAATGCAGTTTATGTACCAGCTTTAAGATATTTAAAGGGTGATAACTCTGTAATGAAAAAATTTTCGGTCGCGAAAAAAAGCACATGCACATCTGCGAGACCTCTAGGAAGAGTTGGTTGACAAGAAATGATTGTCAGAGATGGATGGACTGACAGATGGACATACATACATTTTGGACAGATGGATGGACGTACAGGTACAAGGATAGCACATGCATACCTACACGTGGTAATGATAACACGTACCTATTTTCAAAAGAATTGGAGCAAAACTGTAGGTGTTGCTTTGACAAGAAATTATTGGCAATGCAGTTTATGTATTGGCTTTAAGATATATAAAGGGGGATAACTCTGTAATGAACAATTTTTTGGACGCGAAGAAAGCACATGCACATCTGTACCCGATACTGATAATGTTGACAAAATTTCTTATTAATCCATTGAGAACTCTAGGAGGTGCGTTGACAAGACAGGGACAGACCGGACGGATGGAGACATGCTGATCGCTATATCACCAACCCCCACCCCGTCGTCCAGACCGGGGGGGGGGATAAAAACTTAACATTGTTGACGCCATTGCCGGAAAAGTGACACATATGTGTCTCACTTTCTGCTTTGAAGGCGAGACAAAAACAGGATAAACCTGTGTGTTTGGGGGGGGGGGGGGGGGGGGGGGGGGGGGGCTAAGGACTCTTGTCTAAAAAGGCCAAAGAGAGGATTACAGCAAGTTGTAGTACAAGTACAGTTTCATATCAAAATATATATATCATTTTTTTATCCTAATATCAGTGACAGAAAAACTGGCTTCGATTTATAAAGTGATAATATATAATTGTAATTGAGCATCATTCTCAATGGACCTTTCCAGGTTATCCATCCATCATATGACTAGGGCTTCACAATATACCGATATTATATCGAATACCGGTATCATAGCTATACCGTTAATCATACAGATATGGTTTTTCTGATACCGAAATACCGAGATATAAGATAAAACCGGTATAATATTTTGCTAGGCAGATAATCTGCTTCCCATTAGTACTATTTCAATATTATATAGCTGGCCAGCGATATAAGTTACTGCTCTTCGCAAGGGAAAATGATATTTTACCTGTATTTAACGATCACGCTTTTCTTATTTATCCAGAGCTGTCAAATTGTTGTTTTGAGGCTAGTGTTAGAGTGATTGATAAATTAACGATTACGGCTACGAAAGTTGCCTACGTATAAGAATGTACTTCTCGCCAACAAATTGAATAAAACTTATTTAAATTACCATCATAGGACATCGGATGGTTAAAAATGTCTAAAACCTATCTTATCTAGTTTCACTGGGCGAGTTTATACGGGACGAGATGGTCACTGGTTACCGGTATCTTGCGATCTCTACGCGGAAATAGTTGTAATTTCGTGGCAAATTCAAATCATTTGTAGGGACGATTTGGGTGGAGTTTCAGCTGCAGCTGAAGACAGTTAAAATTTAGCGTTTAATATCAGGATTCATGTAATTTCTTGGTTTTATTGTGGAAATTTGCAGCGCTGATATACATTGAATATGGAATCATACTACTCAGAATAATACCGGTAATAAAGGTATACCGGTATGAAAATTGATATCGATACCGATATTCATTTTATTAATACTGTGAAGCCCTACATATGACGTCATAATCAACTATGTGACGTGTAGGATGATGTCGTAATCATGATGTCACAAATGACTCGATTTAGTCCGTCTTAAACGCTTAATAATCTGACACGGTGTACGACTTTACTATGGGGATCAGAGTTCAATTAGGAAAGAATGTCACTATTAGGTGCTACTGTCTCCAAAATGTCTATCAGTCATTCGCTAAGTGGCTGCTTATCTGAGTTCTGACATCAGATAAAGTGATCAAACAGTGTTTAGAGGAGATAATAACATATGTACTAGTGATACGCTTCTAGGCTTAACATGTACACTAACCTTACTTGTTTTGTCCCAGTAGACCTTCGGCACATAAATGTACGGTAGATGACTTAGGTCACGCTGACATCTCTCAGCATTTTTACCCTCATTCTCAAAATCCAGCTCCTGAATTAAAGTACTCTTAAGATCCTGCACATAGAAACAAGAAAGTACTTGCAGCAACATCCATTAATGCAACGCAATCAAATTGGCCGTAAATGAAAGCCTTACGGTCAACATGAGCATCTGTTCTTGACTTAAATGTTCACCGTATGCTAAGATTTTATCAGTCAGTTCTTTTACAATGAAACAGATAGACTAATAGCCGTAATGCTGCATTAACTTGTTACATTAATATATTTTAATGTTGTGCAATGAAGTGAGAGCTGTAATTTATAGTTTTTGTCTTGAAATACACCCATTTCCCATACCTGTAATACCCAGGCAAAGCCAAACTTTGGATGCATGAATTCTATTAACTGCAGTAAAATCTCACACGTCCTAATATCACTGCTAAAGCGGTCCTGGAGGTCAATGTATTGTGCCTGTACATAAAAACATGAAGTATGCACATGTTAAGAGTCAGGTAAATGATAATATAACATATATACACCTGAATAGTGTAGGAATCCATGTCTAGCTATACCCCACCCATTTCTGGCTATACCCCACCCATTTCTAGCTATACCCCACCCATTTATAGCTATACCCCACCCATTTATAGCTATAACCCACCCATTTCTAGCTAAGCTCCACCCATTTCTAGCTATACCCCACCCATTTCTAGCTATAGCACACCCATTTCTAGCCATACCCCACCCATTTCTAGTTATACCCCACCCATTTCTAGCTAAGCTCCTCACACTCTTATAGGCTTGTTGGAATCGATTTATATACATTAACTCCTGAATTCCCAATTTCAAGGTAATTATACAGGTAAGCTGTTGAAACTATTTGAAACGGCAGCAATCAAACTATTCAACAGACAGCTTTTTGTGAGAATTCTTGAGGTGCGATTTCCGGGAAATGACTACCCTTTAGTTATATGCCTATATATATATATATATATATATATATATATATATATATATATATATATATATATATATATATATATATATAAATTTAGCATGCAAGTTGCAAAACAATGTGCATGCATGACACGCACGCGCGCATGCACGAACGAACGAATGAACGAACGCACGCACGCACGCACACACACACACACACACACACACACACACACACACACACCTTGACAGCAACATCCTCTCCCGCATGCGTCTTTGCCCTATGAACTTGAGCTAAACTAGCAGCAGCTATTGGCTCTGGATCAAAACTCGAGAATACCTCCTCAGGCACTTTACCAAATTCTTCAAGAAACAGCTGCTCAATCTGCAATACAAACATTTTATATTTGCTGTTATAGCATCATGCAGCGGGATGATTTTTCAGTTAAATCTAATAATGGGTATATTTTATATTACAGTGTAACAGTAATTTGCATGTAAAAGAACTCTTCCAACCTGTAAAACTTTAAATTCCTCTATTTCCATTTCAAGAGGCTTATGAAAATTAAAACAAATCGTATTGGATTTTGGAATGTTGGTGAATGGATGAATAAAGTTTTAGCTATGCCATGCTTATCTCTAGCTAAGCTTTACCTACGCTTTGCCCGTGTTGGGATTAATCGATCCCTGCACTCCCTGAATCTTAATTTTCATAAAACTATGCAGGTAAGCTGTTGAATAGACCTTGGCGGTTTCCATATAATACCATGAATATCGCGGTATTATCGTTATCGTTATCATTTTCCAATATCGCAAATACCGTCTGTCATGATAATGAAATATTAAAACTTGCAAGACGAAGTTTATATGCATTGTTAAATTTAATTATTGTCTCACTTTCTATACAATAATGACCAAAATCAACCAGTTTAGTGCTGGTCTTACCTTATAAAGGGCTGTGTCTTATATCAATCTATACAATGTAGTAATATTCCATTGTCAGTGTGTTTTATGAAAATAAAACCAAATTAATACATAACAAGCATTCTGTAAGTATTGCTTAGCAATACATGTCTCCTATCTGGTGATATAAATCTTTAGAGATTGACAGTCAAAAATTTCATTAAAAATTGTCAAAAGCAGCTGAAGATTGAACTTGATCTGTAACTTCTCATAACATAGCAACAAACCAAGTCTCAGTTATATATGGTGAAGGAGAAGGAGTCTTGAAAGCTGATATGTTTGTATTTCATAAGTCGAAAGGGGACATAACTCCATTAAAAGAATGACACAAACGCCTGAAACCCGAACTTGGTCTGTAATTTCTCATAATAAAGTAATGTACCAGTTCTCAGTTGAATATCTTGAAAGACTGCGAGAAAAAGGGCAGAAAACTAATATTTTTCGTATTTCATAGGTCAAAAGGGGGGCATAACTCCATCAAAAATTTACGCATACGCCTGAAACTCGAACTTGGTCTGTAACTTCTCATAACAAAGCAGTGTAGCAATTCTCAGTATAACATCTTGAAAGACTGCGAAAAAAAGTGCAGAAAGGTAATATTTCTCATATTGCATTACTCCATGAAAGAGACGAAAATGTCTGAAACTCGAACTTGCTCTGTAACTCTTTACACTAAAGCGATGCACCGATTTTCGCTTAAATATCTTGAAGGCGTGCGAAAAAAAGTGCGGAAAGCTGATATTTTTGGTATTTCTTAAGTTGAAAGGGGCATAACTCCATCAAAAATTTACGCATATGCCTGAAACTCCAACTTGGTCTGTAACTTCTCATAACAATGCAATCTAGCAGTTCTCAACTGTATAGTATCTTGAAAGTGCAGAAAACTAATATATTTTGTATTTCATAAGTCGAAAGGGGGCATAACTCCATGAAAAATTTATGAAAATGTCTGAAACTCGAACTTGCTCAGTAAGTCCATATACTAAAGCGATGCACCGATTTTCGCTTAAATATCTTGAATGAGTGCGAAAAAGTGCGGCAAGCTGATATTTTTCGTATTTCTTAACTCGAAAGGGGGCATAACTCCATCAAAGATTGGCGTATACGAAGCAAAGCAATAAACCAATTCTCAGTTGAATACCTTGAAGGACTGTGAAAAAAAGTGCGGAAAACCCACTGCGACAGACGGACAGACAGATGGAAAGGCGGAGTGCAAACCTATGGTCCCCCCAGTTTTACCGGTAGGGGACTAATAATAAAGGTATCCAGGTGTTATGTTCAAAGTTTTCGCAGAATTATGCATCCATTTCTTTCCCAGAAACAGATAAGCCTCATTTTGATTTCTTTATTCTGATTGGATTATTCCTGGGATATCCCGGTCGCATTCCAATCTAATGACATCACTATTAACCTATGTAATAATGCGGTCACAATCGACTTGTATAGCGCAGCGCTGATGACCCGTATAGAATTACAATGAACTTACAACGACAAACTTTATTTCATGTATAAGCATGAATTGATTTTGAATAGACCTCTGATGTATGCTCAATAAGGCACCCACTATGTTAATCCTGGGGATTAGTACCGATAGGCCTATACTCAAACAACAGATGTGCCTATAGAAATAGCGTTGATCACTTAACAGTCAATGATTAACCATATTCCTTCTAAATGTGTTAGGCCCTATGGTAATTTATATTAAAGGTAACAAATGAATACTTCAGATAATAGCAGCTGATTATTTGGAAAATAAAGCAAATTGT
The DNA here is from genome assembly GCA_034401795.1 of Chaetoderma sp. LZ-2023a. Classification (NCBI taxonomy): domain Eukaryota; kingdom Metazoa; phylum Mollusca; class Caudofoveata; order Chaetodermatida; family Chaetodermatidae; genus Chaetoderma; species Chaetoderma sp. LZ-2023a. Next base: position 53,557,374 of record CM067367.1, read on the forward strand.
TTCACAAATACTCAGCATAAATTTGACAACTATTTATTATGTTGTAATAAGAGGCCTCGCTTCTAATATACAGCATGAAATATGTCATATTCACACCTTTCCTATCATCAGACCACTATGCTAGGATTGACGACGGTATATTCGCTTATAAAAGCGATAGATTTCATAAGCTAATCTATCCTTCATTTGGTGTTAATCAAGTTATTACGCGATGCTTCGATCTTCATTAATCCAAGTATTTTATACAGTCAGTCAGTTAGTTCTCAATATTAGCCTATATCAGTATTATAGTTAGTTAATTTAGCAATGGATCTGATTCAGAAGCCAAAATGTACTTCAGCTATCTGGACTCACTTTGGCTTTGAGGCTGCTAGTGATGCTAGCATCTTAGACGAGACCAAGCCTATCCGTAACCTGCGTCTGAAATCTTTGAAAGTTAAGTTAGGCAACACATTAAATCTAATGTCGCATTTGAAGTACCATCATGCGCCTGAACATACTACGTTATCACAGGCATCACCATCGCATTCAACGCCTCAGAAACGTAAGCGAGATTCAGAAGAAGCTGGTTCGTCGTCAAACCAGCAGTCAATATCGTCTGCATTCATTAACATGCAGCCTTATTCAAACACATCTATGAAATCTAAGTCATTAACAGACTCTGTAGCACGATTCATCATCAAGGAATCTATGCCTATATACGTCGTCGAGAGGAAAGGATTCGCCGATATGCTCTCTGCGTTCGATCATCGGCATTGCCTTTTTAGAAAGCAGATGACACCCACTATCATCCCCAAGCTGTGTGCAGTCGGAATTAGAATATAGAATATTTCTCGGCCACAAAAGACTTGTGGTTGGCCCATGAGATGACACCATATCTGGGATTCACTGTTCATTATATTGACTCTAATTGGACACTGTGTAGCCGAAATCTACAGACGCTTTACTTCCCAGAGGATAACACAGGTGAGAATATATCTGAAGTATTGAGATCCACTCTTGAGACTTGGGGTGTGTTAGAGACTAAATTAACTGCTATGACAACTGACAAAGGGTCAAATGTTGTCAAAGCCTTAGATCTGTTGAAATGGAAATGGTTATCTTGTTTTGGACGTAACTTGCATTTGAACGTCAATGCTAGCTTTAGCAATGATAAACGTGTGTCGCGAGCGCTAGGTCTATGCAAAACCGTTACTAGTAGCTTTCATCACGGCTAGAAAAAACAATGCGAGCTATGTAAAGCACAAGTAGACCAGAATTTAGCTAACCATAGCCTGCTAATTATCTGTGAGACAAGGTGGGGGTCCAAATACGCTATGGTTGAGCGGATAGTTGAACAGGAACCAGCCATCCATAAAGTGGTAAGCCAAGATTGTAAATCAACACACCTACTACCATCGTGGCAGGACGTTCAAGTCATGGAAGCCTTTTGTTATGCTTTAGAGTCAGTTTCCTCATTTACTGACATGATGTGCGCTGAAAATTACATCAGCAGTCTATCCATTTCTACGTAAACCCGAGACACAAATTTCAGATCCATCTAATGACGAGCATAGCTTAACCACAGACATTAAGGACAAGATTAAGGTAGATCTCTTGTGAGGTTATTCCAACGACGACACCCAGAAACTCATCAAACTGGCATCATTCTTGGTCCCGCGATTTAAGAAAGACTATCTCGACGACGAGGATTATAAATTAGTTTGTGAAGAACTTCAGAAAGAATCAGACCGGCTGTCACCCGCGACCACTGATCAGTGTGATAAATCAGATAACAGTAATGCTTCTCAGTCGGTTTCAGTAGCAGATCCACCAGCTAAGAAACGAATGACAGCTACGTCATTGTTTGCCAAGCCGCAGACCAACCAGAGCCAATCATCGCAAGAGTCGAGTGCGTCCATAAAACAAGAACTATTGTGTTATACGGCATCACCATCAATTGATATTACCATTGACCCTGGTGGAAACCCAATCAGTCGCAATTTCCATGTATTGCCAAGTTGGCTAAGAAATGTGTTTGTGTGTGTGCGTGCGCAACAAGCGTCCCCTCAGAAAGACTTTAGCAAGTCGGGCGCTATCGTTACTCCACATCCTGCTTGTCTAAAACCAGAACGAGTAAACATGCTCACATTGTAATGTATAAGTCTAGCTAGTAGTGGTCTTGAGAAATACCGATTTGCAGACCAGGAGAATACTATATTTGAAAATCTACTACTGAAATTACTGGCTCAATATTCAATAATCGAGCCAGTCATTCCAGTAGTAAATTTTCAAAGAGAGTTTTATCTTGGTCTGCAAATCGATATTTTTGCGGAAAGAATTTAGATTATGTGTTAAAGGGTTAATGTTAAATATTGTCTTGAGGGTTGAGAAATATCCATTTGCAGACCAAGAGAATACTATCTTTGAAAATTTACCAATGAAATGACTGGTTCAATCATCGAGCCAGTCATTCCAGTGGTAAATTTTCAAAAATAGTCTTCTCTTGGTCTGCAAATGACCATTATGTATGCGAATAAGGGAATTTGTGCGCTCATTGCTCAATAATGTCATAGTGTTCCTGTCAGTGCTCGTTTCAGTGCTTATCTAAGTTATCATTCTATTCTTGTAATAAATAAGATTAAAATAAACTCAGTTGAAAATCCAGGTGATAGTTTGTTGTTGTTTTGTACAGTCGGCATTCTGGAATTAGATAAACATTTTGCGCTAGTTCTGTCAAAAATAACAAGACCTCCGTATTACGGCACCTATCTGTCAATCAGAGTCTTCGACCAATCAGATTCAACCGTCGGGATTTCCCTGCGCACAACTCTCAGAATCTAGTACTGCAATGCGCATCTTCCTTTGCAAATGGCTGAATGTATATTTCGTGGCGAGAATCGATGAGGGTGTCAAATTTACTTAAGAAAGTGGTTTAACGGAAAGTTTAAACTTTATTCATATGTATATATATGCTATTATATTTATGTACTTTATACATATTTCTTCGAGATAGGTCATCGTGAGGAACAACTGTTCATGGCATTGCTCTTGAGGATGACTTACCACGAAGAAACATGTATATAGTACAAAAATATGTGTATTGTGACTCAGAGTTATAATCTATTACAGCATAAATCTAATGAAAACTCATGCTTCCCTTACTCACAACTCACCACCCACCCTATGACGTTATCATGATGATATACCGAGTTACCGCAGTATATTTTACTGTTATCGTTATCGTCACAAGTAAGGCAAAACCGCCCAGGTCTACTGTTGAATATTTTGAAACTAATCTGATTGAGCGCTGTTGGTGCCTATGGCAGCAACAACGACCAGTAAAATTAGTTTTATTTCACGTTATTGAATTAGATTGACGGACTATTAATCGTTTATAACAGACTTAATCACGTCATTCATGACATAATTGACTATGACTTCATCCTAATTGTGACGTAGTTGATCACGATGTCATATGATTGATCGATAGTCTGGATTCATCCATTCAATAGGTTACTACCAAGTTTCAAACTGATCCAACAAACAGTAGCAGAGGTATCATCCGATAACTAATTTTCAACATGGCCACCAGTTCCTGGCAGTCATATTTGATTTCGTGTCAGCAACAATTTCAATAAGTTTCTTCCTCAAACGTAATCCAATAAACATAAGGGCTAGAATTCAACAAGGTGATTTAAATCTCGGTATAGCCTAAACCTGTTAATAAATCACTATTTAAACTGGAGATTTATTACCAGGTTTAAACTTAAACTGGGTCCGTATTCGGATAGTGAGTTTAAACCCTGTAACAGCTAGACCCATATTAAACCAGGTTTATATCCTCTTAACCCTTTAATTGGCAAGCCGGCCAGAACTGGCCTCTGCAGTAGTCTTGAGGAATGTCCTTCTGCAGGTAAATAGAAAAGTATTTTTGAAAATTTACCTCCTTATTGAATTCCACCCATGAAGTTTCCAAATGATTCCACAAATGGTAGGAGAATTATCATATATAAACCAATGGCTGATGGTGGTAAGATTGGATTTGAAATTATTGATGATATTGATGTTTGTTCATCAGAACTAGTGCAATGCACGTACGTGAAGTTTCAAACTGACAAATCTTAGTGGAGTTATTATCCGGCAACCGCTCCACCACCACCTTATATTATATTTAATAGAATACCAATTTCGTTTGCCAAGTATAAAGCTACTCTTACCTTGGCTTCCAAATATACATTCACTTAGGACAAATTGTATTTTTAACACGTTAATGTTTCAGGATGACAGATCATTGACATAGTACATTCAATGTGTGTCTGGGCTGTACAATTTTTGTACTTTTGCAATCAGATGTTAAGTCAATATCAGAACAACTTGACCTTTGACATAGTGACCTCAACGTCACTATGATGGGCACCCCACCACCACCACCTCACCCCACCACCATTTGTTGTAGGTAACTAGGTATCCATGCTTAGTTCGAGCAGCAACAAATCCTGACATATATGCAAAGATGACTGGCTAAATGCACAAATTTCACGCTAAGACCAAACAATGACCATTCAATTTCAATCAAGCAGGACAGATTAATTGCTATGATAGCTCCAACGGTTAATACACCTACCTCATCTGGTCCTCTGATGAGTGCACAGTCTTGCAGAGCAACTAATGTGTCAATATACTCCCGTGGTAATAAATGATTCATGGCATTCAGGCCCTGACCAAGCTTAATGTACAAGCCTCCATTCAGAAGACAGCCCTGAAGCAGCCTATCAGCAGCTCTTTGATGGCAGCCACTAGACATGGATGAATACTCGTCACTGGATTCATCCACTCCCCACAGTGTCCACTTATAATCCACAGATATCACCAAGCCTATTAGTAATGATCTCAAAACAAGACAAGAGTTACTCAGTAAACTTATTACTCCCTAATATCTACTTTTTCCTGTGTCCACATCACATGTGGAAGAGCCTCTTTGATAAAGAGGGGGTGGAGGTGCATACAGATACAGTACAGTTTAGAAATAACTAAGATGTTTCATTAACAAAATAAAACGTACTGTTGAATATTGTGATTATAATGGACCTTTCCATTTTTAGCTATGTCACGCCCATCTCTAGCTAAGCTCCACCCACACCTCGCTTGTATTAGGATCGATCGATCTCTGAACTCCCTGACCATCAATTTCCAGAAAACTATACAGGTAAGCTGTTGGATATTTTGAAACTAATTTGACTGGGTGCTAAAGCGCCCAGTCAAATTAGTTTCAAAATATTCAACAGCATCTTTATTAAAGAGTAGAGACATACAATTCTTACAATGTGTCGGACCATTAAGAGTTAAAGACAGGCCTAATAGAATTATGACGTAATGATTATGACGTCATCCCACACGCTGCTTAGCTTAGCATGACGTCATATGACATCAAATCATCGATGGATACTCTGGAAAGGTGAATTGGATTGGAAGACATTTCTTCCTATATGGCCACTTAAACAGTTTGACGACAGTAATCTATTAGTACATTGTAGCTTGATCATAACTTGTTATTAATAAGCTTTGATGTCATGTGCATACCGTACCAATTATAAGGAATATCTTTTATCTGGATCTACATTCATGACATCATGCACTATCACTTAGTTAGTTATCGAGCCAGTTATTAATGGCAAATTTTTTACAAATACTATGCTCTTGACATACAATTGGACAAGCCTCAAGACCATAATTTGATCCGACCCGCCTCCAGCTTATTTTATCGGGTCATGACGAAATATCAGTAGATACAGCTCTGGATGAGCAAACGTGAGCGCGCATGCACACATGCACAGACAGACTTGAATGCAATATTATCTTCCCTTTACGGGGTGAGGATACATGTAATAATAATAATCTATCTATTTACCTTAAAAACCTGCCCAATCCACCGAAAAGCAGACGCAGTCGTCTCCTTTCTATCGGTGTCATTACATAAATAGAAACTCCTAACAAGAGGACACTTCCTCGTATTGCATATCGCTTCCATCGTGATCTGTTAGTATTTTTAGTCGCTAAGCGCACAGAGGACAAAGTCTGACGACATCTTACACTCATAACATGATGTGATGACGGACTTGTTATTCTACTGCATGCATTTCTGCACAGGAATGTGAAGGAATAAGCCGCTCTGTGACACATTGGTAATAGTCTTTAGGTAAGCTGATAATTAATGTGAGAATAACAGCTTTGACTGGTAAAATCTGGCTTCTCATCATTGTCACACTGGACTCTGAAATAAATTAAATAAGAAAGACAATCAGAGATTGATGAAATCTATGCCACCACCAACCATTGCGAAAATGATCAATGTAGCATGAATATTGTCTAACAGTGAAGTGTCAAAAGAAATTAACACACCTGTTCATGCTTCTTTATATGCAAGTATGTGATGCACTGATAACATTCACTAAGCCATAAAGCCAAAGGGCATATTACTACAATTCAAAATAATCACAATTTCCTTAAAATTTGGGTGACTGTTACCTTGAGTTTTTGACCGCAAAATTTATAGGCTTCTTCGGCCTCTGAGGTTTGCTAAGATCCCTGCAGACCATGATCTTTGACAGACCTTTCAACATGTTCAACCGCAAAATTAATAGGATTCTTGGGACCCCAAGGGCAACACACACCCCAACTTTTGAGAAGATCCCTTTGGTATGTTTAGTAGAAATTGAGTTAGTGTAGGGAAATGCAACCCTTTTTCATTAATTGGGTCTTTATGAATTTGACCTTTGAGATTTTAACAACAAAATTAATACAAACCCCAAGTGCAACATCCAGGTCAAGTTTGGTGATGATCCCTTTAGTAGAGCTTGAGTTATTGCATAGAAATGATGGTGTGGACAGATTAACAAACATGGCATCAGTGTCACACAGACAGGAAAATATTGGTGGGGGCTCTGAATGTCCTGGAGCTGCTTCTAGTGGTTGAGGTACGTTTAACTGTATGACCATTCTTAGCAAGAGGCCCAAGTGCCTGTGGCGCTCACCTGGACCATTGGCATTTAAACCATTTACAATTAAATAGACATGATGGATGATTTTCGGAAAATCCAAGACGACCACCAAAAAATTTCCCAATCAAGACTCGTTTAATATGTTGAAACCTACCATCATAGGATCGTTCCACCCAAGTTTTGTTGAAATCGGGTTATTGATTGAAGGAAGGAGTACATTTTTTTAATGGTTCAGGAAAACTTTCAGAAAATCAGAGATTTCTGCCCAAAACATTAACCTATTGAAATTCCAAATATATTTTCTAGAGCTTATGACAATAGGATCCTTCCAGCCAAAATTGGTTGAAATTGCCCAAGCGATTAATGGGGAGTAGCATTTTATATGAATTCCCATTTATCGGAAAACCCAAGGTGGCTACCATCAAAATCAAGCCGTCAAAATTCTGTATACACGTTCTGAAGCGTACTGGCCTAGGGTTCTTCCAGCTGAGTTTGGTTGAAATCGGCCAAGCGGTTAACCCTTAGCACACTGATGTCAATATTCTATCTTGTACGGTGTCAATAGCAAAGAAACTAGTGTACATTTTTTAAATTTTGGTGGAATATGTTGCTGTCTACGACAGCATCATCTTCCACCAAATTTGTTGAAAAATAAACACCAGTTCATCTTTTAACACTTTAATTTGATTTCCCAAAATATTCAGAAAATTCAAAATGGCCACCGGAAAAAGCGACCAATCAAAATTTTATATGCAACTTCTAAAGCCTACCGCCCTAGGCTTATTCCAGCCAGTCTGGTTGAAATCGCCCAAATAGTTAATGAGTAGACGATTTCCAGCCATTTTTTTTTGGAAAATTCAAGATGGCCACTGAATAAATTGAGCAATCAAAATTCTATATAAACCCTTCCAGAAAAAGCACATTCTTTTAAATATTCTGAAAATAATCTGACTGGAAGCCATTGCTTTCAAGGTGGTGGTGGGTGGGTGGGCGGGGGAGGATTGCTCAACTAGGTAAGCCACAACAATCTAAGATATTCAATTCTTTGTTTTTGTAGTGGGGTTTGTGGGTGGGGTGGGAGGAGGGTGTTAAGATATTTACAAACATTGGGTTATTAATCACTAATTATTATAGTGGGTCTGGAATTTTGAAATATATGTTTGGAAAAAGTATGGAATTTTATTGGGCCCAAGGTGTATGAACCCTGAAATTGTTGAAAGCTGAAAAGATGTTACCAATGTGTGGAATTTTATTGGGCCCAAGGTGTATGAACCCTGAAATTGTTGAAAGCTGAAAAGATGTTACCAATCTGTGTTGTCATACAAATACTGATATTTTGGCAGAGAAAATGTACATTTGCAGACCAAGGGAGTATTGTTTTTGGAGACTTAACACTGAATGACTGGCTCTGTTATCGAGCTTGTAAGTTGAGGGGTAAATTTTCCAAAATATTCTTCTTGGTCTGGAAATGCAACGAATGAACGGACATAAAACAAAAACTCAATCTGTTTTTTGACAAATTTATTTGAGAAATATTACAGTACTTATATCACAATGGATGAATCCACTTTTAGTTATTCCCCACCCATCTCTAGCTAAGCTCTGCTCCAAGCTTTGTCCCAGAATCTCAATTTCATGGTAACTATACAGCTAACTTGGTGAATACTTTGAAACAAACTTCCCCTCAAAACAATCAACAGAATGTTTATTAAATTGCAAAGACATACAATTAATACTTACTGACAGACTACTATGAGAGTTCGTATTGTCTGTCAATTATAATAGTGACTGGTGACATCAACCTATATGTGATGTAATTGATTATGAGATCAATAGCTGAGTAACAGATTGGATTCATCCATTAATATGAAATCTCAGTTCTACTTTGAAAATAATATCTGTCACTTAGAATAAGAATGACTGGTTTACAATAAATACTCCTTGAATGTACAGTATCATACTAAAAGTTTTCCTGAGTGACCAATACAATCAGATCCTGATAGCCATATAAGTATTAATTACTACCCATATTTTTATGTATATATGGCTGGGGTTCCATATGATAATTAGGAAAAAAGATTAGCAATTTCTATGGCAACTGAGTTGTACCATGGTGTGATTGTTCATGAATTCAAGGAAAGTTTGTAGTATCAGGTATGATCTGTCTGTTGTTTGTCAATATGGACATAAAATCAGAATCATGAGAGTGAAATGTGCTCAGGGCAACATCTGAAATATACAATTTTATATATAATAAGTACTTAAGACAATGTATTTATCCAGTGTATAACATGGAAATGAAAAACCCTCATTGTAATGGATTCCCGTTGAGCTTTCTATACAGGAATCCAAAAGTGGATTCCCATGGATTCCTGCTGAGCAAACCTACGAGAATCCGAATTGATTCTGGTGAAATTTAGCGAATTTCGATCCTTGCACATCATCATCAAGAAAACATCATGTTTCATTAATCGACCATGAGGTGAATTCACATGCAGTGGATGCCATTTGACCAGATAATGATTTTTTATGAAACCATGTTTTTTAAACATATTTTATCTGTAAATTAGGTAATTGGTGGATAAGTCCATGCAGTAATCAATATGCTAATGATAATTCAGCAACATGCACTTTAAATTCATTATTAACTTAATACACAGATGAAATATGTTTAGATAAAGCAGGTTTGGATAAAAAATGGCATAACTATTTTGCGCAACCCATTGGTTACTTTACGCAAACTGATTTTGCGCAACCGAACAATTGGTTACGCAGACCTGAAAACATGGGACCCAAAAATGGGTCTCGCAAATATTTGAAATTTTGAGGGCTGCTATATTGTCTGGTCTAAATAAATATTGACGTTATTTGGTGTTGATGGGGGGGGCCCTCATTATTTCACAGGAGACGATTTTGCATACTATACAGTGCTATGCTGTCTGCGCGGGTATCATTTGCCTTGGGAATCATTTAAGCTATGATTCCATTAAGTTGGATTAACGCGTATGTGTATCCAAATTTTCTTTCGCTACAATTACAAATAGATAGTATGATTCCATATGTGCGTATGTGCATACGAAAGCTGTCCATATCCGAATTCGATCGCTACATGTAGCGATTTCATTCGGATACCGACAGAATTCGGATGTGGGATTCCTTGTGAATTGCGTTATTATTGCGTCATTCATAGACGGTCCCCAAATCGAGATGCTATTATTTTGTACATGTGTTCCAAAATAAAAGTTTCATTCATAATAAGTGCACTGGAATGTGAAAGAAAGGTTTGAAAATATTCATGCTTCTTTGATGCCAGCAATCCAGACCATAAAGACGCCAATTACAAACAGGTCAGACACGTAGCCGGTGGTGGTGGCTGTGGGGTAGTAGTAGTAGTAGTAGTAGTAGTAGTAGTAGTAGTAGTAGTAGTAGTAGTAGTAGTAGTAATAGTAGACCACTTGATTAGCCTAGAATTGAATAAAATGATATTTTCGGACACATCACTCATTCGGATACGCATATCACACCGGACTACAACAATCCTTAAGTGTCACAGCGTGGTGCATTATTGCCAGATTGCTTTCATTTATTGTGAACGGCGCTCACTTTTTCAGTATGACAATATATGTAAAGCTGCGAAATTGTTCGACTGTATTTATTTGATGGATTGTCATTTTCCTGCTTTCGAGAAATCTCCCGATTTTCTCAGTGACCATAAAATCAAAACACAGATTTGCAATGAACATTTGCAAGTAATCACTAAAAGAGCGTGATTAGGCAACTTGAAAAGGTGCAGTGCAATCTCTCCCCAGGGGGAGAGAAAGACGATAATGCCGTTTACTCATCATTGGCTTGAAAATTATATGCTGCATGACAACCTTTGGAAAAATTGTATTATTGACCCCACATTCCCCACCCCCACACTCATGGGGTCATACCAAAATTCCAAAAGTGTCACGGGCATTATCGTGTTTCTCCCCCATATGGTAAAGATACGGGGTAGAATGCTGATCGAATTTTTTTCATATGATTTATAGATACACATTTTTAATTATGTACATTTCATCATTATTTCCTTAAAATTGACGGGGGAGAAACACAATTAATATATCCATTCCTGACGAAAAGAAATTAAATTACGTTTTCGCAACATACAACATACATATAATTAAATTGAATTGATATTTTTAATTTTTCAGACGGGGGAGAAACACGATTAGTATATATAACATACTTATATACAGAGAACCATTATGCGTCTTTTTGCGTGTATATAAGCATAGAAATGGCAGAGGGTCGCATAAAAATTAACCCTCTGCATCCCAGAGGACGCACGAGGGACGCAGCGAAAAAGTGTAACGGAAACTGGTAACTTTGCGTGTGCTTAATTATCGATTATATTATCGTGTGTGTATATTTATTTGTGCATGTTTTTACTTTTAAAATATACCTAATGTATTGTATGTTCAATAAAAACGAACTTACTGCGTTGTTTAAGACTATGATTTGTTGTGTTTTGTTAATGCCCATAAATCAGATTCAACCACCACATTTAATTGTAAACACAATCCCCAAATCATCCTTAGTATTCCATTTGATCTAATTTTTATAAATAATGAGTTTACAAGCCCGATGTTAGTCGCCTTGTTTGGCCTACAAATTGCAAAAATACCCGCCATGTTTCTGTCTGTTGTGCTAAACGTCAGTGTGACGTGTCAGTATTTGATTGGATAACAGCGGAATCTCCCTCTAGAGGAACTCACGCTTGAGAAATCCAATACAACTGATCAAGCGTATACAAACGTGGCTGGGCGTCTTAACCCTTTCACAGCTCAGAACATTGGACAGATCACAAAGTTGTTATCACTAATATGCTGAATATTTTGAAATTGATTTGCGCATGCCTACTTGCCTAAAGCAGCAATGACTTACAGGCAAAATATTTTTTTCTATTTACTAAATGGATGAAGGAATATATGGAAGATATTGTGATATCTTTTACATTTGAATGGTCATTTGACGGATTAGCGACGGTGTCTTTGTATTGATGTTTGAATAGCGGTATCAATAGGTGCTATAAGCCATCTTTTATTTAGCAATAGCGGCTGATTGATTGACTGATGGATTAGTGTTTATAATGTTTAACAATACTCGATCGTTAGGTGTTCCCAATTTCTCAACTAAAAAGCTCATCCCAGCAGCGATGTTCAACGATATCGTCGATCTACAGGTAGGCATACGTTAAAATAATGATTTTTTTCCAAACAGCGTATAGCTCACAGCTCCCCGATACAAGCGTCCTTATTGGATACATGCTAATGCGTTATCTATGCTTCAATCAATCAGCAATCACGTTACATAGTTACTCCCTATGAATTAGACATATCTGGTTATTGGCTGATATATTTTTTCTAATTACGCATTTTAATCTGATTTATACAGATCATTTTTGATAAATTATTGTTTTGTCTGATCTTAGCCTATGTATTCCACTATATTTAGTCATTCCAGTTACATTATAAAAAATATGCGTGCATTATATCGAAGTAGATCAAGTCGTCCTTGAGCATACTCGCCCCAGATACTCGTAATTTTTCAATTCGTCCAAAGTCAAGTTAGGGTTTTATAGAAAAACTAATGCAGTGGTCTTTGCTAATTACTAATGTAGTGGTCTTTGGAAATGTTAATAATACAAGGTTGTGAATGTAGATTGGTTGGTTTATCAGACAACAAACAAGTACAGTGCTTTAAGTTATTGTTTATTGACATGCAGTTCAAATGTTATTAGTTAAATATACAATGGCCATTTCAACAGATCAATTTTAGCCACCATTGTAGATCACAGAACACATATTTTTGAAAATTTACCACTGGAATGACTGGCACTGTTTAGAGCCAGTCATTCCAGTGTTAAACTTTCAAAAATAGGTATTTTGGTGATCTACAATAGTGGCCAAAAGTGTTAAGTGCTAAAGGTTAATAAACTATGCATAGTTAATATTCTCTATATATACATTAACAGTATTTACACAA